>CM021250.1:23420084-24104327 GCA_010577795.1 Isatis tinctoria
AGAGTACGACGACGGCGGGGACCACTTTGCCAAGAGCACGGCGTCAGTCTTCGGCGGTGGCTACTGTAGTCTTCGGCGGCGGCTACGCGGTGGCGCTACATTCATGGCCTAGGCCTAGATTTACATTATTATATCATCAAAGAAACGAAAAATTCCGAAAATCATTTAACACTAGTTTAGTTAGACAAACAACATCATTATCGTCGTATGGTGGTTTGTATTACTAGAAAGTGTAAAGAAAGAAATTAAAAGAAAAATAACGAAAAATTTTTGTCAACCAAATATTTTTTTTACTCTAAAAACAATATTATATATAAAATTGTAAGAAAGAAATTATTTAAATGCAAGAAATCAATATTCAAGGTTCCTTGTTTTCCTATCTTCTAAAAAATTTGATGGTCGCCTTTGTGAAGGAAATCTTACTGATATTTTCAATTTAATATGAAAGATTGCAATAAGAATTACAGTATCTAAGATCGTAAATTACAAATTAGTATTAGTGAAAGAACAATAATTGCTTCAATAGGACAACAACTTTTTCAAAAATCTTTTGAAAAAGCTTCGATTTCGAGAATGAGGATTTTGCTCAATTGAAAGATACAACAAGCGATTTATATTTTATTCTCATAATTCAAAAGTTTTATTTGATTTTATTCCACGTGAGTTAGTTTTATTAATTTTTCGTGTACATGAAATCAAATATATCAACATATGGAAAAGCTAGTTTTCGTAGTCAAACTACAAATATTGTTCGGAAAGTTACTTACACTTTATTGTTAGTAAGGTACATTTTCCATAATATATATTTTTGCCTTTAAGAATAGAGAGAGTTACCATAAAGAGTACCTACAGAAGTTATGTTTCAGAAAAAGTGATGTGTTGTGCGTGGGTGACCTAAAGTGGTCGAATTACCACTTTTACCCTCAAATGAAATGGGCGACAGTTGCTCTCTCTCTCTCTCTCTCTCTCTCTCTCTCCCAGTCTGACGGTTTCTCTCCTTCTCAATCTCTTCAAATACTCCATGGCTGTGTTGTTCTACAGATAGAGATCTGTATTTCAGATCTGGGGAAGAAGATTGAGATGAGGAAGATGATTTAATCGTGGACGAACATGAATCTGAACATAGATTTTATGTACGGGACAAACGCGTGGACGTACACGACAGTAAAAGTGGGTATGGAACATGGACGAAATGAACGTATCGAAACAGTAATGGATGAACATTGTCTTTTGATACATATACACCCAAATACCCGTAAGTGTGGACGTGGATTGACGTAGGATTTCACTGTAGAAGGATATCGTTCGATGTGTGTGGTCGAACATTCGAACAGCTGAAATTAAGTGTGGATGTACATTGTAAGATATGTGTGTGTTTGTAACATTCAATAGAAGACGTTATCATGGATGAACATTGGATGGCTCTCTCAGTTAGGGTTGATGTATTTATAATTTTACGTGTTCGAACACGATACGTCTGTATGATCAGTTGTGTTTTGTTGTCTTCTTCGTGTTCGAACACGATAAACCTGGTTGATTGGTAGATGTACGTAGTAGGACCTGGTTGATGTGTGGATGGAGAATGTGAACATGGGAGTGAGAAGGATAATTTTTCCGGTTAATAGACATTATTCGACCATAACTCTCTTCTCCATCCCCGACTTCATACGCCAGAACCTATACATTCTTCGACCATAACGCTCTTCTCCAGTCGCCAGAACCTGGTTGTGAAGCAAGTTCGACGTCCATCAAGTACGATTGTGGTTGTCCATCGAAGTCAATAGTCTTGTACGGATCTGAAAGCTTCTTCTTCTTCGTGTTCTACCTTAACCATCCTGGGAAGCTTCTTCTTCTCTCTCTCTCTGTCTCTCTGTCCGATCTCTCTCCTCTCTCTCTGTGTGTCTCTCTCTATCCCAGATCTCTCTCTCTCAAACACTCTCTCTCTGTCCCGATCTCTCTCCTCTCTCTCTCTCTCTTTCTCTTTTTCTCTCTCTCTCTCTCTATCTCAGATCTCTCTCTCTCTCAAACACTCTCTCTCCCTCTCTCTCACCCCCGTTCTCTCTCTCTCTCTTTCTTTCTCTCTCTCTCTCTTTCTCTCTCTCTCTCTCTCCCTCTCTCTCTCTCTCACGTGAAATGAAGGGAAAAGAAAGGATTGGTTGAAGGGTAGAATAGGAAGGAAAAAACATTTTGTAAAGAAAAGGTCACCTCTTACATGGAGGTGTGTTTTTTTGACACTACAAGTTCAGAAGGTCACTCACAAAGCAATTATTTAATATTATTTTTATGTATATTTAACTTTTAAAATTATTAGTTTCAATCTTTTCTTTCCTTTTAAAATTTGAAGATTAATTAATAATTTTCAAACATCAAGTGTGATATAATAAGAGAAAATATTTGACCATCTGTTCTTTTATAAATTATGAAAATTAAATTATTATAATTTCATTTTTTATATAAGAAAAATAATGTTATTCTTTCTGATTTTTATATAGATAGGAAAAAAAATTTAATGTTTTAAATCTAAACGACTCATTTAATATGTATGATGCTTCTGTTAAAAACTAAATTTGTGAAATCTTATAAAATAATTTTTGTCTTTGTTAAATTTTATTAACTGAGTCGGTTAGATTTTTTTTTTAAATTTCTAATGAATAGAAAAACAAAAAGTAATTTAAACAAATCTTAATTTAAAATTAAGTATATAAAATATGTTATACGGTTATTAATTCTAGATTTTGAAAATTTCTGTAACACCCGTCTCATCGACACTCGAGAACAGCGTGCCACTAACCACGTCACATACGTCAATTACCCCACTCTACAGTGTCTCATATCCCAACTACCTCAATGTTATATGTACATGATAAAAATACGAAGAAAACGTAAAAATCCCAAAGAAGCACCGTATCGTCAAAGCGTAAAATACTTGTCCGTCTCACCTGAAAAACTGGAAAGGGAAGAAAGAGGGGTGAGTAACAGGGGAGTCACTCAGTGAGGTATGGGATGCTAATCACAGAAACGTAAATCTGACCATAGCACGCCATACATAAGAATAGACTAAACATGCACAATCACGGTACCTAAAGTACCCAAAGAACAATCAACGGCGTCCTACGGCCAGAGCTCGTGGCCAGTCTGATGGGATAGTGCCCAACACACCGCCCTCAGACGTTTTATCGACCTGCCTGAGGTACTGACAGCCGATCGACTAAACTGCCGTACACCGCCTCAAACAACACGCGACGCAAGTACAGAAGTCACGCCTCTGTATCCCCGCAATCCCTAACGACTCACATAGTCGACTAACCTAGTTCTAGCAGGTTTAAAAGAATCAATTAACAGTTAAATGCACAAACAGTGGGTTGGATCATCTATTATTCCTAAGTCCGATTTGCAAACAATCCTAAAAAGACTCTAGCATAGAAACGGAACACATTTAGTACTAATCCTATCTACGGCACTTTTCGATGAAAAAAATACGATATTCTGCGGAAAGCCCTCACCTTAGCAAAAATGGAGTATAACTATTCCCTCTGCATTCCAGTTGCTAAAACGGACGCTGAATCTGAAATCAGGACGAAATTTCGAGTGAGAACGGCTTTCGAACGGCGAAAAACTGTTAACGGGTCAAACCGGTCAAAGTCAACGGTCAACGGTCAGAAAGTCAACGGTCAACGGTCAACCCGGTCAAAGTCAACGGTCTGACCAGGTCAAAAATCAAACCGCGACTAAACCGGATCGAACCAGACTAAACCAGACTCAATTGATTTAAACCAGAAATTGAACCAAACCGAAATCGAATTGAATTAAACCAGCCAAACCGAACCGAACCGAAATCAAACCGAACCGAATTGAATTAAACCAGCCAAACCGGTCTCAAACCGGTGGCCAGATCGCCGGCGGTTTCCGGCGACCGGCGACGGCGAGACGCGGCGGTTTCCGGCGAAGGGCGGCGGCGGAGCTCACCGGAAAGTCACCGGCGGCGGCGACGGCGGTGTCGGCAGCGGCGGCGCGTGAGAGCCACGCGCGCGCAGTCGACGGCGCGTGAGGCGCGTGGGCTTCACGCGCCGATCTTCCGGCGGCGGGTGAAGGCGCGTCCGGTTGTGGCAACGGCAGATTTTCACGGCGATTGACCGCTTCGTCGAGCTGCATCCGGTGGTGGCCTCCGATTTCTGAGAAATGCCACGGTTAGAGAGTTACGATCGATTAAAGATCCGACCAATAAGAAATCAGATCAGAAAAATAGCTTCCCGGCGACCTGAGTCGCGGATGACGGTGGAGGAGAGAGCAACTGGGCTTTTTTTGTTCTTGATCTTCTTCCTCTTCCTCTTCTTCTTCTTCTTCTTCTTCTCTCTCAATCTCTCTCTCTCTCTCTCAAAGTCTCCCTCTCTCTCTCCTTCTTCTTTTTTTTTTTTGATTTTGTTTCGGTGGATGATAATTGATGAGAAGGGGGAAATCAACTATAAAACAATCAGAAAAAGAATGGGGTGGGGTTTGGTTTACTGGCGGGTGATGATGATGAAAGGTGACGGTTGAACGGCGGCGATGCTTGCTCTGCTTGAAGAGTGAACTGGCGATCAATCTCGATGCAACTATCCGATCGTCTTTCTGCGCAGCAACCCGTTGCGGCCTCTTGTGCAACTGCTGCATTGCCTCCTGAGCAACTAACTTAACTGTCTCTTGAGCGATCTATCTGACGACATCCTGATTAATCTGTTGAACACTGATCTCTTCGGCATAACCTGTCGAACAATGAGCTGACAATCCGGCGCGAAACAATGACCTTCCTTGATGGCAACTGAAAACCTGTTTAAACTGAGGCTGAATTGAGACAAACTTAGAATAGATTAATACTTGACAGAATAGGTGCTCCTTTTTTTTTTTTAAATACACAAGTCTCGGGAAATTTTTTTTTTTTTTTTTTAAACCGTTTAAATCCGTATATGCAATCATGCTTCCTACTACCCGTCTCTCGGGTCAGAACCGAGACGACATAACCTAGGCTCTGATACCAAAATGTAACACCCGTCTCATCGACACTCGAGAACGGCGTGCCACTAACCACGTCACATACGTCAATTACCCCACTCTACAGTGTCTCATATCCCAACTACCTCAATGTTATATGTACATGATAAAAATACAAAGAAAACGTAAAAATCCCAAAGAAGCACCGTATCGTCAAAGCATAAAATACTTGTCCGTCTCACCTGAAAAACTGGAAAGGGAAGAAAGAGGGGTGAGTAACAGGGGAGTCACTCAGTGAGGTATGGGATGCTAATCACAGAAACGTAAATCTGACCATAGCACGCCATACATAAGAATAGACTAAACATGCACAATCACCGTACCTAAAGTACCCAAAGAACAATCAACGGTGTCCTACGGCCAGAGCTCGTGGCCAGTCTGATGGGATAGTGCCCAACACACCGCCCTCAGACGTTTTATCGACCTGCCTGAGGTACTGACAGTCGATCGACTAAACTGCCGTACCCCGCCTCAAAAAACACGCGACGCAAGTACAGAAGTCACGCCTCTGTACCCCCGCAATCCCTAACGACTCACATAGTCGACTAACCTAGTTCTAGCAGGTTTAAAAGAATCAATTAACAGTTAAATGCACAAACAGTGAGTTGGATCATCTATTATTCCTAAGTCCGATTTGCAAACAATCCTAAAAAGACTCTAGCATAGAAACGGAACACATTTAGTACTAATCCTATCTACGGCGCTTTTCGATGAAAAAAATACGATATTTTGCGGAAAGCCCTCACCTTAGCAAAAATGGAGTATAACTGTTCCCTCTGCATTCCAGTTGCTAAAACGGACGCTGAATCTGAAATCAGGACGAAATTTCGAGTGAGAACGGCTTTCGAACGGCGAAAAACGGTCAACGGGTCAAACCGGTCAAAGTCAACGGTCAACGGTTAGAAAGTCAACGGTCAACGATCAACCCGGTCAAAGTCAACGGTCTGACCAGGTCAAAAATCAAACCGCGACTAAACCGGATCGAACCAGACTAAACCGGACTCAATTGATTTAAACCAGAAATTGAACCAAACCAAAATCGAATTGAATTAAACCAGCCAAACCGAACCAAACCGAAATCAAACCGATCGGTTAAGCCAAACCGGTCTCAAACCGGTGGCCAGATCGCCGGCGAATCTCCGGCGACCGGCGATGGTGAGTCGCGTCGGTTTCCGGCGACCGGTGACGGCGAGTCGTGGCGGTTTCCGGCGACCGGCGACTGCGAGTCGCGGCGGTTTCCGGCGAAGGGCGGCGGCGGAGCTCACCGGAAAGTCACCGGCGGCGGCGGCGCGTGAGAGCCACGCGCGCGCAGTCGACGGCGCGTGAGGCGCGTGGGCTTCACGCGCCGATCTTCCGACGGCGCGTGAAGGCGCGTCCGGTTGTGGCAACGGCAGATTTTCACGGCGATTGACCGCTTCGTCGAGCTGCATCCGGTGGTGGTCTCCGATTTCTGAGAAATGCCACGGATAGAGAGTTACGATCGATTAAAGATCCGACCAATGAGAAATCAGATCAGAAAAATAGCTTCCCGGCGACCTGAGTCGCGGATGACGGTGGAGGAGAGAGCAACTGGGCTTTTCTTGTTCTTGATCTTCTTCCTCTTCCTCTTCTTCTTCTTCTTCTTCTTCTTCTCTCTCAATCTCTCTCTCTCTCTCAAACTCTCCCTCTCTCTCTCCTTCTTTTTTTTTTTTTTTTGATTTGGTTTCGGTGGATGATAATTGATGAGAAGGGGGAAATCAACTATAAAACAATCAGAAAAATAATGGGGTGGGGTTTGGTTTACTGGTGGGTGATGATGATGAAAGGTGGAGGAAAAAGGGGTCGTTACAATTCTTCCCCACTAACGAGGAATTCGTTCTCGAATTCAAGTCTTGAGCCGGCTGCTCGACATCTTTTCACTGGTCTGGATAATCGGATATCATCTGAGACTCTAGCTCCCAAGTCTCTTCCTGAATGCCATCTCTCTCCCAACTAACTCTGACCATCAGTAGCGCTTTCCCCTGAACCACTCTATCTCGGCGCTCTAGGACTGACACTGGCTGACTAACTGCAGTCAAATCTCTCCTGATGTCACTAGGTGGCTGCTGTAGAATGAACTCTGGCTCCTGAACGACTTTCCTCAGAACTGACACATAAAACACATCGTGAAACCCAGCCAACTTTGTTGATAGCGCTAAGCGGTATGCTACTGCCCCAATCCGCTTGATGATAGGATACGGACCCATATATCTCGGCTTAAGCTTCTTCAGCTTTCGGATATCAGAACCTCCCTGAAATGTTCGCATCTTAAGATATACTAGGTCGCCCACCTCAAACTCTAGATCTCTCCGACGCTTATCTGCATAGTTCTTCTGGCGGTCATGAGCTTCTTTAAGCCGTCTCTTGAGCATTTCCACTTGCTCAACTGTCTCCTCAACCAATGCTGGTGCTATACTTCAGCACTCTACCTTAACCAACTGACAAGTCTGACAACACGACACAAAGGTAGTCACATCCCTTTTTATGCCGGTCCAGTGATAATATCGCTTAATATCCTGATACATCATATTACTTCCTGGATGAATGGAAAACTGAGAATAATGCGCCTGCTGGAGAATCTCCTTCCTCAACTGAGTCTCGGTCTCATATACGTCCTCCTGAATTTCGTCTTCCTTCAACAGACTCTTACCATCGAGTCACCTCTCCTAAACTTTTGTTTCTTGATGCCCCGGAACTGCCACTGGTTGGCTAATCGCAAATTCTTTTTCCTTTGCGACTGTTGGTGAAAATGACGCTGAACTTATAACGATCTTCCTGAATGCAACACAAATTTAACGAAGACTTCTCATGTTGTTTTGAATATCCTGAGAAATGATAACCCTTCCGGCTCCTGGGATATGAACTCTCGTTCCCAAACTATATTCAATGCCATGGTAACTGACCCATCCTTAAAGTCACATCATGGTGGTTTTAGCTCAATCACTGCTAAGTCTCTGATAAGATCAACTCCCCTGAGTACAACAAATACGACTCGATGAATGCTTCAAGCTCCCTGTTTAAATCGACTGCCTAACTCTGTCCACTCTTCGGTTCGAACACACTAGATGACCAATACTCGACTAGATCCGATATAGGAAACTATAAGTAGCTCCAATATCCAATAGGGTATAAACTGTCCCACCCCCAAGCGACAATCGACCAACACAAGTACTAAATCAATGGTTTCCACATAAACGACATACTCGAACCACAAACTCAAATCCACAATCTCAAATCCACAACGTCAAAAAGAACAGTCTCAACTATCTCGTGGTCCCCAATAACAATACTCGCGACAATAGCTTGACACTTGGGTGGTGGCAGAAACAACCCTGAACTCACTGCGAACAATCCCTGGAAATGAGAACATGCTAACTACAACTGCACAACTCGGTCTAACTGCTGGTGCTGCAATATAACTGACAAACGACGCATCCACAAACATAGACTGGTAGTAACTTATGACACAATCCAACCATCTGCATGAAAACACTGAACACGCTCTCCCAACATGATGACGGTAATAACGAAAACAACACGGTGGAAATCCCGACAGCTGCGACACAGTGTTATATCCTAAATAAGTCTTATCAAGCTTGACTAAGCCACCTTGAAGAAATATTGCTTCTTCTCTATCTCCGCCTCATGAACGAAAAGTCTCCTCAACCAATCGATTGGACTGGTGTAAACCCGTACGACAACACGGTTACAAAGTATCCACTTGTTCCCATTCAAGAACCTCCTGAATAAATCCTTATTCGCTATGAAACTCCCAGAAAATCTTCAAAGACGACAAAACACTTAGCCGTCTGTTGTACACTTCTTATGCTCCAAGTTACGGTCAACTTCTTTTTTTTTTCTTTTTTTTTTTTTTGTCTGCGGTGACAGTATCCACTGTCCTTCCAATCTGATCCAAACTGTTGTCCTGCATATTTCTCACTAGCTTCCTTTACATGGTCCCTCTCTGTCTCTGCCAGATACTGGCGATGGCGGTGGTGGCGGCGGAATATCAACAATTTAAGAGGCAAGCTACTGTCCTCAACTCTCGCGGTATCGCTGAAGCCCCATCCACATTTCTGAATTACTAAGGATCTGCTCTGCTCCCTGAGCCTTAACCGATGGTGCATGCGGTGGTGACGGTTGAACGGCGGCGATGCTTGCTCTGCTTGAAGAGTGAACTGGCGATCAATCTCGATGCAACTATCCGATCGTCTTTCTGCGCAGCAACCCGTTGCGGCCTCTTGTGCAACTGCTGCATTGCCTCCTGAGCAACTAACTTAACTGTCTCTTGAGCGATCTATCTGACGACATCCTGATTAATCTGTTGAACACTGATCTCTTCGGCATAACCTGTCGAACAATGAGCTGACAATCCGGCGCGAAACAATGACCTTCCTTGATGGCAACTGAAAACCTGTTTAAACTGAGGCTGAATTGAGACAAACTTAGAATAGATTAATACTTGACAGAATAGGTGCTCCTTTTTTTTTTTTTTTAAATACACAAGTCCCGGGAAATTTTTTTTTTTTTTTTTTTGAAACCGTTGAAATCCGTATATGCAATCATGCTTCCTACTACCCGTCTCTCGGGTCAGAACCGAGACGACATAACCTAGGCTCTGATACCAAAATGTAACACCCGTCTCATCGACACTCGAGAACGGCGTGCCACTAACCACGTCACATACGTCAATTACCCCACTCTACAATGTCTCATATCCCAACTACCTCAATGTTATATGTACATGATAAAAATACGAAGAAAACGTAAAAATCCGAAAGAAGCACCGTATCGTCAAAGCGTAAAATACTTGTCCGTCTCACCTGAAAAACTGGAAAGGGAAGAAAGAGGGGTGAGTAACAGGGGAGTCACTCAGTGAGGTATGGGATGCTAATCACAGAAACGTAAATCTGACCATAGCACGCCATACATAAGAATAGACTAAACATGCACAATCACGGTACCTAAAGTACCCAAAGAACAATCAACGGTGTCCTACGGCCAGAGCTCGTGGCCAGTCTGATGGGATAGTGCCCAACACACCGCCCTCAGACGTTTAATCGACCTGCCTGAGGTACTGACAGCCGATCGACTAAACTGCCGTACTCCGCCTCAAACAACATGCGACGCAAGTACAGAAGTCACGCCTCTGTACCCCCGCAATCCCTAACGACTCACATAGTCGACTAACCTAGTTCTAGCAGGTTTAAAAGAATCAATTAACAGTTAAATGCACAAACAGTGGGTTGGATCATCTATTATTCCTAAGTCCGATTTGCAAACAATCCTAAAAAGACTCTAGCATAGAAACGGAACACATTTAGTACTAATCCGGCGCTTTTCGATGAAAAAAATACGATATTCTGCGGAAAGCCCTCACCTTAGCAAAAATGGAGTATAACTGTTCCCTCTGCATTCCAGTTGCTAAAACGGACGCTGAATCTGAAATCAGGAAGAAATTTCGAGTGAGAACGGCTTTCGAACGGCGAAAAACGGTTAACGGGTCAAACCGGTCAAAGTCAACGGTCAACGGTCAGAAAGTCAACGGTCAACGGTCAACCCGGTCAAAGTCAACGGTCTGACCAGGTCAAAAATCAAACCGCGACTAAACCGGATCGAACCAGACTAAACCGGACTCAATTGATTTAAACCAGAAATTGAACCAAACCGAAATCGAATTGAATTAAACCAGCCAAACCGAACCGAACCGAAATCAAACAGATCGGTTAAGCCAAACCGGTCTCAAACCGGTGGCCAGATCGCCGGCGAATCTCCGGCGACCGGCGAAGGTGAGTCGCGGCGGTTTCCGGCGACCGGCGACGGCGAGTCGCGGCGGTTTCCGGCGACCGGCGACAGCGAGTCGCGGCGGTTTCCGGCGAAGGGCGGCGGCAGAGCTCACCAGAAAGTCACCGGCGACGGCGACGGCGGTGTCGGCAGCGGCGGCGCGTGAGAGCCACGCGCGCAGTCGACGGCGCGTGAGGCGCGTGGGCTTCACGCGCCGATCTTCCGGCGGCGCGTGAAGGCGCGTCCGATTGTGGCAACGGCAGATTTTCACGGCGATTGACCGCTTCGTCGAGCTGCATCCGGTGGTGGCCTCCGATTTCTGAGAAATGTCACGGTTAGAGAGTTACGATCGATTAAAGATCCGACCAATAAGAAATCAGATCAGAAAAATAGCTTCCCGGCGACCTGAGTCGCGGATGACGGTGGAGGAGAGAGCAACTGGGCTTTTCTTGTTCTTGATCTTCTTCCTCTTCCTCTTCTTCTTCTTCTTCTTCTTCTCTCTCAATCTCTCTCTCTCTCTCAAAGTCCCCCTCTCTCTCTCTTTCTTCTTTTTTTTTTTTTTTTTTTGATTTGGTTTCGGTGGATGATAATTGATGAGAAGGGGGAAATCAACTATAAAACAATCAGAAAAAGAATGGGGTGGGGTTTGGTTTACTGGTGGGTGATGATGATGAAAGGTGGGGAAAAAGGGGTCGTTACAATTTCATTTTCAACCGCGTATTATATGGGTCTTAATATAGTTAGTAAATAAAGAGATGATGATCTATCTTATTATATAAAGTATGGTTTCAAAAGTTAGTAATTAACTAGATTTTTCCATAAGGAATTTTATTGTTTTAAGATTTTGACATGTGTCAAAATGAGAAAAATATTAAAATTATATTTCAGGAAAAAAATTCAGAAGAAAAAAGGGAACTTTAGAAAAAAAGAATTTCAATTCTGAAGCAAAAAGGAAAACATAGAAAAATATTTATTGTGCGATTAATTTAAAAGAAAACTAAAGGAAATAGACATAATTAAATCACTAAATTTAAAAGAAAATTATACAAAATATTCATTATTCAGTTAATTTTAAAGATAACTAAAGAAATAAACTTATTAATATTTATTAGAAAAAGAAGGATAACTAAAGAAAGGTTTCAACCAAAAAAAAAGAAATACAATCAATAAAAGTAAAAATTAAGAAAAATATTATTAGTTTTTTAAAAGCTTGCAAATATTATGATGTCTATATAAAGAACATAGCTTATACAAAAAATATTCATTGCTCGGTTAATTATAAAGATAACTAAGGAAACAGATTTATTAATATTTTACTGAAAAAGAAAAGGATTTCAAGCTTCTCAACAGAAAAAAGAAATATAATCAATAAAAATGAAAACTAAGAAGAAGATTATTACCTTTTAAAAAAACTTGCAAATATTAATGATGTCTATATAAAGAACTTAGCTTTTTCATAATTTACAAGATCATATTTATAAAATATATCAAGTGAGTCAACCATACTTTGACATGTAATACTTTTATTTTTTCTAATTAAATAAAAGAAAAATTATAATCAGTTTTTGTCGATAAAGAAAGAGAAAAATATGTTTTATAAATTATAAAAATTATAATCAGTTTTTTTTTTGTTAAATTGTGGCCGAATTTCAAGAAATTTCGGTTGAATATAATTACTAATTATTTACATTTTATTTTTCTTATAGTTAGTTTTTTCTTAAATAGAAAAATCAGGAAAGGAAAAAAAGAATAAAGATATTGAGTTTTACTAATACGTAAAAGAAAAAAAGTTATTAAAATTTACTGATTAACATAATGATGATATATGTTAAGTGAGTCAATCAGATTTTTTATGTATAAATTTTGTTTTTGTAATTGAATAAACTAATATTAGAATTAGTTTTCGTTGACAATCAAAATAATATTTGAGTTTTTACAATTTCAAAATTATAAAAGACAAAAGAATACTTTAGTTTTTCAAATTCATAAAAGAAAAAGGAAAATGAAATATCTTGTCTTATTAAATAAAATTTGATGTTCAAAATATAATTGTTTCTAGAGGTTTCTCGAATTTCTTAATTACGAGTTATAAAATATAGTTTTTAATATTTTAACGCAAATTTTAATATAATCTAAAATAAATATGTTATGTTGGTTATCAATTTTAGTTTTCAAATACTTTTTTTCACCCCCGTGGTATGCGGAAAAAATTTATTAATCAAGTATGTAATAAAAGAAAAAGAATTAGAAAGAAAGAATGATCGAACGAGGAAAAGAAAAAAAAACAGTAATTTAGATTATTTACATTTATAAAATGCCATATCGACTCAAAATAAACTTATGGAAAGAGCATATGAGAAAGAAAGAATCTGTGTATATGATTTGTCGTGTAGTTGACCAGGAATAAATACATGGTAAATTCGTGGTCGGCCACTTCATTGTCACATTCAGGATCCATTTTAAAAATATTTTTGTTGGCTGTCGGCAATAATATCTATGACTTTATTAGAAAAGTATACGATAATATATTTTAGAAGTGGGAAAAACCCCAAAAAATACCCAACTTGAATTACATTTTGCCGATAAATACCCAAACTTTTAAGGTTGCCCGATTAATACCTGATTTCAATTTGGTTGCCCAGTTAATACCCGAACATTTTAAATCGTTTAGTTTGACACAGAAAATTAGACGCCGTTTAATCGCCTAACAGAAACTCTAAAACGTCGTTAACTAATTTAATAACACACAAATAAATGACGATTTTGCCCTCTTCTTTTTCTGTCGACTGAGGAACGAGAGGAGCTCTTGTTGCAAGTAAACCTTCGTTCAAGAACAGAGCCTTCAAGTCTCGGAGTTGTTTTGCTCTCTCAGATCTGCAGGAAGAAGATGATGATCAATAATGCAATCTCATGATTTTTCTTTGTTCATAGTTTTTTTTTCCTTATCTAAAATATATTTTTTATTTCGTCGCACGAATTAATGTTTTTTTTTTTTTTCCTTGTCCTCCATTATTGTGCGAGCCTTTCAATCACAGCACACAATTTATGGAATATACAGCAAAAGAATAAACGAGAAGAGAGAGATATACAGTACAACACACATGTTGCTTGTCAACGATGACTTTTCAAAGTACAATGAACATCACTAACATGTAAAGCCAGGATTCAACCTACCTAGTTTCATCCTGGAAACAACACTTTTCGTGATCTTAAAAATAAAGAAGATAAAAGGATCAGATTCGATCCAGAAAACGAATACCCAGATGCACTTAGGCTTAGGATGAAAAAAAAAATGAACTGAATTGCGTGAAGATGTCAAATGTTGAAAACAATATGAATTTGGAGATGTACACAGAGACTGATTACTTTTTTTTTTACCCATCGATGCATTGAAATCCTTCACAAACCCAAAGCCAGATTCCGAACAGAACAGCACAGATGCAGAATCGAACATCAAAACGACATTCTTCTCCGACGCTTCCTTACTCGTGTCAACGACACTAGAATCTTCCATGTGCAATCTCTTCTTCTTCTTCAACGCCTTCAACGGCTTCCCCAAAAGCGGCATCAACGCAACTCTTCTCCCTTTCGACGAATCAATACTCGGATTACGACTCTCCCTCGCTACGCTCCTCGGAGATCCAACCAAATCCATGTCCAGCTCCAATCCACATCGACGACGCCACGATCTCCGCGAAAACTGGATCGAGCTTCGATTGGAGACAATGAGTCGTCGATCGCGAACGTGTACGTCTTCTTGTGAACTGTGTGCGAGAACATTGAATGGTGCAGAGGCGTGTTCTCGATTCACCTCAAAGCTACATCTTCGATTCCTGGCTCTTAAGAGATTAAGTCTTCGTTTACCGGTTAAGTCGATAGAAAAAGAAGAGGGCAAAATCATCATTTATTTGTGTGTTATTAAATTCGTTAACGGCGTTTTATAGTTTCTGTTAGCCGATTAAACGGCGTCTAATTTTCTGTGTCAAACTAAACGATTTAAAATGTTCGGGTATTAACTGGGCAACCAAATTGAAATCAGGTATTAATCGGGAAACCTTAAAAGTTTAGGTATTTATCGGCAAAATGTAATTCAAGTTGGGTATTTTTTGGGGTTTTTCCCTTTAGAAGTACCGTGTTAAGTTGGTCTTTTTCTGAACATCAATGTGATGGAAAGATTTTTAACATGAGAAATGTTGGAAATGACTCATTATTTTTAAAATACCAACGCTATTTTTACCAGGGTAGAGTAACAGTATTTTCAAAATATTAGCGTTGCCTTTATTACGACAGAGTAATAGCAGAGCTAGGCAGGTAACATATAAGGTAGAGTAACATATTAAGCAGAGTAACGACAGAGCTAGGCAGACATATTAAGCAGAGTAACAGCAGATCTAAACATACATGTTAAGCAGAGATGAGTAGAGTAATATACTCACGGCAGATCTAACAAGACGTATTAAGTAGATATAAGCAGATCAAAAACTGATAAACACGTTTAAGTAAAAGCAAATTGATCGAGTTCTTAACATAAGTGCATAATTGAGTGTGCGGACACCGAATCAATTGAAAAAGTAACCCGATTTTAGAGACGTTTAACATTAATAAAAAGTAAAGTTATAACAAACTTCAAAAAAATCAGAAGATGTTTAAAATCCAAAAGTAGCATTCAAAGACAGCAAAAGATTACATAAAACCAAACTCATTGATCACCTTCTTCAATCTCGGCATCAAAATCAATCAGCTAAGGGAACCCAATGGATGCGTAGGTTAATATGGTAGGTGGTGGTTTGATCCACCGAGTTTGGAACAGGAAGAAAATCAGGCGGTGGTTTGCACCATGCGTTATTAACTCGTCTGATAGGTGATGATAAATCTGATCTCACTTTAAATGAACCCTCTGCGTCTACGGTTGTGGCGATCAGTTTGAAGGAAAACTTTCCCATTGTTGGAACTTTTGGTGAAATACATGTAAGAAGATATGAAACAACTCTTGACACGGGTTGACGTTCCAGACGTTCCACAAGAAGAAGCTCTCCACCTTCGTTTTCTTTTGAGGACTAACCTGTGACAATGACCAAAGCTAATATCCATTGGTGTTCCACATTCTATTAATTACACCTCGCCAGAGTGAACATTGTTGGCATGGGTGTTGGGTATGTTGGGGACAAAATCCCCCTCTCGGAGATTGATGGAACGGGAACTCAAGATCAAGATCAAATAAAACTTATCCCGAGCAAGGACCAGATGAGCTAAGGCCAGCCGCCCGGGGTCCGTCCGAGCATGGTCCGCCCGTGGTTGTGCAGCATGATCCGGCGGCTGGGCGAAAACCGGCCGCCCGGGATACATCCAAGCATGGCCCGGCAGGGATCCATCCAACCACGGTCCGGCGGCTGAGCCAATGCCAGCCGCCCGTGATCCCTTAAACCAAACCCGTCACCTGGACTCGTTCCTAAGAAAGTCTAGCCGCCCACGATCATCTCTCAGTCGAGACTCATTATCCGGACAACGTCCAGCCGACCGTCCTTCAAGCGCTATCCAGAGCACAGATCAATTCATCTGCACGTTCTGATTCCGAAAACGCCCATGAATACAGTCCGGCTGCCCACGAACATCATCCAGCCGCCCATGGACTACCCGCCCATGCACACAAGCCAGAAGACGGGCGGCTGGCCATCGATGTGAAAACGGGCAGCCGGAGATTCGAAGAAGACGGGCGGCTCGGACTCGGTTCGATCTCAGAAATGTTCGGAACACTATTCACGCGGGAAAAACCGTTAAACACTATTCATCCCGGGAAAAGGTTAACCGAAAAATCAATTTAAACTTAATCGATGATCGGTTTACAATTCACGGTTTACTATTCACGGATTACTGTTCATCAAAGAATCGGGTTGGACCAGGATCAGACCATGCGACGGATTGCTTAAGGTTTCGAGCCAGGAATCGGGCCCAAAAGACTAGGTCGGCGCCTGGGAAAAAAGAACATGGTCCCACATCGAAAATATGTAGTCTTAGCACCCTAGGATCATTAGTATATATATGTACGCACATGTAAGGGTCAAAGGCATTCAAAATCCGAGTATTAAGAGCTTTAACAATATAAGACTTTTCAGCTTTTGCTAATTATTCTTGTACTTTCGGAAAAAAATCAATAAAATACTCTTTTTGCATTTTCGGTCCTTTAGTTCTTTTAAAATAGAATTTTCGAGCTCCCATAAATTATAAGTTTTGACAGTGTTAGTTTCGGCTCTCACAGTTTGGCGCCGTCTGTGGGGACGAGAAATATTCTTAACCCAAAGAACGAGAGGACACGAGAAGGAAATCATGACCGCCGCAGGAAGAATCGACAGCACTAACGATCAGCCGGCCGGAGGAACCACCGCAGGAACGGCCGCGACGGGAGCAACCGGAGCTGGAATAGCCGGAACCTCTTCCACGCTGACCAGGTTCGGGATGCCGGCCGACGATCCGGTCATAACGGAAACGGGCAACACCAGCCAATCCGGTCTGGCCCATGATATCTCAGCGATCGGCGAACTAAGGAGCATGATAGCTGAGTTAGTGGCGCGACAAGACAGACACGAAACAATGGCAGCACAGGATAGAGCAGCCGCTCAAGAGATGGCGCGAGGCCCACGAACTTTCGGAGCAAGACGTCTCCAGTTCACACCAAGGATAAATACCCCAAGCGGCCAGAACGTCAACGAGCAGACTACTGCCGTCCCAAGACGGGAATTGTCGGCTCCGTCTCCCCTACAACGGAAGAACGCAACTAGATAAATCGCTGAACGGTCGAATTCCACAACAACCAATGGGGAAAACACTGTAACCACCGTAAACGGAGCCGGACAAGAAGAAAACAAAACCGACGACGAAGTCGAGGAGCTGAATGCGGACGAGGAAGAGCTCCGCTGGATCGAAGAGCTCCGCTGGATCGAAGAGCAGGAAAAAGCAGAACGGGCGACCCGAGTAAGCCGGTCCGCCAGCCGGAGGAGCGAGCTGGAAGAATTCTGTGCCCGACTGGAGATCACAGCGAGCCAAGTGAAAGAACTAAGGTCGCAGGTTCACAAAGCGACCAGCGCAGCTCCTGAGATCGATCGGGTCTTGGAAGAAATCCAGAGGATCCCTTTCACCTCAAAAATCACAAACGTCCGAGTTCCAGACACCGGCAAGATCCGGATTCCATTCTACGACGGAATGACAGACCCAAAGGCTCACATGACAGCCTTCAACATCGCCATGAACCGGACCAAGTTTAAGCCCGAAGAAAAAGATGCCAGTTTCTGTCTTCTGTTCGTAGAGCACCTGAAGGGGGCAGCCCTATCTTGGTTCTCGTGACTGGAGAGAGATTCCATCGAAGACTTCGATTAGTTATCGTCGGCCTTCTTAAAGCACTACTCATTGTTCATAAGCCAGTCGACGTCCGATGCGGACCTTTACTCGTTGTCGCAAGGGCCGGAAGTAAGCCTCAGGGAATTCATCGAGAGGTTCAAGATGATCGTGTCCAGGATCGACGACCTAAGCGACAGGGCCGCGATAAGCGCCCTGAAGAAGTCCTTACTCAAGTCTTCTAGCTTCCGCAAAGAAATCACCGTGAATCCACCGGAAACTATCCAAGACGCTCTCCACCGCGCTTCTAACTTCGTGATCTACGAGGAAGACATGAGGGTCCCGGCCGGAAAGCACCACCCAAAATTGGTCGCCAAAGGCGCGGTGCAGCCTTCAAACGTTCCAAACGAGAGGATGAGTAGGCGAAGCGGGAGAGACGAAGAACCCAACATGGGCGGTGTGCACAATTACCAAATCAATGCAGAAAGATCGTCCGAAGGCCGCGACAAGAGTCCGTGGAATACCTGGACTCTCGTGGGCTACGACGAAAATGCTTACTGCACCTTCCACAAGGAAAAGGGCCACGCAACCGAGCACTGCAGAACGATTGGCAGGATACTTGCGGCCAAGTTAATGGCCGGAGAGCTCAGAAATGAGATAACCTGTCAGAAGTAAAGCCAAGTCCCAGATCCCTCACCGGATTCTCTGGAGAGGTTACTATGACCGACGGGACGATCCAGCTCCCGGTCCACGCTGGCGGGATCACAAAGATCGTGAATTTCGCGGTGGCTAATCACCCCGCGATCTATAACGTCATCATGGAAACCCCGTGGATCAACTCAATGAGGGCGATCCTATTTGGGTCAAAATTCCCCCTCGGAGATTGATAAAGCGAGGATTCAAGATCAAGAACGGACAAACGGCATCTTTGATATCAAGGTCAGCCACCCATGCCCCACACATGAGCCAGCCGCCCAACCTTCCTCCATCGCTGATGGGCGGCTCGCCCTTGTCCCGAACATGGGTCAGCCGCCTAAACTTCTTCCATCACTGATGGGCGGCTCGCCCTTGTCCCGAGCATGGGTCGGCCGCCCAACCTTCCTCCATCACTGATGGGCGGCTCGCCCTTGTCCTAGACATGAGTCGGCCGCCCGATCATCTTCCATCATTTATGGGCGGCTCGCCCTTCTCCCGATCAAGGGACGGCTTCCCGACCTTCTTCCATCATTAATGGGCGGCTCACTCCATCCTGGACATGAGTCGGCCGCCCGATCATCCTTCCATCAACGGTGGGCGGCTCACATTCACCTCGGGCACGGGTCGGCTGCCCGATCATCCTATCTCCCTTCTTCCAGGCACGTCTCCTAGCTCAAATCAATCCTTAGACTGAGCCTCTGCACGTTCTGATCCTAACGCACCCATGTTCATTGCCCGACCACCCATGGACTGAAGACCGGCCGCCCACGGTCATTGGCCAGCTGCCCGAGCATACAAAACAGAAACCGGCGGCTGAACATGAGCACTAATACCGGCGGCTGGTAATTTAAGGGAAAAACGGGCGGCTCGATCTCAAAAGTCGTAAAACGTACGGAACGCCATCTATGCGGGAAAAACCGTTAAGACACTATTCATCCCAAAAAAGAGTTAACCAAAAGATCAATTCGAACTTAACCGAGGTCTAGTTTACTATTCGTGGATTATTACCCATCGGTTACTGTTCATTAAAAAGTAATTAAAGAATAGTAAAAGGCGGGCCAGACTTGGGTCAGGACATGCAGGTGGGTTTCTGAAGATTTCGGGCCGGACTTCGGGCCCAAAAGACTAGGTCGGCGGCTGGGAAAAATGGACAAGGTCCCACATCGAAAATATGTAGTCTTAGTACCCTAGGATCATTAGTATATATATGTACGCATATGCAAGGGTCAAAGGGATCCAAAACCCGAGTATTAAGAGCTTTAGCAATATAGGACTTTTCAGCATTTGCTAATTATTCTTGTACTTTCAGAAAATATCAATAAAATATTCTTTTTACATTTTTGGTCCTTTAGTTCTTTATAAATAGAATTTTTCGAACCCCCATAAAATATAAGTTTTGACAGTGTGAGTTTTAGCTCTCACAGTTTGGTGCCGTACAATATCAGGCCATACATAACAGAAATCCATAAGCGAAAGCCCAAAGCTACCAAAAGCTCAAAAAAGCTAGAAACAAAAACCACTATAAGGTCAAGGATCTGGACCTAGCGCTTCGACAACATCAATATCCGAAATCCCAGAAATAGACTCGTTTGATCCCGCTAGATCAACTACCCCGAGAGAAGTAGCCTCCTCCTCGACTGAACCCGCTTCGGGTTTCAAAACTTTATCACCTCTGGAAACTGGGTTCAACTGAGAGTCCATCTTCCCTCGAATCCGAGCGATCACATCATCAAACCAAGCTTCGGACCCATCGAACTCATCTTTCCACGTGGTCAATTTCACTTTCTCCTCATTCAAGCTGGGAGGATCAGTCCCATGAAGCAACGCGACGAGCTCGAGGTTACTCGTTATCTGGGCCAAGTCCAATTCCTGGGTTCTTGCTTCAGATAAAGATCCAAGATTTTCCTTCAGCTCGTTCAAGAAGTCGCGGAATTTCGCGACGGAAGCTTTGCGGCCGTCCGCGTAAGCCCGCTGCACCTTTGAGCTGAGTGCAGCCTTCACATTGGTCAGCTGATCTTTCAAAGTCTGTAATTCCTTGGCATGACGCGTATCCTTGGCCTCTTGGTGGATTTTGAATTGCAAGGCCTCGGCCTTTTCCTTGCGCAGCGAAACAAGCTCCTTCTCGAGCGATTTGACCTGACGCGAATTCAACACCTCAAGTTCGTCAAGTTTCCTCCTTACCAACCGAGCATCCTCCCGAGCCTCCTCAGCACGTTTACGGATTCCACAGACAGAAGCGTCGTACGTACTGATGCACTTGTTCACGGAGGACATGAACTATGAAAATGGAAAAAAAGAGTCAGCAAAAAAAAAAAAAAAAAAAAGAAGAACAGAAAAGGAAGAGCAAGAAGAAATAAACCTTCATCCCACTCAAGGCCATGTCCTGACGACGATTCTTACAAACCGCCTCAGGAAAAGCAAGTCCTAGCGAAGGACCCGTACGCCGAGTCTCAGGAGAAGAACCTTTCGCGCCACTGTCGGCAGAGCAAACTGTCTGCTTTTGGCGCAGCAGGTCGTCTTCACCGCTCAGACCGTTGACGACTCTGCCGGCCGCCGCTCGAGCTTTGGGCGAACGCCTCACGATACTTTGCGCTAAAATAACCTCCTTCTTCAAAGGAGTAACCACAACGGTGGATACGGCTAACTTGTCCGCGGGCCACTCTGGCGGAGGAATGGCTTGGCTACCGTCCGCCAATCCCGACCCCGATGGGCCAGCCGCCGCCTTATCCTTGGGATTCTTTCCAAGCTTATTTGTCTCTCCGTTTTTCTCCATCTGCTTCCTCTCACGAAAGGACGGCCTAACCATGGTGTTTGATTCAAGGAGCAGTCGGCTTTCGAAAGATTTTGTGAGGAAAAAGAAGGAGGGGTGTATATATATAGTCGGATGGCTCGAATCTTAACTCGACTAGGAATTGGATCTTTCCATTTCCGTGCCAGCCGCCCGCAAGTCCCATATACGAAAAGGAAAGTTTTTCTTTTTTTTTAAAAAAAATAAATAAATAAATAAAAAAAAGAGAACTTTAGAACACGAAAGCAAAGAGCTGGGGGGCTAACTGTTGGGTCAAAATTCCCCCTCGGAGATTGATAAAGCGAGGATTCAAGATCAAGAATGGACGAACGGCATCTTTGATATCAAGGCCAGCCGCCCATGCCACACACATGAGCCAGCCGCCCAACCTTCCTCCATCACTGATGGGCGGCTCGCTCTTGTCCCGAACATGGGTCAGCCGCCCAACCTTCTTCCATCACTGATGGGAGGCTAGCCCTTGTCCCGATCATGGGTCGGCCGCCCAACCTTCCTCCATCACTGATGGGCGGCTCGCCTTTGTCCCGAGCATGGGTCGGCCGCCCGATCATCTTCCATCATTGATGGGCGGCTCGCCTTTCTCCCGATCAAGGGTCGGCCACCCGACCTTCTTCCATCATTGATGGGCGGCTCACTCCATCCTGGACATGAGTCGGCCGACCGATTATCCTTCCATCAACGGTGGGCGGCTCACATTCACCTCGGGCACGGGTCGGCCGCCCGATCATCCTATCGCCCTTCTTCCAAGCATGTCTCCTAGCTCAAATCAATCCTAAGACTGAGCCTCTGCACGTTCTGATCCTAACGCACCCATGATCATTGCCCGACCGCCCATGGACTGAAGACCGGCCGCCCACGGTCACTGGCCAGGCGCCCGAGCATACAAAACGGAAACCGGCGGCTGAACATCAGCACTAAAACTGGCGGCTGGGAATTTAAGGGAAAAACGGGCGGCTCGATCTCAAAAGTCGTAAAACGTACGGAACGCCATCTACGCGGGAAAAACCGTTAAGACATTATTCATCCCAAAAAAGAGTTAACCAAAAGATCAATTCGAACTTAACCGAGGTCCAGTTTACTATTCGTGGATTATTACCCATCGGTTACTGTTCGTTAAAAAGTAATTAAAAAATGGTAAAAGGCGGGCAAGACTTGGGTCAGGACATGCAGGTGGATTTCTGAAGATTTCGGGCCGGACTTCGGGCCCAAAAGACTAGTTCGGCGGCTGGGAAAAATGGACAAGGTCCCACATCGAAAATATGTAGTCTTAGCACCCTAGGATCTTTAGTATATATATGTATGCATATGTAAGGGTCAAAGGGATCCAAAACCCGAGTATTAAGAGCCTTAGCAATATAAAACTTTTCAGCATTTGCTAATTATTCTTGTACTTTTGGAAAATATCAATAAAATATTTGTTTTACATTTTCGGTCTTTTAGTCCTTTATAAATAGAATTTGCGAACCCCATAAAATATAAGTTTTGACAATGTGAGTTTCGGCTCTCACAGATCCCTTCAACTTACCACCTCTGCTTAAAATTCCCGACCCCAAGTGGAATCAAAACTATCTGGGGAAATCAGAAGGAGGCCCGGGTTTGTTTTCTAGCGGAACACAAACTCCGGAATCCGACAGTCCCGCAGAGAGAAAATTCGAAGCGAAAGAAAGAAGACGAAGTCGCCACACCGGGAAAAAAGGCCATCAAAACCGCCCCGCTTGAGAAGACAGAAAGTCCACCCGTGGAAGGCAAAACCTACCACGAAAACACCGAAGCTACCGAGGAAAAGACCACCGAGGCCGCCAAAGACGGCCCAATAACCAAGATCTAGCCGTCTCACGGCCAAAAAAAAAAACGGAACTACGGGTGACTTGATCCCTTTTCACAAAGGGTACGTAGGCAGCTCGCTTAAAAAACGAGTTCGGTTGCCCCCTCTCCTTAAAAAAAGGAGGGGGGGAGTGGGTCCTTATATACATACTCCCAAATTTTCGCGAAAAAATCAAGAGGATGGACATTGAGACTTAGCATCTCATAACACATCCGAAGCTTGAAAAGTTTCCCGAGAATACCAGTTCGACAAACATCGAGACTTAGCATCTCGTCACCTGACCAGGAAAACGAGTGAATCCAGAAAAACCCGAGAAGATGGACATTGAAACTTAGCATCTCATAACACATCTTTAACTCGGACACAACCCTAGAAAGCACTGGTCCGGAAATAAAGCCGGATGAACATCGAGACTCGGCATCTCGTAACCTATCCGGGCTTATCAACCAATCAAGATACTGAAAACTTCTCCCAAGTACTTAAATCCTCCCATACAAATCCGTCTGTTGCTGGCCACAACAAGACTATCGCTTTTCAACCGTGGTTCTTTCAACGTCCCACAGTGGATAAGAGTAGCGCGCTATACAAATTTCCGGACCAACATCCGAAGGGCGTAACCTGACATCCCGCGATCCTGCAGGAAGCGTTCAAGACAATGTTCTGTTTAGTTTATCTTCACTAACGCTTCGTGTAGGCAAATAGCGCGAAGCATAGATCACGAAGTAAACTCGCCAAACCCAGCAAGACGCCTGACATGGAAAGCTGGTCTAAGACATCTCAAGAACGCGGTATCAAACCGGCTCTGATGCGAGATCCTAAAAGCATTAGGTCGAATCGAACAAGCTTAGTTCCCTGCAACAACGAAAACGTGCACTAAACCCTAGAAATATCCGCGAAGACGACCTGGTTAGAAGTTCGAGTGTCCAGAAAAACATTCCAACGCAATACCAATCAACTTCACCCTGCAAAACGGGCCAGCCGCCCTTCACTCTGCAAAACGGGCCACCCGCCCGTCCTCCGTAGAGTGACGGGCCAACCGCCCTTCACTCTGCAAAACGGGCCAGCCGCCCGTCCTCCATAGAGAAACGGGCCAGCCGTGCTTCACTCTGCAAAACGGGCCAGCCGCCCGTCCTCCGTAAAGAGACGGGCCAACCGCCCTTCACTCTGCAAAACGGGCCAGCCGCCCCCTTTTTCTTTATTAAGATCTTCGGTCCGAAGACAAGCGTCCGCTCGGGCTTAAAAACAAGAAGTCCAAAACAGTCAAAAATCAAAGGACAGAACGGATCCGATAAGCGCGACGAAGTCCAAACAGCATCCAAAGCGATACGCTAGTTCAAACCAAAGCAATCGAAGGCAAAGCAAGGGATAATAGAAAGACGAAATAATCTCCATAAAAGGAGATATCAAACAGTCGAGTCCAACAGGCGAAGCAAATACAATGAAGGGTCGAAAGACCCGAACACGATGAAAGCAGAAAATACATGATAAAAAAGCCGAAGCGTAGTCATACTCGACGACAGGAGTGGCAACGCCGTCATCCAAAGCCTCAGCCTCCGGGGATTGGTACGGAGAAACGGGAGAATAGACCAAGTAGCCATCGAGGACGGTAGCAGCCCGATCGTAGGAGCCGACCCAGCCTCTTCCTTTGAGCTGCTCCAGCGAAGCCTCCAACTTGCCTTCCTCCTCCTCGAACTTGGACTTCCCGGACTTAATGTCCCGGACCAGACCAAGGTTCGAGCCAACCTCGGATAGAGTGCTCTCACCAAACTTAGCCTGGCGCATTGGCGCAAGAGCGGCCTTAGCTCCCTGAATACGGAGACGGTACTTCTCCACCAACGCCCAGCGGTAGCGTTTTAGCGCCAGTTCCATCTTCCTCTCAGCCTCAGCAAGCGCCTCCTTGAGAGCCTTCTGAGACCTCTTCTCTGCGTTCCTGAGTTTGACCTCCAGGCCCTTAATCTTCTTGTCCTTCTTTCGGGACTCCTTTTCTGAGGCCTCTAGGGCAGCCTGGGTCGCATGAGCTCGAGTAGCAACCTGAATCAAAGTAGAGCAAATGTAGGAAGAAACAAAAACAAGTCCGCACCAAAACAACTCCAAGAAGTAAGGAATTACCATCATGAGGCCGGAGGACAAGTCCTCATAAGCCGCCGAATGGTCAAGCGACCTAACAAAGGCCGGAGCCGACGCTCCAAGATAATCCACGACCTTCGCAGACTCAACTGGATCTCCCCCCGCCGCCTTGCGAGCGTCGAACATGAGACCGGGCTCGGATACATCGGCCTTCCGAGCCGCCTTGCTCTTCCTCGGGCGATCCGAGCTGACGGCAACTCCCTTCCCTTTGTCGGCCGCAGCGGCACAACCAGAACCCTGAGGAATGGCTACTTGTTCCTCGGGC
Source organism: Isatis tinctoria (assembly GCA_010577795.1). NCBI lineage: Eukaryota > Viridiplantae > Streptophyta > Magnoliopsida > Brassicales > Brassicaceae > Isatis > Isatis tinctoria. The sequence goes on from CM021250.1 coordinate 23,445,963, forward strand.
ACACCATCATCCCAGAGATCAAACCCGGAAGGCAGAACAAAACCAGTCGTCGGGTCGAACTCGACCGCCTTCTCGGACGGTCCAGCTTTGCCATACTTCTGTTGGTGATACATCCAAACACCGTCCATACCAGGGTAGGTCGCCATCGAGTCGACGAAATCGGGACCTTTTAGAGGAGCGCTCCCTTCAAGGATGTCTTTTGCGTCGAGAAAACGGCACCAAAGACCGGGACAATTCCAATCAATCTTCTTTTTAGCAACTTCCACGAAAATATCTTCAACTCCAGAAATTCAAGGAGCGAAAGGATCACGAACTGAGAGGAAATGAGAAAAGTATGAAGTTGTGAGAAATGAAGTTGTGATGGAATGAAGCAAAATGCAAACTCAATATATAGGAGAAATTCACAAAAAAACAAAATACTTACGTGGCGCATTCCAGTCGGTTCCGACCGGACCACTGTAGTCGGGACTAACCGTAAGCGGGCTACGTTTCACATTGAAAAACTGATTCCGCGAAGCCCTGCAATTACTCCGAAAGGCCAGTATAGAAGGACTTCACATTCTTCCGAATTTTAACCGAGCAAAAGAGATCCGGGGTAGAAGTCTTCCTCAAGGAAAAGAAATTCCGCATGAGATTGCCCTCCAGCTTGATTCCGCATTCTGCGCAGCGGACCACAAGTCCCATCAAAATTCTCATAGCAGAAGGAACAAGTTGTGAGATCACAGCCTTGTACAATTCGAAAAACTCAAATACGACTCCCGAAATCGGGAACCAAAGGAAGGCCTCGTAAAATAATGATTCGTACATCGCGAAGTATCCTTTTGGCGCCTTATCAATCCTATCTCCATCTTTCGGGAGGCGAAACTTGATCTTGTCCGAAACACGGAAGTCATACCTGAGCTCGGCCAATGAATCCCGGTCACTCAGAGTTGCTCCGAGCTCGAACCCAACAGCCATCTTCCTGTACCCCATAGCTGGTCCAGGTTTCTTGAACCGCCAAGCAAAAATATCTTAGCCACAGTAGGCGTTGGCTTCCCCGGGTGAGCGGCACTCAGACTTCACCTCCGGATACACGAAGGCAGGCACATCCGGATGATCTGACCTAACTTCTTCCCCGGACAAAGCCGAGTCGCTGCCTTCCTCTGGCCAAGCAAGATGATGTTCGGAAGGAACCAAAGATCGAGACGGCCATGCAGGCCACACACCGTTGCTTTCCACATGTTGAGGAGAAGTCCAAACGCCACGTACACCGCTAACTTGATATTACGTGTTTTTAACGTATTTTGATTCGTTTTTAGTATTCGGTTTGAGTTTTGATTTGCATCTTTTGTTAGTTTTTCGAGTCTTTTCTTTTGTTTTTAGTCTTTTACAGATTTTACGGAGTTCCGAAGGAGTTTGGCGTTTACGGACGTGTTCGAGTCAAGTTAAGATGGAAAAACGAGAAAAGGACCAAACACAAGGGAACAACCATTCCGCAGAAGAACGATCGTTCGGGAGAAGCAAAGGAACGACCGTTCCTATGGCTGGAACGACCATGGAGAACGATCGTTCCACCCGTGGAACGATCGTTCCTCTCATCACCTACCTTGCCGACAAAAGAAGGGAACGACCGTTCCCTGAAGAGAACGACCGTTCTTGCCCTCACCAACTCCACCAACAACCATGCACGGAACGACCGTTCTCCACCTAAGAACGATCGTTCCCGAGTTCACCAACCTCACCTACTTCGATCGACCAAGGGGAACGATCGTTCTCCACCTAGAACGACCGTTCCCCGCTTCACCTACTCCCCTTCACCTTGGCCTATATAATGGACTCACAACATCACTCTCAAAACACACCTTCTTCTTCCTCCTCTCTTCTCTAGCTTCAAAGCATAGATTCTTCTTTAGTTTTAAGTTTTATGTTTATGCTTTTATCTAGTTCTTGTTAAGTTTCTTTTAAGCTTTAATCTTATGCTTTTAATCTTATGCTTTACTTTCAGTTCTTATCTTTATGCTTAATTAAGTTTTACTTTCAGTCTTTATATTTATGCTTTACTTTTAGTCTTTATATTTATGCTTTAAATTCAGTTCTTATATTTATGCTTTAATTAAGTACTTATAAGTTTATATTCAGCTTTCATTATCTATTCAAGTTTTTATTATGAACTTTATAATCTCTTTGTTTTCTTCTTTAAATATGTCTGAGTAGACCTCTTAGTTAGGTTAAGGTTTGTCAAAGGAATTCATGAGCTTTAGGGTTAAACACAAATAGGCTATTCAAATCAATATCTTCACCCTTGTTGTTCTTAATGCTTAGATCGAATTGATCACTTGATCTTATGAAATTTGGTTTAACTTAGACAGCGAGAGTTGCTAGGTTGCTAGAAAGAACATTGGTGAGCAATTTAACCATTACCTGCGAGAGTAGATGTATTGAGAATTGTGAACATATTAAACCTATCCTTAATGCTTGTCTACGATTTCTAGTACCAGCGAGAGTTAGGATTTCTAAGTTGATAGACAAAGATATTGGTACCACGAGAGTGGATTGATATTATCTTAGTGTTTAAGTTCTAGATTTATGCTTAATCATTGCCTGAATAGTTGTTTAATCCGTTGCTCTGAATCTCCTGCGATATTCCTTGACCTAACGCTTGTTAAAATTATCTTACAACCGATTTCACTTTCATTACTAGTTATAAAAAAACCAAAAACATATTTGAATTGTCTTAGCTTTTAATTTAGCTCAATATATCAAAGTGTGAAAACTGGTCTTCGTGGGATCGACCCCTAAATACTACTTCGTATGCTGTGCACTTGCAGTAGGAAATAAGGGTTTAAAACTCGTGTATCAAGTAATTGGCGCCGTTGCCGGGGAAGGCATTAGCAATAGCCATTGAGATTTGGAATCTACCGAGTCTAAATTTTAGTTTATAAAAAAAAAAAAAAGGAATAAAAAAAAAAGAGAAACTTCTGGGGTTTTTACTAACTTTGATGGCCAGGGACTACAAAGATTGGCCACAAGAAGAGGAGGACACATTTGAAGAATACATTGAAGATGAGCCTCTTGATGAGAACATACTTACACCAGAACAAAGAGTGGAGTTGGATAAGCTTTGTGTGGAAAATACGCAGCATACAATCCTGAAAAGGAGTGACCTAGCAATAATGATCCGGTTGAACCTCATATCATATCGAGCAGCACTAGAAGGAAGAGAGCTTACGTTTTATGAGATAATGGTAGCCCGTTCACTTAAGGAGGTAATATATGGGTTCCACCATTCCAATTACAAGGTACATCCGATTTAGCCTTTGAATTTCAAGATTTTGAGGATAGTCACATGCCTTCTATTGAAGATGTACCTTATGATTCACCTTCCTCCATACTCATTGATGAATGCTATGATTTGATATGTGAGACTCAAAGACTAGATACCTTAAGAGTAGAAAAGTTTGCTAGAGATTATCATGAAATATGTTTTGATACTAGTTATCTTTGTGCTTTGAATGATCATAATCTCGAGCTTAACTCTTTAATGCTAGAGGAATCTAGATCGCTTCTTGAAAAATCTGACCTAGGGGATGAATTTGATTTAGATAAGATCTTGGATGAGATAGAGAACCCTAAGGTTGAGAATGATGATGATAATGAGAATGTGGTATTTTATAAGATTGATGGAGATAAAGTTGACTATTTTGTGACAAACTTGTTTGAAGCTAAAGTTGATTATATCTTTCCATCGAATGCATTTGATTCTCAACAACATCTCACTGTCAAGGAATATTTGAAGATACACGCTACATTTGTAGTAAACTTCCTTGATGAGAATATTGTCTATTTCCTTCGGACAATTGTATGCCTTTTTGCGCACTTTGTTTCTTGTCCCAATAAGAGAAGGACCAAAGGTGCATTGGCTCAGCCTTTTGATTCTCATGATTAGCACTTGTGCTCAGAAGTCAAGCTAACGACTTAAACCAAGCGCTTGGTGGGAGGCAACCCACTAGTAAGTGTTTTTCTTTTATTTTCTTTTACTATTGATTTTTGGTTTTGTTTTTCTTTGTTTCAGTTAAAAAAAAAAAAAAAAAAAAAAACGAGCGAGCACCCCAAATCTGTTTCCGAGCACCTGCTCCGCCGGAGTGCTCCATAAAAAAATAAATAAAAATAAAAATAAAAATAAAAATAGAAGGGGGGTGCACGTCTTCAGGTAAGTTTTCTTGTCCCTACACCACTGTCAAATCCATTTAGGACATTTTTATTTTATTTATGAGTTTGCGGGTTTCTCATTCAGATTTGTTTTAACCGGGACGGTTAAAAACAAGTCTGGGGGAGGGATTCATTTGTGTACTAACGATGTGTTTTGTGGATGTTTTATATTTTATTTTGGTGTGTTTAAAATTTCAAAAAGAATAAAAAAAAAAAAAAAAAATTTTATCGAGTCAAAACAGTGTGTGATTTTGTTAAAACTTTTTTGGAATTGCAACATGTTCGATGTCATTGCCTTAGGACTGTTTAGCATTGTTTGAGGATAGTTTGGAAACGCAGAAAAATCCATAACTTGATCATTTAGTGAATTTCTCAAATCATCTGAACTTAATCGAATTATTTGAACTTAATATGGACTTAATTTATCTCACTTAGGGGGTTGATAACCATGTATTGGATTTTACATTTGGAGTTTTCTTTGCATCAATTTTTACCAATCTTTGCTAACTCCAAATGGCTAGACTTATCCTTAGTCTAGTACCACACCCTTACCATTTCCATGTTGAAACCCACTTTTCTTCGTTTACTGTCATTGCATTCATGTGCAAAAACTATGGAGTATACGGACCGACACAACTTTTCTTTAGGATTGTGTCTAGATAGGTGGTCTCTTTCTGATTAAACTCATGGGATGTGTCTAGAAATGTGATCTCTCTCTTTGAACATATTCATTGAAAATTTTCGTTTCAAAAGAGGGTGAACTTTTAATGGGTAGAAGATTTTATTCACATTCAAGAAATAAGCTTACATTGTTGAAATTCTTTTGATGCAGATCTTAGAGACTAACCGGTTCCTAAAAATAAAAAAAAATAAAAAAAAAAAAAGAAAAAGAAAAAGAAAAGAAAAAGAGAATAAGAAAAGAAAACTAAAGGAACCGGGAAAGTCAAGGTAATATCGTTAAATTTCATAAAAACGTTAAAAGAAATCATGTTCTTGTTTGTGACTTTGTTAAATAAGGGTAGAAGGATTAGAGTTAAGGAGAGTTGTGTACCTCCTAATTGGTTCGTGTCTCACTGTGATTTTGCATAATGATTTGCATCTGTTTTTACTGCTAAAAGAAACCGAAACACTTGAGCCACCAAATACCAACCTTGATACCTAGACCATAACATGTTAGATATTCCCTTTGTGAGAGTACACGCATTTGATAATGAATGTTAAATATTAAGTTCTGCTTGATCATGAGATTTCATTTATTTACTACGGTTATGGAGAAGTACAATGAAGTACGGTTTGATCTGAACTTTGCGAATGCGGTTTACGGGCAATTGACCTAGAGTATGGTCCTATAAGTTTTAAAAGTTTCACACGTTTTTCTAACCTCTCCTCTTTGTAAAATATCTGGTTTTGCTTGAGGACAAGCAAAGGTTTTAGTTGGGGAGAGTTGATATTACGTGTTTTTAACGTATTTTGATTCGTTTTTAGTATTCGGTTTGAGTTTTGATTTGCATCTTTTGTTAGTTTTTCGAGTCTTTTCTTTTGTTTTTAGTCTTTTACAGATTTTACGGAGTTCCGAAGGAGTTTGGCGTTTACGGACGTGTTCGAGTCAAGTTAAGATGGAAAAACGAGAAAAGGACCAAACACAAGGGAACAACCATTCCGAAGAAGAACGATCGTTTGGGAGAAGCAAAGGAACGACCGTTCCTATGGCTGGAACGACCATGGAGAACGATCGTTCCACCCGTGGAACGATCGTTCCTCTCATCACCTACCTTGCCGACAAAAGAAGAACGACCGTTCTTGCCCTCACCAACTCCACCAACAACCATGCACGGAACGACCGTTCTCCACCTAAGAACGATCGTTCCCGAGTTCACCAACCTCACCTACTTCGATCGACCAAGGGGAACGATCGTTCTCCACCTAGAACGACCGTTCCCCGCTTCACCTACTCCCCTTCACCTTGGCCTATATAATGGACTCACAACATCACTCTCAAAACACACCTTCTTCTTCCTCCTCTCTTCTCTAGCTTCAAAGCATAGCTTGTTCTTTAGTTTTAAGTTTTATGTTTATGCTTTTATCTAGTTCTTGTTAAGTTTCTTTTAAGCTTTAATCTTATGCTTTTAATCTTATGCTTTACTTTCAGTTCTTATCTTTATGCTTAATTAAGTTTTACTTTCAGTCTTTATATTTATGCTTTACTTTTAGTCTTTATATTTATGCTTTAAATTCAGTTCTTATATTTATGCTTTAATTAAGTACTTATAAGTTTATATTCAGCTTTCATTATCTATTCAAGTTTTTATTATGAACTTTATAATCTCTTTGTTTTCTTCTTTAAATATGTCTGAGTAGACCTCTTAGTTAGGTTAAGGTTTGTCAAAGGAATTCATGAGCTTTAGGGTTAAACACAAATAGGCTATTCAAATCAATATCTTCACCCTTGTTGTTCTTAATGCTTAGATCGAATTGATCACTTGATCTTATGAAATTTGGTTTAACTTAGACAGCGAGAGTTGCTAGGTTGCTAGAAAGAACATTGGTGAGCAATTTAACCATTACCTGCGAGAGTAGATGTATTGAGAATTGTGAACATATTAAACCTATCCTTAATGCTTGTCTACAATTTCTAGTACCAGCGAGAGTTAGGATTTCTAAGTTGATAGACAAAGATATTGGTACCACGAGAGTGGATTGATATTATCTTAGTGTTTAAGTTCTAGATTTATACTTAATCATTGCCTGAATAGTTGTTTAATCCGTTGCTCTGAATCTCCTGCGATATTCCTTGACCTAACGCTTGTTAAAATTATCTTACAACCGATTTCACTTTCATTACTAGTTATAAAAAAACCAAAAACATATTTGAATTGTCTTAGCTTTTAATTTAGCTCAATATATCAAAGTGTGAAAACTGGTCTTCGTGGGATCGACCCCTAAATACTACTTCGTATGCTGTGCACTTGCAGTAGGAAATAAGGGTTTAAAACTCGTGTATCACCCCCCAGCTCTTTGCTTCCGTAGTCCGGAGCAACGAGCTCCGAGATGAGAGTTTATCGGGATTGATCGAATCGGGAAAGCAACGAGTTTTTCCGTTCGTCCGTTCCTCTTTATTGTCTTGTCAGAGGTAAGTACAGTCCCATCATGTTCATACGGGTGTTCGCACCATGTTTGCTATATCAAGGGGTTGCTTCACTCTTGTTTTTTCACACTCCACTTCTTTCTTCAAGTTCATTTTCGAAAGTTTCCTTTTTCCGAGTTTCTCCTTGTTCTTCTTTGAAATGGCTGACGAACTAGGATCTCCTTTCAAACTTAACTTCGACGCGGTGCTGAATTGTCCGTTCGAGTTTGACTATTGTCCGGAGCAGGACGGATGAACTGTTCGCGGCTGGCGAGGATGCCATTCCATGAGCGGCGTCCAGTCCTGAACGTGTCCCTCAGTGGGCGCCTGGCCCTAGCAATGCATAGGCGGCGCCCGGCTTTGCCTACGTTCCCCAGTGGTTGCCTGATCAGGGAGAGATCCAGCAACGGGCAGCTGGGATCGAGAGCGCGCCCAAGAGGGCGGTTGGTACTGAGAGTTCGATGTTGAGGGCGTCCGGCCCTTAGAATGCCTCTAAGAGGGCGTCCGGCCCTAAGAGCGCCTCCAAGAGGGCGGCTGGCGCAATGGCCGTGTCAAGATGGGCTCCAGGCTCTGGAGGGATCTTACAAAGGGCGTCTGGCTCTCCCCGAGATAGTGGGGATGGTATCTCGCCGCGAGTTATGATATGTTGTATTTTTAGTGTTTTTAAGGCTTTGTTTATTTTTATTTTATATGTATTCATAGATATTCTGGGGAAATTTGAGGTAAAAAGGTGGAATCAGGCAATGAAGACTAAGAAGGGATAAAGAGGTGAAAAAGAAGGACATAAATGATGATTCGGAAATAATCCGAAGTACTTGAAAGATCGACTCGTACGAAGACCTTAACGGTATCTGATGAAGTTTATATCTTCTTAAAAGTTGTAGCCGTTTGAGTCAGCGTTCCAACGGAAGTGGTTTCATGTCATTTGGAGATATATTCAAGAAGTTATGGTCGATATACTGACCATATGATCTCCAGAACGACCATTCCCCAAGAGAACGACCATTCCACTATAGAACGACCGTTCTTAGGGAAGAACGACCGTTCTGGCCCAAATCAAGAGAACGACCATTCCCGAAGGAGAACGACCGTTCTTGCTCTCACCTACCCTGCCGACAAATGTGCTAAGGAACGACCGTTCTTCCTTCGGAACGATCGTTCCCCGTCTCACCTACTCCACCTACTTCGGTCAATCATGGAGAACGATCGTTCTCCTTCAAGAACGATCGTTCCCCGTCCTACCTACTCCCCTACACCTTGGCTTATATATAGAACTCACTCTTGATGTATGAAAACACACTTAATTTTTATAAAACACAAACTCAACAAGAGTTTGGCTCTAGCTTAGTCCGGGTCTCGCATCTTCGGTGTCGTAGTCGTTAGGCTGTATGAAAGTGTAGTTTCCTAGGCTCTACTCCCTGTGGATCGATACCTTGAAGTGCTACAAACGACATGCCGTTATGATTGCGGTGTTGTGCACGTTGAGGGTAATTGACGTGCCGAGCCTAAAAACTCGCACAATCAGGGGGCTAACTGTTGGGGTCAAAATCCCATCCTCGGAGATTGACGGAACGGGAACTCAAGATCAAGATCAAATAAAAGTTATCCCGAGCACGGACCAGATGAGCTAAGGCCAGCTGCGCAGGGTCCGTCCGAGCATGGTCCGGAGGCTCGCCAGGACCTGTCCGAGCATGGTCCGGCGGCTGGGCCAAGGCCAGCCGCCCGGGATACATCCGAGCACGGCCCGGCGGCTGGGCCAAGGCCAGCCGCCCGTGGTCTGTGCAGCATGATCCGGCGGCTGAGCTAAAACCGGCCGCCAGGGATTCATCCGAGGATGGCCCGGCGGCTGGACCAAGGCCAGCCGCCCGTGGTCTGTGCAGCCTGATCCGGCGGCTAAAACCGCCGCTCGGGATCCATCCAACCACGGTCTGGCGGCTGAGCGAATGCCAGCCGCCCGTGATCTCTTAAACCAAACCCGGCGCCTGGACTCGTTCCGAAGAAAGTCTAGCCGCCCACGATCATCTCTCAGTCCAGACTCATTATCCGGACAATGTCCAGCCGACCGTCCTTCAAGCGCAATCCAGAGCACAGATCGATTCATCTGCACGTTCTGATTCCGAAAATGCCCATGAATACATTCCGGCAGCCCACGAACATCATCCAGCCCCCCATGGACTAGCCGCCCATGCACATAAGCCAGAAGACGGGCGGCTGGCCATCGATGTGAAAACGGGCGGCCGGAGATTCGAAGAAGACGGGCGGCTCGGACTCGGTTCGATCTCAGAAATGTTCTGAACACTATTCAAGCGGGAAAAACCGTTAAAGCACTGTTCATCCCGGGAAAAGGTTAACCGAAAAATCAATTTAAACTTAATCGAGTATCGGTTTACTATTCATGGTTTAATATTCACGGATTACTGTTCATCAAAGAATCAGGCTGGACTACGATTAGACCATGCGACGGATTGCTGAAGGTTTTGGGCCAGGAATCGGGCCCAAAAGACTAGGTCGGCGGCTGGGAAAAAAGAACAAGGTCCCACATCGAAAATATGTAGTCTTAGCACCCTAGGATCATTAGTATATATATGTACGTACATGTAGGGTCAAAGGCATTCAAAATCCGAGTATTAAGAGCTTTAGCAATATAAATTAATAAAATACTCTTTTTGCATTTTCGGTCCTTTAGTTCTTTTAAAATAGAATTTTCGAGCCCCCATAAATTATAAGTTTTGACAGTGTGAGTTTCGGCTCTCACAAGGTCAAAATCCCCTCCTCGGAGATTGATAGAAAGAGAACTCAAGGTCAAGAACAAACGGATCACATCCCGAACATAGGGGCCAGCCGCCCATGCTCTATGCATGAGGCCAGCCGCCCTTATCTCCTCTCCAAGGACCATGGCGTCTGGCTTTATCCCGAACAAGCCAGCCGCCCATCACTTAATCAAGAGAGCATGGTGTCTGGCTTTATCTCGAACAATCCAGCCGCCCATTCTCTCATCATCAGGACATGGCGTCTGGCCTTGTCCCGAACAAGCCAGCCGCCCATACTGTCATCATCAGCACATGGCATCTGGCTTTATCCCGAACAAGCCAGCCGCCCATTCTCTCATCATCAGGACATGGCATCTGGCTTTATCCCGAACAAGCCATCCGCCCATCACTTAATCAAGAGAGCATGGCGTCTGGCTTTATCCCGAACAAGCCAGCCGCCCATTCTCTCATCATCAGGACATGGCATCTGGCTTTATCCCGAACAAGCCATCCGCCCATCACTTAATCAAGAGAGCATGGCGTCTGGCTTTATCCCGAACAAGCCAGCCGCCCATTCTCTCATCATCAGGACATGGCGTCTGGCCTTGTCCCGAACAAACCAGCCGCCCATCCTCTCATTATCAGGACATGGCGTCTGGCCTTATCCCGAACATGCCAGCCGCCCATTCTCTCATCATCAGGACATGGCGTCTGGCCTTGTCCCGAACAAGCCAGCCGCCCTTCTCTGACCATCAGGACATGGCGTCTGGCCTTGTCCCGAACAAGCAAGCCGCCCATCTTCTCATCATCAGGATATGGAGTCTGGCTCAAGCAAGAAAGCCAGCCGCCCTCTTTTCTTTCCTTCAAGCAAGATTCCCGGCTCGGATCGATCCAAGACCAAGCATCCGCACATTCTGATCCCATACGCCCATGAACTGAAGCCAGCCGCCTATGATCAAAACCCAGACGCCCTTGAACAGGACCAGCCGCCCATGAGCCAGACGCCCGTGCATCCAAGACAGAAACTGGGCGGCTGGCCATCACTGTGGAACGGGCGGTTGGATATTTAAAGAAAAATAGGCGGCTCAGTTTCAAAAATCGTAGAATGCTCGAAACACTATTCACACAGGAAAACCGTTAAAACATTGTTCATGAAACGCTATTCATCCCGGGAAAAGGCTAACTGAAAAATCGATTTAAGCTTAATCGAGGTCCGGTTTACTATTCGCGGATTACTATTCTACGGTTACAATTCATCAAAAAATAAAAGTCGGGCCGGACCAGGATCAGACCATGTGACTGATTGCTGAAGGTTTCGGGCCAGGAATCAGGACCAAAGGACTAGGTCGGCGGCTGGAAGGAAGGAGCTTTGTCCCACATCGCCCAATAAGAGTTTTAGCCTCCTAGGTCTCCTAGTATAAATATACATGCTTGTACTAAGTTAAGATCATCCCCAATCCGAGTATTAGAGCTTTAGCATTATAAGACTTTTCAAGCTTTTGCTAATATTCTTGTACTCCGAAAATATTATTCAATAAAATCATCTTTTTATATTTTTGGTCCTTGAATTCTTTTAAAATACAGCCCCCATAAAATATAAGTTTTGACAGTGTGAGTTTCGGCTCTCACACTTTGGCGCCATTTGTAGGGACGCAAAATATTCTTAACCCTAAGAACGAAAGGACACAGAAAGGAAGACCATGGCTAACGGAGGAATAACCGACAATACCAGTGATCAGCCGGCCGGACGAGACGCTGCAGGAACAGTCGCTGCCGGAGCAATCGGAATTGGAGCAGCCGGGACCAGCACCGCAGCACCAACCAGATTCGGGATGCCGACCGAAGACCCAGTTATAACGGAAGTAGCCAACACCGGCCCCTCCGGTCTGACCAAGGATATCACAGCGATCGCCGAGCTAAGGAACATGATAGTCGAAATCGCGGAGCGACATGACAGGCAAGAAAGAGCAGCCGCCCAAGATCTGGCACGCGGCCCCCAGACTTTTGGAGCAAGACGCCTCCAATTCACCCCGCGAGCGGATATCCCGGGTGGGCAGAATCTCAACGAGCAGATCCCTGTCGTGACAAGGAGGGAACCATTAGTTCCACCTCCCCCGCCATGAAAGAATGCCACAAGACAGACGAGTGAGCAACCGGCTTCCGCGGTGCTTAATGGCGAAAACGCAGGAAACACCGCAAACGGGGGCGGCCAAGGAGAAAGCGAATCAGACGACGAAGTCGGGGAGCTAAACACGGACGAGGAAGAACTCCGTTGGATCAAAGAGCAAAAGAGAGCGGAGCGAGTAACCCGAGTAAACCGGTCCGCAAGCCAGAAGAGCATGATGGACGAGCTTCGGGCCCGACTAGAGTTAACGGCAAACCAGATGAAACAGGTGAGATCGCAAGTCCACAAGGCGACCAGCCGGCTCCTGAGATCGACCGGGTATTGGAGGAAACCCAAAAGATCCCTTTCACCTCAAAGATCACAAACGTTAGAGTCTCTGACCCCGGAAAAATACGAATTCCTTTCTATGATGGGACAACGGATCCAAATGCCCACATGACAACATTTCATATCTCGATGGGCCGGGCTAGGTTCAAACCCGAAGAGAAAGATGTTAGATTCTGCCTTCTGTTCGTCGAACATCTGAAAGGGGCAGCCTTGTCATGGTTCTCGTGGCTGGAGAGAGACTCGATCGACGGTTTCGACCAGCTATCGGCGGCTTTCCTGAAGCACTACTCTCTGTTCATAAGCCGTTCGACATCAGATGCAGACCTCTACTCACTGTCACAAGAACCGGAAGAAAGCCTCCGAGAATTCATCGAGAGGTTCAAAGTGATCGTGTCAAAGATCGACGGCCTGAGCGACAATGCTGCGATGAACGCCCTGTAGAAATCTCTATGGTACGCTTCTAGTTTCCGGAAGGAGATCACCGTGAACCCGCCAGTAACTATCCAAGACGCTCTACACCGCGCCTCAAACTTCATGATTCACGAAGAAGACATGAAGGCCTTGGCTGAAAGGTATCAATCGACGAAGACGATCACCAAGAGCGTAATGCAGCCTTCAAACGTTCCCACCGAAAGGAAGAGCAGGCGAGGCGGTAGAGACGAGGAACCCAACGCGGGCGGAGTACATAACTATCAAATAAGTACGGAGAGATCATCTGACGGAGGCGGCAAAGGATCGTGGAACACCTGGACCCGAATGGGTTACGGTGAAAACGCCTACTTCACCTTCCACAGAGCAAAGGGCCACGCAACCAAACACTGCAGGATGATCGGGAGAAGGCTAGCGGAGAAATTACTAGTCGGAGAACTCGGAAATGGAATAACCCTGGAGAGCGTCGTACTGGTCGAGGAAAACATCGAAGCCCCGGGCGGACAACCTGACCAGGAACGTCCCGAGATACCCCCGGAGGAAATGACTAAGCGAGGAAGGAGACCAAACAGAGACAATCCCGCAGCGAACCAGAGAAGAATCCATATGATCATCGGAGGGTTTCAATACTGCCGAGACACGGTGGCTTCGATAAAAGCCTTCCTAAGAAAAGAGGACAAAGAGTCAAATCCGCGAGCCCCGGTTGCCGAAAACAATGACCGGATCACCTTCAATGAGGAGGACGCACAAGGACTCGAACAACCCCACGATGACCCTTTGGTGGTCGAGCTGGACATCAACGATTGCGACGTGTCCTGAGTGCTGATCGATACTGGGAGTTCGGTGGATGTCATATTTTGGGAGACGCTCCGAAGGATGAACGTGGATCTGTCAGAAGTTAAGCCCAACCCTGTTGGGGTCGAAATCCCCTCCTCGAAGATTGACGGAACGAAAAGACAAGGACAAGACCAAATGAAACCTATCCCGAACATGGAACGGACGAGCTAAGGCAAACTGCCCACGATCCGTCCAGGAAGCCAATCGGCGGCTGGGACATGGCCAGCCGCCGGGTCCTCTTTCACCAACGGCCGGCGGCTGGGACAAGTGCCAGCCGCCGGATCTCCCTTCGTCCGTGGCCGGCGGCTGGGATGAGGCCAGCCGCCGGATCTCCCTTCGTCTGTGGCCGGCGGCTGGGATGAAGCCAGCCGCCGGATCTCCCTTCGTCCGTGGCCGGCGGCTGGGATGAGGCCAGCCGCCGGATCTCCCCTCGTCCGTGGCCGGCGGCTGGGATGAAGCCAGCCGCCGGATCTCCCCTCGTCCGTGGCCGGCGGCTGGGATGAGGCCAGCCGCCGGATCTCCCCTCGTCCGTGGCCGGCGGCTGGCACTTGTCCCAGCCGCCGGGTCTTCATCACATGTCCACGATCATTTCTCGAGTCGAGACACCTCATCCGAACATCGTCCAGTCGACCGACCGTCAAACGTAACTCAATGCCCGGACCGACCCGGAGATCATCCGTTTGCATGTTCTGACTCCAAAGACGTCCATAAACGTTCTCCGAAAGACCGTGACGAACGTCCAGCCAGCCTGGACCAGTCGCCGAGCATACAAGCCAAAGGAACCGGCGGCTGGCCATCAATACTGAAACCGGCGGCTGGAAGTTCAAATAAAAAACGGGCGGTTCAAATCTCGGAAGTCATAAAACGCTCGGAACACTATTCACGCGGGAAAAACCGTTAAAAACACTATTCATCCCGAGACAAGGTTAACCGAAAGATCGAATTGAGCTTAAACCGAGATTCGGATTACTATTCATCGGGTTACTATTCACGGATCACTATTCATCGGCGGGCCGGATTTGGGTCAGAACGCGCGGACGGATCACGGAAGACTCTCGGGCGGAAATCGGGCCCAAAAAGCTTAAGTCGGCGGCTGGGAGCGAAGGACAAGGTCCCACATCAGAAATCTGAAGTCTTAGCCTCCTAGGATTGCCAGTATATATATGTACGCTCATGTAAAGGTTAAATCCATCCCAGATCCGAGTATTAGGAGTTTTAGCAATTTAAGACTATTCAGCTTTTGCTAATTTCCCTTGTACTTTCGGAAAATATCAATAAAATCTCCCTTTTCATCTTTTTGCATTTTCGGTCCTTTAGTTCTTTATAAATAGAATTTTCGAGCCCCCATTAAATATAAGTTTTGACAGTGTGAGTTTCGGCTCTCACAGTTTGGCGCCGTCTGTGGGGACGAGAAATATTCTTAACCCTAAGAACGAAAAGGATTCGGAACGAAGACAATGACCGAAGAAACGATGGATTGGAGTTCGATGGATGGCAGCCGCGGCCGAACGATGACTTTCCGAGAGGAAGAAGCCGCTGAAACAAACCATCTGCATAACGATCTGCTCGTGATCAGTCTTTCAATTGGAGGATACGAGATACCGAGAGTCTTAGTAGACACTGGAGGAACGGTGAACGTCATATTCCTGGAAACCCTTCGGAAGATGAACATTGAGACCCGTCATCTCATAACCCATCCGAAACCGTTGACTGGTTTCTCCGGAAAAACGACAATGACAATAGGGACGATCCAACTCCCCGTAAAGGCGAAAGGAGTGGAGAAAGACACGAAGTTCTCGGTGATCGATTGCCCGCGAATCTGCGACGCAATCGTAGGAACACCGTGGCTAAACTCAATGAAGGCGATCCAGTCAACTTACCACCTATGCCTGAAATTCCCAACTCCAACCGGAGTGGAAACAATCTGGGGACGGCAGAAAGACTCTCGAGCTTGTTTCCTAACCGAACACAGATTGAGGAAACCAGTAACCGACCTCAGCCGTCAGCCGCAGTCCGAAAGAGGAAAAGAAGAGCGGCAGCTGGCGAAACTCGAGCAAAAGTTACAAATTGAAGAATCCCGGGAAACGGAGAAGGATCCCCCGTGTGAGCCAGTGATTTCGGTCAACATAGACGAAAAGAATCCCGAGCAATGTACAGAGATCGGAGCAAATTTGGAGGAGCCGATCAAGACTGAGTTAATCACCTTGTTAAAGGAGAACGCCGGATCGTTCGCATGGGCAGCAGAAGATATGCCTGGGATCGACATCGGCATCACAAGCCACGAACTCAACGTAGACCCGACGTTCAAACCGGTGAAGCAGAAAAGGCGGAAACTCGGTCCAGAACGCGCCCAGGCGGTGAACGATGAAGTAGACAGATTGCTCAAAGTCGGATCAATCATGGAAGTGAAATATCCCGACTGGTTAGCAAATCCGGTGGTGGTAAAGAAGAAGAATGGAAAATGGGGAGTTTGCGTCGATTTCACGGACCTGAATAAAGCGTGCCCAAAAGACAGCTTCCCCCTTCCGCACATCGATCGATTAGTCGAAGCGACGGCAGGGAACAAGCTGCTATCGTTCGTGGACGCTTTCTCCGGATACAACCAAATCATGATGAACCCCGACGATCGAGACAAGACTGCGTTCATCACAGATCGCGGAATATACTGTTATAAGGTGATGCCATTCGGGTTAAAGAATGCCGGCGCTACATACCAAAGGCTCGTCAACAAAATGTTCGCCGAACAACTCGGAAGAACGATGGAAGTCTACATCGACGATATGTTGGTCAAGTCGTTGGAGGAGAAAGACCACGTCAAACACTTGCGGGAATGCTTTCAACAACTCAACCGGCACAACATGAAATTAAACCCGGCAAAGTGCAGATTCGGAGTAGCATCCGGTGAATTCCTCGGGTATCTGGTAACTCATCGAGGGATAGAAGCAAACCCGAAGCAAATTAACGCTTTGATAGAGATGGCCTCACCAAAAACCAAGAGAGAAATCCAAAGATTGACCGGACGGGTCGCGGCGCTAAATCGGTTCATCTCGAGGTCAACGGACAAATGTTTGCCTTTCTACGACACACTCAGGGGAAACAAAAAGTTTGAGTGGACAGAAGAAGTGTGAACAGGCGTTCCAAGAACTAAAGAAATACCTAGCAAGCCCGCCCGTACTTTCGATGCCGGTCGAAGGAGAGCCCCTTTTTCTGTATACAGCGGTATCATCGACGGCGTAAGCGGGGTGCTGGTCAGAGAAGATCGCAACGAGCAAAAACGGTCTTCTATGTGAGCCAGACCCTGGCGGACGCAGAAACCCGATATCCGCTGATGGAGAAGGCGGCCTTGGCAGTGGTGATGTGCGCACGGAAATTACGGCCTTATTTCCAGTCGCACACGATCATTTTACTCACGGTTTTTCCTCTCAGAACGATCCTGCACAGTCCCAGTCAATCGGGACGTCTGGCAAAATGGGCGGTAGAATTAAGCGAGTACGATATCGAGTACCGAAGTAGAACATGCGCCAAATCACAGGTCTTGCAGATTTTTTGATTGAGCTCCCGACCACAGGCGTAAGTGAGCCGACGTCAAACTCGACGTGGGTTCTCCACGCAGACGGGTCTTCGTCAAAGCAAGGTTCGGGAGTCGGGGTGCGGTTAACGTCACCAACTGGGGAAATCTTAGAACAGTCGTTCAGGTTGCTCTTCAACGCTTCCAACAACGAAGCGGAGTACGAAGCCTTGATCGCTGGACTGAAACTCGCCCTCGGACTCAAAATCCAAAATCTGCAAGCATTTTGCGATTCTCAGCTGGTGGCAAATCAATTCAGCGGAGACTATGAAGCAAAAGACGACCGGATGGAAGCATATCTCAAAATTGTTCGGGAGCTCGCAAAACAATTCAAAAAATTCGAACTCACAAGAATCCCGCGAGGAGAAAACGCCCCGCCGATGCATTGGCGGCCCTAGCATCAACGTCTGCCCCGGGAGAAAGTCGAATCATTCCCGTCGAATTCATAGAACAACCAAGCATCGATCCACCACAAGTCATCAACCTTATACAACTCCCGGAAGGAGAAGACAAGAAGAGCCTCCGGAAGAAGAGTTAGCAACTGGTCCAACGAAGAAGAATATGGCTGCGATCGCGGATGGATGGCTCCGATACGAACATACATCATGGACGGGGAAGTCCCGGCGGACAAATGGGCTGCACGAAAACTAAAGGCCCAAGCGGCCCGCTTCGTTCTCCTCGACGGCAACATCTACAAATGGAGGATCTCCGGACCATTAATGGTCTGCGTGGAAAAAGAAGAGGCAAGACGAATTATGGAAGAAGTCCATAGTGGATCGTGCGGAAATCACTCCGGAGGAAGAGCTCTCGCAATCAAAATCAAGCGGCATGGACACTATTGGCCAACCATGATAAAAGATTGCGAGAAGTTCTCCCTCAAGTGCGAGAAATGCCAGAGGCACGCACCAGTGATCCATCAGCCCGCAGAACTGCTCTCGTCAATTTCTGCGCCGTACCCGTTCATGAGGTGGTCGATGGATATCGTGGGGCCAATGCATAACTCAAAGCAGAAAAGGTTCCTACTTGTCCTAACAAATTACTTCTCAAAATGGGTCGAAGCGGACACTTACGCCAGTATCAAGGACGCCCAAGTGGAGCATTTCGTCTGGAAAAACATCATATGCCGGCACGGAGTCCCTTACGAGATCGTCACGGACAATGGTTCTCAATTCATTTCCACCCGCTTCGAAGGATTTTTCGAAAAGTGGAAGATACGCCTGAGCAAGTCAACGCCACGTTATCCGCAGGGTAATGGCCAGGCCGAAGCAGCCAACAAGACTATCGTTGACGGACTCAAAAAGCGTCTTGACGAGAAGAAAGGGCGATGGGCGGACGAACTCGAAGGGGTGCTCTGGTCCCATCGGACAACTCCAAGACGCGCAACCGGAGAAACGCCATTCGCACTGGTCTACGGTGCCGAATGCGTTATACCGTCAGAAGTAGACTTTCCCGGCGTCAGACGAAGGCTCTTGCCCGGACAGGAAGGCCTTAATCATCTGATGATGTTAGACAAACTGGACCTAATAAACGAAAGACGGGATCAAGCCCTCATCCGCATCCAAAACTATCAACAAGCAGCGGCCAAATACTACAACTCAAACGTGCGCCACCGCAAATTCAAGGAAGGAGACCTCGTCCTCCGCAAAGTTTTCCAGAACACCGCGGAGCCGAATGCAGGGAAATTAGGCGCGAAATGGGAAGGACCGTACAAAGTAGCAAAGGTGGTCCGTCGAGGAGCGTACGAGCTAGAAAACAAAGAAGGGAAGCCAGTCCCAAGGACATGGAACGCAATGCACCTAAAGAAGTATTACCACTAGACGTTGTAAAATAGAACTACGAACCGGCTTGATCCCTACATTCAGGGTACGTAGGCAGCTCGCCTTCCGACGAGTTCAGCTATTTATATTTCATAATTTTCAAGGGGGGAATGGGTCCGTATATACATACTCCCAAATTTTCGGAAGCAAATCAAGAGGATGAACGTTGGGATTTAGCATCTCATAACACATCCATAGCTTGAAAAGTTCCCCGAGAATATCATCCCGGCAAACATCGGAACTTAGCATACCGAAACTTGATCCGGAAAGCAAATGGACTCAGAAAAACTGCCCACGACATGAACCGGCGGCTGGGATAAGGCCAGCCCCCGGATCTTTACCATGCAACGTCCGGCGGCTGGGATAAGGCCAGCCGCCGGGTCTTCACCGAGCAACATCCGGCCCGTCCGAGATATGAACCGGCGGCCGACATCACTTCAAAAATCGCCCCTTGGCATACATAAAACCTGCCTTTAGCAAGCATGCCACCGTCCGTTGATCACAACGGGACGATCTTTAACATGGTTCCCCTTACATCCCAAAGCGGATAAACGTAGCGCGCTATACAAATTCTGACTAACATCCGAAAGGCGTAAGACATTCCGCGATCCTGGCAGGAAACGTCTCAGACGATGTTCTATTGAGTTCATTTCCACTAAACGCCCCGCATAGTGATACAAACTTGCCCAAGAATTTAGCACTTGAATGAATGGTATTGACGATTTGGATATGGACCGGGATAAGCTACTAGCGAATCCGGAACTGGTGGATCGATGGGAGCGTTGAAGGATGCGGAAGGCCTTCAGTATACCCAACCCTTAGCCAACCTTGGATGTGACGCACCAAGACGCTGGACTCAGGGGCGTTGAATGGATGTGACGCACCAAACAACAAGTTTGCTCACGAAGAACAAAAGAGAGAACAAGTTCTCAAATAGAAATTTCTATTACAAAATGATCAAAAGGTGTTTACAAATTGTGGAGAAGGAAGAATATAAAGGAAATCAAGTCAAAGAGACTTGATTGTGGCACAGAAAACAAGTGCATAAATTTTAGAAAAGTTTAAGACATAAATGTGGTCAAAGTGACCCTTCAAGTCCACGCAACCCTTTGGCTACTCGGTCCGGCCATGCGCGGGTTCGGTCGCCTGGACGATGGTCACAAGGTCGGGCTCGTCCGGAAGTATCAGCACACGGGCATGGTCGAGGAGAAATTGGCCTAAGTCCGTTTGGAACTGATGGGCAAGTGCCCGGCTGAACGGCCCGTCCGGAAAAGTCACCATCCGGTCGAGAAATGGAACCTCACGTTCGTTTTCTGAATCCGCACGAAGTAAGCCCAATGTGTCCCGACTCAAATGCTCAGAATGGGATCTTGGTCGAAGTCCTTCACGGCCCGTTCGAGAAATTGTCACCGGAAGTTGAGATTCAGGCCTTAGGTCGTTCTCGGGTGCACGCGGGTCGATACGGTAGACGGTACGTTCGTTTGGCCTCGTCCTGCGGTCGTCCGGCTGGTCCTCGCGAGCAACCTCCCTTCGCGGTACGTTTGTCCTCGTCCGGCTGTCGATGCCCGTTCCATCTTCCGGGCTGGCATCGAGGTCCTGATCCATGATCGCATCATCCTCTCCCCGTTGAAAAGGATTTGACCTCAAATCCGTTTCTTCTGCCACAAAAGGAATTAAGTCAGATATATTAAAACTGGAACTGACATTATACTTACCTTGAAGATCAATTTGATACGCATTGTCATTGATCTTTTTGGTCACGGCAAAGGGTCCATCAACCCGAGGCATGAGCTTGGATTTCCTTTCTGCTGGAAACCGGTCTTTCCTCAAATAGATCCACACAAGGTCACCCTCCTCAAAGGTCTGCTCACGCCGGTGCTTATTAGCCTTGTCCGCGTACTGCTTGGTCCGTTTTTCAATGTTCTCCTTGGCCCTTTCATGGATTTTCTTAACCTGTTCAGCTTTCTTTTTCCATCCAAACTGGCCCTTTCACTCAAAGGTAAAGAAATCAAATCCATGGGAGACAAAGGATTAAATCCATACACGATTTCAAAGGGGGAGAACTTAGTGGCCGAATGCATAACACTATTGTAAGCAAATTCAACATGAGGCAAACAATCTTCCCAAGTTCTCAGGTTCTTTTTCACAACAGCCCTAAGCAAAGTAGACAAAGTTCTATTCACTACTTCAGTCTGTCCATCAGTTTGCGGATGACAAGTAGTAGAAAACAAAAGCTTGGTTCCTAGCTTAGCCCAAAGTGTTTTCCAAAAATGACTCAAGAACTTAGTGTCCCTATCTGAAACAATGGACTTAGGCATTCCATGCAAACGAACTATTTCCCTAAAGAATAACTCAGCAATATGCACGGCATCATCAGTGGTGTGACAAGGTATAAAATGCGACATTTTTGAAAACCTATCAACGACCACAAAGATAGAATCCTTGCCGGTCCTAGTCCTAGGCAGTCCTAACACAAAGTCCATCGACACATCAGTCCAAGGCTGGTCAGGAATGGGCAAAGCAAGGTACTTACCTGTCGTTTGAGCTTTGGCCTTGGCACGTTTGCAAGTTTCACAACGAGTGCAAACCTTGATCACGTCCTTCTTCAATCCCGGCCAATAGAAATGATCCTGCAAGGTTTTGAGCGTCTTCTCTATGCCAAAATGACCCATAAGGCCACCACCGTGTGCTTCTCTAACCAACAAGTTTCTCAAAGAACAGTTAGGAATACACAAACGATTGGCAAAGAACAAGAAATCATCATTTCTAAAGTATTTCCCAAAAGCGATCCTAGAGCTAGCTAGATACGGTTCCTTAAAGTCTAGGTCTGCTTCATACAATTCCTTAATCTGCTCAAACCCTAGCACCTTAGCATCCATAACCGTGATCAAAGCATACCTCCTAGACAAAGCATCAGCTACGACATTTTCTTTTCCTTTCTTATACTTAATGACGTAAGGAAAGGTTTCGATAAACTCTACCCATCTGGCATGTCGTTTGTTGAGCTTTTGCTGTCCCTTCAGATGTTTGAGAGTCTCATGGTCTGTGTGCACCACGAACTCCTTTGGCCAAAGATAGTGCTGCCAAGTTTGCAAAGCCCTCACCAATGCGTATAGTTCCTTGTCGTAAGTGGGGTAGTTCAAGGTAGCTCCTCCCAACTTTTCACTAAAGAACGCAATTGGTCTCCCTTCCTGCATCAAAACAGCACCAATGCCAACTCCTGAAGCATCGCATTCGATCTCAAAAGTCTTAGAGAAATTTGGCAAAATAAGTAAAGGAGCGTTGGTTAACTTAGCTTTGAGTTCTTGGAATGAATCTTCTTGAGCTTGTTCCCATTTGAACCCAACGCTTTTCTTGATAATCTCAGTGAGTGGGGCAGCCAATGTGCTGAAGTCTTTACGAACCTACGGTAGAAACCGGCTAGTCCATGGAAGCTACGAACTTCTCCAACGGTCTTGGGAGTGGGCCACTCACGGATGGCCTTGACCTTTTCCTCATCCACTCGGACGCCTTCAGCTCCTACAACAAACCCAAGAAACACGAGATTATCTGTTGCAAAGGTACATTTCTTGAAATTAGCAAAGAGTTGTTCTGTCCTAAGCACTTCAAGAACCGATTTCAAATGAGAAAGATGTTCCTGAAAACTCTTGCTAAATCAAGATATCATCGAAATATACCACCACAAAAACGCCTATGAATGGTCTAAGAACATGATTCATCAGCCTCATGAAGGTACTAGGCGCGTTAGTAAGCCCAAATGGCATGACTAACCATTCATACAATCCTAGTTTCGTTTTAAAGGCTGTTTTCCATTCATCACCTTCTTTCATTCGAATCTGATGATATCCACTTTTCAAATCAATTTTAGAAAAGACACAAGAACCGTGGAGTTCATCAAGCATATCATCAAGGCGAGGGATAGGGTGTCGGTACTTAACTGTTATGTGGTTAATTGCTCGGCAATCAACGCACATCCGCCAACTCCCATCTTTCTTTGGAACCAAAAGGACTGGTACAGCACAAGGACTCATGCTTTCGCGGATGTATCCTTTGTCCATGAGCTCCCCAATCTGTTTTTGTAACTCCTTGGTTTCCACGGGATTGGTTCGGTAAGCTGGCCGGTTTGGCAAGGACGCTCCGGCACAAAATCGATTTGGTGTTCAATGCCGCGTATGGGAGGCAGTCCACCCGGGTTCTCTTCGGGAAACACATCCTGAAAATCCTGCAAGAGCTGTTTAAGTTCACTCGGAAGCTCCGGTGTTTGGTCAGATTGAGCCATTAGTGATTCTTTAAACAAAAGAAGGATCATGGACTGGTTGGAACAAAGAGTTTTTCGAACTTGACTAGCCTTAACAAGAAAATTGGACTTTTTACCCTTAGAATCGGTTTTGGCTTGGTCTTGTTTGCGGCTCTCTTTGAGTTGGAGTTGATCTTGGTACACTTCATGTGGAGTCAAAGGCGCAAGGACGATCTTTTTCCCTTGATGCTCAAAAGAATGACGGTTAGTGAATCCATCATGCATCACACGCTTGTCATATTGCCACGGCCGTCCAAGGAGTATGTGGCTCGCGTCCATGGGCAGGACATCACACAGAATGTTGTCCTCATATCGTCCAATGGTAAGAGAAACTTCCACTTGGTCCTTGACTTGCATTTCTCCATCGTCGTTCAGCCATTCAAGCTTGTAAGGCCGTGGGTGCTTCTTGGTTTCCAAACCTAATTTCCTGACAAGAGACTCACTAGCCACGTTAGTACAGCTCCCACCATCAATGATTAAACTGCATACCTTGTCTTTGATATGGCAACGGGTGTGGAAGAGATTTTCTCGTTGGACCCGTTCATCAACCTTTGCTTGGACGTTCAAGGCTCGCCTTGTCACAAGGAGTTGTCCTTTGACTGGTAGGTCCAGGTCCTCTTCTGTATCCGGTTCCTCATCAAAGATGGGTCCTGAGTCTTCCCAATCAGATGCGGACTCAATCTCTCCACTTTCTCGCATGATCATCACGCGACTGTTTGGGCACTTGTTGGCATAATGGCCAAGTCCGTGACACTTGAAGCATTTGATCTCCCTAGCTCGGTTAGGAGTCGCTTCCTGCTTTGTTTTGTCCACAGCAACAACCGGATTAGTTTTAACATCTGTATTTGTTCGGAAATGAGACTTACCTTTGTCTTGTGGACTCGGTTTTGAAGAAGACTGGTAAGTAGGCCTTGTGAAGCCTTTCCTCTTGACTTGTTGCTCTACCAGAATGGCTTTGTGCAACATCTCAGCAAGATCATCATAATCTTGAAGCTCCATGCGGTCTTGGATCTCACGGTTGAGTCCAGTAAGGAACCGTGCCATAGTAGCTTCGGGATCCTCGTCAACTTCTCCTCTAAGCATCAGGATTTCCATTTCTTGGTAGTAGTCTTCCACGCTTTTGGTGCCCTGAGTCAGTCTCCTTAGTTTCTGATGAAGATCTCTCAAGTAATGGGCTGGTATAAACCGCTTTCTCATAAGAGTGAGAAGTTCTTCCCAATCCTCCAAGGGTTCTTCTCCTCGTCTCCTCCTGTTTGACACAATTTGATCCCACCAGTTTAGTGCATAACCATTAAACTCAGTGGCAGCAAGCCTTACCTTTTTACGATCTGATAATTGTTGGCAGTCAAAGACAAGCTCAACTTTTCGTTCCATTCAAGGTAGGCATCCGGATCATTTTTCCCATGGAATGGGGGAATCTTAAGTTTCAAGCCTCCAAGATGGTTTTCTGACCGTCTAGACTCTCCAGCGAAAGGGTTATCTCTGCCCCTGTCCCGGTTTGACTGGCGCCTTTGTGACCTCCTCTGACTTTGATCGGAAGAAGATCCTCCATCATCTCTGGATCGTGTCCGTTGTGGTTTCTCCTTCTGTTTCCGGATGTTTGTTGATCTTCCTGGATCCGGTCAAGTCTCACATGAATGTCCTCTATACCTGCATTCATCATACGCTTAAGTTCACTTGTTAGTGCGTTCATCTGAAAACTAGACATTCCAGTTCCCACGCTTGCCTCTTGTCCTTCCATGTTTTTCCTGAAATGCACTTAACAAACAATCAAATAACCAACTCTCTTCCTCACAGTTTTGGTGTCTCTCAAGTGTTTCACTCAATGGTTCTAAGCAAGCAATCCGATCAAATTTAGTGCTCCACAAAACCCAACACCCCAAGAAGAAGATAGAGAGATTTAAGATTTCTTTTCTTTTATTAGAAATCCGCCTTAACCACTTCCAGGCCGGCTTTCTCTTCAGCCAACTGGATTTCTCCTCAGTCACCCCCAACTGGTTTTCTCCTCAGTTGTAAACGATTTAAACTTTTTTTTTTTTTTTTTTAAATCGTTTCAAAACAAAGGTAAGAAGTGGCCCGGATGGAGATAAGAGAAGTGTTTCAGAATTTTTAGAAGATGAAAAGATGAGAAGATGAAATACCCCTTCAAGTGTGCTCTGATACCACCTGATACAAACTTGCCCAAGAATTTAGCACTTGAATGAATGGTATTGACGATTTGGATATGGACCGGGATAAGCTACTAGCGAATCCGGAACTGGTGGATCGATGGGAGCGTTGAAGGATGCGGAAGGCCTTCAGTATACCCAACCCTTAGCCAACCTTGGATGTGACGCACCAAGACGCTGGACTCAGGGGCGTTGAATGGATGTGACGCACCAAACAACAAGTTTGCTCACGAAGAACAAAAGAGAGAACAAGTTCTCAAATAGAAATTTCTATTACAAAATGATCAAAAGGTGTTTACAAATTGTGGAGAAGGAAGAATATAAAGGAAATCAAGTCAAAGAGACTTGATTGTGGCACAGAAAACAAGTGCATAAATTTTAGAAAAGTTTAAGACATAAATGTGGTCAAAGTGACCCTTCAAGTCCACGCAACCCTTTGGCTACTCGGTCCGGCCATGCGCGGGTTCGGTCGCCTGGACGATGGTCACAAGGTCGGGCTCGTCCGGAAGTATCAGCACACGGGCATGGTCGAGGAGAAATTGGCCTAAGTCCGTTTGGAACTGATGGGCAAGTGCCCGGCTGACGGCCCGTCCGGAAAAGTCACCATCCGGTCGAGAAATGGAACCTCACGTTCGTTTTCTGAATCCGCACGAAGTAAGCCCAATGTGTCCCGACTCAAATGCTCAGAATGGGATCTTGGTCGAAGTCCTTCACGGCCCGTTCGAGAAATTGTCACCGGAAGTTGAGATTCAGGCCTTAGGTCGTTCTCGGGTGCACGCGGGTCGATACGGTAGACGGTACGTTCGTTTGGCCTCGTCCTGCGGTCGTCCGGCTGGTCCTCGCGAGCAACCTCCCTTCGCGGTACGTTTGTCCTCGTCCGGCTGTCGATGCCCGTTCCATCTTCCGGGCTGGCATCGAGGTCCTGATCCATGATCGCATCACATAGGTAGAAAATGCAAAGCGTTAATCACTAAATGAACTCCTTAAACCCAGTAAACGCCAACTTGGAACGCTGGTTAGATAATCTCACGACGAGACCATAAACCGGCCTGGTACGAGATCATAACTCGTCCAAATAGCAACTAACCAAACTCCAAGCCCAGCGGCTAACTCCGCTGGTCGAATACTCAAGGGAAACTCCTCGAACAATCAGGTCGAGCGCCCGGACAGCACCCCGATCAACCGACTAACCTAAGCAAGCAAAACCAACCAATACAAGAAGGTCGAGCGCCCGATCCAGTCGGATAAACGGGCCGCCCGATCTCTTCAAATAAACGGCCAGCAGCCCGCTCCAAAAAAGCATAACCCGGCGGCTCGGACATGCCGGCCGCCCGGGATCGATCAACATAATCCGGCGGCTGGCACACGCCGGCCGCCCGGGATCAATCAACATAATCCGGCGGCCGGGACATGCCAGCCTCCCAGGATCAGCCAACATAATCCGGCGGCCGGGACATGCCAGCCGCCCGATATCAATACAGCATCCTCTCCAAATCAATACACGACGGCCAGGTTCGTCTCGGACTAAACCCAGCCGCCCACGATCATTCAATCAGGATCCTTGTACAAAGAAACAGCGTATGGCAAGAGACAAATCTCGAAAGCTTGTTTTATTGAAGTCTCAAAACAAAAGAATCGGTCCAGACCAAAAATCAGGCCGTACATAGCATAAATCTATAAAGTCAAAAACTCAAAAAATAGCTAGAAAGAAAAACCACCGCATGGTTAAGAATCAGAACCAAACGCCTGGGCAATAGCAATATCAGAGATTCCGGGAACAGACTCGTTCGATCCCGATAGGTCAACCACCCCGAGAGAAGTAGCCTCCTCTTCAACGGATCTTCCCTCGGGTACTGAAGCATTGTCATCCTTGCGGGCTGGACATAACTGAGAATCAATCTTCCCACGGATTCGAGCAATCACATCATCAAACCGAACTGCAGATTTATCGAACTCGTTCATCCATGTGGACAATTTCACCTTCTCCTCGTCCAAGCTGGGAGGATCAGTCCCCTGTAGCAAAGCGACAAGTTCAACATTACTCTCTATCTGAGCCAAATCTACGTCCTGATTCCTTGCCTCAGACAAAGATCCAAGGTCTTCTTTCAGCGCATCTAGGAAATCGCGGAATTTGGCAACGGAAGCCTTGCGGCCATCCGCGTAAGCCCGTTGCACCTTCGAATTGCGCGCCGCTTTTACACTGACCATCTGATCCTTCAAAGCCTGTACTTCCTTAGCATGACGCGCATCCTTGGCCTCTTGACGGGTCTTAAACTGCAACGCCACTGATCTTTCCGCACGTAACGAAGCAAGCTCTTTCTCGAGCAATTTGACCCGATGCGAAGACGTCGCTTCAAGTTCGTTAAGTTTCCTCCTCACCAACCGAGCATCATCCCGAGCTTCCTCAGCACGCTTGCGGATTCCACGGACAGAAGCATCATACGTGCTGATACACTTGTTCACGGAAGACATGAACTGAAACAATAACAGGAAGAGTCAGTATAAAAAAAAAAAAAAAAAAAAGAGAAAAGAGAGGAGAAGAAAGAGAAAAGGCAAGAATGGATAAACCTTCATCCCGCTCAAGGCCATATCCTCGTACTTCTCAGGCTCATCCAGGCTATCACAAGAAGGAAACCTAAAACTAGCATCCGTGATCACTGAAAAACTCCTAGCGGACTGACGACGATTTTTACAAACAGCCTCAGGAAAAGCAAGCCCTGACGATTTTTACAAACAGCCTCAGCAAGGCAATCCGCCTGCTTTTGGCGCAACCGGTTGTCTTCATAGCTCAGACCGTAGGTGATCCCGCCAGCCGCCGCTTTATCCTTGGGCAAACGCCTCGCGATACTTCGTTCAAGAATAGCCTCCTTCTTCAGAGGAGTGACCACAACGGTGGATACCGCCAACTTATCCGCAGGCCATTCGGGTGGAGGGACGGCTTGACTACCGTCCGTCAATCCCGATCCTGAAGGACCGGCCGCCGTCTTATCCTTAGAAACCTTCCCGAGTTTATTCGCCTCACTCTTCTTCTCCATCTGCCTCCTCTCGCGAAAAGATTGCCTAACCATTATCTTAAGAAACGGAAAGTGCACTCGACAAGAGAAAGAACTCGTGAGGAAAAAGAAGAAGGAAGGATCCATATATATAGTCGGACGGTTCAAGTCCTAGTTTGAAAAGGAATTGAGTCTTTCCAATTCCGAGCCGACCGCCCACGAGTCTTTCATACGAAAAGGAAATTTGTTCTTTACAAAAAAAAAAAAAAAAGAAGAAGAAGGAAAGAAAAAAGGAAATTTTCCCGTTTCGATCAATCCCGATAAAACCTCAGCTAAAGCTCCTTGTCCTGGACTATGAGAACGAAGAGCTGGGGGGCTAACTGTTGGGGTCGAAATCCCCTCTCGAAGATTGACGGAACGAAAAGACAAGGACAAGACCAAATGAAACCTATCCCGAACATGGAACGGACGAGCTAAGGCAAACTGCCCACGATCCGTCCAGGAAGCCAACCGGCGGCTGGGACATGGCCAGCCGCCGGGTCCTCTTTCACCAACGGCCGGCGGCTGGGACAAGTGCCAGCCGCCGGATCTCCCTTCGTCCGTGGCCGGCGGCTGGGATGAAGCCAGCCGCCGGATCTCCCCTCGTCCGTGGCCGGTGGCTGGGATGAGGCCAGCCGCCGGATCTCCCCTCGTCCGTGGCCGGCGGCTGGCACTTGTCCCAGCCGCCGGGTCTTCATCACATGTCCACGATCATTTCTCGAGTCGAGACTCCTCATCCGAACATCGTCCAGTCGACCGACCGTCAAACGTAACTCGATGCCCGGACCGACCCGGAGATCATCCGTTTGCATGTTCTGACTCCAAAGACGTCCATAAACGTTCCCCGAAAGACCGTGACGAACGTCCAGCCAGCCGTGGACCAGTCGCCGAGCATACAAGCCAAAGGAACCGACGGCTGACCATCAATACTGAAACCGGCGGCTGGAAATTCAAATAAAAAACGGGCGGTTCAAATCTCGGAAGTCATAAAACGCTCGGAACACTATTCACGCGGGAAAAACCGTTAAAAAAAACTATTCATCCCGAGACAAGGTTAATCGAAAGATCGAATTGAGCTTAAACCGAGATTCGGATTACTATTCATCGGGTTACTATTCACGGATCACTATTCATCGGCGGGCCGGATTTGGGTCAGAACGCGCGGACGGATCACGGAAGACTCTCGGGCCGGAAATCGGGCCCAAAAAGCTTAAGTCGGCGGCTGGGAGCGAAGGACAAGGTCCCACATCGGAAATCTGAAGTCCTAGCCTCCTAGGATTGCCAGTATATATATGTACGCTCATGTAAAGGTTAAATCCATCCCAGATCCGAGTATTAGGAGTTTTAGCAATTTAAGACTATTCAGCTTTTGCTAATTTCCCTTGTACTTTCGGAAAATATCAATAAAATCTCCCTTTTCATCTTTTTGCATTTTCGGTCCTTTAGTTCTTTATAAATAGAATTTTCGAGCCCCCATTAAATATAAGTTTTGACAGTGTGAGTTTCGGCTCTCACAAACCCCAGGTCGCTTACCGGATTCACCGGCGAAGTCACAATGACGGATAGGACGATCCAACTCCCAGTCCACGTCGGCGGACTCACGAAGGTCGTGAACTTCGCGGTGGTTAACCACCACGTAATTTACAACATCATCATTGGAACACCCTAGATCAACTCGATGCGGGCAATCCCATCGACGTATCACCTCTGCTTAAAGTAACCAACCTCGAGTGGAATCGAGACTATCTGGGGAAACCAAAAGGAGGCCCGGATCTGTTTCCTAACGGAACACAAGCTCCGGAATCCGACGGCCTCGCAGAGAGAAAACCCGAAATGAAAGAAAGAAGACGAAGTCGCCAAGTCAGGAAAGAAGGCGAGCAGAACTGACCAGTTTGAGAAAGCAGAAATTCTGCCCACAAAAGACAAAACCAACTAAGAAGAAACAGAAATCACCAAAGAAAAGACCTCAGAAACCGCTGAAGCCGTAACAGACAATCCCGTGGCAGATACCTAGACGTCTTCTAGCCACCAAAAAAAAAAAAAGGAACTACGGGTGACTTGATCCCTTCCCACGAAGGGTATGTAGGCAGCTCGCTTAAAAAACGAGTTCAGTTGCCCTCCTCCATAAAAAAGGGGGAGAGTGGGTCCCTATATACATATACTCCCAAATTTTCGCGAAAAAATCGAGAGGATGAACATTGGGACTTAGCATCTTATAACACATCCAAAACTCGAACGATTTCCCGAAAATGTCGATCCGGATGAGCACCGGGACTAAGTATCTCGCAACCCATCCAAGGAAACAAGCGGAGAAAAGATCCGAACAGACCCTAGGAGATGAACATTGAGACTTAGCATCGCATAACACATCCAGAACTCGAACGATTCCCAGAGAATACCAGTCTAGAAACAGACCCGATAAACATCGGGACTCAGCATCTCGCAACTCATCCAGGAATACCCATCAACTGAGATACTAAAAATATCTCTCAAGTACTCAAGTCTTCTCAAACAAATCCGTCTGTTGCTGGCCACAACAAGACATTCACTTTTCAACCATGGTTCTTTCAACATCCCGCAGCGGATAAGAGCAGCACGCTATACAAATTTCCGGACTAACATCCGAAAGGTGTAACATGATCGGAAATGCGGGAAGCGTCAAGATGATGTTCTGTTTAGTTTATCGTCAGGAGCGCTTCGCATAGGCAAATAGTACGAAGTGTAAACCGCGAAATAAACTCGCCAAACCCAGTAAAGCGCCTGACATGGAAAGCTGGTCTGAGACATCTCAAGAACGCTGTATCAAACCGGCTCTGATGCGAGATCTTAAAAGCGTTCCGTCGAAAGAGGGAGTCAAGCGAACTCAGTTCCCCGCAAACAAGCATCAAACCCAGGAGATATCCGCGATCCAAGAACTCTGGTCAGAAAGTTCGGAGTGCCCGGGAAAGCATCTCCAACGCAGTATATCAAATACAAGTCCAAAGCAAAGTAAACAAGGGGTCCGAAAAATCCAGCGAAGTCGAGAATGGATCCGGTGATCCCAACAATAACCAAAATCCAGATAGTATCTGAAGCGATACGCTGGTTTCCGAGTCAAGTCAACCAAAGCAATCAAAGCCAAAGTCAAAGATAAGTGAAAGATTAAAAGATATCCATAAAAGGAAAGTCAAATAATCGGTTAAGTTCGACAAGAAAAACAGACAGAGGCCTAATCATACTCAATGACGGGAGTGGTGCCGGCGGTGTCCATATATTGGGCATCTGCATCATCGCCCGGGGACTGGTATGGAGAAACGGGGGGTGTAGGCCAGGAAACCATCAAACTCGGTAACAGCCCGATCTATAGAGCCTACCCAACCTCCCTCTTTGAGCTCCGCCAACGAGCTCTCTAACTTGGCCTCCTCGTCCTCGACTTTGGTCTACCCGGACTTGATGTCACGGACCATCGTCAGGTTCGAGCCAACCTCGGTCCGAGCAGTTTCAGCCAACCTGGCCTGACGCAGTGGTGCTAGGGCAGCCTTCGCACTCTCAATGCGCAGACGAAACTTCTCCATCGTCTTCCATCGGCAGCACTTCACTGCCTTGTCCATCTTCCGCTTAGCCTCCGCGAGCTCGTCCTTAAGGGCCTGCACCTCTGAGGCAGTAGCGGACTCGAGCCTCTGGGCCTTCTTCTCCGCTCTCTTGAGCCTAACCTCCAGATTCCTAATCTTTTTGTCCTTCCTCCGGGACTCTTTCGCCGTGGCCTCAAGGGCGAGCCGGGTCGCATGCGCCTGGGTGGCGACCTGAGTCAAAACAAGACAAATATTTGATAAGCAAAATCGAGAGAAGAGCAAATCCATATCGAAAACAACGCAAAGAAACAAGAAGATGCCGTCATAAGACCAGAAGACAAATCCCCATACGCCGTCGAGGGATCAAATGGTCGGGCAGTGGCCGGAGCCGACTCGCCAATATAGTCCAAAAGCTTTTCAGACTCGACCAAGTCTCCCCCCCTGCCTTGCGGGCGTCAAACAAAAGGCCAGGATCAGAAGCCTTGGCTTTTCGAGAAGCCTTGGTCTTCTTCGGGCGATCAGAGACGCTTGCAACTCCTTTGCCCTTGTCGGCGGCAGCAGCATGATCAGATCCTAGAGGAGCAGCGGCTTGATCATCAGGGGCACCCCCATCTTGGGAATCATTCCCTGACGCCATCGGAACAGAAGGCCCAGCCGCCGGTTCAAAACCAGCCGCCGGCTCAGAGGGACCATCTTCGCCGTACTTTTGATTGCGGTACATCCAAACTCGTTCCATCCTGGGATAACTGGCCACTGGATCAACGAAGTCTGGACCTTTGATGGGAGCACGTCCTTCAAGAATGTATTTTGCTTCTTGAAAACGACCCCATGGCTCAGGACTCGCGCAATCAACCTTCTTCTTCTGAACTTCTCTAAAGATAGTCTCAAGATCAGAAACCCGAGGAGGAGGAGGGAGAGAGCCGGAAAGAAAAAATATCAAGTTATGAGAAGTGCTCAACCTATTTATAAAAGAACTTCACAAAAAGACAAAATTCTTACGGGGCTCTTTCCAAGCGGTTCTGACTCGAACTCTGTAGTCGGGACTGATCGAAAAAGAGCTACGCTTCACGTAGAAGAATTGATCTCGCGAAGCTTTGCAATGCTGTCGAAGCCCGGTGTAAAACACCTTCGGGTGTTTTCTGATAGAGAGTTGACAAAAGAGGTCAGGGGTGGCGGTCTTCCTCAAGGAGAAGAAATTCCGAATATGGGCCGCCTCCAACTTAATGCCACACTCGGCGCACCGAACTATCAGACTCATCATTATCCTCATCGAGGAAGGCACGAGTTGCGAAATCTCTATCCCGTGAAGCTCTAAAAACTCGAAGATAACCCCCGGAATCGGGAACAAAAGGAAAGCCTCGTAGAACAACGACTCGAATACCGCAAAGTATCCCTTCGGGACCTTCTCCATCCGATTGGTGTCCTTCGGAAGACGAAACTTGATCTCATCCGGAACACAGAAATCGACCCGAAGTTCATCCAGGGCCTCTTGCGTGCTCAGAGTAACTTTGATCTCATTGCCGACATCGGGAAAAAATCCGACAAGAAGTACGAGACCAAGAACTGTTATATAATCAAGACAACATCCGACAATTCAATCGTTTCAGGTTTCTTTTATCAAGAGTTAAGTGACAAATAATTTCGTAGAAAAAAAATGATCGAGTCTAGTAAATTTCCTAAGGGGTTGACAAAAATATAGGGCTAGTGACGGATCAGGTGATAGTGATTACCTCGAGGTAAGGGCGGAGAGGGCGACGGCCGAGTGATCTTCGTCCATGTTGAATGAAGTGATGACTAACGAGTGAACTACAAAACCCTAATATTTGGTTTATACTCCAGGGTCCGAAACATGCCCGCCCAAAAAAAAAAAAGACTTAGGGTTGACGAACGTGTCGCTCTGTTGACTTAACACATGTTAAAGCCTTAACAAATGTTACACATCAACAATACAAAAGAAAGAATCTCTTCATCTTCCCTGAGAATTTAGGTCTTCCACTCTCCCTGAGAATTTAGGTCTTCGACTCTTCATCTTCCCTCAGAAAAAAAATTAACGGTTACAATGGCTTCATCTTCTTCGTCTTGTTCATCATCGGATGTATTTGTAGTTGCTCGTTATCCCTCTTATTCGTCATCTTCTTCATCTGATACCTCTAAAGTCGATTTATTCGCTCGATACTCTGCCGCATACAACGGTCGTCCGGCGTATGCCTTGGACTCTGGGCCGGAAAGTTGTCCTGCGTTGCTGCCTGATCATCGATACACGGCGAATTTCCGTGAGTTCTGCGACATCGGCTTTCATCAGAACCTATCCTGGATAATGGTGGAGTTTTGCAGTGTGATCGGCATCGCTCCCAACCAAATGTGTCTGAAGTATTGGGCACTGATTCATGCGCTTCAGGTCCTTGCAGACTTCTCGAACATAGATATCAACGGTTTAATGGTTGCTGGTTCCTTCTATGGCTGAGAAATAGAAGCAGGCACTCGTTGTTTCTCGCTGTTCCCTCATCCTGATAGGAGATCCCCAGTTGAACTTCCAGATTGGGTCGAATCAACGACTATGAGTGGCGATTATTTCTACATTCGTCACGTCAGCCCCTGGCTGCACGGATTGCGTCTCAGATGGGCTACCCCAGGTATCTTAAAATTGTTGTGTAGAATCTAACATTGGTATTTATATAAAATATAAGGGTCATTTATGTGTCTGCTATATAATTAGAAGGGTCCATTTATTGCCATGTAGATTTTGTACGTATTGAAGTTGCAGATTTCATTGTGAGAGATCATCATTTTCGGTTAGTAGGTTCATCTCCAAGGCTATATGAGATAGCTGGGCGTATACGTGTTTCAACTTTATTGTTGCATCCCGACATCGTTCGACGGAGTTCGTTTGCGTCTATTGACGATAATGTAGTCGTCCCGTAATGTGTTTGATTCCACCATACATTGTTTTCTGTTTTTTTTTAGATTATAAGTTTATCATTGTTGTTGTTGTTGCGAATAACATTCTCGCTCTTATCTATGTAGATCCTCTAGAGGTTTTAATCCATGCCTGCATGCATTTTGATTCCATATCGGGCGTTAATCGCCGTAAATCTGGTCCTCCTCTCAATTCAGCAGATCGTGGTCGTGATCCATCGACTTCTAGGGGTAAGAAAGGTCGTTAATCCAAGAGATGCTGCTTATAGTAATTTTCTTCATGAAGGGTAAGGGTATCTGCAGTTGTCGTTAGAGGACTTGTGAAATAACCAGAGTTTTATTGCATTAAATCGGATTCAGACTTTAAATAGACCTCTGGTAATCGTGGGGTTGCCTATGTAAATGGTTTTGGGGCTGCCTTTTGTTGAGGTCAAAACCCACTCTTCGGAGATTAATGAAAAGAGAAGCCTCAAATACGAACAAGCAGCCCATGCTCAAAACATGAGGGCCAACCACCGATGCTCTGAACATGAGGGCCAGCCGCCCATGCTCTGAACATGAGGGCCAGCCGCCCATGTTCTGAGCAAGGAGCCAGCCGCCCATGCTCTGAGCATGGAGCCAGCCGCCCATGATCAGACTATGGAGCTAGCCGCCCACGATCACGATCCGGAGCCAAACGCCCTCGGTACTAAACCCCACACGCCCATCTTTGGTCATGAAGCCAGACGCCCTACATGGCGGAATGTGGATTGAATCGCCAAGAGCGAGCCATCCGCCCACCTTCATGCTAGCCGCCCATGTCCCTTCCTTTGAGGAGCCATCCACCGAGCACCTCAGAAAGGAGGAGGGCAGATAGCATCTCAGCAAGGAGGAGGGCGGATAGCATCATCAGGGAAATGGGCGGCTCGAGGCTTAACAGAAAAGGGGCGCATTGGTTGCTAAGTAAAACGTTCGAAACACTGTTCACGTGGGAATAACCGTTAAAACACTGTTCATGACTCAGGCAACTTAACCGGAGACCAATTTGAACTTAACCCGGATTCGAGTCAATTTTACTGTTCATGAAGTACTGTTCATAGGTCGAAAAATTTGGGCTCGTACGGGATCAGATCAAGTGGTGAAATGCTAACGGCTTTGGGCCCCGAATCGGGCCCAAAAGGATCAAGTTGGCGGCTGGAGGAAATGAACATTGTCCCACATCGCTAGCAAGGAGTTTTAGCACCATGGACGGCTAGTCCCTGTTCGAGGGCTTGTTGCCGGGACATGATCTGTTCTTTCGTGATTTAGGCTTCTCACTCTATTAATCTCCGAGGAGGGATTAACAAAGATGCATCACCCACCAAAGTCGGAGATCAAATGCCTGACCCAACCTTCCAATTCTACAAGGGAAAGACAAAGAGGGCGTAGTAGCTGTTATATTGACCACGACGGGACGAATGTGGAAGGAGCGCATAATTACCAAGTGAGCACGGAGAAATCGCCCAAACGGCGAAGGAGATAAGTCGGAGGTCTCACGACCGAAAAAAAGAACTATAGGTGGCTTAATCCCTTTTCAAAGGGTATGTAGGCAGCTCGCCTAAAAAACAAGTTCAGATGCTCCCCTCGATAAAAAGGGGGAGGGGAGTGGGTCCGTATATATCTATACTCCGGCGAAAAGTTCTGGCGACATCGTATTTCCACGGAAAGTTTGATGGATGAACACTGGGAATTAACATTTCACAACCCATCCGAAACTCGGACAATTTTCCAGAAATACCGACCAAGACGTGAACTCCGGAGGAACATCGGGACTTAGCATCTCGCAACCCATCAGGAATTGCGCCCAATGATCAAATCGCACAAGTTCCTGCAACTCACTCGAGTTCTTCCAAGAGAACGACAAAGTCGCGGATTCCGGATGAACACCGGGACTTAGCATCTCGCAACCTATTCGGAATCGTCCGCCCAAAGATCAACTCGGACAAGCTCCTGCAAACCACTCAAGTTTTTCAAACAAATCCGTCTGTTGCTGGCCACAACAAGACATTATCATCTCAACCATGGTTCTTTTTTAACATCCACAAGCGGATATAAGTAGTGCGCTATACAAATTTCCAGACTAATATTAGAAAGGTGTAACCTGATCGGGAATAGCAGGAAGCGTCAGGACAATATTCTATTAAGCTTATCTTCATGATCGTTTCGTAAATTAAGAATAATACAGGGAAAAAACCGCGAAATAAGCTCACTAAACCCAGTAAACGCCAAACAAAGAACACTGGTCTTTACATCTCACAAACACAGTATCAAACCGGCTCTAGTGCGAGATCTTAAACGCGTTTCGTCAAAAGGGGAAATGAGAAGTCGAATGCACTAAGTTCCCCGCGACATCAAGGACAAGTGCCAAGCGCCAAACTTAGAAAGTATCACCGACGGTACACTGGTACGAAAGATCGAAGTGCCCGCCAAAGCACACCCATGAAAACATTCAAGACACAAGGATCAAAAAGTCTAAGACAATCAAAAAGTCCAAATGATAAAAGAAAATTCATAACAAGATCAAGAGTTTGACAAGTCAAAGAAGCATTCCATGATCCCGTAAGAAAACAAAAACAACAAAGGTCTAAATGACCCAAACTAAGAAAGCAAAGATACAAATTACAAGTGTCATCCTAATAGGAATCGACACTGGGACAATCACGCAGGGCACCGAGGTTGGTTTCTGTAACACCCCCGAACCAGACTAGACATGTACAGCCAAACGACAATCAAACAAGAACACGAAAGACCTACACACGCCGCCTAACCCGATCCGGAGATGCCATAGTTTGGGGTTAACCGACGAATTAGCTCAGTCCAGGACAAGTCCGAAAACAGAGCCATTCCGTAAGCTAAAGCTGATTAGCTCTTGACCTTAGCCTAAGGATTTTTAACCCGTACATCGGTCTCGAGTTGTGTTAGTCCGTACAAGGACTAATATCATTAAGCCAACAATTTTGTAAAACATTCCATTTCATTTATAACCAATCAAAACAAGTCTTAGAAAATAAAATCGTTTAGCAGCTGCATTTCAAATCCGAAAAGAAAACATAACATACTTTGATACAACCGAGTCTTTCCACAAAGCCAAAATAAACTACTTCCGATTGTCGTACGTTCCGCCACACGATCTAGAAGCTACTCCAAGGTTACCTGCAAGAGGGGAGAAAAAGGGTGAGCAATCGAAATGATTACTCAGTGAGTTCAGAACACGATAATATCAAAATATCTCAACCCAAGTCCCAACATGCATCACGCAGCCAGCAATAAAGAAATCATGCAATTAACCGATGCATAACCGAAACATGAAACTAAATAGCTGAAGCATGAAACTTAAGGCTATATGACCAACTTCACGGTCCATCACTCGCGTGGGCACAGAGTACTCTTAGCATGCTGCATTTCCTCCCCGTGAACACCCTGCACTTGACTATCACAAAGACCATCAAGCCGGAACATCACCACAACAAAACCAAGCACCGGCAAACGACTCTAGTAAATATTCGGCCCAGCTCCGCCCTTCCTCTTCTGGAAAACTGTCATAGTACCGCGTCTGGTACACTCGGCCATGGGCTGCAATCTCGTCTCTCCGAGTCTTCCCCACGACTATCAGTACATTCGCTAACCGTGGAGGAACATGGGGAATACAGACACACCGCCACTACACTGTTTGACGTGGTTCCGCCTCAGTCCGAAGGATTACACACCAATCGGACTGATACACCACAACACCAATCATCACAACTCATAACCGCTTCACATCGTTCACATCTCAACACCACAACACAGTGCTCATCACCACATCACATCTCTCCACAAGACTTAGCATTCGCTGAAAGAGACTTGCACTGGATCCACGATCATGGCAGCCCTCCCGCCTTTGCTCACAACAACCGCACACCATCACACCACCACATACAACAACTCGCTTCTTCACTTAACACCACGTCTCTCGGCTCACACTTGCCGAAAATCAACCATACTTGACCGCAGGATACCTGCATAAGATGTTAGTTCATACCGCAGGAAGCTCCTGCAATAAACGTTATTCCACAACACACCACATACAAATTCAACACTTGATAACCATACATGCATGCAGAATTCAAACACATCATCACGCAACAGATCACACAAACAAACCAACGGATTGCTCATAAATTCCACCGATTAAGCAGAATTATGATACAACGCTAGCCCGCCCAACATCGGATACATCACGTTTTACCATTAGACATGACTAATGGCTGGGCTAAATTCTGAACTCACCTTAAACGAAGACTCTGTGAATCCTAGTAACTCTTATCCACGATCCACGCTCTTCCTATGGCTAACACTTCCACGAACTCGACTTAATTCTCTCACGGTTTGGATTTTCTAGTGAATAACGGATCAGATTGCGAAAATAGAGAGAACTAAGGGGGCTGGGTATTTATAAACTAACCGAATTAACCAAGAAGTGACACCTCATTAACACTAATCCATGTCTAAAACACGACACATAATTTCATTTCCACTAATCGACTCTTAAAACGCGACACTTAGCTTAACACTAATCCCTGTCTAAACTGTGATACCTAATCGCCACTAATCCTTCCTTAAAACATGACACTTAGCTTAACACTAATCCTTGATTAATGGATGAAACATAATAAAAAACG
This sequence comes from Isatis tinctoria, assembly GCA_010577795.1. Classification (NCBI taxonomy): domain Eukaryota; kingdom Viridiplantae; phylum Streptophyta; class Magnoliopsida; order Brassicales; family Brassicaceae; genus Isatis; species Isatis tinctoria. The sequence continues at coordinate 23,485,771 of CM021250.1, forward strand.
GACACTTGTCCCACTTACACTTAAATCGCTGCCACCTCTCTTCATTAGTGGTGGTAATCCCTGACAGTCTGACACCTATGCTTAAGCAGAGATTAATCTGATCGAATTATTATCTGGTTCCTCTGAAGTTTACTTGGCAGTGCTCATCTTCGGGCTTACGATGATTTACGAGTCTAACTGATGATTCCACCGGTCAAAAACTGATCTGTTTTATTCTAAACGCTCTTCAAGATGTCTTTCGAGTCTCCACAAAATTTCAGAATTTTTGGACGGGTAGAACTTGACCAATCGAAATAACTTGCTCGGAAAGTCTCTTCTCGACAGAACCAGCTTGTCAGATTTTTAACTTCCACAGGAGAATTTTTCATGAGCTGAATATTTTTCCAATAGCTCCATCAATGTCTTGAGCATTTCTGTGAAAAGTCCCGGACTTTTTAAAATTATCTCCACTGTCCATCTGAATTTATTTCTCCCTCAGGGTATTTTCTGCTCTTGATCGGAGTATTACATTCTCTCCCCTCCCCCCCCCCCCCCTTAATAGAATTCGTCCTCGAATTCCTACTTCTCCTTAAAACGCTCTTCATCCTCCCATGTGACGACCATTCGATTTTGTCGTCCCCAAAAGACTTGTAACTGTGGAATCTCACAGTTCTTTAGCTTCCGAATTCTTCTTAGTCCGATCTTGATAGATCCTTCGGGATAGGTCAAGTCGGTCTGGAGCTCCTCTGTCCTTTCCGGCTCAATGACATCTGGATCCCGTATATAGATTCATGTCCGCAGGGAAATCCAAACGATATGCCACTTCTCCGACTCTTTCCCTGATCTGATATGGTCCAATGTACCTTACTGCCAACTTCCCAATATTTCCAAAACGGTCCTTTCCTTTCCGAGAAGAGAAATGCAAGCGATCAGAACAGGAGAAGAAGACTCCACCTAAGCCGAATCCAACGAATCCAAGACAGCATGTAACACCACTAATAGATAAGTCTTCTAACTTAGAGAACCTAGCTGAAGAAATTTGTTATAAATGTCAAGGTGTAGGGCATAAGGCTAAAGACCGTCCAACTAAGAAATCACAACTTTCTACATCTTTAAAGACGAAAACGAATGACCCCAAATCTGCTCTGAAAAGATTGTTACACATAGGAGATCATGGAGAAACAAATTTTTTAAACTCACAAGTAGAAGAAGACATTGCTAAGACTAGTGCTATGGAATTTGATCCTACGAGTTTATATTGTCATAAATAATCCATAATGCACTTGTTTCTTGCACAGAAAGTCGATTTGGATGCAACAACCAAAGAGGAGAAACAAAAAGGAGACTCACCTGAGGAGAACTTGCTAATCAACCAAGTTCATGGCCAAAGGGGATATACACAAGTGATGACCATCACCACGTTAACCAAAGGAGAACTTGATCACCCAGACCAGAGCAGAGGAGCTGTTCTATCTAACCTACTCAGAAGAGACCACCAGACGTGCCAAACATCACCAAACATCAAACATATCAAGGTAAGACCTTAGACTCTCAAAGAAGAATGGAACCTAACTTGTTTTCTATTTGTGCTGGTTATATAGTTTCGAGGTCGAAACCTTTTCAAGAGGGCGAGTATGATGAGGAAATCAGGTTATCATCAACCAAGGAGCATGAAGAACATGCCCAGAAGCTGATCAAGACCCTTGGAGAAGACCAACTAGAGCACACCAACGACATAAGTCCCTTTATTCGAGCACAGTGACTGGACCATCAGGATTTAAGCTACAATTCAAATTTTTCTAGAAACTTAACTCATCAAAACAGAACTGAGAGAAAGAATCGGTCCAAAAACTTTCCGCATGAGGAAGATATGCAACTTACAAGTCGATGAACTTCCATGGGTTCCGAAAGAGACAAACTTGCATGTATTGAAGCCTTCCAATCAAATCCAGAAGAAGCGTGATACACAGAGTTTTAACTCTAATTTTCTACTACAAATGCACAGCAAACGAAGTAGTATTTAGGGGTCGAATCCCACGAAGACCAAGTATCACACTATGGTTTTGTAAGCTAGATTTAGAGCTAAGACAAATCAAGATTGTTTTGGTAGCAAGTAAACGAATTCAAACGATGAAATAAACTTAATAAAGCAAGCGTTAGATAAAGGAGTTTTGCAGGAAATTCAGAGTAAGGATCAAACAACTATTCAGGGACGAATAAGTACAAGTCTAGAACTCAAACATAAGAATAATACTAATCCACTGTCGTTTCATCAATAACTTTGTCCATCAACTTAGAATCCTAATCTCTCGTTTGGCCCTAAAATCGCAGATGACAAGCATTAATGAACAGGTTTGATATGTTCACGATTTGCCTTAACATCAACTGTTGTTGGCTAAGGACAAATCGCTCACCAATTTTCTTCTAGCAACCTAGCAACTTTAGTTGACTAGACTAACCTAAGGTCGAGAATTAAGCGGGCAGTTTAAACCAAGCATTAAGATCAACAAGAGGTGAAGACTATCGATTTATAACCCTATTTGTGTTCAATCCGTCAGCTCATGAACTCATTCGAAATCCTTAACCTAACTAGAGAATCTACTCAGACATGGAAAAAGAACACATAGGAATCGAATAAAAAGAATGCACTGAAAAATAAAGCTGAGATAACAGGGTTCAGAATTCTTCTCAAATGTATCAGGAATTCTTCTCTCAAATCTTACCAGTAGAAAGCTCCTAAAAACTCAAAAAAAAAAGTAAAGATGATTGTATTCTAAAAACTAAAAGGAATATATACCGGGTTCTCTCCAGGCGGCGGCTCCTTTTTTAAGCCATTCAAACTAAGTAAACTCGACTTTCCTTATTTTTCTCTCGAGGCACGAGCACGTGCTCTATGGTATCTGAGTTCGGGAGCACATGCTCCAAATTGGAGTTGGCACTTCTGCGTGTAGTTTGACTCCTTTTCTTCAGTTTTGATTCTTTTCTGCTCCAAAGGTTCCAGCTGCTCCAAACTCCATAAAAGCGTCCTAGTTACCTGAGATAACCTGTTAAAGACTCGAAATACTCCAGAAATGATTAGAAACTAAGGTTAGTATGGATCAAAATCACAATATATCTAACTCCCCTGGACTTAGACCTTTTTTTGTCCTCAAACAAACTAAAATCAAGACACAAAGATGATGATGGGAACTCGCAAGACCTCAGTGACCGAAACTAGGCCACAACCTGAAGACCACATACTTCAGAAGAAGAGATGCACATTCTTACCAAAAACCCCTACAGCAAACATTACCAACCTAGAACCGTACTTAGCTTTCTGACCCAGAAAGGTTCACTTTCAAGGGAATATACTCTCTACATTCAATTAAGGGGTGGCGTGAGCTTGTCATTAAGGGCACTTTTTTCTTTATTTGACAGAGCGGAGCAGGTGCTCCTTTATTTGGAGTAGGTGCTCTGGAAACTTTTCTCTCTTCTTTTAAAACGACTTCTTTAGCAAGAGTGAATCAGAGGTCGCGTTAGTCATGTTCTCCCCGACCTTTTTGTACATGTCTGCACATATAAGAAACAAAACATACAAGTGCAAGTGGTTTGAAAAGAGATTAAGGGTCAAGGTGGGTACTAGCTAACAATGAGCTAGCTATTCAGTATCAGCAAGAGTGGCAAAAGGAATAAGAAACCCTGAATATATAATCTAACTCGTTCCCTAATCCTAATGCCCATAACAAGAAGAATTTAAGTCCAATAATTCCAGATAAAATAGAGTATATGCATATCCGATGAAACCTTTAAAGGACGAAATTTTCTGGCAATGGAGAAGGGTCCGAATGTGAAGAACCCTCAGCTCGTCTCTGCACTCTTAATTATGCAGCAATGGTCACTAGAAAGATGGTCAAAATCGAAATTGGTCTAAAAACATCAAAGATCCTGGTCCTAATTCCCACAAATATTTCGATTTGACCCATGTGACAAACTGACTCTAAGGGAAACAACAAATGACTCAAAAGCAAGAGACAAAATACTGAAATACTGACTCAAAACACGACCCTCCCCCGGACTTACTTCACACCGTCTTGGTGGAAAAATAAGCTAGAGGAGAAAACAAAGAAAGTAATACAAAGAACGAATGTGATATAAGACAATTAGGGGAAGGAAGGTGTTACTGGTCTTCACCGAGCAGGTGCGTCCTCCGGACCCTCGCTCCCAGTGCGATCAATGTGGCGTTGACGACGCGGATGCCTCGTGGATGGGCTCGTAGTCGCTGCGGTGGTATGGCAGCAGCCTCGGGAAAGCATTTGCATGATTCGCTGCATGAGGCTATTGTTCTTTCGCTGAGAGGCAATCATCCAGCGCTGGTATTCAGCAGAGTCTGGCTCGTCGGAGATGGGTGGAAGATCAAAATCGCCCGTAGTAGCTGAGATGGGTGGATCAGCCATGTCCTCGTTCTCCAGATGAGGCGGTGTTTCTCGGCAAGAGCTGGCAAAGTCAGAAGCAAGGACAGTATGACGTGGACCTTCCTCCAAGAGGAGGACAATGTACGTGAAACGGAGATCGTCAAGGGAGTCCAATTTTGTGAGCTCCGGAGCTGGGAGGTAGATACGCTGCTGTAATCCATTAGCACCCAGGTACCGGTAGAGGAATTGCTGCATATCGGTGGAATAGAGGATGTGGGAATGAATGAGGTGCTGAAGATCCATCCTCTCCCCTTGCACTACATAGGTGTCAAAAGTCAGCTAAAGTCCAACTGCCTGGAAGATAGTGGTGAGAAGACTCCCAATCCAGTCTGATGTGGACATGCAACCGGACCAACTAGAACCGATCATTCCTATTGTCAAGGATTCACCTATGACTCGATCTAAGACTAGACGACTCAGAGAAGGGTTCAATGGAGCTGTAGCTGCACTCATCAACACCCACGAGTTCCAATGTTTGAGGCCAGAACCACAGGATGAGAACTCAACTAAGGAACCTGACCTCATCAAAGACTTTGCGCGACTAAACCTACAAGATGAGCAATACCCAGTCAAGCAATGTGAGTCTATTCCTTTGGCAGGTACTAGAGTCATTTAGCAGCTGATATTCGAGTTGGAAGCTCAAGGGGAAGACAAGGAACAAGATCCGAAGATTGGACAAGAAGACTTCAAAGGAGAACTAAACAAGACCGAACCACAAGACAACCGAACTAAGCTAACTCAAGGTAAAGTGTTCTCAATATTAACGATTTGTGCAGGTAAAGGAGAGTCTCCCAGTGGCTAAAGAGCTCGCCAGCAACCTTAGTTCGAGTCCTAGTAGAGTCTTTTTTTTTATTTGTTTTAGTTCGGACAATGTTTCCTTTTGTTTTGTTTTTGCATTTTTGTTTACTTTCGAATTGTATTCTTTCCTTTTCTGTTGAGTCGGCCTTATGGCTAGCTGATAGAGCTATTATAAAGCTCCCTTGCAGCTGTGTATCTTTTTTTTAACCTACTATCAATAAAATAACGCAATTCTTCTAGTTTTTTAGCTGCCGTCTAAGAGAGAGACCTTGCTTGTTCTTGCGTGAAGGAGAGTAGCCAAGAGCGAGTGTTGCTGTATCAAGGAGCCTTCCATCCTCCTTGTGGTGCCATCGATCCATCTTCAACCTCCATCAATCGTTCCCTTAAGAGAGAGCCTTCGTGCCAGCTTAAGGAATCCGCAACAACTTCAAGCCTTGCGTTCCAAGTCTTGTCGTACCATCCATCACCCAACAACCAACACGAGAGAGCGTCAAAGCCAGCGTGTGGTTCCATCTTCCACCTTGATCCAGACCGCATATAAGCCTCACCACCGAGGCTTATATCATTTTTGGAATCAGAGCCAAAGGTTCCACCTTTGGTTTCCTATCCTTTACGATTTTCTTGTTTTCTTAGTGTTCTTGTTTAGATCGGTTGATTTAGTTTCTGTCTTTTGTGTTTAGTTCCTTGTTTAGATCTTAGTCAAAAAAAAAAAAAAAATCGTGTTTGCTTGAATCTCTGCTTGAGTTGTTCGATTTCCTTAGTCAAAAAAAATATATATATATTATAGCTTGTGTTCTTGTTGAGGCTTGTTTTAAGATTTTAAATCGGCTTGTTCTTTGTCTTTAGGGTGCAATCGTTTGTGGTTTAGGTTGCTAGTTCCTTTGCTAAGTTTATCTGGCCGCCAAGCTTTGCTCTCCTTAGGTTGTAGCTCGAGTTGTGTCGCTCCTTAGGTTTGCCTTTTTCGTTTTAGTTCTTTCCATTTCTGTTTTGCCGAGTTTCCTTTTTATTTTGTGTCGAGTTCTTTGTTTCTTTGTTATCGTTCTTTGTTTTAGTTTCTTTCTTTTGCCGTCTGTGGTATTTTTAACCGTGTGTTAAGTGTTGCAAGGAACGAGAGAGAGAGAGCATCGGAGACAACGCACCACCAGACGCCATGATGCAAATGCTCAATGCTTTGCGTGACGAGATGAGGCATGTTTGGCAACAAGTTGGCACAATGCGCACCGAGTTTGGTGAACGCATTGGGCGCTTGGAACAACCTAGGCGAGGACCCATACGAGGCAATCCCATTGTACAACCACGCCAAGAACATGAAGAAGATGATCAAACTGATCAAGAAGAAGATCCACCTGACGGTTATAGGAGAAATAACCAGAGGAGACACGAGCCTTACCGGAGGAACCAAGGCCGTGAAGAAGATATCCGAGACAACAAGTATGGCATTAAACTAACCCCTCCTACTTTTGCAGGAAAATCCGATCCGGAAGCTTACTTAGATTGGGAGAGGAGGCTGGAGCACATCTTTGAGTGCTATGGATACAATGAAAGGAAGAAAGTAGCCGTGGCAGTAGCTCAATTGACTGATAACGCTCTAGCTTGGTGGGATAGAACCGTAGCCGAGAGAAGAAGGCAACGTTTTGGACCCATACTAGCTTGGCTAGACTCCCAAAAGCCTTCTAAGGGCTAGGTACATTCCTGAACACTTCCATAGAGATTTGCAAAAACGTTTTCGTAAGTTATCTCAGGGAACAAGAATTGTGGAAGATTACTTTGAAGAATTCGAGAAGCTGATGAACTCTTTGGAGCTAGAAGAATCCGAAGAGGCTCTTATGGCGCAATTCATTGATGGTTTGCAAGACCGGATAGCTAGGAAAGTGGAGAGAGCTCAATACAACGGACTCTATGAGCTGCTACACTTTGCTATCATGACCGAGCAGCAGATTAAGCGCAAGACATCACTCAACCAACAAAACCGAAACTCACAACCGTGGGTTGCAAGCACTTCCAAAACTCAAGACAAGGGCAAAGCGGTTGAGATAGATTCTCGATTCAAGAGCAAAACCAATGAGACTCCCAAACCAAACCGTGGAGAGCAAGGTAAGTTCCCTAGTACTCAATCAAGGAACCGTGACATTATTTGTCTTAAGTGTCAGGGAAGAGGTCACATGGCTAGAGATTGCCCCAACCAACGCGTGATGCTCATTACTTCTACGGGAGACTATGAGACTGAAGATGAGAACGAGCTGAATCTAACTGATCAAGAGGAAGATCTTGTGTATCCGGATCATGGAGAACTCTTGGTCACTAGACGTGTGCTAAGTGCGCAAGTAAACCCAACCGAGAAAGCCCAAAGAGAGAACCTATTCCACACCAAATGCACCATCAAAGGCAAGGTATGTAGCTTGGTGATAGACGGTGGTTCTTGTACTAATGTTGCGAGTCAAGTTCTTGTGGAAAAGCTAGGATTGGAGCGAACCAAGCATCCGAGACCTTATCCTCTTCAATGGCTCAATGAAAACGTGGAGTTGAAGGTCACTGAGCAAGTGGTGGTACCCTTTAGTATTGGCAACTACCAAGATGAGGTCATGTGCGACATATTTCCCATGCAAGCTGGACAACTTCTACTTGGAAGGCCTTGGCAATTTGATCGTAGAGCCATACATGATGGACGCACCAACCATTACTCTTTTGCACACAATGGTCGTAAGTTCAATCTTGCCCCACTTAGTCCGACTGAAGTTCACGAAATGTATATCCACATGAACAAAGGACCTAAGGTAAGTAAACCAAGTCTCTATCTAACTTCAAGAGACGTTTGTAAGACCCTTGGTGCTAAGGGCACTGTGCTACTAATGGTTTACAAAGAGTGTTTGAGAACAGGTACCAACGAGTTGAGAGTACCTCTAGAAGTTCAGACTTTGTTAGACAGGTTCCAAGATGTGTTCCCGGAAGACATACCCCCTGGACTTCCTCCTATACGTGGCATAGAGCACCAGATTGATCTCGTGCCAGGCTCAGCCTTACCAAACAAGGCAGCATACCGTATGAACCCTGAAGAATCCAAGGAACTAGAGAGACAAGTGCGAGACCTAATGGATAAAGGATACATACGAGAGAGCTTAAGCCCATGCGCGGTACCAGTCTTGCTCGTACCTAAGAAAGATGGGACATGGAGGATGTGTGTGGACTGTAGAGCCATCAACAACATCACCATCAAGTATAGGCATCCTATTCCATGCCTAGATGATATGCTTGACGAGTTGAGTGGATCAACACTCTTCTCAAAGGTGGACTTGAAAAGCGGTTACCACCAACTCCGAATGAAAGAAGGAGATGAGTGGAAGACTGCCTTCAAGACCAAGCAAGGGTTATATGAGTGGCTAGTCATGCCATTTGGTTTGACAAATGCACCAAGTACCTTCATGCGCCTTATGAACCAGGTTCTTCGAGCTTACATAAGTAAATTTGTAGTTGTCTATTTCGATGACATACTTGTCTATAGTAAGAACCTAAGTGATCATCTACAACATCTTGAACTAGTGCTTAAAACACTTCGAAAGGAAGGTCTATATGCCAACCTTAAGAAGTGCACCTTTTGTACTAATGAGCTTTTCTTTTTAGGATTTGTTGTTAGTGAACAGGGTTTAAGAGTGGATGAGGAGAAGATCAAAGCGATCAAGGAATGGCCCACACCAACAACAATCGGACATGTTAGAAGCTTCCACGGATTGGCTAGCCTCTATAGAAGATTTGTGCGAGACTTCAGCACTCTAGCTGCTCCACTTACTGCTGTAATCAAGAAGAACGTGCCATTCTCATGGGGACCCTCGCAAGAAGCAGCTTTCAACACACTAAAGGAGAAGCTGACTGAAGCACCGGTTCTTGCTCTACCTGACTTTGAAGAAATGTTTGAAGTAGAATGTGATGCATCCGGAGTGGGCATAGGAGCTGTGCTACACCAAAGAAAGAGACCCGTGGCATTCTTTAGTGACAAACTGAGTGGAGCTACACTCAACTAACATACTACAAGGAGCTATATGCATTGGTCCGTGCCTTAGAAACATGGCAACATTACTTGCTTCCCAAGGAGTTCATAATTCATACTGATCACGAGACCTTGAAGCATCTAAGAGGCCAAACTTCCTTGAAGAGACGACATGCCAAGTGGTTGGAGTTCATAGAAACGTTCCCTTATGCAATCAAGTACAAGAAAGGAAAGGAGAATGTGGTGGCTGATGCATTGTCTAGGCGATTCATTCTCATATCAACAATGGAGGCCAAAGTACTTGGATTTGAACACATGAAGGAACTATACAAGGATGATCCGAAGCTAGGAGAAGCCTATCAAGAATACGGCAAAGGAGATTTTGGATCTTTCTACTTACATGATGGCTTTCTTTTCAGGGATAAGAGACTGTGCATTCCCCAATGCTCAATGCGAGATTTGATACTCACAGAAGCACATGGAGGAGGACTTATGGGACACTTCGGTGTGGATAAAACACCAGCTGTGGTAGCTGATCATTTCTTTTGGCCACATTTGAAGAAGGACATAGAGAAGCATTGCTCTAGATGTGTGTCGTGTCACAAACCCAAGTCCAGGTTACACCCACATGGCCTTTACTTACCTTTGCCTATTCCTAACGCACCTTGGGTGGATGCGTCTATGGACTTTGTGTTAGGACTGCCCAAGATCAGACACAATGATTCTATTCTTGTTGTTGTGGATCGTTTTTCTAAGATGGCACACTTCATACCTTGTGACAAATCCAATGATGCTACACAAACTGCGGATTTGTTTTTCAAAGAAGTGGCACGTTTGCATGGAGTGCCAAGAACCATAGTCTCTGATCGAGATACGAAGTTCCTCAGCCATTTCTGGAGGACCCTATGGAGAAAACTTGGAACCAAGTTGCCATTTTCGACGACTTGCCATCCCCAAACAGATGGACAAACAGAAGTGGTAAACCGTAGACTCTCTACGCTCTTAAGAGTAACTCTTGGTCGTAATTTAAAAACATGGTTAGATTGTTTGCCATTCATCGAATTTGCTTACAACCATGCTACTCATTCTGCTACTAAGATGTCACCATTTGAAGTTGTTTATGGTTTTAATCCACTAACCCCACTTGATCTTACGCCAATTCCATAAATTGAGCAAGTTAATCTAGATGGTGTCAGGAAAAGTGAGTTTGTTAAGAAGCTTCATCAGAAGGCTAGAGAAAACATCTTAAAGAAGACAGAGAACTACAAGAAACAAGCTGATAAAGGACGCAAAGAGATGGTGTTTGAACCAGGAGAATGGGTGTGGTTACATTTTAGACAAGAGAGGTTCCCTAACCAAAGGAGTTCCAAACTTGCACCGCGTGGAGATGGTCCATTCCGAGTCTTGGAGCGTATCAACAACAATGCATACAAACTGGAGCTGCCAGGTGATATGAAAGTATCTAATAGTTTTAATGTTGCTGATCTATCTCCTTATGACGCAGAAGACACAGTTTTGAGGACAAAACCTTCAGAAGAGGGAGGGAATGATGTAGACATGCAACCGGACCAACTAGAACCGATCATTCCTATTGTCAAAGATTCACCCATGACTCGATCTAAGACTAGACGACTCAGAGAAGGGTTCAATGGAGCTGTAGCTGCACTCATCAACACCCACGAGTTCCAATCTTTGAGGCCAGAACCACAGGATGAGAACTCAACTAAGGAACCTGACCTCATCAAAGACTTTGCGCGACTAAACCTACAAGATGAGCAATGCCAAGTCAAGCAATGTGAGTCTATTCCTTTGGCAGGTACTAGAGTCATTAAGCAGCTGATATTCGAGTTGGAAGCTCAAGGGGAAGATAAGGAACAAGATCCGAAGATTGGACAAGAAGACTTCAAAGGAGAACCAACCAAGACCGAACCACAAGACAACCGAACTAAGCTAACTCAAGGTAAAGTGTTCTCAATATTAACGATTTGTGCAGGTAAAGGAGAGTCTACCAGTGGCTAAAGAGCTCGCCAGCAACCTTAGTTCGAGTCCTAGTAGAGTCTTTTTTTTTATTTGTTTAAGTTCGGACAATGTTTTCTTTTGTTTTGTTTTTGCATTTTTGTTTACTTTCGAATTGTATTCTTTCCTTTTCTGTTGAGTCGGCCTTAGGGCTAGCTGATAGAGCTATTATAAAGCTCCCTTGCAGCTGTGTATCTTTTTTTTTAACCTATTATCAATAAAATAATGCAGTTCTTCTAGTTTCTTAGCCGCCGTCTAAGAGAGATACCTTGCTTGTTCTTGCGTGAAGGAGAGTAGCCAAGAGCGAGTGTTGCTGTATCAAGGATCCTTCCATCCTCCTTATGGTGCCATCGATCCATCTTCAACCTCCATCAATCGTTCCCTTAAAAGAGAGCCTTCGTGCCAGCTTAAGGAATCCGCAACAACTTCAAGCCTTGTGTTCCAAGTCTTGTCGTACCATCCATCACCCAACAACCAACACGAGAGAGCGTCAAAGCCAGCGTGTGGTTCCATCTTCCACCTTGATCCAGACCGCATATAAGCCTCACCACCGAGTCTTATATCACGGTCTGTCTGTGCTGCGATTATGTCCTTAATTGCACAGAGCATCTCAGCGAAAGCATTCCCAGGTTCGCGCGGTATGTTGTCAGAGCATGTGCGCTAGACCAATCAAGCATCAGGTCGCTGCATCCAAGGTATAACATGATCAGCTCCTCGTGGTGGACTTTGTTCCCTGAGGCTCTGTTGAAGAGCATGTTGCTGAGAATCCAGGCACAGATGCGAAGTGCGGGGTGTCAGATACTGGTCTGGCTGGCAGAGTTGGACTTGTATTGACCGTGTGCGATGGTCTTCCAAAACGCGGCTGCTTCAGGGAACTTCTTTGGGAAGTTCATCTCCTCAATCTCCTTGGAGAAACCGTCGAGGATGGAGAAACGCTCCATTGGGATGGTAAAACGCCTGCTGCCTGCTTTGAAAGAGAAGGTAGCGCCAACAAGTCTCTTGTTTGCCGGATCCGCATGAGTCAGCTGCGCAGTGGCGAGGCATTGGCGGACCAGATCAGGATAGAGGACACCTTCCTCAAGGACGAAGGAAATACACAGCGCGTTCACCAACAGCTTGGTGACTTGTTCTTTGAGCCCGAGTATGTCGAGTGTTTCTGCGCAAATGAATCCGGTCGGCTCCAATTTGATTTGCAACATTTTGTTTTAATATGCTGCATCCCGCTGGTCCTAATGGTCTTGTGATTCTGTTGGCAGCGCATCGTCAGGAAGGTCAAATGGAGTTCCTTCTGGGCGCGGCCATGGGTACAAAAGCTTGGTGTGGATTGGTGGTGCGGTGCGCGCCTGTTGCTTTCCTTTTCGGCTTGAAGATTGATGCTTAGAAGCCATTGGTGCCTGCAAAACAAACAGACATCAAGGAGAATGAGAACTGTGACAGCCGGACGCGACGCTGGAGGAACAGTTGCTGCCGGAGCAACCGGAATTGGAGCAGCCGGGACCAGCACCGCTGCACCAACCAGATTCGGGATGCCGACCGAAGACCCAGTCATAACGGAAGTAGCCAACACCGGCCCCTCCGGTCTGACCCAGGATATCACGGCGATCGCCGAGCTAAGGAACATGATAGCCGAAATCGCGGAGCGACAGGACAGGCTAGAAAGAGCATGTTGGGGTCAAAATCCACTCCTCATAGATTGATAGTACGAGAACACAAGATCAAGAACATACGGATCACGTCCGAGCATAAGGGCCAGCCGCCCATCATCCTCTCTTCAAGACATGGCGGCTGGACATGTCCCGGACTAAGTCCAGCCGCCCATCATCCTCTCATCAAGACATGGCTGCTGGACATGTCCCGGACTAAGTCCAGCCGCCGATCATCCTCTCTTCAAGACATGGCAACTAGACATGTCCTGGACTAAGTCCAGCGGCCCATCATCCTCTCATCAAGACATGGAGGCTGGACATGTCCCGGACTAAGTCCAGCCGCCGATCACCCTCTCATCAAGACACGGCGGCTGGACATGTCCCGGACTAAGTCTAGCTGCCCATCATCCTCTCATCAAGGCACGGCGGCTGGACCCGTCCCGAACCATGTCCAGCCGCCCGTTATCCTTCCTTTAAGCATGATTCCTAGCTCGGATCAATCCAAGGCAAGGCGTTTGAACGTTCTGATCCCAAGCGCCCATGAGCAAAGGCTAGCCGCCCATGAGCATCATCCAGCCGCCCGTGATCATAGTCCAGCCGCCCATGCACGTTGTCCAGCCGCCCATACACACAAGCCAGAGAACGGGCGGCTGGCCATCAACACGAGAACGGGCGGCTAGAGGTTTGAAGGAAAAACGGGCGGCTCGGTCTCAGAAGTCGTTGAAATGCTCGGAACACTATTAATGCGGGAAAAACCGTTAAAATACTGTTCACGAAACACTATTCATCTCGGGAAAAAGTTAACCGAAAAATCAATTTAAGCTTAATCGAGATCCGGTTTGCTATTCACGGAATACTATTCACGGTTTACTGTTCACCGGGTACTATTCATCAAAAATTGGGCCGGACCAGGATCAGACTATCTGACGGACTGCTGAAGATTTTGGGCCGGGAATCGGGCCCAAAAGACTAAGTCGGCGGCTGGAAGGAAGGAACTTTGTCCCACATCGCGCAGAAAGAGTTTTAGCCTCCTAGGTCTCCTAGTATAAATATAGACGCTTGTACTAGGTTGAGATCATCCAAAATCCGAGTATTAAGAGCTTCTGCTTTATAAGACTTATTAAAGCTTTTGCTAATATTCTTGTACTTCCGAAAAATATCAATAAAATATATTTTTGCATTTTCGGTCCTTTAGTTCTTTTAAAATAGAATTTTCGAGCTCCCATAAAATATAAGTTTTGACAGTGTGAGTTTCGGCTCTCACAAAACAGCCGCCCAAGATCTGGCACGCGGCTCCCGGACTTTCGGAGCAAGACGCCTCCAATTCACCCAGCGAGCGGATACCCCGGGTGGGCAGAATCCCAACGAGCAGACCCCTGTCGTGACAAGGAGGGAACCATTTGTTCCACCTCCCCTGCCACGGAAGAATGCCACAAGACAGACGAGTGAGCAACCAGCTTCCGCGGTGCTTAACAGCGTAAACGCAGGAAACACCGCAAACGGGGGCGGCCAAGGAGAAAGCGAAATAGACGACGAAGTCGGGGAGCTAAACACGGACGAGGAAGAACTCCGTTGGATCAAAGAGCAAGAGAGAGCGGAGCGAGTAACCCGAGTGAACCGGTCCGCAAGCCAGAAGAGCGAGATGGACGAGCTTCGGGCCCGACTAGAATTCACGGCGAACCAGATGAAAGAGGTGAGATCGCAAGTCCACAAGGCGACCAACACGGCTCCTAAGATCGACCGGGTTTTAGAGGAAACACAAAAGATCCATTTCACCTCAAAGATCACAGACGTTAGAGTCTCCGACCCCGGAAAAATCCAAATTCCTTTCTACGACGGGACAACGGATCCAAAGGCCCACATGACAGCATTTCATATCTCGATGGGCCGGGCTAGGTTCAAACCCGAAGAGAAAGATGCCGGATTCTGCCTTCTGTTCGTCGAACATCTGAAAGGGGCGGCCTTGTCATGGTTCTCGCAGCTGAAGAGAGACTCGATCGACGGTTTCGACCAGCTATCAGCGCCTTTCCTGAAGCACTACTCTCTGTTCATAAGCCATTCGACATCAGACGCAGACCTCTACTCGCTGTCACAAGGACCGGAAGAAAGCCTCCGAGAATTCATCGAGAGGTTCAAAGTGATCGTGTCAAAGATCGACGGCCTGAGCGACAATGCCGCGATAAACGCCCTGAAGATATCTCTATGGTACGCTTCCAGTTTCCGGAAGGAGAACACCGTGAACCCGCCAGTAACTATCCAAGATGCTCTACACCGCGCCTCAAACTTCGTGATTCACGAAGAAGACATGAAGGCCTTGGCCAAAAGGCATCAATCGACGAAGACGATCACCAAGAGCGCAATGCAGCCTTCAAACGTTCCCACCGAAAGGAAGAGCAGGCGAGGCGGTAGAGACGAGGAACACAATGCGGGCGAAGTACATAACTATCAAATAAGTACGGAGAGATCATCCGACGGACTTGGCAAAGGATCGTGGAACACCTGGACCCGAATGGGTTACGACGAAAACGCCTACTGCACCTTCCATAGAACAAAGGGCCATGCAACCAAACACTGCAGGACAATCGGGAGAAGGCTAGCGGAGAAATTACTAGCCGAAGAACTTGGCAATGGAATAACCCTGGAGAGCCTCGGAACGGTCGAGGAAAACATCGAAGCCCCGGGCGGACGACCTGACCAGGAAGGTCCCGAGAAACCCCTGGAGGAAACGCCTAAGCGAAGAAGGAGACCAAACGGAGATGATCCCGCAGCGAACCGGAGAAGAATCCATATGATCATCGGAGGGTCTCAATACTGCCGAGACACGGTGGCTGCGATAAAAGCCTTGCTAAGAAAAGGGGACAAGGAGTCAAATCCGCGAGCCTCGGTTGCCGAAAAAAATGACCGGGTCACCTTCAACGAGGAGGACGCATAAGGACTCGACCAACCCCATGATTACGACGTGTCCAGAGTGCTGATCGATATCGGGAGTTCGGTGGATGTCATATTTCGTGAGACGCTCCGAAGGATGAACGTGGATCTGTCAGAAGTAAAGCCCAACCCTAGGTAGCTTACCGGATTCTCCCGCGAAGTCACAATGACGGACGGGATGATCCAACTCCCGGTCCATGCCAGCGGAATCACGAAGGTCGTGAACTTCGCGGTCGCTAACCACCCCGCAATTTACAACGTCATCATGGGAACACCCTGGATCAACTCGATGCGGGCAATCCCATCGACGTATCACCTCTGCGTAAAGTTCCCAACCCCGAGTGGAATCAATACTATTTGGGGAAACCAAAAGGAGGCCCGGATCTTTTTCCTAGCGGAACACAAGCTCCGGAATCCAACGGCCCCGCAGAGAAAAACCCGAAACAAAAGAAGGAAGACGAAGTCACCAAGTCAGGAAAGAAGGCGAGCAGAACCGACCAGTTCGAGAAAATGGAAATTCTGCCCACAAAAGACAAAACCAACCAAGAATAAACATAAATCACCAAAGCAAAGACCCGTGGCAATGACCTAGTCGTCTTCTGACCACCAAAAAAAAAAAAAAATGAAATACGGGTGACTTGATCCCTTCCCACGAATGGTACTTAGGCAGCTCGCTTAAAAAACGAGTTCAGTTGCCACCCTCCATAAAAAAGGGAGCGGGAGAGTGAATCCGTATATACATATACTCCCAAATTTTCGCGAAAAAATCGGGAGGATGAACATTGGGACTTAGCAGCTCATAACACATCCAAAACTCGAACGATTTCCCGAAAATGTCGATCCGGATGAGCACCGGGACTTAGTATCTCGCAACCCATCCAAGGAAACAAGCGGAGAAAAGATCCGAACAGACCCGAGGAGATGAACATTGAGACTTAGCATCTCATAACACATCCAGAACTCGAACGATTCCCGGAGAATACCAGTCTAGAAACAAACCCAGATAAACATCGGGACTCAGCATCCCGCAACTCATCCAGGACTACCCATCAACTGAGATACTAAAAAATATCTCTCAAGTACTCAAGTCTTCTCAAACAAATCCGTCTGTTGCTGGCCACAACAAGACATTCACTTTTCAACCATGGTTCTTTCAACATCTCGCAGTGGATAAGAGTAGCGCGCTATAGAAATTTCTGGACTAACATCCGAAAGGCGTAACCTGATCGGAAATGTGGGAAGCGTCAAGATAATGTTCTGTTTAGTTTATCTTCAGGAGCGCTTCGCATTGGAAAATAGTGCGAAGTGTAAACCGCAAAATAAACTCAACAAACCCAGTGAAGCGCCTGAGATGGAAAGCTGGTATGAGACATCTCAAGAACACGGTATTAAACCGGCTCTAATACGAGATCTTAAAAGCGTTCCGTCGAAAGACGGAGTCAAGCGAACTCAGTTCCCCGCAAACAAGCATCAAACCCAGGAGATATCCGCGATCCAAGAACCCTGGTCAAAAAGTTCGGAGTGCCCGGGAAAGCATCTCCAACGCAGTATATGAAATACAAGTCCAAAGCAAAGTAAACAAGGGGTCTGAAAAATCCAGCGAAGTCGAGAATGGATCTGGTGATCCCAACAAAAACCAAAATCCAGATAGTATCTGAAGGGATACACTGGTCTCCGAGTCAAGTCAACCAAAGAAATCAAAGCCAAAGTCAAAGATAACTGAAAGATTACAAGATATCCATAAAAGGAAAGTCAAATAATCGATTAAGTGACAAGAAAAACAGACAGAGGCCTAATCATACTCAATGACGGGAGTGGTGCCGGTGGTGTCCATATACTGGGCATCTGCATCATCACCCGGGGACTGGTATGGAGAAACGGGGGAGTAGGCCAGGAAACCATCAAACTCGGTAACAGCCCGATCAAAAGAGCCTACCCAACCTCCCTCTTTGAGCTCCGCCAACGAGCTCTCAAACTTTGTCTCCTCGTCCTCGACTTTGGTCTTCCCGGACTTGATGTCACGGACCATCATCAGATTCGAGCCAACCTCGATCATAGCAGTTTCAGCGAACCTGGCCTGACGCAGTGGTGCAAGGGCAGCCTTCGCACTCTCAATGCGAAGACGAAACTTCTCCACTGTCTTCCATCGGCAGCACTTCACTGCCTTGTCCATCTGCCGCTTAGCCTCCGCGAGCTCGTCCTTAAGGGCCTGCACCTCCGTGGCAGTAGCGGACTCGAGCCTCTGGGACTTCTTCTCCACTCTCTTGAGCATAACCTCCAGATTCCTAATCTTTTTGTCCTTCCTCCGGGACTCTTTCGCCGTGGCCTCGAGGGAGAGCCGGGTCGCATACGCCTGGGTGGCGACCTGAGTCAAAACAAGACAAATATTTGATAAGCAAAATCGAGAGAAGAGCAAATCCATATCGAAAACAACATAAAAAAACAAGAAGATACCGTCATAAGACCAGAAGACAAATCCCCATATGCCGTCGAGGGATCAAATGGCCGGGCAGTGGCCGGAGCCGACTCGCCAATATATTCCTCAAGATTTGCGGGCTCGACCGAGTCTCCCCCCGCTGCCTTGCGGGCGTCAAACAAAAGGGCGGGCTCAGAAGCCTTGGCTTTTCGAGAAGCCTTGGTCTTTTTCGGGCGATCAGAGCCGCTAGCAACTCCTTTGCCCTTGTCGGCGGCAGCAGCATGATCAGATCCCAGAGGAGCAGCGGCTTGATCATCAGGGGCACCCCCATCTCGGGAATCGGACCCTGACACCGACGGAACAGAAGGCCCAGCCGCCGGTTCAAAACCAGACGCCGGCTCAAAACCAGCCGCCGGCTCAGAGGGACCATCTTCGCCATAATTTTGATTGCGGTACATCCAAACTCCTTCCATCCCGGGATAACTGGCCATTGGATCAACGAAGTGCGGACCTTTGATGGGAGCACGTCCTTCGAGAATGTCTTTTGCTTCTTGAAAACGACCCTAAAGCTCAGGACTCGTCCAATCAACCTTCTTCTTCTGAACTTCGCTAAAGATAGTCTCAAGATCAGACACCCCAGGAGGAGGAGGGAGAGAGCCTGAAAGAAAATATATCAAGTTATGAAAAGTGCTCAACCTATTTATAAAAGAACTTCACAAAAAGACAAAATTCTTACAGGGCTCTTTCCAAGCGGTTCTGACTCGACCACTGTAGTCGGGACTGATCGAAAAAAAGCTACGCTTCACGTAGAAGAATTGATCTCGCGAAGCTTTGCAATGCTGTCGAAGCCCGGTGTAAAACACCTTTGGGTGTTTTCTGATAGAGAGTTAACAAAAGAGGTCTGGGGCGGCGGTCTTCCTTAAGGAGAAGAAATTCCGAATATGGGCCGCCTCCAACTTAATCCCACACTCGGCGCACCGAACTATCAGACTCATAATTATCCTCATCGAGGAAGGCACGAGTTGCGAAATCGCTATCTCGTGAAGCTCTAAAAACTCGAAGATAACCCCTAGAATCGGGAATCGAAGGAAAGCCTCGTAGAACAACGACTCGTATACCGCGAAGTATCCCTTCGGGGCCTTTTTCATCCGATCGGTGTCCTTAGAAAGACGAAACTTGATCTCATCCAGAACACGGAAATCAACCCGAAGCTCATCCAGCGCCTCTTGCGTGCTCAGAGTTACTCCAAGCTCAGTCTCGCTGGCCAGCTTCCTATATCCCTTGGTCTGCCTAGGCTTTGAAATCTGGTAGGCGGAGACGTCTTCACCCCAGTAAGCGTTGCGTGCACCAGGGGAATTAAACTCAATCTTCACCTCAACGTCCATCGGATGGATGAAGCCAGGCACTTCGGCTTCTTGGTCCGTCTCGGCCCCTTCCTCGGACATGGCACTGTCATCGCCTACATCGGGAAAGGCATCATGATACCTAGAAGATGCCCAGCCTCCCAGAACCTTGGACTGAGGCCAAACGCCATTTTCTTCCGCACGTTGCGGAGGAGTTCAGACGCCACTGACGCCACTGACCTGCGGAGAGGCACCACCTCGAGGAGACCCGGACGCCCTTCGTAGAACTCCTTCGTGACCAAGCGCCCACTTTGATGCACCTACCACGCCAGGCGCCCTTTTTTGAATCCCCTCAGCGCCAGGCACCCATTGAGGGACATCAGCAAAGCCAGACGCCCCCCACTGAGCGTCTTCAAAGCCAGGCGCCCCTTGCTGGTCATTCTCAAAGCCAGGCGCCCATTGAGGCACGCCTTCGGGGCCAGGCGCCACTTGCGGAATGGCACCCTTACCGGCTGCAAATAAATCGCCCACAAGTTCCGCGTCTTGTTCTGGATAGTAGTCGAACTCGAGAGAATAGTTCAGCATCGTGTCCAAGTTGAGCTCGAAAGGAGTTCGCGGTTGGCCCGCCATATCGAACAAAGAAGAAGAGAACTTGAAGAAAGAAGTGAAGTGGTGAAAAATGAAGAAGAAGCCATCCCATGATATAGCAAAGATGGCACGAACTCCCATGCAGACATGACGGGACAGTACTCATCTCTGACAAGACATTAAAAACAGAACGGACGAACGGAAAAACTCGTTGCCTTCCCATTCCATCAATCCCGATTAAGTGATGGGCGGCTGGCTTGTTTCGAGCTGAGAGTTTATCGGGATTGATGGAACGGGAAGGCAACGAGTTTTTCCGTTCGTCCGTTCTGTTTTTAATGTCTTGTCAGAGATGAGTACTGTCCCATCATGTCTGCATGGGAGTTCGTGCCATCTTTGCTATATCATGGGATGGCTTCTTCTTCATTTTTCACCACTTCACTTCTTTCTTCAAGTTCTCTTCTTCTTTGTTCGATATGGCAGGCCAACCGCGAACTCCTTTCGAGCTCAACTTGGACACGATGCCGAACTATTCTCTCGAGTTCGACTACTTTCCAGAACAAGACGCGGAACTTGTGGGCGATTTATTTGCAGCCGGTGAGGGTGCCATTCCGCAAGTGGCGCCTGGCCCCGGAGGCATGCCTCAATGGGCACCTGGCTTTGAGAATGACCAGCAAGGGGCGCTTGGCTTTGAAGACGCTCAGTGGGGGGCGTCTGGCTTTGCTGATGTCCCTCAATGGGTGCCTGGCGTTGAGGGGATTCAAAAAAGGGCGCCTGGCGTGGTAGGTGCATCAAAGTGGGCGCTTGGTCCCGAAGGAGTTCTACGAAGGGCGTCCGGGTCTCCTCGAGGTGGTGCCTCTCCACAGGTCAGTGGCGTCCGTGGCGTCTAAACTCCTCCGCAACGTGCGGAAGATAATGGCGTTTGGCCTCAGTCGAAGGTTCTGGGAGGCTGGGCATCTTCGAGGTATCATGATGCCTTGCCCGATGTAGGCGATGACAGTGCCATGTCCGAGGAGGGGCCGAGACGGACCAAGAAGCCAAAGTGCCTGGCTTCATCCATCCGGTGGACGTTGAGGTGAAGCTTGAGTTTAATTCCCCTGGAGCACGCAACGCTTACTTGGGTGAAGACGTCTCCGCCTACCAGATTTCAAAGCCTAGGCAGACCAAGGGACATAGGAAGCTGGCCAGCGAGACTGAGCTCGGAGTTACTTTGAGCACGCAAGAGGCAATGGATGAGCTTCGGGTCGATTTCCGTGTTCTGGATGAGATCAATTTTCGTCTTTCGAAAGACACCGATCGGATGAAAAAGGCCCCGAAGGGAGACTTCGCGGTATACGAGTCATTGTTCTACGAGGCTTTCCTTCGGTTCCCGATTCTGGGGGTTATCTTCGAGTTTTTGGAGCATCACGGGATAGCGATTTCGCAACTCGTGCCTTCCTTGATGAGGATAATGATGAGTCTGATAGTTTGGTGCGCCGTTTGGAGGCAGCCCATATTCGGAATTTCTTCTCCTTAAGGAAGACCGCCGCCCCGGATCTCTTTTGTTAACTCTCTATCAGAAAACAACCGAAGGTATTTTACACCGGGCTTCGATAGCATTGCAAAGCTTCGCGAGATCAATTCTTCTACGTGAAGTGTAGCTCTTTTTTTATCAGTCCCGACTACACCGGTCTAGTCAGAACCGCTTGGAAAGAGCCACGTAAGAATTTTGTCTTTTTGTGAAGTTCTTCTATAAATAGGTTGAGCACTTCTTATAACTTGATATATTTTCTTTCAGGCTCTCTCCCTCCTCCTCCTCGGGTGTTTGATCTTGAGACTATCTTTAGCGAAGTTCAGAAGAAGAAGGTTGATTGGGCGGGTCCTGAGATTTGGGGTCGTTTTCAAGAAGCAAAAGACATTCTCGAAGGATGTGCTCCCATCAAAGGTCCAGACTTCGTTGATCCGATGGCCAGTTATCCCGGGATGGAAGGAAGTTTGGATGTACCACAATCAAAAGAACAGCGAAGATGGTCCCTCTGAGCCGGCGGCTGGTTTTGAACCGGCGGCTGGGCCTTCTGTTCTGACGGCGTCAGGGACAGATTCCCGAGATGGGGATGCCACTGATGATCAAGCCGCTGCTCCTCTGGGATCTGATCATGTTGCTGCCGCCGACAAGGGAAAAGGAGTTGCTAGCGGCTCTGATCGCCCGAAGAAGACCAAGGCTTCTCGAAAAGCCAAGGCTTCTGAGCTCGGCCTTTTGTTTGACGCCCGCAAGGCAGCGGGGGAAGACTTGGTCGACTCCGCAAAGCTTGTGGACTATATTGGCGAGTCGGCTCCGGCCACTGCCCGGCCATTTGATCCCTCTACGGCATATGGGGATTTTTCTTCTGGTCTCATGACGGTATCTCCTCGTTTCTTTGCGTTGTTTCAATATGGATTTTTTCTTCTCTCGATTTTGCTTATGAAATATTTGTCTTGTTTTGATTCAGATCGCCACCCAGTCGCATGCGACCCGGCTCGCCCTCGAGGCAACGGCGAAAGAGTCTCGGAAGAAGGACAAAAAGATTATGAATCTGGAGGTTAGGATCAACAGAGTGGAGAAGAAGGCCCAGAGGCTCGAGTTCGCTACTGCCGCGGAGGTGCAGGCCCTTAAGGATGAACTCACGGAGGCTAAGCGGGAGATGGACAAAGCAGTGAAGTGCTGCGGATGGGAGACGGCGGAGAAGTATCGTCTTCGCATTGAGAGTGCGAAGGCTGCCCTTGCACCACTGCGACAGGCCAGGTTCGCTGAAACTGCTCTGACCGAGGTTAGCTCGAACCTGACGATGCTCCGTGACATCAAGTCAGGGAAGACCAAAGTCGAGGACGAGGAGGGAAAGTTAGAGAGCTCGTTGGCTGAGCTCAAAAAGGGAGGTTGGGTAGGCTCTTTTGATCAGGCTGTTACCGAGTTTGATGGTTTCCTGGCCTACTCCCCCGTTTTTCCATACCGGTCCCCGGGCGATGATGCAGATGCCCAGTATATGGACACCGCCGGAACCACTCCTGTCATTGAGTATGATTAGGCATTTGTCTGTTTTACTTGTTGAACTTAGTCGATTATTTGACTTTCCTTTTATTGATATCTTTTAATCTTTCAGTTATCTTTGACTTTGGCTTTGATTGCTTTTGTTGACTTGACTCGGAAACCAGCGTATTGCTTCAACTATCTGGATTTTGGTTTTTGTTGGGATCACCGGATCCATTCTCGACTATGCTTGTTTTTCGGACCCCTTGTTTACTTTGCTTTTGACTTGTATTTCATATACTGCATTGGAGATGCTTTCCCAGGCACTCCGAGCTTTCTGACCAGGGTTCTTAGATCGCGGATATCTCTAAGGTTTGATGCTTGGTTTTGGTGTCGCAGGGAGCTGAGTTCGCTTGACTCCCTCTTTCGACGGAATGCTTTTAAGATCTCGAATCAGAGCCGGTTTGATACCGCGTTCTGGAGATGTCTCAGACTAGCTTTCCATGTCAGGCGCCTTACTGGGTTTGGCGAGTTTACTTCGCGGTTTACACTTCACACTATTTGCCTATGTGAAGCGCTCCTGAAGATAAACTAAACAGAACATCGTCTTGACGCTTCCCGCATTTCCGATCAGGTTATGCCTTTCGGATGTTAGTCTGGAAATTTGTATAGCGCGCTACTCTTATCCGCTGCGGGATGTTGAAAGAACCATGGTTGAAAAGTGAGAGTCTTGTTGTGGCCAGCAACAGACGGGTTTGTTTGAGAAGACTTGAGTACTTGAGAGATGGGTAGTCCCGGATGAGTTGCGAGATGCTAAGTTCCGGTGTTTTTCCGGGTTTGTTTCTAGACTGGTATTCTCTGGGAGTCATTCGAGTTCTGAATGTGTTATGAGATGCTAGGTCTCAATCTTCATCTCTTAGGGTCTTCCCGAATAGTTTGTCTCTCTGGATGGGTTGCGAGATGCTAAGTCCCGATGCTCATCCGGATCGACATTTTCGGGAAATTGTTCGAGTTTCGGATGTGTTATGAGATGTTAAGTCCCAATGTTCATCCTCTCGATTTTTTCGCGAAAATTTGGGAATATATGTATATACGGACCCATTCCCCCCCACTTTTTTATGGAGGGGGGAAACTGAACTCGTTTTTTAAGCGAGCTGCCTACGTACCCTTCGTGAGAAGGGATCAAGTCACCCGTAGTTCCATTTTTTTTTTTGGTGAAAGATGGCTAGACTTCGGCTTCCGCGTTCTTAGGCGTCGTTTCTTCGGTAGCCGTTGTGTTTTCTTGATTGATTTTATCTTCTGCAGGCGAGACTTCTGTTCTCTCGAACTGGTCGGTCTTGCGCACCTTTTTTGCTGACTCGTTGCTTTCACTTTCCTTCTTGCGTTTTGGGTTTTCTCTCTGTGGGATCGTCGGATTTCGGAGTTTGTGCTCCGCCAAAAAGCAGATCCGGGCCTCCTTCTGGTTTCCCCAAATAGTCTTGATTCTGCTCGGGGTTGGGAACTTCAGACAGAGATGGTATGTCGAGGGAATCCCCACATCGAGTTGATCCTTGGGGTTCCCATTATAATGTTATAAATTGCGGGGTGGTTAGCCACCAAGAAGTTCACGAGCTTTGTAATTCCGCCGGTGTGGACCGGGAGTTGGATCGTCCCGTCTATCATCGTAACCTCACCGGAAAATCCAGTGAGGGACCAGGGGTTTGGTTTTACTTTCGATATATCTACTTTCATTCGTCGAAGCGTCTCTCGGAAAATGACATCCGCCGAACTTCCTGTATCGATTAAAACTCGGAACACATCGTAGTCGTTAATGTGGAGTTCTACCACTAACGGATCGTCGTGAGGTTGGTCTAGGCCTTCGGCGTCTTTTTCGTTGAAGGCGATCCGGTCATCGTTTTTCGTTTTTGGTGATCGGAGCCCGCGGGTTTGTCTCTTTATCGCCTCTTCTCATAACCCTTTTATCGAGGGTACCGTTTTCCGGCAATATTGGGACCCCCCGGTGATCATGTGAATCCTCCTCCGGTTTGCGGCGGGATCGTCTCCGTTTGGTCTCCTTCCCCGCTTGGGCCCTTCCTTGGGGGGTCTCTCCGGACGCTCCTGGTTAGGCTGTGTTCCCGGGGCTCCTTTGTCTCCTTTGGCCACTCCGAGACTCTTCAAGGTTATCTCGTTTCCGAGTTCTCGACCTAGTAACTTCGCTGCAAGTCTTCTTCCGATTGTCCAGCAGTGTTCGATCGAGTGACCTTTGGCCTTATGGAAGGTGCAGAAGGCGTTTTCGTTGTAGCCCAGGCGAGTCCATGTGTTCCAGGATCCTTTGTTGTGCCCATCAGATGGTCTCTCCGTGTTTATCTGATAGTTATGCGCTCCGTCGGCGTTGGCTTATTCCCCCATGAACTAAGTGTTGTTTGCTTATTCATACACGAATTATTGAGTAATGCCATAAACTACATGAACTAACTAAAATTTTATGTTTAATACATGATCTATTAAAATGTGGTAGATTTCATCAAAACCATAATAAAAAATGGTTTAACCGATATTGATTGCTGACATGTGGACGAACGGTTTGGGTCGGTTTGAATTTTGTATTTTTTTAATTAACCAGATTAAAACGACGTCGTTTTATTATTCTTAAAAATCAAAATTGTGTTTGACAGGAGTCGAACCATGGGCTACAGCTCACGTAAGTACCACATACACCACTAGGCTATTTGAATCGTTTTGGTATCTATACATTACAATAATATTTATGGTATGCTTTGTAAGATGAATAATTATAATTAACTAAAAAAAAAGAAACAAAACGGTTTATCCACCTCTTCTTATTTTCTTTGACAGATCATTTTCTCAAATCAGATTTAATTTAAGAGTTTGAAAGAGAACATTTTTTTTTCCAGATTTTTTTACAGATTTTTTCCAGATTTTTTTGACACACGCAATATCCTCTAAAAATATCGAAATTAATTTATGGTGTATCTAAATAATCATTTTGCGTGTGTATCTAGACTCAGAAAATACTCTTTCCATCATAAGTTGCATAACAAAATTGTGATCAGAGAATTCACTCAAAATCTTGATTGTTTGATGATATTTTTTTCATCAAAATCAATTAGAAAAAAAGAGTTTCTCTTCTGAATTCTGTAAAAAAATCTGGAAAAAACAAATCTGTAAAAAAATCTGGAAAAAAAAATGTTCTCTTTCAAACTCTTAAATTAAATCTGATTTGAGAAAATGATCTGTCAAAGAAAATAAGAAGAGGTGGATAAACCGTTTTGTTTCTTTTTTTTAGTTAATTATAATTATTCATCTTACAAAGCATACCATAAATATTATTGTAATGTATAGATACCAAAAAGATTCAAATAGCCTAGTGGTGTATGTGATACTTACGTGAGCTGTAGCCCATGGTTCGACTCCTGTCAAGCACAATTTATCAGATTTTTAAGAATAATAAAACGACGTCGTTTTAATCTGGTTAATTAAAAAATACAAAATTCAAACCGACCCAAACCGTTCGTCCACATGTCAGCAATCAATATCGGTTAAACCATTTTTTATTATGGTTTTGATGAAATCTACCACATTTTAATAGATCATGTATTAAACATAAAATTTTAGTTAGTTCATGTAGTTTATGGCATTACTCAATAATTCGTGTATGAATAAGCAAACAACACTTAGTTCATGGGGGAATAAGCCGTTTACCCCTGTTTCGCATGCTCTTCCTTTCTGTGGGAGCGTTTGAAGGCTGCATTGCGCTCTTGGTGATCGTCTTCGTCGATTGATGTTTTTTGGCGAAGGCCTTCATGTCTTCTTCGTGAATCACAAAGTTTGAGGCGCGATGTAGAGCGTCTTGGATAGTTACTGGCGGGTTCACGGTGATCTCCTTCCGGAAACTGGAAGCATACCATAGAGATTTTTTCAGGGCGTTTATCGCGGCATTGTCGCTCAGGCCATCGATCTTTGACACGATCACTTTGAACCTCTCGATCAATTCTCGGAGGCTTTCTTCTGGTCCTTGTGACAGCGAGTAGAGGTCTGCGTCTGATGTCGAACGATTTATGAACAGAGAGTAGTGCTTCAGGAAAGCCGTTGATAGCTGGTCGAAACTGTCGATCGAGTCTCTTACCAGCCGCGAGAACCATGACAAGGCCGCCCCTTTCAGATGTTCGACGAACAGAAGGAAGAATCCGGCATCTTTCTCTTCGGGTTTGAACCTAGCCCGGCCCATCGAGATATGAAATGCTGTCATGTGGGCCTTTGGATCCATTGTCCCATCGTAGAAAGGAATTCGGATTTTGTCGGGGTCGGAGACTCTAACGTCTGTGATCTTTGAGGTGAAAGGGATCTTTTGGGTTTCCTCCAAAACCCGGTCGATCTCAGGAGCCGCGCTGGTCGCCTTGTGGACTTGCGATCTCACCTCTTTCATCTGGTTCACCGTGAACTCTAGTTGGGCCCGAAGCTTGTCCATCTCGCTCTTCAGGCTTGCCGACCGGTTCACTCCGGTTACTCGCTCCGCTCTCTCTTGCTCTTTGATCCAACGGAGTTCTTCCTCGTCAGTGTTTAGCTCCCCGACTTCATCATTTGTTTCGCTTTCTCCTTGGCCGCCCTGTTTCCTGCGTTTTCGCCGTTAAGCACCGCGGAAGCCGGTTGCTCACTCGTCTGTCTTGTGGCATTCTTCCGTGGTGGGGGGAGCTGGATCTGATGGTTCCCTCCTTGTCCCGACAGGGGTCTGACCGTTGGAATTCTGCCCACCCGAGATATCCGCTCGCGGGGTGAATTGGAGGTGCCTTGCTCCAAAAGCCCGGGGCCCGCGTGCCAGCTCTTGGGCAGCTGCTCTTTCTTGCCTGTCTTGTCGCTCCGCGATTTCGGCTATCATGTTCCTTTGCTCGGCGATCGCCGTGATATCCTGGGTCAGACCGGAGGGCCGGTGTTGGCCACTTCCGTTATGACTGGGTCTTCGCTCGGCATCCCGAATCTGGTTGGTGCAGCGGTGCTGGTGCCGGCTGCTCCAATACCGATTGCTCCGGCAGCGACTGTTCCTGCAGCGTCTCGTCCGGCTGATCGCTGGTGTTGTCGGTTCTTCCTCCGTTAGCCATTGTCTTCCTTTCCGTGTCCTTTCGCTCTTAGGGTTAAGAATATTTAACGTCCCCACAGACGGCGCCAAACTGTGAGAGCCAAAACTCACACTGTCAAAACTTATATTTTATGGGGGCTCGAAAATTCTATTTTAAAAGAATTCAAGGACCGAAAATGTAAAAAGATGATTTTATTGAATAATATTTTCAGAGTACAAGAATATTAGCAAAAGCTTTAAAAGTCTTATAATGCTAAAGCTCTAATACTCGGATTCGGATGATCTTAACCTAGTACAAGCATGTATATTTATACAAGGAGACCTAGGAGGCTAAAACTCTTTCTGGGCGATGTGGGACAAAGCTCCTTCCTTCCAGCCGCCGACCTAGTCTTTTGGGCCTGACCCGCGGCCCGAAACCTTCAGCAATCCGTCACCTGATCGGATCCTGGCCCGACCCAACTTTTATAGTTTGATGAATAGTAATCCGTGAATAGTAAACCGAACCCCGATTAAGCTTAAATCGACTTTTCAGTTCCCGGGATGAACAGTGTTTTAACGGTTTATCCCGCATGAATAGTGTTTTAACGGTTTTCCCGCGTGAATAGTATTCCGAGCATTCTACGACTTTTGAAACTGAGCCGCCTATTTTCCTTTAAATCTCCAGCCGCCTGTTCCACGGTGATGGCCAACCGCCCAGTTTCTGTCTTGGATGCACGGGCGTCTGGCTCATGGGCGGCTGGTCCTGTTCAAGGGCGTCTGGCTTTTGATCATGGGCTGCTGGCTTCAGTTCATGGGCGGCTGGGTTCAGAACGTGTGGATGCTTAGTCTTGGGTCGATCCGAGCCGGGAATCATGCTTGAAGGAAAGAGAAGAGGGCGGCTAGCTTTCTTGCTTGAGCCCGACGCCATGTCCTGATGATGAGAAGATGGGCAGCTGGCTTGTTCGGGATAAGGCCAGACGCCATGTCCTGATCGTGAGAGGATGGGCGGCTGGCTTGTTCGGGACAAGGCCAGACGCCATGTCCTAATGATGAGAGAATGGGCGGCTGGCTTGTTCAGGATAAAGCCAGACGCCATGCTCTCTTGATTAAGCGATGGGCGGCTGGCTTGTTCGGGATATAGTCAGACGCCATGTGTTGATGATGAGAGAATGGGCGGCTGGCTTGTTCGGGATAAAGCCAGACGCCATGCTTTCTTGATTAAGTGATGGGCGGCTGGCTTGTTCGGGATAAAGCCAGACGCCATGCTTTCTTGATTAAGTGATGGGCGGCTGGCTTGTTCGGGATAAAGCCAGACGGCATGTCCTGATGATGAGAGAATGGGCGGCTGGCTTGTTGGGGATAAAGCCTGACGCCATGCTCTCTTGATTGAGTGATGGGCGGCTGGCTTGCTCGGGATAAAGCCAGACGCCATGTCCTGATGATTAGAGAATGGGCGGCTGGCTTGTTCGGGATAAAGCCAGACGCCATGCTTTCTTGATTAAGTGATGGGCAGCTGGCTTGTTCGGGATAAAGCCAGACGCCATGCTCTCTTGATTAAGTGATGGGCGGCTGGCTTGTTCGGGATAAAACTAGACGCCATGCTCTTTTGATTAAGTGATGGGTGTCTGGCTTATTCGGGATAATGCCAGACGCCATGGCCCTTGGAGAGGAGATAAGGGTGGCTGGTCTCATGCGTAGAGCATGGGCGGCTGGCCTCATGCATAGAGCATGACACATACTCATCTTCATTAGATTTAACCCACTTATCTAAATTGGAACTACCCATGGCCTCACGGAAGTTGATAGGATCATCTTCCTACTGGGTTTAATTTTCCTCTTGTTCCATAAGGAACACAATATAATCATCTGGAATAGCGCTTCTCCTTTCTCTAGTGGATTGCCGCAAAGGCACTTGTTTTCGTTGCACTACTTCTTGAGAATTTTTAATTTTGCCTTCATGTTCAATAACATTTTCATCTTCATTAGGAGGAAGGAATTCAGTATCAACTTGAGGTTCCAATTTTCTCTATCCAAAGCAACTATATGAACTGGTTTGGAAATTGAATCTGATTCTTTGTCAAAGATGATGTCTTTAACTTTATTTCTCCCCTTAAATTCAACATCCTCAAAAAATGTGATTGTTTCCTTCTCAAAAATATTCTTCTGCATAGGATCATGAAACTTATATCCCCTAGAGAGGTCAGAATAAACAACAAAGTAACTGCTCACAGTTCTGGATTCCAATTTCTTCTCAAATGGCCTATAAGGCCTAGCCTCAGCTGGACTCCCCAAATGTGAAAATGCTTCAGACTAGGTTTTACGCCAGTCCAAAGCTCATAAGGTTTTTTTGCAGTTGCTTTAGTTGGTAATATATCTAGAATATACGTTGCAATCATTAGTTCCACTTCCCGGAGTGATTCATGTAAGCTGGAATGACAAATAACACTCCTTACCATGTCCTTAAGAGTGCAATTGCGTCTTTTGGATACACTTTTCATATTGAGAGACCAAAGTATATTGTATTGTGGGAAAATTCCACACTTCTCTAGGTCTGGGAAGTGGTCATGGACATTGTTCACATGAACCGTCATACCAACCGTAGTATTCAGCACTATAATCAGATCTGACAGATTTTATCCTTCGCTCAAGTTTGTTATCAACTTCAGCCTTAAATTTCTCGTGCGCGTCCATAAACTCTTACTTTTCATGAATATGAAATAAATCTGCATATCGAGAAAAGTCGTTTATGAAAGATACATGAAATTAGTATTGTTGACTATTCCAAGATCCCGTAGGAAAAGGTTCACAAATATCTGTATGTATCAACTCAAGGACTTCTTTACCTCTATATGCACCCAATTTCTTATGTTTAGTCTGTTTTCCTTTAATGCAATCCACATAGACATCACAATTTGTGAAGTCAACAGAATTTAGTATATCATCTGACACAAGTCGCTCAACTCCATTTCTAGAGATGTGACATAAGCATTTGTGCCAGAGAATTCCTGAACTTGCATATTCGAATTTACATTTAGTACCTCTTGATCCAACACTTATATTTTCATTATGAGAAGGAATAGTGTCCAGCATATAAAGACTGATTTTTCAAAAGTCTACCATTGCCAATTAAAAATTAATTTAAAGATAAATAAATTTTTCCATTCCCAGTTAGACAATAGTAGCCGGATTCATCCTAGTAAAGACCACAAACCAAATTCGGTCTAAGTGATGGTATGACAAAAATGTCTTTTAAATTTTGAAAATAACCAGTACTAAAAAAGAATCTAAATTGCGCAATTGCGCAATTGCTTCCACATGTACCGGAAATCCATTAGCCACATGAATGCATCTTTCAGCTTCAGTTGGTTTTCGGTAGCTCAGGCAACCCTGCAATGAAACACTGATGTTAGTAGTTACAACTGAGTCTAACCACCAAGTGTTTCTGGGTACTTCATCTAAGTTCACTTGAGAACAGACCATAGCAAGGAACATACAATTCTTTCCACGCCAAGCATGGTACTTTTGGCAGTCCTTCATATGTCCAAGATTCTTACAAACGAAGCATGTATCTTCAACCTTAGCATGCTTCGTTTGAGATACACCTTTAGCGGCATCATTATTAATGATCTCAAATTTCTTTCTTTTGCCATTACCTTTAGAGGTGCTGACCATATGAGCACTTTCAGACCTTTCTTGATTCATCATGTCGGCTTGCACACAATATGAAACAAGCTCACTAAGAGACCATTTCTCCTTATGTGTGTTGTAACTGGATTTCAATTGATTGAACTGAGGAGGAAGGGAGTTCAAGACAAAAAAATATGAGCACTTCTTCTTGAGACTCAGTCTTGAGAGTCTTAACTTTTGAAACAATATTTGACATTTCTAAAATGTACTCCCTTATGTTTCTCTTGTCGTGATACCTCATGGTTCTAAAGCGATACAAAAGCATGCTTATTTATGCTTTATCACTACTTGCAAAAACGCAAGTCCATCTCAGCAAGGAACTGTTTGAGATCTTTGATCTCCTCATCACCTCTAAACATTTCTGGAATGGTGTCCAAAGTGATCATCAAACCAATACAGTTAGAACGTTCCCACTTCTCATAAACCACCTTATACTCAGCAGTGTTGGTATCGATAGATTAAGCAGGTTATTCCATCCATAACGCAAGGTCAAGGTCCATACAGTCAAGGACAATCTTAACTATACTTTTCCATTCCTTGTAGCTGGAATCCGTAAGTGTTGGAATTGGACCTAAGTTTGTAGATACTGAAGTAATTGTTGCAAACAAGAACAATCTTTCATTAATAATTCACTATTGTATTTAAGAAATCAATAATAAATAATTTAAAAAAATTATACAACCCATCTCAGGATACCAAGTGCAACATTAATATCAAGTCTTTGGACATTAATAGTGACTATTAGTAGTACTCTTGTCATAATAATCGAACATTGACAATAATGTATAATAAATAATGAACCTATCTTTGTATCGATTTATTATTCACATGGCTATTCTTAATAATTTTCACATGTTTATTATCACATATATGAATATAATCCGATCAAATATAAGCTTACATGTGGGTCAATTTAATATTTGCATGAATGTATATACATATAACACATTTAATATTATTAATGAAACAAAAATCACTAGAGAGGTTACTTTCGCAACATCTTGCATCAGTTAATCCAACTCAAATATTAAACTTGCAAAATCAATTTGGAATTAAAACTTAATTATTATTTTTGCTCAAACATATAAAATTAACTCTGATGGCTCATTATACAAAAGTACTAAGGTGGAAAGATGGTTTAAGTCAAGTTAGAAAAATCTTGATAAGTTACTTGAGTTCGAATCTCCGGTCATGCTTTTTGTTTTAATAAATAAATAAAAACTAATTTGGGCCTTAGTACTTAATCTAATTCTGTCCAAAATGGGCAGAAAAAAAACTAAAATCTTAATGCAACTTCTATCTAAATTGGACCCAACAACTAAATATACCCAATTCGACCAAACCAAATAAATTGCATTAGAAAGATTCAAAAATTAGGAAAATACACTTTCTTTCAACCTTTATAACTAGAGTTTTCATAACACAAAAACATGTGTTTCTCTAGAACAAATATCCAACAAACTATACTTAAACATGGATATTATTCAAATCTAACACCAGAACTTTAAACGACATATTCCAAAATACGAAATCTAGATCAAACCTCAAAGACAAAAACTGATTCAATACTCCAAAAATTTTCACCAAATAATAAATCCCAATTTATTTACAGAATAACATGATTATCAGACAGGAACTGAACATGATGCTCTGATACCAATTGTTGGAATTGTTTTATGATTCTATAAAACCATAAACTCATGTCAATATTTGAATGATAAGAACATTTAAGTGGAACGTACCTTTTGGATCCATGATTTATATTCTGAATTTTGGTAATGGTTCTTCCACAACGAACCCATAATAGCTTTAGGTCTCTGTTGATAAGATGCAGAGAATTATCTG
Organism: Isatis tinctoria; assembly: GCA_010577795.1. NCBI lineage: Eukaryota > Viridiplantae > Streptophyta > Magnoliopsida > Brassicales > Brassicaceae > Isatis > Isatis tinctoria. The sequence continues at coordinate 23,519,483 of CM021250.1, forward strand.
TATTTCTGATTAGGGTTGTCATTGGGACCATAACCTTCTATTTACATAGAAACAATTTCTAATTCGGCCATTCATTAAACAAGAATTTACTGAATGTATCCTCACATTAAAGTTTCATAACACTTATACCCCTTAGTCTTTTATTCTATATAAAAGTAACCACATAAGTTTTGAATACTTTAAATAATGACCCTTACATATTGATTGTACATGTGTGACCCCAAAATAATTGTCACATTAGGTGCTTGGTGTTTTGGTCTTTAATTTGGATGTATAATATTGCATTTGAATGCTTGGTTTTTCACTATCTTTTGGATGTGTTATGGTGAAAGAAAAAAAAGACGAAAAAGATGAACTATGCTCTTAAGCTTGTTCAAAACCAAATCTTCATTACAACACAATATCTAAGTCATTAGCAGTCAATATAAAAGTCATTACTACATAAGAAGTCTTCAAATATTCCATAAATCGATAACATTACAACCTTTTGCGTTATCAATGTACAATATTTTCAAAATCTTTGTCTACCATCAAGGTTCAATATAATTATCGAAAATTACACAATGTTTACCTTCATCATCACCAAGTATTTTGCTGATTTCTCCACCTTATTCTTCTCCAAAGACTTAGTGAAATCTTGTGATGGTCGTTGTTAGTTCATTGATCACTTTCTTCATCTCGCGGTGTTCATCACGTGCTTCAATCAAAGCTTTTTTACTAGCCTTTCACCTCTTCTTCATCAACCCACCCAAAATATTTGCAGTGGTTAAACCCACCTTCCTAATGACACAAATAATATATGCCACAATCACCATAATTAGTTATAATCACCAAGTAATTCAAGTTGGTTTCTTATAGAGTTAACATCCGTTAAACCTACGACCTGGACTCTTATTCGTCCAAGAAGTGAATATCTTTGCGGGCAATCGGGCAATCGATAATCACACATCCTTTGACCCAAACTTAAATTCATCTATCAAAAACGAGATTGAAAAGACACAAAAGAAACGAGAAGGAGAAGAAGATATGGAAGAGAGAGAGAGAGAGAGAGAGAGAGAGAGAGAGAGAGTTAACCGATTCATGTTTTTTTGGTTCGGGTCAAATGATTTTGTTAGATCTGTGTTCTTCTTCTGTTTCGTTTACAAATGCATACACAAGAAGGAGAAGAAGATAAGGACGGGAGAGAGTTAATTGATATAAGTTTTTTATGCTTGGGTAGGGTCGGTTAGATTGGGCCGGATATATTTTCTAGATTGGATGGGTTATTAACTGGTTAACATATTTTTTAAACAACCTGTGCTTGATTCTGCCGTCTACTTTACTGTTCCGGTTATCGGATTTTAGGTCATGATGTTGGCTACATCATATTATTTACTTCATTCATGTCGTCATCTAAATTATATAGTTTTTTTGTCATCGAATGATCACAAGTAACAAAACTATGCTTACGCAAATAGATCAGGATTGTGTCCTAACCATTGCGGAACCAGCCGGCCGACAAATGAGAACGGAGAGTCACGGTGTCTAGAACCCTTCGCAAGAAGATCAACCCGGATATTTTTGGAATGCGGAATGTAGGAGATCGAAAACTTATTGACACTCTGTAAAACTTGCTGAAATTCCTCCAGTTCTGTTGCCAGCGAGGGCCACTCCTCATATTCGGAAATAATCTAAATCATTTGAGTGCAGTCTGATTCAAAATAAGCCTTGAGTCTTCCTTGTTCCAAAAGAGCGGACATTGCCCAAGTTAGGCCCTCAGTTCCGCGTGGAGAGGGGACTTATTGTTTGGCTTAGCTCTAAGCCCTACTCACAGAGTATCGTTACCCTATAGCAGCGCGAAACCAAAGTCCACCATTGGTGTGTCATCCCCAAGAAGCGTCCACTTGGCAGCGGATTATCTCTGTTGTGTTTGTCCTATCGAGTCCCATCCCACTTTGTGAAGCCTGTGTGGTCGGAGTGGTCGTGATATCTGCAGCATCGGCACTCTCTTCCGCCACTTGTGCTATGCGCCAGCCTTCCGCTTCATTTTGCATGAGATGGACTGTGTCCAGCGGGGATACCTTCGTTGTTTTGAAGACTTTCTCATTCCGGGCCTTACAAATATACCAAATTAGCCAAAGAAAACTAAATAAAGACTCCTCCGATATGCCTCCTTTCTTTGCTCTCCCTAATAAGTAATCAAAATTGGAGAAAAGAGAAGAACGCGGGAAAGAGCCCGAAGACGATGGGATAGAGGATAAAGCTCAGCATTGCAACGCGGGTGGGCACTCAAATAACAAATGGTTGATTGTTTCCTCCTCAGCCCCGTATTGTGGACATCCTCTATCATTGCCACAATGTCGATCCGCCAATCTACTTGTAGTTGCTACGATACCCGACAAGGTTTGCTAGAGAAAATGCTTGATCTTTCTTGTGGATTTAATCTTCCATACTTGCTTTTTGAGACCCTTTGTACTTGGTTCTGAATATGATGGAGGTTCGTTTACGGTCCTTAATCTCACAGCCTCTTGGTAACCTGAGCGCACCGAGTACATTCCATATATCGTAAATTCCCAACAAACACTACCGCTTCGATTCAAAGCACTCTCTCTTAAGCTTAAAATCCTTGGAATATCTTTTGTTGCAATAAAGGCATGTATTAACTCCATGTTCCATTCCTTCGACTTGTGATGGATCAAATGGTGTACTTTTAGTCTGGGATCTCTCACACGTCCATTATCGAGAGCTGGTCTTGCCGGTGAGGTAGGAATCTAGTTGTCCGATCAAACATAAATATTTGTACCTGTTCCAATTGTCCTCCTCTTCCCATTAGCGATTAGATTTTTCACCGCCATAACACTCTTCCAGCCGAAGATGGGGAGCACGCTTTCCCAGTCTCCATCGGGCTACATTTTTGAAAATATCTGCCTTTAAGGACCGGAGCAAGCAGTGAGTCAGGATATCTCATTAGTCTCCATAACTGTTTCTCGAGAAGTGCCAAAATCTCTAAAGTGCCGAAATCCCAGCCCTCCTTTGTCTTGCGGTAAACAAAGAGATTTCTACGCAATCCAGTGGATTCCGCGGTTATTATTTCGAGTGCTCCACCAGAATCTTGAGGCAGCACTTGTAAGCTTATTCGTTACTTCTTTCAGGAGTAGGAAACATGACATAACATATGTCAGAATAATTTGTGCCACAGACTTTATATGGACTTCTTTTCCTCCTTTAGGTAGCAGCTTCGCTGACCAGAGGTTGGTTTCCTATTTAATTGGTCTTGCATATATGCAAAAACTTGCTTCTTTGAGCCACAAATATTTTTCCGGGAAACCTAAGTACATGCCCATGTGTCCTTGGATCCAGCGCCGTTTTTATACCCAGTTTGTTTTCTGCCGACACCTTAGAACCGAACATGATCGAAGATTTAGCCTTATTTAGTCGTTGTCCGGAGGCTCGTTCGCAGAGGTTAATGATCCTCATCAGCTCTTCGTATTGGGTCGCCTCTGCTTTACAGAAAAGTAAGCTATCGTCCGTGAACAGGAGATTTGATACAGGTGGGCTGGCTCTGGCTATTTTTATCCCAGTTACTCTTTTTTCACTTTCTGCTCCTCTGATTTGGGATATTATGACCTCCCTGCAAAGGATAAACAGGAAAGGAGATAGGGGGTCTCCTTGTCGCAATTTTCCCTAGAGTCATCCTCCCTTTTGCCTCGCCATTTATAAGGACTTGATACGACACAAAGGTTATGCACTTTATGATCCAGAGGATCCACTTATCTGCAAAGCCCATTTTCCGCATAAAGCGTTCCAAAAAAGCACCATTCCACCCTGTCATATGCCTTGCTCATATCCGTTTTAACGGCGATACTTGGCTTTACATCTTGAGTTAGTTCGTAAGGCATGGAAGATCTCTTGCGCCACAAGGATATTATCTGTTATAAGTCACCGAGCCACGAAGGCTGATTGGGTTTCTGATATCAGTTTCGAGAGGATCTTTCTCAGTCTCTTAGCCAATATTTTTGAGATGATCTTGTAGCTTACATTGCATAGACTTATGGCTCAGAATTTTATCATGGTCGCAGGCCTCTCCGTCTTCGAGATTAGACAAATATTTGTCTCATTTAATCTTGCATCGAAATCTCTGGTATCAAAGAACTTTTTCACCATCTTGACAAGGTCATTCCCTATAGTGCTCCAATATCTTTGGCAGAAGACGCTCGGTCCCGGAGCTTTATCGCTTCGAATCGCAAAAGCCATCTCCTTAATCTCCAAGTCAGATGGGGGACTTGTCAGTGACAGGTTCATCTGATCAGAAATGGACACCGTCATGAACCGGAAAATATCATCATCGGTCCCTGGGTTCTCAGCGCTAAATTATTCACTGAAGTATTCCGCTGCAACTTGTTCCACTCCCTCGGCTGTTTCCACCCATTCGTTGTCCTTGTTGTGCAGTTTAATGATTCTATTTCGGGCTCGTTTTTGTTTAGTGGAAGCATGGAAAAATTTCGTATGGATGTCTCCTTCTCTCGACCATGTAACTCGACTTTTTTGTTTCCAATAGAGTTCCTCATTCCTATATGCCTCACAGAGTCGCCATTTAAATTTGAGTTCTTCTTCACTCGAGATAAAATCATCGTCTTGGACCTGGTCCAGAAGTTTTCAAATATCTTCTATCGTTTTCGCGTTGTTTGAAGGGTTTTGCCGCTTCCATGTGGATATTATTTTGCAGCAATTGCCTATTAAGTCATGGACGTGTCTGGGATTCGAGCTACCCCCATTCTGCCATTCGTCTTTAATAGCGTCCACGAATCCCTCTCTACCAATCCAGCTCTTATCGAACTTTAAACTTCTTTTGGATTTGGTTCATGAGATTTAATACGCAATAAGATGGGATGGTGATCTGACCCCCAGCGTAAAAGGTACTCCACCTAAGTGTGGGAAAAAGTGATGCCACTCCTCATTGCCAATAGCTCTATCAAGGCGGCATTGAATCCTGCCGGACCTCCTCCTGGCCGCCCACGAGAGGGTGTTGCCTTTGCACGGAAATTCTATCATACCACAGTTGGCTAGCATCATCCTAAAGGGGATAAAAGAAGATTCAGGCCTTTTTCGATGACCTTTCTTCTCTTCATTACTTATAATCTCGTTAAAATCCCAAACCATAAGCCAGGCACCATTCCTGTTTAGATTAAAATGTATGAGCCTCTTCCACACATCTTTGCGGTACTCAACGACCGGATCTCCATAGACAAAGGTAATAAACAGTTTGTGACCTTCAATGAATGCTTCAATATCAATCATGCAATTATTCGAGAACAGTAGTTGAATCTTGGAAGAAGAAGAATAAAAAAGAACGAGTCCACCACTTCTCCCAACGGGATCCACGGTAAACAACTTATCATAACCAAACTAAACTTGACATGCTATGGCATTCATATCTGCGTACTGGGTGGTTTCTGGGACACCACCGAACCTGAATTAGCAGCTTTTTTCTTTCCATTAGCAGATGGATACACCTCCATACGAGGGAATTTGGAACCAGTTGGGCGGGCCTACGAAGATGAGTCAGCCCGGGTCGAGGAGTGCTTCTTACTCGGGAATGCACGAGCAAGCAAAGCTTGAATTTTCTTTGATGCTCTGGCTCCTCCAATATCGGGCTCCTTCCATTCTTCTTTTGTCCTCCAAAGTGTTTGGGGCCGGGTGAAGATAGAGGCTTCTTCTGGTTATCAGGAATGCTGTGTGTGGATTCGGGGTCACCAATAGAGGGAAGAGACCCGATGAGCACAGAGCTGCCTTCCGTACGAATTTGAGGTAGTTCGACTATGGCTTGATTTGCAGTCCAGATGTGAGACAGGACTTCAATTTTTTCTGCACATGCATGTAAATCATCGGCCAGTTCTTCCCCCAACAGGTCAACATTCTCCAAGAGAGCATCATCCATGTCTAAATCATCATATTGTTCAGCTAACTTATTCATTTCCTTCTCGGTGATCATATCATCCTTTTCTTTATCTAAATCAGCAGATTCGTTATCGATTCCTTCTTCTATCCTATGGCCCTTATCAGCGGATACAGAAATCTCAGCAGTTATAAGTTCTATCACCATGTCTACTCTATCAGTCTGATTAGCTTCAGCAGGTCCTAAAGCCAGACTTTCAGGTCTCTTACCGGAAATTGAGGTGACTGGGTCAGCTTGAGGGAGTGTTTTCTCTCTCTGTCCCCGAGATTTCCGTCGCCAGCACCTTCCCCTTAATGCGATGAAGTCTTTACTCCTCTGTCTCCTCAATTCTCTCTTCGTCTCTTTTTGTTCGCTCCCGATGGGTCCTATCCCTATTTACAGGGCGCCAAACACGACCGTACGTAGGAGAGCGCTGACTGCCAATAGATCTACCTGAGCGATCATGATTACGATGATGAGCATACGCTGCAGTGATTGTTCGCTGAGATTCTTGGGTTAACTGGGAGCGAGCAGATTGAGACTCCCATTGCGATGATGTCCTTCTTTTTCAGGTTCTCGCTGAGGAGAACTCTCCCCTGATTCTTTCTGCCTCCATTGCAGAGATTGTTCTCCCCGGTGAGATTCTGTGTTCATGTTTGTCTTCTCTGAATCCTCAAAAGGATGAAATCTCGCCCTGTTCTGGAGGATCCCACGACTATGATGGGTTGAGGAGGAGTATTTGTAATCGATCTGCCGCCTGACTTCTTTTGCGCGGGAGTCTCGTTTAGATTGTATCTCACGCCTCAAGTCAGACCGGAGTTGAGGATCAGCTGGCTTCTTTCCTAACTTTTCCGAGGAAACATTGGTATCGTGTCTTTCAGCTGAAGTTGAATGAGTCTTTTCCTGCGTAGGATGGGAGGGGAACATTTCCCAATTTATAGCCTCCTCTATGGCATTTTTCTCAGCGCGGAGAAGTCTGTTATGTTCTTTTTGGGTATGAGTGAGATTCGGGCAGGTTCCTTCCAGATGAGAGATTTTCTTGCAATGGTAGCACCAGCGATAAAGATCTTCATATGTAATTTTAACCTTGATCACATTGCTGTTTTCGAATCCTATCCAGCGTTCAAATTGAATTGGTTCATCTGCATTGACAGAGACTTGCACACGTTCTCTTTCCACTTCTATCAGGGAGACTGTTCCTAAAGCACTTTTGATACCTCAATAGACTTGTTCCTTTCTATAATGCGTCGGCACCCCCGAGATAATTGCCCAAAACATCTTTGTGTTAGGAAAGGCATCAACTTATATTCGGTTCCAATCGTTCAAGGGAGAAACTCCACTTGTTAAAATGGTATGGTCTTCGAGCTAACACCTTTTTCAGGTCTTCCACGTTATCAAAATTGAATTGGAACTTGCCATTACCAAGGTTCTTTCCTCTAACTTGCCCCTCCACGTCCTACATCCGGCGTTTTGGGAGTTGTGCGATGAGGGCATCGACGCTTCTGGCTTCCCGGTGAGACATCCGACCGACCAGTGTTCGATCGTGTTGTACAATAAGATCGGAGAAATCAAAGGCTGGGATCCGAATGATTTCGTCTTCCTCCTGTAACCATCGGCGAACATTGCTTGAGGAGCCTCCTCTGAATCTTTTGTCAGAATTGTGACTCATGGTGTCGATGAAACATCGGTGATCAAGGAGCACTGTGTTTGCGCATTAATACAGGGGATTTTTGATGGATTGTATGGTCTCTTAGGATTACAAGGCCGAGAGAGTCACCACAGCAGATGGAAGAAACAAAGAGTACGTTGAAATCAAAGAACCGTAGCCTCAGTCTAGATGGAGGAAGAAGAAGGAGCGAACTTCCGTAAACGTCTGGTAGAGAACACAGAGAAAGTGTCGGTAGTTTTCCCCTGTGTCTCTACAAACGCTTGAGCAGCTCAAATCTCCGTTGTCGTGCCGCCGAAGGAGTCAGATCTGGAAGTCGCTCATGGAGTCGCCCTAACTCTGGCCGCAAGATATCTAAATTTTATAATTTGTGTGGTTTTAGATACATTTTTTCTTCTTTAGATGTGTAGCCATGCATGTATCTTTCGTGTAGATAACAATCATTTTCTCTTTATATTTTATCGATGATGTGTTCATTTTTTCTATTTTAATAAAAGTAAGATGAACTCAAAAGAGATAAGAAAAGAAATATAATAATTATTATTATTATTATTTAAAACTATTTATAGTTACTAATGTTTAAATAATCAGATGATATTTGTTTTGTTCTACATGTGTTAATTATATGTTTATTTTAAATTATATTTAATAACTTTCTAATATATTTTTTAAAATGGTATTTTCAGTAATGTGACACAAAATTAAATGTTATTTCCAAAAAAATATCATAAATTAATACTAGTATAGATTTGATAAATAATTAAGTTTACAAATTTTTGAAATCTATTATCGACCATGAGAAATGACAAAACTATATGTATAACTAAAAACTCAATGTTCTTTAGAGATTCTTCATTTATTTTTTATATCAAACTGCATCCAGACCGAAATCGAACTGTATCAAAAATGGTATTCGGTTTCAGTTCGCCATATATTTCATAACCCGGTGTTTAAAAAAAAAACAGCCCCCAGTCTCTTGTTAAGCTTTAGAAAATTGTTAAGATTATTACCATAATAAAAAATCTCAAAAGGGAACCTCAAGCGAGTCGTCCCATGCTTCAGCACTTCCATTAGAAGCATCTTCGACATCTTCTTCCATAGACAGTCTAATGTATTCTCTATGAGCAAAACGATCCCACTCTGTCCATGTAGGATTTGCGCGTTCCTATGTATAATGAATCAATAAAAGATCAATGAGTCTCTCTTCTAGTACATATATAGCTGAGTTAAAAGCAATCTCTAACGGGCATATATACCTGGCGAATGAGGAAAGGATCACGCGTTTCAAACGCCATAAACTTATTCAGGTTGAAAAGTATATTGAAAACATTTCCGGAAAGTTTAGAACCCTTCAAATCATTCAAACAAATGTACCCTTCGTCTTCTGGTTTGACCATATCGAATAATTGGCATAGAATATCCTCAAACAGCACCGCCTCTTGCGCCATACATTCCATTCTATGCAGCTGCTCCTCATAAAAGAATTGCAACTCGTTCCGTGTCAAGACTCCATTTGCATCCAAATCTATGCACTTGAACCTATATAATCAAACATTATTATACCATAACGTAGCTCTTACCAAAAAAAAAACACGTACACACATGAAAAGTTTCGCTCTTACCAATACTCAAGACTAGGTTCTGATGACTTGTCTTCTTCAGCCAAAATGAAATAAACAAAATCCTCATAACCCATCTTTCCTTCGGTTTTACTAGTAAACTTCCTTGGAACCTATTAAAAAAGACATAAGACAATGGCATTCTTTAATGACATAAGACAATAAGACAATGACTTCCTTGGAACCTATTAAAGAAGACATAAGAAAATGACATTCTTTAATGACATAAGACAATAAGACAATGACTTCCTTGGAACCTATTAAAGAAGACATAAGACAATGACATTCTTTGATGGCATAAGACAATAAGACAATGACTTCCTTGGAACCTATTAAAGAAGACATAAGACAATGATATTCCAAAGGCTAGTAGACGAAAGGAAGATGCGGAGTAACAGACCTGAGAAAAGATTCGGTCGACAATCCTGTAGGTGAGAGCATGGTTACTATATCGGATAAGATTCTCTTTGTCGATCAAGAAATCGTGGTCTGTATCCAGCTCCCAGAACTTGCAGTATATGACATAGAAATGTTCATACGAGAAGTACCTAAATAATAAACCGTAAAGTGTCAGAATTAAAAGGCATGAGATTAGCACCAACTAAAATATTACAAATTTATCTTGAGCCACCTAACCTCAACACTTTATTAATGTCCTCTTCTTCATCGGCATGTTGCATTGCGTCAACTAAATTTCCTCGCTTAAGCTCTCTCAAGGTAAGATGCCCATTCCCACTCCTATTTATGTAGTAATATATTCTGTATATTACAGTTTCAGCTGTTGCCAGAAGTTTTACACAAAGATTACCAATTGATCATATATTTTGGATATATTTTCTAATTTAATAAATAGTTTAATTTCGATCATAAATATCTATTTAGTGTATATAGTAATATAATTTGCATTATCTAATCAATAAATTAAAATATTTTGAAGATTTAGGTGTTCAAAATCGTGTTTAAATCAACTAATTAGTCTAAATAAATAATAATATTAATTATATTACCTAATCAATTGTGAGATACTTAGACGGTTATACTAATAAAGAACTCAAATTTGTTTTCCAATCGTTTTTGTGTATCTTAACTAAACGAAATAAACCAAAATTTATTTAAATTGTTAAAATTTTATTTATAAATGCATAGTTAAAATAAATTTAATTATAACAACCAGTAGACCACCATAAAACTATTAAGCATGGGTAATTCATATTAAATCATAAAAGTTTTGTTAAACTAAACTGAAAAAGTATATCACATATGATTTTTATTTTATTTTAATAAGCAATAAAAATTATAGAAACCAAAAATAAATCAAATTTTGAACTGATTTTATAAAATTATCTAAATATGAATCATATCTTCTTGCACCTTTAGTTTTTCATCAATATTATCATTGGCAAAAAACTAAATCTAAACTAAATTCGACTAGGACTAACCATATCGATCCTGAAACTCAGGTGTGCCTTGCAAGAATTCAAGACCAGGGTGTGTTGCCAATAGTTCTTGGAGAACAGGCTTGAAATCATCCTGTTAAAAAATTTATCAAGATGCAAAGAACTCTTGTCTATTAATAAAGAACTGTTGCCGAATACAAAGGAAGAAGACAAACTATATCATGTAATTTGTGCCCAAGGAAAATGTAATATTTAGTGCAGCTCAGAAAAACCACCTGGACAAGATAATTTTTATCTGGTTGCTTCAGTATTGTAAATATCTGAGTTGTTATCTCCTTTGTCAACATATTTCCCTTAATCCAATAATCAATGAAGGCTTCTCTGTAAAAAAAAAAAAAAAAAACTTTTTTCCGCAACGCCAAACTCTGTAGCTAAACATGGATTGAGAAAATGCAAAAAGAACTGCAAACCTTTTCACAAAGCCAGTGTTATTGGTATCAACTTTCTTGAAAATAGAGGTGGAGAAAAATGATGGAACCTTGCAGATCTCAGTTGTGACCAATTTAAATTCTGAAAACAAAAGAAAAACCATGTTTGGCCACTAAATATTAGACATGAGGATACCTAAAGAAATCAATTAACCAACCTTGTAATTGCAAACCATCCTCATGGCCATGGAAAAGAGCGTTGATCTTAGCTATACACTGCTCTTTTTGGTCATTTGGTGGTGGGCGACCATCTTCAAAATAAAACTATACCATTCATAATAGAGAGATTTCAGCCAAAAAAAAGTCCAGAGATTCTATGGATAAAAGATAAAATGGTAAGAGAACAGGAAAATGATTACATAAATAAAATAAATCTAGAACAAAAAATTCAGAGAGCATAGCGGTATGGGTTTTATAGTATTACGAGATAGTGATGTCAAAAAAAAAAAAAAGTATTACGAGATAGCGCTAAGAAATGTCAGTGCAATAAGGTACAACGTTACAAATCAAAGCATATATGTTTTTTAGAAAGTGAATCGAAATGTAGACCTGAGGAATGAGTTCTTTAACATGGTCAGAAACTACTTTGAGAGGAGAGCTAAGATTAGAAAGACCAGTCCTTTGTCTAGTGATCCGAGGCGAGCCGGTCGAGTTCCTTGGAGAAAGAGGAGGGCCATTGCGTGCCGGGAACATTGAAGCCAAAGGACTATTAGACCCTGAATTGCCACCAGAAGAAGAGCCTCCACAGACAACATTCAATGCAACTCCTGATTTGACATCATTTACCAAAGATGCAACCTATAACAAAGTAATATTACATCTTCACTCATATTCATATTTCCAAGATAACATATTATTCAAGAAAATTCCAAACGTTATTACCAAGCGGTTGGTTTCAGGAAGGGTAAGCCATTGATCAAAGAGCTTCTTGACGAAATCTTGATTCGATTTCATTGACATTGGTGATGTCTCCGGCAACTGTAACAGCTCTATGTCCAGCGTTAGAGACTCCATCGCCTTGGATTGGATCTTGATTCGAATTTGATCAATTCTCAGATACAAAAATTCCTTGGTGGAGAAAGTGAGATTGTGTTATATACGTTCATACATGTGAACTAGTGTCTGAATTGTATATGGAAAACAAATATTATGATCCAATTAAGAAAAAAAAAAAGAGTTAGATCCGTCCGATCCTGGAGGAGATTAGCTCTGAAATTTGCAGAAGTTTAAGGGTAGATGGAGAGAGAGAGGAAACACACTTATTAACGTTTTTCTTAGTCAAAACTATAATTAGAAAATTGTTGAAAAACAAATAAATACTTTTCCAAAAATCAAATTAGTGTAAGCTACTACTAATAAACAGTTGACACGTTGAGCAACAAAACCAGAAGTATTCAACCTTTGCTATCAAGGCTGAGTTAATTAGTCAAATGTTAATAAATCCAAGAAAAATTTGCAAAATAGCTTAGATTTTTAATTACATTATTTATAGAGTGATTTTAGTGAATATTAATGAATGATAAAAAAATTAAATTTATAACACAGAGAACTTAAAATTAAGGAAAAAAATAAAATAAAATGATTTTTGTTTTAAATAATTACAAAAGAATGTCATTGACTGATGATATTATTCATCGACTACTGTGTCTGTAAACATTGTTCATTCCAGAGCTTTTAAGATAAAATTGAAAAAAAAAATTATGTTAAATTAGTTAGATATCATATCTACTAATATTAAAGGAGACCATTTTTGTTAATGAGACATCTCTAGAATTTTTATTAGCTTTTTCTTTTTTATTTTTAGTATAATATCCATATTGTGAAACATTCTTAAATTTTAAATAAAAAACTAATGGATATAATCTTCTTAATTAATTAAAAACGAAAATAAAAATAAAATCATATATATTAAATTATTAAACCAAACGATAAATATTAATAAATAATATTATACATCAACTTTTGGAAATCGTAAAATCAAATTTAGATAAACATACACATAAAACAACATACATAAGTATATTTAAATTATAAACATGACAAAATTTCATCTATAAAGATATTAATTCCGCGCTTAGCGCGAGGTAGAATCTAGAAACATATTATAATGGAAAAAAATGCTGTATTGACCCAACAAAACCATCGATTGCTTTTGGGCTGGACGCACACAGAAAAAGAATCAAGTTGGGCTGATATGTGTAAAGAGAAGAAAATAAAGAGTTACGATACTCAATTCACCAAGAAGAAAAGAGAGAGATCAAGAGAGTTAAGAAACAGTTTTTGTTTTCTGTGATTTTACCTCTTTTGTGCATGTATGAGATTATTCGGGTTGTAACTAGGAAATATCTTTTTCTTCCTTATCATATTGTAAACTTGATTCAGATATGGGTTGTGTAGCGAGTAATCTCCTTTCTTCAAGTTTAGTGGATGTTTCGGAGAATGATGTCCCACGAGATGTAGTGACTTTTCTAAGCTGTGAACTTGTTAAATCTTTTGTGTTCTTTAGATTCAAGTCGGAGTAGTTAGAACCTAAAATTAGTATCAGGACCAGGTTAGGGTAACTCCGATCAGAGTGAAAGAAGATTAATCATCAAATCCATTAAGGAGAGGGATCGAAAGGGTCAAGTTCGTATCTGTTTTTTTTGGTGATCACGTTGGAGCATCTTTGTTGTCTCTTGCTGCTAAGAAGTTTTAATGATCGAAGATGGAACCAACTCAAGGGAGGTCTGAGATGGGAAAATTCAATGGTAAAGGAGACTTTGGCATGTGGAACTACAAGCTACTAGGTCAGCTTAAGATACAAGGTTTGGCATCGGTTCTTGATGATGGTGCAACCTTATACGTGGATTCAGAGAAACAAGAGGAAGGTGCTGAACCAATTTTAGATAATATTAAAGTGGCAAAGGACACTCGTGTAAAGAACCTTCTGGGCACATGTCTAAGCGATATGATCTTATGAAAGGTGATGCACGAATCAAAAGCCTATGATATGTGGAAAGCCCTAGAACCGGAATATCAAACAATGACATTGTCAAATAGGATTTATCTCAAACAGAGTTTGCCAGCTACAAAATGGATGAAGGAAAAAGCCTAGAAGAAAATTTTGATGGTTTTCTAAAGCTCATTGGTGATCTTTCAGGTCTGGACATAATCGTTAGTGATGAAGACCAGGCCATTCAACTGCTCACAAGTCTTCCGCCACAATATGAGCCACTTGTTCACACGCTCAAGTATGTCACTAGAAAGGAAACCTTAACGGTTAGGAAAGTCACTACCCCAACTTATTCTAAAAAGCCGAATTGAGGCAAAAGGGGTTATTGAACAAGTCAAGGTCAAATTCGGAGGAACTCTATTTTGAATCATGTGGCAGATCCAAGAAAAGATTCAACAGGAATAGCAACAACCAACAATTCATAAGACGATCAAAATCAGGAAATGGAAGATCAAAGTCTAGAAAAGATATGATGGCGAACTAAAGGGTGCATGCTTTATTTCTGGAAAGAGTATGCACTGGAAAGAGGATGAAAGAAGAAGTCAATGGATTGTGCTAATTCTGTGTCAGCTTCTAGGGAACCACTTATCCTTACAGCAAGTAATCAAGATCCAAAGGACGCATGGGTTTTGGACTCAGGATGCACTTTTCATAACACTCCTAACAAGGAAGTTTTATTCGATTTCATGGGAAAAGATGGAGGAATGGTGTTGACGGCAAACAACACTCTAAGTAGTGTTAAAATGATTCCGATCATAAATGAAGATAGCTCAGTGATCATCCTCACTGATGTAAGATACATGCCAGATATTGGCGAAATTTGATTTCTTATGGTATGTTGAAAAAATCTTGATGCAGGAATGAAGGGTAAGACTATGTTATACAATTTTACAAAGATGGAAGAAAATTCTTATCAGGCTAGTATAATCAGCGCTTATACTTTCTACAAGAAACTGTGACAAGAGGAGAGGTAAATCTCGTACTTCAATGGATAAGATTGTTAACAATGGAGCTCATTCACCATGGTCCGTACACATGGCCGTACGGCTGTCCGTACAAGACGGTCCGTATTGGCCGGTCCGGAACATTTGGTAGTCTCTTGAGTCCATTGCTCGGTTCGTGTTCATACCAAAAGAAGAAAGGCGAATATGATGAGCTAAAAGGAGAGTATTACCGTTTATAGATAAGGTTTCTTATCCATAACATTTTTGCTACTTTAATCACCTTTTTGTTCACTTTTGGTTGTACACCTTATCCTTTTATACATAAAAGGTAGCTCCTAGGTTTGGTCTTCACACTTGTATATATAGTGAGACCTTCCTATCTTGTGCCTTAAAGCGATTTGTCATAATGAAATCAATTCATCCTTTCTCGTCTCTCTTCTCTATCTCATATAATCCATTGTTCTTTACTCATAATCATCTCATAATCCAATCATATTCCGCAGAACCTTCATGGTATCAGAGCATTTTTGATCCACAATCTCCATAATCATCATCTCGTTTCACTCTTTCTTCATACTCATCATCTCTCTTTCGCAAATCGCTACTCTCTCATCTTCTCTTTGGCTCTCTTTGTCTCCATAAACCTGAAGCTCAAAAATTCAGGAGTGTTCTTGATAAAGAGAGATCATCCAAGTTGTTCTTTCTGTGTTCTTCACTCGTTCATCACGTGTTCTTGTTCCTTTAGCTTAAAGCATTAAGCTTTCAGCTCAAATCTTCATCCACAATCTCATCCCAAACTTAAAGCACCAAGCTTTAAGCTTTCTACATTCGATCCTCAAGTCTTTGATTAGCTTCAAGGCCGGATCTTTCTCAAAGTTATTGTCTTTGGTTGTTTCTCTTCCAAAGCTTGAAACTTTAGAATCGCCTCTCTCTTTGCTTGGTTGGATCCTCTTGTTGGTTGGTTTGCGTTGGGTATTTTGTTGTTTGGATCTTATTTCAGGTGTTTTCATTCATAAAGCTTCAAGCTTTCACCTTGTTCAAGACCAAAACTCAGGCTTTCACTCATGGAAACCAAGACAAAGAGCAAACTTGCTTCCTTGCCGGTCACGCTTAAAGGGGGGAACAACTATCTCCTCTGGTCTAGGACTACCAAGGCTGTGCTATGTGGTCATGGTGTGTGGTCTCACACTGGTGAGCCTATGGATGAGCTGTTTGACGATGAAGAAGATACTCCAGAAGAAGACACTCCAGCCTTTGGAAGTGCAAAGTGGTATAAGCGTGACCAAGCAGTTCTTGCTGCTCTTCAAGCAAGTCTGGATGCACCTGTGCTGGAGGCATACTCATATTGTACCACGACCAAGTCTCTATGGAGTACTCTGAAGAATGTGTTTGGCAATGTCTCTAACCTCACCAGGGTCTTTGAAGTCAAAAGAGCCATCAACTCACTTTGTCAAGCAGATATGGACTTCAACACCTTCTTTGGGAAGTTCAGATCATTGTGGGCAGAGTTTGAAGAGCTTAGGCCGGCAACCATTGATCCTTTGGTGTTGGATGAGAGGAGAGAACAAGACAAGGTCTTTTCTCTCTTGATGGTGCTTAATCCAGCTTACAATGACCTCATCAAGCATCTCCTCCGCGCACCAAAGCTACCAAGTTTGGATGAAGTGTGTGCTCAAATTCAGAAAGAGCAAGGTTCGCTTGGCCTATTTGAAGGAAAGGGGGAGATTGTCCTAGCTAACAAGAGTGCCTACAAGCCAGAAGATAAGAAGTCTACAACCTGTGAGCATTGCAAGAAGAAGGGACATCCTAAGGACAAATGCTGGATCCTTCATCCTCATCTCAAACCGGCGAAGTTCAACAAAGATGCCAAGGCTCATTTCACTGAAGCTGTGAGTAATCAGGGCCAGAGTGATGGAAATCAAGGTGGTCAGGGACAGTCTGATGGCAATGCCCTTGCTATGGTCGCTTACAATGGAGCCGGAGGAGGACATGGAGGTGCAAGTTCAAGTTGTAATGAGTTCGTGAGGAAATCCGACTTAGAAGCTCTCATCAAGTCCATTGCATCTCTCAAGGAATCCGGTATCTCATTTTTATCCTCTAGACCTAGGAAGGCTCTTGTGATTGATTCTGGTGCTTCTCACCATATGATCAGTAACCCGGACTTCCTTAGTAACATTATACCTGCCTTAGGTTGTGTCGAAATTGCAAATGGTGACAAAGTAGCTGTTAGTGGAATTGGAGATCTTAAGTTGTTTGATAGAAACTCAAAGGCTCTTTACATGCCAAAGTTTACTTCAAACCTATTATCTTGCAAGAAAGCTACTACTGATCTGAATTGCTTTGCTATATTTGGTCCTAACCATGTGCAGTTTCAGGATATTGAGTCTATGAAGTTGCTTGGCAAGGGAGGGACAAGAGATGACCTATATGTGCTAGAGAATATCTCACCAAGCAACAATGTTCAACCAATCTCTGTTGCATCTTGTTTTTCAGTTAATTTGAATAAGCTTTGGCATGCTAGGCTAGGCCACCCTCATGTGAGGGCTTTTCAGTTATTGTTACCTAAATTTTCGTTTGATCACTCTAAGTGTGAAGCGTGTATCTTAGGTAAACATTGTAGAACTGTGTTTCCTAAATCTGAAACTCTTTATGCAAACTGTTTTGATATTGTGCACAGTGATGTTTGGACATCTCCTTGTCAATCTAGGGATAGAAATAAGTATTTTGTCACCTTTATTGATGAAAAATTCAAATACACATGGGTCACCTTATTGCAAACTAAAGATAGAGTGTTTGATGCATTTCTCAGTTTTCAGAACTATATCACTAACCAATTTAATGCCAAGATTAAGATCTTAAGGACAGATAATGGTGGTGAATATGTGAGCATGAGATTCAAAGAACACTTATCAAAGCAAGGGATCATGCACCAAACAAGTTGCCCATACACACCTCAGCAAAATGGTGTAGTTGAGAGGAAGAATCGTCACTTGATGGATGTTGCTAGGGCCATGATGTTTGAAGCAAATGTATCAAAGAGATTATGGGGAGATGCAGTTGTTACTGCATGCTATCTCATCAACAGGATTCCAACTCGCATTCTAGGTGAACTCTCTCCTTTTGAAGTTCTTCATAAAACCAAACCCTCCATAGAACATTTAAAAGTCTTTGGCTGTGTGTGTTTTGTATTGACTTCAGGAGAACAAAGAAACAAGTTGGACCCCAGAAGCTTGAGATGCATGTTTATTGGGTATTCCCCCACTCAAAAGGGCTACAAATGTTTTGATCCAGCCCGCAACAGAGTTCATGTGTCTCGGGATGTTAAATTCATAGAGGAACAAGGGTACTATGGAGAAAAGGATACAGATGGCCTAGAAGAGCTTGCAAGATCTCCTTCTGGCATAGCCTCAAGTCTAAGGCATCTCCTTAACCATCTAGGCAATCCAGAGCCTCCAATGGGCACCACACATCCGGGATTACATACTCAAGAGAAGAATGGTGGACCAGCTGAAGCCTCTACAGCTGAAGACTCTCCTGCTCAAAGCATGCCTCTCCCTCTCACAGCTGATCCAAACGGTCCCTCTCTTGACACCGGTGTGGACGAAGCCAATGTGGAGGAGGAGGACAATGAGACTTCAGCCGACTCCATAGAAGCACCGTCTGAAGATTCAGAGGCAGAAATCGCTCCCCTTGAGCTCAGAAAAAGCAATAGGACTAGGCGTGATCCATCTGAATGGAGATTGATCAATACCCGCACCTACTACAATAGTCAGGCTGTTGTTCATCCTGAGATAGAAGCTGTCTGCTCTCTTGCCTTTCTACCATCTGAGCATCAAGTTTTCTTGGCCAAGATTCAACCGGATCTCATTCCAGAGACTTATGAAGAAGCTATGCTTCAAGAGGAATGGAAAGGGGCAGTAGGAGATGAAGTGGGAGCTATGATAAGGAATCACACTTGGGATGAAGCTGACCTGCCTAAAGGACGCAAAGCTGTGACTTCAAGATGGGTTTTTACTATCAAACACTTGAGCAATGGGGACATTGAACGCTACAAAGCAAGACTGGTGGCCCGGGGATTTACACAGACCTATGGCAACGACTACAAAGACACCTTTGCTCCTGTTGCCAAGTTACCCACTGTAAGAGTTGTTCTTTCATTAGCTGCCAATCTCTCTTGGGACTTGTGGCAGATGGACGTCAAGAATGCTTTCTTACAAGGAGAACTTGAGGAAGAAGTGTATATGCGTCCACCACCAGGGCTTGAAGACATTGTTTCTCCAGGCAAAGTGCTTAGGTTGAGAAAGGCTATCTATGGACTGAAGCAAAGTCCCAGGGCTTGGTATCATAAGTTGAGCCGCACTCTTTGGGACCAAGGCTTCAGGCGATCTGAATCTGATCACAGCATCTTCACTCACAAGTCCTCCAAGGGATTAGTTGTGGTGGTTGTCTATGTAGATGACTTGATCATCTCTGGTGACAACAAGGAAGGTATTGAAAGTATCAAAACCTCTCTCAAATCCACCCTTGATATTAAAGACCTTGGACCTCTTAAGTACTTCTTAGGAATAGAAGTTTGTAGGTGTGCTGATGGCATCTTCCTTTTCCAAAGGAAGTATGTGGTTGACCTTTTGAATGAGACAGGTTTCATGGAGGCCAAACCGGTGCATACACATCTTGAAGATGGGTACAAAGTCAATCGAGAGGGGGAGAAAGAGGATGAGCCATTCGATGATCCCGGCCTATACAGAAAACTTGAGGGTAAGTTGATATATCTAACACTCACTAGACCTGACTTATGCTTTTGTGTGAATCAGGTGAGTCAACATATGAAGAAAACCACAAAGTATCATTGGACCATGGTTGAAAGAATTCTGAGGTATCTCAAAGGGAGTCTAGACCGTGGAGTATGGATGGGAAAGCATGGAAGCACAGAGATAGTTGGCTATTGTGATGCGGATTGGGCTGGAGATAGAGTGGATAGGCGCTCTACAACCGGCTATTGCACCTTCATTGGAGGCAATATGGTGACTTGGAAGACCAAGAAGCAGAAGGTGGTGTCATGTTCTTCTGCTGAAGCTGAGTATCTGGCTATGAGGAAGCTTACTAACGAGTTAACATGGCTAAAAGGGCTTCTTGCGGATCTAGACATCAATCAAGCAACTCCAATGACCATGCATTGTGACAATCAAGCAGCTATACACATTGCCTCCAACTCAGTCTTTCATGAGAGGACCAAGCATATCGAGGTAGATTGCCACAAAGTGAGGCAAAAGATTGAAGATGGAACGGTCCTCCCATGCTACACAAGGAGTGAAGATCAGTTGTCTGTGAGTCCATTTATGGAAGGCTGGGACTCGTGGACATTGCTAGGCCGTGGTGAAACACTTCCCTCGCTCATGGAAGCTTGTACTCTTTTACCTAATAGATTTTTGTCCCACGTGGTTTTCTCTTTTAGGGTTTTAATGAGGCAAGACTCCATGAGTAATCCAAGCTAAAGTGTTCTTTGGGTGATTCCAGAAACTTTAGCTTGAGGGGGAGTGTTAACAATGGAGCTCATTCACCATGGTCCGTACACATGGCCGTACGGCCGTCCGTACAAGACGGTCCGTACTGGCCGGTCCGGAACGTTTGGTGTCTCTTGAGTCCATTGCTCGGTTCGTGTTCATACCAAAAGAAGAAAGGCGAATACGATGAGCTAAAAGGAGAGTATTACCGTTTATAGATAAGGTTTCTTATCCATAACCTTTTTGCTACTTTAATCACCTTTTTATTCACTTTTGGTTGTACACCTTATCCTTTTATACATAAAAGGTAGCTCTTAGGTTTGGTCTTCACACTTGTATATATAGTGAGACCTTCCTATCTTGTGCCTTAAGCGATTTGTCATAATGAAATCAATTCATCCTTTCTCGTTTTCTCTTCTCTATCTCATATAATCCATTGTTCTTTACTCATAATCATCTCATAATCCAATCATATTCCGCAAAACCTTCAAAGATGACTAATCTACGACATTCTAGGTTAGGCCATATGAGCTCTTTTATTCATTTATAGTTACATACAAATTTGTTTTTGTAAATATGTATATGCATAATAAAAGAGAAATACACTCAAATAGCACACTTTCATGTTTTTGTCACAAAAATAGCACACTAGGGTGAAAATGACAATAATAACACATTTTAATCATTTTTAAATGTATTACACTAATGAATTTGGGTTCACTAATCATTAATTAGGGTTTAGGGTTTAGGATTACAAGATTGAGAAGAAATAAATGAAAAATAAGGATATAATAATCTTGTTGTTCTTTAGTGAATGCTATTTAGGTCATTTTCACCATAGTGTGCTATTTTGGTGACGAAAACATCAAAGTGTGCTATTTTTGAGAATTGTCTGTGATAAAATATACAGAGAAATAACACCTACTACTTAGCATATCAATTAAAATATACATAATTTGAGAATGAACCTATATATATATATATATATGTAAATGTAGCATATAGTATACATAATATAATTACACTATGTAATAATACGCGCTATGCGCAGAGTGAAACATATTTAATACAATTTATTATTATGATTTTGAAAATATAATATAAAAATAATTGAATTTAAGAGATTTTTGTGCTTGCAAAAAAAAAAATTTTACGCATGTAATACTATATTCTGAAAATAGAACAAATAGTTTATTATTTTAAAGTTTACTATTTGTATATTTATGATATACTATCAGAATACAGTAAAATTTTGATTGAATGAATTTTTTAAAAAATTTACTATATGATGTTTATATATATGTTGTTCAGAATTAACCTTTTAATTAATGTTCAATCTGTAAAATATAAAGAAGAATTAGCCACTTAATTAAATCATTTTGACAACTGATTTTTATAGAAATGAAATGTGATAATACAATTTCCTTATATTTGCTAATGACATCTTATCTATTAATATATAAAAGTTGAAGCTATAGTGCTGTAAGGGTGTCCACATGAGATTTTGATTTTAAAATAACTAATAGTATCATTCCACATCAACATTTAAATTATAGAAATTTTCTAAATTTTATAATTGTATTGTTAATAGAAAAATCCATAAGATAAAGAAATTATCTATATATTTATATTAAATAAAAAATTAACTTAATATTAGATTAAGAAACTTTCTAATTTAAAATATAAGATAAGGAAATTATCTACAAACTTTTATTAAATAATAAATCAACTTAATATTATGGAAACTTTTTAATTTAAAATAATTATCTCATTTTTATAATTAATTCTATATAATCTACAAAGGTGACAAAAAATATAATAAATTTAATAAAAAAACACATATAAGAATATTAAAAACAAATAGATAAAATAAGAAACATATCAAAAAATTTCTATTACTTTTAAAATTGTCTATATTAGCTTTTGAATAACCAACTAAATATTTCAAATTGTCATCTTAAGTTAATTGTATTTTTCTGTATTTTGTTTTAATTATTAGAAAAAGTTTTTAAAAGCTGAACAACTATTATAAAATTAAAATATCATAAAAAATTTAAAAAATCATTAATTGATATGGAATTCCAATTGTGAAAAGAAAATCTATACCGCGGATATATAAAATTTTATATTTTTAGAGCTGTAATTGATTTTCGTTTTTTTATAATTTAAATCTAAATATCATATATTTTTACCTTTTAGTAGATGAATATAATGGATATGAGATTATGTTAAAAATGTACTATATATTTTAATTGCTTTTATTATTATTTAATAAATTATTATATAATAGATTATGCAGTATTGTAATTAATTGTGAAACTAATAAAAAATTTTGTTAATTCACTTCACTTGCTTTTCAAATGCTTATAAAACTGATTTAGTTATTTTTTCTTTCATTTGATATTAGATTAAATGTAATAACTTAATTCGTAAAATTTGTTATCATTTTTTGATAATCTTTGATAATTTTAGATTTATTACAAAAAAAAAACAGACCCTATTGATAATTTTATATAACAAGTTATAAGACAAGTATAGGAATCTAATGACTAGATTTGAGTAAGCTAATGATAGTTTTATAATTAGAATTAAAGCCACTTAACAAAAAAAAGAACATATTAAGTTTATGATGTTTATTAAGAGATTTGATTAATTTTTTTAAAAATTAAAATATTAAGAGTTCCTTTAGAGTTTCAGAGAAAAAAATATGATGCGATATAAAAAATTATTGGACCATGTTTTAGAGTGTTTGCATTTAGTTTAATCGTTATACAATGTACTAATAATTATCATTAACTTCTTAAATTTAAAGTTTGTAAACATGATTGAATTTATTCTGGAAATTGAAAATTTTTCTATAGAGTTAATATTCAACAGTAAAAATTTAAATATCACTTTTCAAAAATCAGAAATTCTAAAAATCTAAAATATTAAATTGCATTATTCTATTTAAAATTATTTCGGTTTTGTAAAAATATTTTAGTTTCTTATTAAATATTTTTGAAGCTATAAAATTAGTTAAATATTAGAGAAATTGTTGAAAATACCACTTTGTGGATACACTTTCACACAAATACACATTCATCCTTTCTTTATACAAATACACTAGTTCATTAAGGATAAAATGACTACTCTACCCTTAATGAACCAAACCTTAAAAAAAAAAAACCATTTTATTCTTCCGATACCTACGGAAGACGTCATCTCCCATCAGTCCATCTATAACCTCACTTCCGCTATCTCTCGCCACCGTCCCTCGTCAGAGCTCGTCCACCGATCAATCCATAACCATTATATAAACACGCTTCCTGTCTACTCCTTCATCAATCCTTATGTAACATCCCGATTTCTGGTATATATGGAAACATATGTGGGAGAGGTTAAATGAATTGATTTGACTACCTATGTCACCAAAGTGCACTTACCGTTTCGGTTCCACATCCGGAGAGAACTCCAGAGTTAAGCGTGCTTGAGCTGGAGTAGTGCAAGGATGGGTGACCTACCGGGAAGTCATTCGCGGTACCGTGTGAGTAAGGAAAAAAATACGGGGAACGGTCATGTGGTGATTGCAGGGACAGTATATAATGACTTTGGAGCCTCCCGGCTAACGCACCGACCGTCGGAGAGGGGTGGACCCAATGGGCCTAATAAGAGGACATGTGGGCCTAGTGAGAGGCCCAATGGGCCTAAAGAGAGGACATGTGGGCTCACTGGTAGGGGCGGTCGGGGGCATTATACCTTACCTCACTCTTTCTTCATCCTAGCCGTTACAGAGCATCTTCTCTTGCGATATCGCTTAGGTAAGCGTCTCACACGCATCTACGATCTGATTTCTTACTCTTCTTCCGATCTGTTTGCTGACTAAATCAACGTTTTACGGTGCAATCGATTTGTTTTTTTCACTTGTTTCATAGATCATCGGATCATCTCGGTTTAAGATTTTTTAATTTTATTTTGTGATGGATTGTTTAGTTGGATCTGTATGAATCATCTAGTTGATCTGTCTTTTACGTTGCATGTGATTTACAATTAGTCGATTTGTCTTTTGAATTGGTAAATTCGAGGGTAAGCGTACAAAATCCGATTATGTCTTCTCCTTTGTGTTAAAGTTGATGAGACTCTCTGATTGTTTGCGATGACCTCTTGAATTTTTGATGAAATACATAGCTCGCTTAGCTCAGGGGATAGAGCACCACAAAGTTTTTGTGGTGGAAATCGGTTCGACTCCGATAGCAGCTTACTTAGATGAATTATTTCGGATTTTGTCGTGTATTTGTGTTTGATTGTTGGAAGGAATTGTGGTACATTGATTGTTTCTGTATCGTTTATGTGCAGATTTTACTTGATTAAGTAAGTAGCTATGGGTAAAGAGAAGTTTTATAACACTTTATAAAATATCTTATAAACCCTTATAAATATTTATAAACCTTTATAATATTTTATAACACTATAAAATATCTTATAAACCCTTATAAATAAAATTTATAAACCCTTATAAAATATTTATAAACGTTTATAAATGATTTATAAAGTTTGATAAAAGATTTATAAAGGCTTTATAAATGATTTATAAAGTCTTTATAAAATAGTTGACAATGGAGGACATTTTTTTCACAATAGGGAGAATAAGCTTTTAGAAAATATTTATGAAGCCTTATAAAAACCACTCTCATCAATCTTACTCGATCAACTCTTATAAACTTTTATAAAGTCTTTATAAAAGATTTTAGATTTTTATAAACCCTTATAAAAGATTTTTAAACCTTTATAAAAAATTTATAAACCCTTATAAAAGATTTTTAAACCTTTATAAAAAATTTATACACCTTTATAAAAGATATATACACCTTTATAAAAGATTTATAAACCTTTATAAAAGATTTATAAACCTTTATAAAAGATTTATAAACCTTTATAAAAGATTTATAAACCTTTATAAATAATTTTATAAATCTTTATAAATCTCTTATAAAATAATTAATAAACGATGCTTCTAAATCAACGATCGAGGCTTTATAAACTCTTTTATTGAGGCTTTATAAACTCTTTTGTCGAGGCTTTATAAACTCTTTTAAAAAGCTTTATAAAAAATTATAAACTCTTTTATAAGGCTTTATAAAAAGTATAAACAAGGTTAGTTTAGTCATTAAACATCAAACTAAAGTGTAAAACTGAAAATGTCATTTCCAAAAGTGTATTTCTGAAAAAATGTATCAAACAAAGTGTATTTCTGAAAAAGTCTCTAAATATTAAGCATCATATAGATTTTGATGTAAGTATAAAATAATATTTCCTTTCGTAGTTCTTTTTAACAAATATATAACTAAAAATAAAATATTTTTTAAATGGCAGTTGTGTATTTCTAAATATATTTGAGAGGTTAAAATATTTGACTCGAGTCTAATATGCAAGTATTTATTTATAAGATGTAATATATATGTTGAAAAAGAACTTATAGATAGAACATAATGAATTATTATATTGACGTTACAGAAAAATGTTATAATTTATTTTTTAAACCAAAAGAAATTTTTGAAAATAGATTATATGATGTTAATATATAATTAGTATATATAAGCTAGAATATTGTTAAATATACGAAAAACAAACTATAAGTTATTTATTAAAAATAATTCAATTGATAAATATATCAAATAAAAATTATGTAAATAGCTGATTCATTGATTATATATATATATATATATTATACTATTATGAATATAAAAATATTATTTCAACAAATATTATTGATTTTATATTTTAATAAAAAATCTATTAAAAAATCCCCACGCGTAGCGTGGACGAAAAACCTAGTATATATAAAAGGGATAGAATCCCTGCTTTCTGAAGGCCTCCACGTCATCGCCAGGTAATAATTCTAACTTAATCTCTCCCAATAGTTTCTGCCACGTCACCAAAAAAACCTCCCTACTATCTGATTTTTTCTGTTTGTTCGGGCTTGGTTTTCTTGTTTATTTGGTTGTGGACAGTCGAATCCGTAGGAGCCTATTTTGTGGCCCAAAACATAACTTGACTCATTCGGTTTGATTCAACAATAGGAAGACTCATTCTTCTCTTATTTTGCAACTGAAACAATTAAGGAAATACTTAAATAATTAAAATAAAAATTAAGAAAACCATGAGACTAAACGTCACATGTATTTCCGGTTTGGTACTCGGCTTCGGTTTGACATTCTGCGCTTTTGGTTCTTCAGCTCCATCATGCCGTTTCAACAAGAGAAATTCTTAGGTGAACCCCTAGAGGTTATTTCTTTGTGCACATCCCCTACTCATAACCAATCAAATTGCCACATAATATTATGATTAAAACAAAATATAAGAAAATCTGAAAAAAAAAAATGGTGTTTCACGTCTCTGTTAACGGCGTCGACCAAACAATTCTTTTTTCCTCCCTTGTTCTTCGTCTTCTACTCAGCAAATCGCCGGCGACTCAATCCCATTTCAAAAATGAACATAGCGTTGCAGACGATCAATCAGAGGATAAGCTTCAATTTTTTTTCTTTTCCAGCAAACCCACGTCGCATACAGTTTCTTCTTCGGGTATGTTTCTTTCTCCCCCTTCTTCTTCTTCCCAATTCGAGTTTATAGGGTTGCTCTGGGTTTATTATTGATCACCGATCCGTATTTATATGATTACGAAATTATGATCTTTGGTTGTTTGAAATTCGCAGATTCATCTCGGATCTCCATGGCTAAGAGTTCCTTCAAGCTTTCTAATCCTCTGGGTTAGTTTCGTAGATCTTCATCGTTTTTATTCTAATATTGAATGGTCGGTGAAAATTTACTTTTTGATTTCAGTTTTGTGTATAGAATTTTCTTTAAACTATGATTCTGATTCTTTCTTTGTTGTTTATCTCTCTGTTTATGTTTATTCTTTTCTCTTATGAATACAAAATTAATCTCTGAATCCTTTGAGATTAATCTCTACTAAATGGCTTTGTGATTAATCTTTTGGTATTATATTTGTTAATCATAGGCAAGGATGGGTGAAGCTATTCGAATCAGAGAGAAGTACCCTGACAGAGTCCCTGATTCTTGTGTAGGTGATTGTGGAAAAGGCTGGACAAAGTGATGTTCCTGACATTGACAAGAAGAAGTGAGTAATATAAGCTTTCTAACTTCTCTGTGTGTTATCATAACCATCCTGAAGATTGTGCTTAACCAAACACAATCGCCACTTTGTTTAGGTACCTCGTCCAGTAGATCGAACCGTTGGCCAGTTTGTGTACGTGGTCGTTAAAAGAATCAAGCTTGGAGCTGAGAAAGCAATCATCGTCTTTGTCAAGGATACATTGCCTCCAACTGGTAAGAGCTTTTAAAACTTTGACACATCAAAGTTTCATTCTTTACCTAACAAACTTGGTCTAACTGGTCTCGTTTTAGATTCCCTGAATTCAGTTTAGGGCTAGGGCTTTTAACTTCTCAATAGTTTAAGCTTGATTGGTTTCAGGGAAGCTCTACGTGCATAGTTTAGTTTTTTTGTACTTCTCTATTCCTTTGGATTGGAAATCACAATGTTTGAGGCTAACATAGTTAGCACTACTCCGTAATAAAATATACATTTTTTTTTCATTTGAGTTCATGCATCATAGTTTTGCGTTCAGGATCTATTGAAAAAAAAGTACTAAGCATCATTGATAGTAAAAAACAGTGTATTTGTTTCTAGGAACCTATTGATCCAAGAAAGAAATGGTTATAAAAAAAGAAAAAAAAAAATCTCCTATTACACCTTCAAAATATCTAGCTTCAGTTTCAGCAATTCCATATGCTTTCCGCCTCTACATTCAAAATAAGAGAGTTTCACGATGAACCATCATAAGTCTTGTCAAATTCCTACAAAATATAAGACTTCGATTGTTAAAAAATTGATAGAAAAAAAAAAGATGGTGAGAAGAAACTATTTACCTGCGGCACTTGTGAGGAGAATGACTCAGTATCTAAGGTCGGATTAGTGTTACCAACAGATATCTGGATACCGGGTGTAAGAGTTGAGTCCTGAAATGATAACTTTTTCTTTGCTGGAACATTACTTGATGTACCACATTTTTTTGTTTCAAGAACACCCAAATATCGACCATGGCCTCCGACTTTGTTGTTCTTTGGTGGTCGTCCAACTGGTTTTTTTCTTTTTATTCCACGTGCACTCAGAACTTCATTATCTTCTCCTTCTTCGACAAGCTCAACTTCGGAAGTATGGAGCATCCATTTATTAGCTTTCACAAGTTCCTTTTTCTTTTTCTCCAATTTCTTAAGCAACTCAATGGCATCTTCATCTACGCACAATGTCAGTTCTTTATGTTTAGCAGCAAAAGATGCAATCTCACGGAAAGTACGACATATGTGACTATATCGCTTTCTAATCGATTGCTTTTCTGTTTCATCAGGTCTCTGTGAATGATAATAAGATATGTTTCGTGCTTTTGCCTCTTTACTCCATCGATTCAGAATGTAGGTAGATGGAATTCTTCTAACATTCTTCTTCTCCAACATTTTCAATGCATGACGACATAAGATCCCAGCAAAAGTCGTAAGATCCCACCAAAAGTAAACTTCATGCAACTACAGTCTACTGTTTGGTTTGCAGCATCATACTTAACCAAATGCTTCCGTGCAACATCACGATAAGATACATTGTATTCATACAGATGTTCAGACTTATTAGCCTTTTTGGCAACATAATCACTGATGATTGTGTATTCCTTCTGGAACAAGGTAAACACTGTTGGAGTATACACTTCCTTTGCATGTTCCAACATCTCTACAGATGCAAATAATGCTGGCGAGGTATGCATCATTCCGAAGTCAGCAATTAATTCTTTATAGCGTCGATCATCCAACACTTTCTCATAGTGTAAAAAGAAGTACAACAAGTCATAACTGCGCTTCAAGTATCTTTTCAAAATACTATTCATGCTTTCACTACGCTGTGTGCTGACCATATCTGCTGTAAAAGTATGACGACCGTATACCATTGCCCATTTTTCTTTTAACTCAAACAACTTCTTCAACCATTTATTCTCAGTCAAATTATGCTTCTTGATCATTTCATTCCATGCCATTAACCAATCTTCTTCTTCCTCATGGTCATATACACAATTTCCAAAGTCCATGGCAAACTGGTCTCGTCCATGAAATACATGACTCAAATTCTTTGCAGCATTTTGGTAAATATGCCAAACACATAACCTATGTTTTTTTTTAGGGAACACCGTCTCTATTGCATTCGCCATTGCTGCACATTGGTCCGTAAGAATTGTTTTTGGTTGTTTTCCAGACATTGCTCCAAAAAAGTGTCAAAATGCCACTTAAAAGACTCAGTGGTTTCATCATATAAGAGAGCAGCACCGAACACAACTGTTTGCTTATGATGATTGACCCCGACAAATGGAGCAAATGGTCTATCATATCCATTGGTCTTATAAGTTGTGTCAAAGAAAACAACATCTCCAAAAAGATTATAATCACTTATAGACCGATCATCTGCCCAGAAGATGTTAGTGATCATATCGTCCTCATCAAGTTGTATTGAATAAAAAGAAAGATGAATTCTCCTTTTTTGTTTCTGAAAGTATTCTAAAACTGCTCCAGCATCTCCCTTTTCCATTTGCTGCATTCGCTTTCCGTATATCTAATTACGATAGTCTTTCTCAATAAAACGAAGATTTTCTCGACCCCTACTTCTCTACTCATCATATCAACTGTTGCTTTTGCCGAAATTCCTGAAATCTCAGCGTTCTCAGCATGTTGTTTTTGAGAGACAGAGACTGTTCGATTACCCTTTAGCAAATGTTTCATAGGTGTCTTCACTAAATCATGGTTATGATTCGGGTCGAATGACACAATCTTAAATCTTTCAGTTCTACTTTGAAGGTAGCAAGTCATATGAACTTGACAACCACACCTTGTGATTGGTTTTGAATAAGATTTCTTAACCTTAGGTTCCGTCTTAAACCCCTTATAACGCCCCGTCCGCCCCTACCGGTGAGCCCACATGTCCTCTCATTAGGCCCATTGGGCCTCTCACTAGGCCCACATGTCCTCTCATTAGGCCCATTAGGCCCACCCCTGTCCGACGGTCGGTGCGTTATTCGTGAGGGTCGAAAGTCATGATATACTGTCCCTGCAATCACCACATGACCGTTCCCCGTGTTTTTTCCTAACTCACACGATACCGCGAATGACTTTCCGGTAGGTCACTCATCCTTTGACTACTCCAGCCCAAGCACGCTTAACTCTGGAGTTCTCTCTGGATGTGCAACCGAAAAGGTAAGTGCACTTTGGTGACATAGGTAGCCAAATCAATTCCTTTAACTTCTCCCACATATGTTTCCATATATACCAGAAATCGATATGTTACACCCCTGTCTTGAGCATACATAACGAAGCCTTACAAACTTGTTTTTTTTTCTCGACCTCCGTTGTACCCTTATGTCGAAACCATGATTGCCTGCATACTTTCTATAAGCTGAATATGCGGTCTCATCAGAACTAAAATCCATATCTATACAAAGTTCATCTTTGTTATCATCCTCATTGGTTGCTTCTAAAGCATCACCAACCTCTTCTGTTTGAAGCGAATCATCGTTATTGGCTATGTTGTCTTCTTCTTCGAATTCACTGAGTAAATCTTCGTCTTCACTGAGTGAAGCATCTTCTTCACTGAGTGAAGCATCTTCTTCCTCAGCTAAAAACTCAACCTATTTTTGACTCATCAAACTGGAATCACCTGACCTTTGTAAACTAGATGCATACGAACCAGCAAGAACATTTTCTTCACCACTTAAATCACTATTCTTCATTGCAATCTGCAATAACCAATTTAATATAACTATTATATATATATATATATATATATATATATATATATATATATATATATATATATATATATTAAATCGTGCCAACGATTATAATATAATCAAAGCAGATAGATGTGGATGAATCCAAAATTGAACAAAACAAAACAAGAGATATCTATACACCTGTGAGCAAAAAGAATTAAATCTATGTGTTAAAGCCCATAGTCGAACAAATAAATTACAAGGTTTAGAAACAAACGTTTGCACACTCTCCTACTTATATGTGTAGTTTCTTTAAGAGTAATTATCATCTACGACCAATGAGAAGACTTGGACTGAATCTTATGTTAATCACACAAAGATTCTCTACTCGGTAGCTCCTATCATGAGTAGTTTTTTTTATACAAGCAGGGAGACTAAAGTCGTGTATTCTAGAACCACTGAAAATCGAATCTAGTTTTATTGCTCAACAAAGATGTTGGAAGAGAAAAGAAGAACGTACCTGTACTCGTAGCTTCCTGTGATAAATCAAGAGAATTCTCAAAACTTGTCTCTAAAAACAAAGCATAAACAACCTTATATAGAGATTGTTAGGGAGTTCCAACTACTAAAAGAATTAGGAAAACATAAGATAAAAAAGGAAGTAGTGTTTAACAAAAGAAAAGGAAAATCATATTCTAAAGAAATTACAAACCCTTAAACTAAGGCCCAAACAGAGAAGTCGATTACCTTCAGAGGAAGAAGCGATATAAAAAAATCTGTAAATTTTATTAATCAATATAAGCTCCTTTACATAGGTTGTTCGTTCGTCTATAAAGAACCTCGCTCGCGGTTGCACTAACCTGACTAAACTCAACCTTAGCAGCTGCACTTCATTCAGCGACACTGCTCTCGCGTACTTGACAAGGTTTTGCGGAAGCTCAAAATTCTGAATCTTTGTGGTTGTGTGGAAGCTGTATCTGACAATGCGTTGCAGGTGCCTTTTGAGTTTCTAATTAACTCTCTCCGTATCATCAGGTTTTATACTGTATCAACAACTGAAACAAATTTATGCAGGCTATTGGAGAAAACTGCAGTCAAATGCAGTCACTAAACTCGGGATGGTGTGAGAATATTAGCGACGGTGGAGTCATGAGTTTAGGTTATGGCTGTCCTGATCTAAGAAGCCTTGATCTCTGTGGCTGTGTTCTAATTACAGGTAAAACACTCATAAAGTAAGAAACACACGAATGAGAGTTCTCTTTACCCTCTTCAACCCTCTTCAACATTTGTCGTTGCAGATGAGAGCGTGGTGGCTTTGGCGAACCGGTGTGTACACTTGAGGTCATTGGGGTTATACTACTGCAGAAACATAACCGACAGAGCCATGTACTCAGTTGGCTCAGAGCGGAGTGAAGAACAAGCACGAGATGTGGCGGTCGGTGAAGAAAGGCAAATTCGATGAAGAAAAGGACTACGAAGTGTGATATTTATAAGATTAATGAGAGTTTAGTGGTAGATTAAAGAGATGGAACCCAGAAAATAGAGAATAACCATTGATGAAGAATATAGAGAGAGAATGCTATCTGGCTCGTTGAGTTAAAATACAAATATATAGGACAAGACATTAGGGTACCCAGAACCACAAAGTGGGATACAGCCTGTCTACTTTAACTTGAATTAAAATAAGAGAGGAAAATGTGAACAGTACTTCCCACCAAAGTCAACACTTCCCCTCAAGCTAAGCACTCCAGAATGCTTAGCTTAGATTACCCATGAAGTCTCACCTCATTAAAAACCCCAACAGAGAAAACCGCGTGGGACAAAACTCTGTTAGGTAAAAAGAGTGTGAGCTTTCATGGGCGAGGGAAGTACTACCATGATCTAGCAATGTTACAAGTCCAAGTCTGCCATAAATGGAATAGCAAACTTTGGAACTTGCAGCCTTGGTAAAGATATCCGCAAGTTGGTCCTCACTCCGAGTGTAACATGGCAATATAGTCCCATCCTCAATTTTCTGTCTAACTTTGTGGCAATCCACTTCAATGTGCTTGGTCCTCTCGTGAAACACTGAGTTGGATGCTATGTGAATTGCAGCTTGATTGTCGCAATGCATGGTCATTGGTGTGGACTGATCAATGTCAAGGTCAGCAAGGAGTCCCTTCAACCAAGTGAGCTCATTGGTGAGCTTTCTCATTGCTCGGTATTCAGCTTCAGCGGTGGAGCATGCCACCACTTTTTGCTTCTTGGTTTTCCAGGTGACCATGTTGCCACCTATGAAGGTGCAATAACCGGTTGTGGATTGCCTGTCCACCCTATCTCCGGCCCAGTCTGCATCGCAGTATCCAACAATCTCTGTGCTTGCATTCTTGCCCATCCATACGCCACGATCTAGGCTCCCCCTAAGGTATCTGAGGATCCTCTCCACCATGGTTGAGTGATACTTGGTAGGAGCCTTCATTTGTTGGCTTATCTCATTCACACAAAAACATAAATCAGGTCGTGTAAGTGTGAGATATATCAGCTTACCTACGAGCTTGCGGTATAGTCCCGGGTCTTCAAATGGCTCATCTTCCTTCTCCCCTTCTCGATTGACCTTGTAGCCATCCTCAAGAGGAGTCTTAGCTGGCTTAGCCTCCATGAAACCTGTCTCATTCAAAAGATCAATCACATATTTCCTTTGGGATAGGAAAATGCCATCAACACATCTACAAACCTCAATACCCAAGAAATACTTGAGTTCGCCTAGGTCTTTGATATCTAGAGTAGATTTTAGAGAGGATTTGATACATTCAATACCTTCCCTGTTTTCTCCTGAGATGATCAGGTCATCGACATAGACAACAACAACCACAATACCCTTAGGAGACTTGTGCGTAAACAAGCTATGGTCTGCCTCGGATCAGCGAAAGCCTTGATCCCAAAGAGTGGGACTCAGTTTGTGATACCAAGCCCGTGGGGATTGCTTCAGCCCATTGATGGGTTTCCTCAACCTTAAAACTTTTCCAGAAGCAATGGAGTTTTCAAGACCCGGCGGTGGAAGCATGTAGACCTCTTCTTCAAGTTCTCCTTGTAAGAATGCATTCTTTACATCCATCTGCCATAAGTCCCAAGAGAGATTATCAGCCAAGGATAAAATAACTCTTACAGTGGGTAGTTTGGCAACAGGTGCGAATGTATCCTTGTAGTCATTTCCATAGGTCTGAGTGAAGCCACGAGCCACAAGTCTAGCTTTGTAGCGATCTATATCTCCATTGCTTTTGTGCTTGATAGTGAAGACCCATTTTGAGCTCACAGCCTTCTTTCCCTTAGGCAAATTAGCCTCATCCCATGTGTGGTTTCTCTCCGTGGCCCCAACTTCATCACCAACAGCATCCTTCCATTCCTTCTTGGCAATGGCTTCTTCATAAGTGTTCGGGATGAGATCAGGTTCAATCTTGCTAAGAAACACTCGATGTTCGGCTGGAAAAAAGGCAAGAGAGCAAACGGCTTCGATTTCTGGATGAGCCACAACTTGGCTGTTGTAATACACCCGGTTGTTGATCCAATGGGAAGGCCTCCGAATCCTTGTACTACGCCTAAGCTCAACCGGTGCTTCTTCTTCCAATGTACCTTCTGATGAGGCCTCAAGA
Organism: Isatis tinctoria; assembly: GCA_010577795.1. Lineage (NCBI taxonomy): Eukaryota > Viridiplantae > Streptophyta > Magnoliopsida > Brassicales > Brassicaceae > Isatis > Isatis tinctoria. The sequence goes on from CM021250.1 coordinate 23,554,438, forward strand.
GATCCAGCTGGAGTCTCGGTATCATCCTCCACATTGGCTATGTCCAGATGAACTTCATGAGAAGAGCTTCCAGGATCAGCTGTGAGAAGAGAATCTTGACGAACTGGCGCCTCAGTTTGGTTCTGGATGAAGAACATGAGAATAATCTGGGGAAGGTTCTGAGGCAGAATCTACATGGGTAGTTGCTGCATCCGGTTCAGGTCCTGAGGAAGCTTGGCCAGGAACAGTTGGCTCTGGATTCCCAAGATGGTCCAAGAGGTACCGCAAGCTTGACGCAATGCCTGATGGTGAGCGAGTCAGCTCCTTGAGGTCTTCCCAATCCTTGGTTGAATAGTAGGCCTGCTCCTCCATGAACTTGATGTCTCGAGAAATATGCATCCTGTTGTTTGCTGGGTCAAAACACTTGTATCCTTTCTGAGTTGGAGAATATCCAATGAATAAGCATCGTAAACTCCTTGGATCCAACTTCGTCATTTGTTCCTCTAGCAACAACACATAGCAAACACACCCAAATACCTTTAAGTGTTCAATGGATGGAGTAGTCTTGTTCAATACCTCAAATGGGGAGTGATCACCCAATACACGAGTTGGGATTCGATTGATTAAATAGCATGCAGCCATAACTGCATCTCCCCAAAACCTCTTGGGAACACTTGTATGGAACATCATTGATCTGGCCACTTCCATCAAGTGTCGGTTTTTTCTCTCAGCAACACCATTCTGCTGAGGTGTGTATGGGCAACTTGTCTGGTGCATAATCCCAAATTTGGATAGATGTTCTTTGAATCTTTGGCTGACATACTCACCACCATTATCTGTTCTTAAGATTTTGATCTTAGCATGAAAATGGTTAGTGACATAAGTTTGAAAATTGACAAAGGCATCAAAGACCCTATCCTTGGATTGCAACAAAGTGACCCATGTGTACTTCGATTTTTCATCAATAAAGGTGAGAAAATATTTGTTTCTATCCCTAGATTGACAAGGTGAGGTCCAAACATCACTATGCACTAGATCAAAGCAATTCGCATAAAGAGTTTGGGACTTAGGAAAAACAGTTCTACAATGTTTGCATAGGATACAAGCTTCACATTTAGAATTGTCAAAAGAAACTTCAGGCAACATCAACTAAAGAGCTCTCAAATGAGGATGGCCTAGCCTAGCATGCCATAGCTTATTCAATTCAACAGAAAAACAAGAAGCAATTGGAATAGATAGGTCATTGCTTGAAGAAGTGTCTTCTAAAACATATAAGTCATCCTTTGTTCCTCCTTTGCCAAGCAACTTCATACTTTCAATATCCTGAAATTGAACATGGTTAGGCCCAAAGATAGCATAGCAATTAAGATCAGTGGTGGCTCTTTCGACAGATAACAGATTCGATGTGAATTTAGGCATGTATAAAGCCTTTGATTGCTTATTAAACAATTTCAGATCACCAATTCCACAAACCGATATCTTATCACCATTTGCTATCTCTACACTACCAGAGGCGGGCCTAATATTACTAAGCAGATCAGGATTACTAATCATATGATGGGAAGCTCCTGAATCAATTAGAATCGATTTCTTAGGCCTAGAGGAGAGAAAGGAGATACCAGATTCCTTGAGTGAGGCAATGGATTTGATGAGGGCCTCCAAGTCTGATTTCCTCACCACATCATTGCTTGAACTCGCCCCACCATAGTTCCCACCAGCTCCATTGTATGCAACCATGGCCAAGGCATTTCCACCATTGTTCCCTTGAGCTCCTTGATCTGCCTCGGTCAGAGCATGAGCGCCAATCACCTCTGTGAGATGAGCTTTGGCCTCTTTGAACTTGGCTGGTTTGAGGTGGGGATGGAGAATCCAGCACTTCTCTTTGGGATGACTGTAGCGCCCCCAGAGCGGACCAGATATACAGCGGACACACGGCCAATCAAACAAGAACACCAAGTCCGGCCGCATATCCAACCCGTTCTGGACGCGAAACAAAAGCCGATGTTGAACGGATAGTCCGGCCCGTCTCGAAGGTGATCGAGCTTAAGGCCAGGCCGTCTTTCCAACACCGACCCCCACCACGGGAGATCAAGGCTTGCCAACCCATCCCTCCGACAGCGGGTTGTGAACATGTTCGGACCAACAATACGTATCAGCGGAAGACAATCCTATAATACTTAAGTGCAAGAGGTTTTAACAAACATCCCATTTTATACATCATACATAAGCTTTCTTACAACCGGTTTCTTTTACAAAAGTCTTAAAACAACAAAGCCAAACATTTACACAACCATCCATGGATTCTAAGCCTAAGCCGCTATAACACAAGCCAAAAAAAAGGTACTTCTTTCTTAGTAAAACTTACAAGACACATTTTAAAAAGTCTGACAAGTAGTCCGAGCTTTAAGACGTCCATCGCTATCCGATCACTTCTAAAGGTTCCTGCAGGGACATGGGAAAATAAAAGGGGGTAAGTAATCTAAGATTACTTAGTGAGCTTTCAGGACTCACTAAACATTAGAAACCCACCAACCCAAACATAAACACAGAACACATAATCAAGCATCAACATAGCCGAAGCATAAGCAACCAAAATAGCCGAAGCATGCATCCTACTAACTATATGACCAACTCAACCATTCTCTCACGCGTGGGCAATAGAGATCTCTTCAAGTGCGGTGTATTCCCCCACCAAAGATTCCGGGCTTGGTAGCCTTGTTTCCCGTCCCGGAACATGCTAACCGAGTGCCCACTCAGGGATCACCCTCGGCAGCTACCCCGTCGGGTCTTCCCACTTCTCTGTCATTCGATACGGTGAGGAACGAACCATAGGGAATACACACACACCGCCACTGAACCGACCAACGGTCCCGCCGTTCCGCTGAGGAGATAGGTTCACGGCAAAATCCACAAAGGAAACTAACCGCCTATCTCTCTCCCGGAACCACCGAAACCAAACCACACCAAGTGTCCTCCCGGCACATCACCAAGACCACCAAGGCACCAAAACCACCATTTGTAAACCACGCTTAACCACACACCATGCTCACCGTATCGCCAAACCGCATCCACCCCACGAACACCTCATCACCTCATCACGCCAAACACCATGGACTCCAACCCACCGAACTGCTTCCTCCGTTCCATATTCAGACTTGGCATACTTAGTTTATATACAAGGGTCGTGCATGGACCTACGGTCTCTACAGCCCTTATATAACAACTTGCCCATAACTCGGAATAGCAAGAGGGATGTGCAATGGACCCGTGGTCTCTACAGCCCTGGTACTATCCTTGCCATGGACTACCAACACATCTTTCACATCCTTAGTATCGGTTGATGGGTCGTGCATTGGATCCACGATCTCAGCAGCCCATCCACCATACCCCTCGTCATTTGCATCACACCATCTCGTAAACCGCTTCACTCACTTCCATCTTCCACCATCTCATCTCATCACCCGCGGCTCCCACATACCGGATGATGATTATACTTCACCATGGTATCCCTGCAAGAAAACATTAGTCGTGATACCATGGGAAGTCCTGCAAGTTAGTCCGCACACAACAACACACCAACTCAATCATAAATCACCGAAGCAATTCAGATCAAGATGATTCGCACCACAACAAGGCAAGATTATAACACCATCTACACAGAACAATCCTAACCCATCTTGCAAACAAGCATAACACCATCTACACAGAACAATCCTAACACGCAAACAAGCATATCACACAAGCAACATCAATCACGATCTCAACATGAAAGAGAAGAGAAGAGAAGAGAGATTCCTTCATATACTCTGAGTTAGACTACAACGCACGCCCATCCAACACGTTGAGCATAAGTCAGGTTACACTCAGGGCTACGAAGAAACTGAAAACCCACCGACTCAAAGAGAAGGAAGAGGCTCCACGCGAACCAGCTAAAGATCGAACACCACTCCTATGCAACGCGCTAGCACCTCTGCTACACCCTCACTCTCTCTACCTCTCTCAACATGCCAACTTAAGATTCTAAGGGAGATTTGGTCACTTGGAATGGAGAATGGAGGATAAGCGAAACTGGAAGAAGAAGAGACCTTAAGCGATTTTATGAGACAAGAAGAAGGAGGTTCGAACTGATTTAATCTGCACCGCCTCCAAGCTCCTCTGTAACGCCAAGCAGCCTCCCAGCTCTCCAAAAATCAGCACCAAACGAGTACACTTGTCGCACATACAAAAATCCTTATTTTCCATGTCTTGTAATTTCTTTTCCTTTTAAATCAATGCTGCCAGCACCTGTGCTCCTACCTGCTTGCTCCAGGCTTTCTTAGTCACTAAGAGATGTCAAGAAAGGCTGAGACTTGAGCTTGAACACGAAATTTCCCTCCTTGCACTTCTTTGATCACAACTTCCCTTTTCCCGCAAATCTTCAATGAACAATTCATAACTCGAGATTATTAGATCCAAATCATGCTCTGATTGCTTCTGACGCTTCATATGACTGTATTGTATGCCTCCACAAATTTTCAGATTTTTCTGATTAGAATTGCCTGACCTTTTGAAATAAATCGCTCGAACTGTCTCTCTTCGAACCCATCGCAGTACTTGATGCATAACTCATAATCCTCACGTCCAAAATTGTCTCCGCTTCGCCCTATGCCTTCCTCTGAGTGTCTAGTACACCTCCAAAAAGATTCAGAATCTTTGAATGACTATTCCCCTCCTTTTTGAATTTAATTGCTCGATAGGTCTGCTTTCCCGGAAATCTGTCTTCATCGAATTTTCTGTGTCGCTAAAGAATTTTTCTTCACACAAATCCTTTTGAAATGGCTCCCTCCATGTCTTGGGCAACTACGCTTCAAAGGGCATAATTGTTAAAATTGTCCTTGGCAGGCAACCATAATTATTTCCCTCCGTCGTCTTGGGATGGCTTTAGACTGGGGTATTACATTCTCCCCCCCCCCCCCCCCCTTACAATGAATTCGTCCTCGAATTCACTGCTTCTAGTGACTTCCATCCATCTTGTCTTTAAGCTAACTCTCCTCGGTTTGTAAGACTCCTTCTGTGGCTGATTGATCTCTCTTGTACCCTTGATCTTCTTACACCATCCAATTCAGTTTCCGAATTCTTCTTATCCACTTTCTTCTTTCCAAACCATATCCAGAACTGATCCTCAACTCATTCCAAATCTCTTTCCATTCCATCTCCCATTCCATCACATTCCATTCCATTCCATCCAAGCTTCCATTCCTCCCTAGAAAGGGTTTCCTATTGATTTTGGTCTAAAGAAAACCAGGTTCCTCTCTACTACTAAACTCAAACACATTCTACACTTCATTCTATCAACACACTCAAACAAACAAACACGCAAAAGATTTAAGTTTAGAGCCCTTATGCGTACCTTGGCCCTGAGGTTGAGCTCCTCTCACGGTTCGCTGATGACTCTTGCTCGCGGCGACGTGTGATCGATCGAGTATCCGGACGATGGTTCCGTGCTATCCTTATCGGGCAGTCGCGAGTGTGTGAGACGGTCCTTCCGCATCCACCGCATACCGGGTTCGGGTTATATTCTTCTGAGTCAGAACTGCTACTAACTGGTCTTGCAATCGAACGATGATCCTCTGATCCTAGTCGGGTCGGATAATTCTGATGATGAGTCGCGACCATTCCACATTCCATACATCTATTCCTTCGACCAACTTCACTCGGTGTAAGTGCTGTCGGACATACATGTGAGAAGTGGCCAAACTGACCGCATCTGCTGCAATGGATAATCTGTCTGACTCGTTCCTGAGGTAGGACCCTCATTCTCGGATTCTTTCTGAACGGAAGTCTTCCTCCATGACTGGACTGTCCTACTTCTCGAATCGTGATTGGTTCTCCTTGTTGCTCTTTCGGCTGTGGTCACTCTTCGGATACTGCTTGGGTCGTGTGCTCTTGATCGGTAGCACTCGGATGAACATGCAGTGCACTGAGACTGTAGGTTGCGTAGCCGGGCATCCTTATGATAGAACTCCCTTCTCCTTTTGAACTTAGGCCGATCGCTTCTTCACCGGGAACATACACTGGAGGCACATCAACACCGCATGTCCACTCCGGGACAACTTGTGCTTCCTCGCTGGATGAGGATATCTCAATCACGTCTCCTGCTGGTGGCGCCGGGTCATGCACTGCTTCTTCTACGATAGAGACTTCAGGATAGCTTCCTTCTTGTACTTCTTCTCCCACTTCAGGTACTGGAGGATAGTTAAGGTCGAATTCTCGAACTTCTCTTGCTGGCTGCACTGGGTTACTCGGTTCAGCTTCTAATACCGACGTCTCTGGATAGTTAAGGTCTATCCCACGGATCTCTTCTTCGGTTCTGAACATATCCAACAGGTCTGCGAGTGAGTCTCCCGTAGGCGAAGGGTCATCGAAGAATTCACTGTCAAGATAAGGTCCAGATGACTTGCTGCTAGTCTCCTCCGGATCTGACTCAATACTGGTCTCACTGGACGAATCCGATGCACCACTGGATCCACTGGATGAATCAAACCCGGGAATACCCATACTTGGACCACTCCCTCCGGCCATAGTCCAATCTCCGAAACTCGAGAACTTGAACACAAGAAAACATCTGCAAGGTTAGGCTTCCTAGTACAAACTTAACTTAGACTTAAGACAACACTCGGATCTTACACTTATCAAAACTTTATTAAAACGAATCTTTTTGAAAACCGATTTAAGAAAACTTAGAAAAATATCCTCTTACGTTCCGGAAGCATGGTTCACGAACCACGCTCTGATACCACCATTTGTAGCGCCCCCGGAGCGGACCAGATATACAGCAGACACACGGCCAATCAAACAAGAACACCAAGTCCGGTCGCATATCCAACCCGTTCTGGACGCGCCACAAAAGCCGATGTTGAACGGATGGTCCGGCCCGTCTCGAAGGTGATCGAGCTTAAGGCCAGGCCGTCTTTCCAACACCGACCCCCACCACCGGAGATCAAGGCTTGCCAACCCATCCCTCCGACAGCGGGCTGTGAACATGTTCGGACCAACAATACGTATCAGCGGAAGACAATCCTATAATACTTAAGTGCAAGAGGTTTTAACAAACATCCCATTTTATACATCATACATAAGCTTTCTTACAACCGGTTTCTTTTACAAAAGTCTTAAAACAACAAAGCCAAACATTTACACAACCATCCATGGATTCTAAGCCTAAGCTGCTATAACACAAGCCAAAAAAAGGTACTTCTTTCTTAGTAAAACTTACAAGACACATTTTAAAAAGTCTGACAAGTAGTCCGAGCTTTAAGACGTCCATCGCTATCCGATCACTTCTAAAGGTTCCTGCAGGGACATGGGAAAAGAAAAGGGGGTAAGTAATCTAAGATTACTTAGTGAGCTTTCAGGACTCACTAAACATCAGAAACCCACCAACCCAAACATAAACACAGAACACATAATCAAGCATCAACATAGCCGAAGCATAAGCAACCAAAATAGCCGAAGCATGCATCCTACTAACTATATGACCAACTCAACCATATTCTCACGCGTGGGCAATAGAGATCTCATCAAGTGCGGTGTATTCCCCCACCAAAGATTCCGGGCTTGGTAGCCTTGTTTCCCGTCCCGGAACATGCTAACCGAGTGCCCACTCAGGGATCACCCTCGGCAGCTACCCCGTCGGGTCTTCCCACTTCTCTGTCATTCGATACGGTGAGGAACGAACCATAGGGAATACACACACACAGCCACTGAACCGACCAACGGTCCCGCCGTTCCGCTGAGGAGATAGGTTCACGGCAAAATCCACAAAGGAAACTAACCGCCTATCTCTCTCCCGGAACCACCGAAACCAAACCACTCCCAGTGTCCTCCCGGCACATCACCAAGACCACCAAGGCACCAAAACCACCATTTGTAAACCACGCTTAACCACATACCATGCTCACCGCATCGCCAAACCGCATCCACCCCACGAACACCTCATCACCTCATCACCCCAAACACCATGGACTCCAACCCACCGAACTGCTTCCTCCGTTCCATATTCAGACTTGGCATACTTAGTTTATATACAAGGGTCGTGCATGGACCTACGGTCTCTACAGCCCTTATATAACAACTTGCCCATAACTCGGAATAGCAAGAGGGACGTGCAATGGACCCGTGGTCTCTACAGCCCTGGTACTATCCTTGCCATGGACTACCAACACATCTTTCACATCCTTAGTATCGGTTGATGGGTCGTGCATTGGATCCACGATCTCAGCAGCCCATCCACCATACCCCTCGTCATTTGCATCACACCATCTCGTAAACCGCTTCACTCACTTCCATCTTCCACCATCTCATACTCCCACATACCGGATGATGATTATACTTCACCATGGTATCCCTGCAAGAAAACATTAGTCGTGATACCATGGGAAGTCCTGCAAGTTAGTCCGCACACAACAACACACCAACTCAATCATAAATCACCGAAGCAATTCAGATCAAGATGATTCGCACCACAACAAGGCAAGATTATAACACCATCTACACAGAACAATCCTAACCCATCACGCAAACAAGCATAACACCATCTACACAGAACAATCCTAACACGCAAACAAGCATATCACACAAGCAACATCAATCACGATCTCAACATGAAAGAGAAGAGAAGAGAAGAGAGATTCCTTCATGTACTCTGAGTTAGACTACAACGCACGCCCATCCAACTTGGGAACAATACGTTGAGCATAAGTCAGGTTACACTCAGGGCTACCAAGAAACTGAAAACCCATCGACTCAAAGAGAAGGAAGAGGCTCCACGCGAACCAGCTAAAGATCGAACACCACTCCTATGCAACACGCTAGCACCTCTGCTACACCCTCACTCTCTCTACCTCTCTCAACACGCCAACTTAAGATTCTAAGGGAGATTTGGTCACTTGGAATGGAGAATGGAGGATAAGCGAAACTGGAAGAAGAAGAGACCTTAAGCGATTTTATGAGACAAGAAGAAGGAGGTTCGAACTGATTTAATCTGCACCGCCTCCAAGCTCCTCTGTGACGCCAAGCAGCCTCCCAGCTCTCCAAAAATCAGCACCAAACGAGTACACTTGTCGCACATACAAAAATCCTTATTTTCCATGTCTTGTAATTTCTTTTCCTTTCAAATCAATGCTGCCAGCACCTGTGCTCCTACCTGCTTGCTCCAGGCTTCATTAGTCACTAAGAGATGTCAAGAAAGGCTGAGACTTGAGCTTGAACACGAAATTTCCCTCCTTGCACTTCTTTGATCACAACTTCCCTTTTCCCGCAAATCTTCAATGAACAATTCATAACTCGATATTCTTAGATCCAAATCATGATCTGATTGCTTCTGACGCTTCATATGACTGTCTTGTATGCCTCCACAAATTTTCAGATTTTTCGGATGAGAATTTCTTGACCTTTTGAAATAAATCGCTCGAACTGTCTCTCTTCGAACCCATCGCAGTACTTGATGCATAACTCATAATCCTCACGTCCAAAATTGTCTCCGCTTCGCCCTATGCCTTCCTCTGAGTGTCTAGTACACTCCAAAAAGATTAGAATCTTTTAATGACTATTCCCCTCCTTTTTGAATTTAATTGCTCGATTGGTCTGCTTTCCCGGAAATCTGTCTTCATCGAATTTTCTGTGTCGCTACAGAATTTGTCTTCACACAAATCCTTTTGAAATGGCTCCCACCATGTCTTGGGCAACTACGATTCAAAGGGCAGAATTGTTAAAATTGTCCTTGGCAGGCAACCATAATTATTTCCCTCCGTCGTCTTGGGATGGCTTTAGACTGGGGTATTACAATGACCCTTCTTTTTGCAATGGTCACAAGTGATTGTCTTCTTGTCATCTGGTTTGAATGAGCTTTTATTGGCAATGATCAGCTCCCCCTTAGTACCAGACAATCCAAGCGATCCTTGCTCCTTTTGGATTTGGCAACAAACTTCATCAAGACTTGGGAGTTTGCTTGCCCTGAGAATATGCTTGATAAGATCTTGGTAAGAGGCGTTTAAACACATCAATAGTGCATAGACCTTGTCTTGCTCTCTCCTTTCATTCAGCACAAGGTGATCAATGGTGGCTGGCCTCAGCATTTCAAACTCAGCCCACAAAGATCTGAACTTTCCAAAGAAAGCGTTAAACTCCATATCAGCTTGGCTAAAACTGTTGATTGCCCTCTTCACCTCAAACACCCTTGTGAGGTTTGACACATTTCCAAAGACATTTTTGAGGGTATCCCAGAGTTCTTTGGCAGTCACACAGTATGAGTATGCTTCAAGGACTGAAGTATCCAAGGAGCTTTGGAGAATGGCCAAAACCGCTTGGTCTGTTTTGAACCATTTCTTCTTTGAAATCGGTTTAGTTTCCTTCTCATCTTCTGAAGAAGAAAAATCATCATCATCAGGGTCTCCAACATGGGACCACACTCCACGCCCACAAAGCACAGCTTTTGTGGTCCTTGCCCACAAGAGGTAGTTACTTCCCCCTTTCAAAGTGATTCACAAGGCCTTCTTTGGCTTGTTGGTGTCATGGGTATCATCATTGTTGTTGTCCATTTCTTAGTAAGGAGCAGATTTCAAGTTAGTATCTTGGAGCTTGAAAAGATCTTCCTTTTGAAGCAAGATGGACAAAAGACTCAGCTTTAGAGAAAAAGGCTGAGAAAATGTGAAGAGAATGGAAGAGATTTGCCAAGAACACTCCTAAAGGTTTGAGCTTTAGGTTTATGAATGGCAAAGAAAAAAAAAAAAACTGAACTGAAGAACAAGTAAATATGATAGATTAAAGGACTGAAAAAGGAGAGATTAAGAGAATGGAGAAAAGAGATTAGGATCTAATTCTCTGATACCATGTGATATTTATAAGATTAATGAGAGTTTAGTGGTAGATTAAAGAGATGGAACCCAGAAAATAGAGAATAACCATTGATGAAGAATATAGAGAGAGAATGCTATCTGCCTCGTTGAGTTAAAATACAAATATATAGGACAAGACTTTAGGGTACCCAGAACCACAAATTGGGATACAGCCTGTCTACTTTAACTTGAATTGAAATAAGAGAGGGAAATGTGAACAGTACTTCCCACCAAAGTCAACACGAAGCCTCAACATAAGCCAATGCACTTACCTCACACTTGTTCAGGCAGGCATTCGCTGGTCATGAGCGGTTGTCTGAACTTAACGTCGGTTCACTGTGCCTGCATCCTCCAGGCTCACCGCAGCCACACCCAGACCACTTTCCCTCACCCGGCTCATTGAACCAGTGTAAAGCCAGAGGGTCTCTCTCCCTTGGTATGTGTACATACAAAGCCTAAAAGCTCAAGGAATAAAAGCTTGTTTATTTGAGTTTTCTCTTCTCGTCCTTGAAGTGATTACAAAGTACTTTACTTTTTTTTTAAGTTTTAACAAAATCATCATCTGAATGCAGAAAATCTTCTGTAATTGTTCGATCAAGAATATATAAATTTCCGTTTACCTATTGCCTTTATATTATACTTAGTAAGAAAGTATATCGTATGTTTTTAAGTATAACGCTGGCGAGCTAGGTGTTGCTAGGAGGTTATTGGACGCTATGCCTGAAAAAGATGTTGTGACGTTGAACTCTCTGCTTCATGGATATAGCCAGTACGGTTATGGAGAGGAAGCTCTGAGGTTTTTTTAAAGAGTTAAAACTAAGCGTTGATTTGATCACAGTGACGACAGTTGTAGGGGCTTGTGCAAAGTTGGAAGCTTTGAAATGCGGGAAGCAGATATATGATATATCCTCGGATTCTGGGTTGAACGTGACTCTGATTGATCGTCTGCAACGCTATGTTCGTTTTTGAAATGAGATTGAGTCGCCGGCGATTTGCTGAGTAGAAGACGAAGAACAAGGGAAGAAAAAAGAATTGTTTGGTCGACGCCGTTAACAGAGACATGAAACACCGTTTTTTTATTTTTCAGATTTTCTTATATTTTGTTTTAATCATAATATTATGTGGCAGGGGAGGTGCACAAAGAAATACACCTCTATGGGTTCACCTAAGAATATTATAAGAGGAGATAATATTTTAAATTTATTTTTGTTTTTATATTTTTTACTTTGTATAAAATACATATTTTTGTAAGTCATAATGTCATATGTGTTTATAGGTTATTTATTTGACACTTTTCTTTGGACATTTTTTTATTATTTCTTTTTGATAATACATATTTATAAATTTGAAAATTTGAAATATGTTAACAGTTTTATTTTTATATAAGTACATTATATTATTTTAATATCTTTTGAGAGCGGATAATATTTTTAGTTGGTTTTCCTTTTATTTTTATACTTTATATGAAAAAAATATTTGTGTATATATTAAATTTAAACTTTAAAGTATAGCATTTAGTTTTTACAGAATAATATGAAATTAAATAAATAATTTTAATTTGATTTTCTTGTAAATTTATTAATTTATATAAATAGATTAACCAATTTATGAATACCAAAATTGTATAGTCTGTCTGATATTTTAAGTTCATTTTTAATATTTTTATAATAAAATGATATAATTTATCATTTTTACCAGTTTCGCAGTGATTAAAATATGTTTTAAAGTTTTTATAACAAAGTAAGTAATTCATCTTTTTAACTTATCTTGTAGTGGTTTAAATATTTTGCACATTTGAGAAAATAACCAGTATATGAATAGAATTAAAAATGTTAATCTAAAACCGTCCAATTATAGGTCAAATAATATAAATATTGATTAGGTTTTTAATATTTAAATGTTTTCAAGTTAAAAATATATTCTTTTAATTCTAGTATTCTAATATTTTAATAAGGTCAAATTATAAACAAATATGATTTTTTTTGTTAGATAATATTCATAATTTTCAAAAATAATAATTTGAGTATATTGTTTTATGTTATTTTTTATGTATTATTTTTTTTAAACCAAGTTATTCTTTAAATCTTCAATTTATTATTTGTAAAAGTAATTGGTGTACTAAATGATTTAATAATATTTATTTTGATTTATTAATTTAATTATGCTTATAGAATATATGAAGATATCATAAAATTTATATTTTTCGTTTTATAAAAACATTTTTATTAAATATTAGTTTATAGTTATTTTAAAGTATATATACAAATTAATTTAATTGTTAAAAAATATTATAATATTTCTGTAAGATTTGGTTGTTGGTAAAAAATGAATTATATCTTCATATTTAAAGAAAGAAGATATTAATAGATATTATGAATAAATTAGTTAAAAGTTGATTTAACATGTTTACCCTTAATGAAAATTTAAGATATTGAATAATTTCAATGGCATTTTCAGTAAAATAACACATGACTAAAGTTTAGATTCATATTTGTTTCCTGTTTTAATATAGTAAATCATTTATATAAACTATGATTTCACCAAATTAATATTAATGGCATTTTCTGTTAATAATCTAGTATATGATGTCATTTTTTAAATTTGGCTTGAGGATGATGTGGTGTTGACACTTCATCATCGCATTTATGTAATAACACATGAATGCAAGGTTACTTTAAAAAAATAGATTCTCAAATAATATATAAAAGATAGATAATATGATTAATTTTATGTATAGTAGTCGAGATAAATAAAAATAAATAAGTACATAATTTTATCTATAGTAGAGAAAATTTAATTGGTTAAATCAGTGAAATTACCAAAGTCATTGCAGTCGGTTTGATTTAAATAAAGGAAGATCTGCGTGTATTACTTTTGGGTTTGGATTGGGTTGAATTTATTTGGCCACTTTAACCCATGTTATATCTGTTGCCAAACAGATATCTTACTATTAATATTTGAGGAGTAGTTTTAAGAGAATACTTGAAAAGGTCTTATAATTAAACATTTTGACATTGATTCCTTTAGTAAAATGTGTTTGGTTACAAGATTAATTATGGGTAAAACTGGACAGAATTTTCGATCACACCCAACACATCTCAAAAACCCAACCCATGATAAAAATAAAACACGCGGATCCTTAAACCGATTTACTTGAATCAAACATTATTCCGACTGTTGATTACTAACCAAACCATGTTGTAAACTGAATGTTTACAGTACATGATGGTTGGTTCCTTGTCTTCAACCATGCCACAATCTGATCGGATATGTTGGGTCATTGACCTTAACCAAACACATTCACGGCTGGCCTCATGAATCACCAATATCTCTGCGTGATTGGACGAAGTGGCCGCGATTGTTTGCTTCATAGATCGCCAAGAAATTGCTGTCCCACCGTGCGTGAAAACATAACCTGTTTGCGATCTGGCATTGTGCGGATCCGACAGAAAACCTGCATCAGCAAAACCAACTAAACCTTCTTTGTTAAGGTTAGTATAAAATAAGCCTAGATCCTTTGTCCCTTGTAGGTAACGCAGGATATGCTTAATACCGTTCCAGTGCCTTTGAGTTGGACATGAGCTAAATCGAGATAGTAGATTCACGGCAAAACAAATGTCTGGTCTAGTGTGGCTAGACAAGTACATTAAAACTCCTATAGCACTGAGGTATGGCACTTCAGGACCGAGAATTTCTTCATCGTCCTTCTTTGGACCGAATGGATCACTGTCCAATCCGAGGCTTCTCCCACCACCATTGGGCCTGGTCAATGGGTGGGCCTGGTCCATATTAAATCTCTTGAGTACTTTCTCAGTATATACCAATTGATGCACAAGGATTCCATTATTCACGTACTCAAGCTGCAATCCCAAACAAAACTTAGTTTTACCTAGGTCTTTCATCTCAAACTCTTTCTTTAAATACTCAACTGTTTGGGCGATTTCACCAAAGGTTCCTAGTATGTTTAAATCATCCACATACACTGCTATGATTACAAATCCTTTGTTTGCAAACTTCTTTATGAATATACATGGACTGATGGGGTCGTTCTTATAGCCTTCCATACGCCCACTTTGTTTAAGTCCATAAAGGGATTTGTCCAGCCTTATGCAGTATTGTTCTCGAGAACCTTTCTTATCTTTGAGCTCAATACCCTCTGGTAATCTCATATATATTTCATTATCCAATGGACCATATAAATATGCGGTCACTTACATCCATTAGCCGCAAATCAAGTTTCTCTTTTATAGCCAGACTTATCAAGAATCTAAATGTCTTAGCATCTACCACAGGGGAGTATATCTCCTCATAATCTATTTCTGGTCTTTGTAAGAATCCTTGTGCAATAAGCCGTGCCTTATATCTCACGATTTCACCATGTTCATTTCTCACAATTACAAAGACTCATTTGTGTCCCACTGGTTTTACATCGAACGGTGTCCTTATTATTGGACCAAACACATCCCACTTTCTTTGATATATTCAACTCCACGTCTCTGTATTCTTTCCATTTTAACCAATCAGATCTTTGAGTGCACTCTAATATAGACATGGGTTCCTGATCCTCATTTAACTCAAGTGATACCTTGTAAGCAAATATATCATTGATGTCGACATCTTTTCGGTTCCATTGTATTCCAGACATGATATAGTTTATTGAGATCTCATTATTATCTAGACCTTCAGGACCTTGAGGTTCGGCGTCCGGCATCCCAAACCTCATTAACCGGTTCCTTATGGTCAGCCGCGGCCATGTCTTTGGTTTCCTTAACCTCAGTTTCAATTGCACCTTTCTTTGATTTCCGAAGGTTCTTATCTTTGGAACCTATTGGTCTACCACGTTTCTTACGTGCTATAGACTATGTAGCAACTTGAGTGTGTCCCTTTTTGACATCAATTCGTACTAGTGCATTACAAGCTTGTATGTACGATTTTGTTACTTTCTTCGGGTCAGCAAAGGAATCTGGCAATTGATTAGCTAGCTTTTGTAAATGTATAATCTTTTGGATCTCTAATTCACATTCTAGAGTCCGAGGATCTTGCCATGTTAAGGATGTTTGATTCCATGATATCTCTTTAACCAGCTTGTTATTCTCTCCACATAATGTAGGAAAATCTGAGTCATCAAACTGACAATCAGCGTATCTGGCCTTAAATAGATGACCCGTGGTTGGCTCTAGATACTTAATAATGGTGGGAGAATCATATCCAACATATATTCCCATCCTCCTTTGAGGTCCCATCTTTGTTCTCTGTGGTGGTGCAATGGGTACATAAATGGCACACCCAAATGTCTTGAGATGGGGAAATGTCTGGCTCATGACCCGTGAGTAATTGGGATGGCGAATATCTATGCTCACTAGATGGCCTGATGCGTATAAGTTCTACTGCATGTATTACTGCGTGTCCCCAAGCAGCTACTGGAAGCTTCGACCTCATGAGTAATGTTAGAGCAATGGCCTTATGAGTAATGGCAAGCTTCGACCTTATGAGTAATGGTCGAACAATGGCCTTATGAGTAATGGCCTGATTCGTTCAATAAATGATTCGACTAATCCGTTATATGTATGGACATGTGCCATGGGATGTTCTACACTTACCCCCATGGACATAAAGTAGTTATTAAACGCTTGGGACTTAAATTTACCAGCATATATTCTCTTTAGTTACTTTGACTGGTGATGGCCTAATGATGAGTTTCCCTTGTGAACATGCTACACACGTGAGATTTTTAGGGAAAACTCTGTTTTCTTTGAAGGTGTGCCCTTTAGAACTTTGTATGAGTTTACGCATCATGTTAGAACCGGGATGGCCAAGCCGGTCATGCCACATAGTGTACTCAGTAAACCGTTTGGTTACTGCAGCATTAGCTTCTATCATATTGACCTTCGCATAGTAAAGGCCAGTGGATAGTGCGGGTATAGTCTCTAAGACTTGCTTATGGCCGTGGGTGATCTTAGTTATATGTAGGAATTCTTTATTCCCTTCACCCTTTGTTTTGATATGGAAACCCTTCAAACGAATATCTTTGAAACTCAATAAGCTCCTTTTTGAGCTGGGTGAATATAAAGCATCTGATATTTCAAGATGCTTGCCCTTAGGAATATGGGACTGGCTGTAGCCCTTAGGAATATGGGACTGGCCATAGCCTTCAATAGGACTACCTATACCCGCAATTGTGCTAATGAACCATGTCTTAGACATTGACAAACGATTTATAATGCATAAAACTCAATAGATTATAGATTATAACCAAAGTCATGGAACAATAAAAAATCATAAACCAAATCAAAACACTAGATGCTGAAATCAATTAGACTCCTTTAGGCAATCTGAAGTCTCATAATCCATTGAGGCATCATTCTCTTGGTCAAAGTCGCCTTCGCCATCGTGATAGACCAAATGGGCTTGGGGCCCTTTTTCAAGCTCTCTTGATAGAGTTCAACAAGTTACTTAGGAGTGTTGGGGTCAAAACCCACTCCTCGGAGATCGAAGGACAAAGAGACCAGGCATTGACACAGCAAGACACGAAAACCACTCCCGAAGACTAAAAGAGACTATATTCTCTTCTGTCAAGACGCCATTTTCTCCGGAAGGAAGCAAGGCGCCACATTCTCTGCCTCAAGGCTAAGGCGCCATTTTCTCCGGAAGGAAGCAAGGCGCCACATTCTTTGCCTCAAGGCCAAGGCGCCACTTTCTCCGGAAGAAAGCAAGGCGCCACATTCTTTTCCTCAAGGCCAAGGCGCCACTTTCTCCGGAGGGAAGCAAGGCGCCACATTCTCCTCCGAGACCAAGAAGCCACTTTCTCTTAAAGGCCAAGAAGCCACTTTCTCTTCAAGGCCAAGAAGCCACTTTCTCTTCAAGGCCAAGAAGCCACTTTCTCTTCAATGCCAAAGCGCCACTTTCTCCGGAAGGAAGCTAGGCGCCACATTCTTTGCCTCAAGGCCAAGGCGCCACTTTCTCTGGAAGGAAGCAAGGCGCCACATTCTTTGCCTCAAGGCCAAGGCGCCACTCTCTCTGGAGGGAAGCAAGGCGCCACATTCTCCTCCGAGACCAAGAAGCCACATTCTCTTCAAGGCCAAGAAGCCACTTTCTCCAAGGCGCCACATTCTTCAGGGCAAGGCGCCACATTCTCATGGAAGGACCAAGGTGCCACATTCTCGTAAAAAGAAACGGGCTTCTTGAGTTCATAGAAAGAAACGGGCTTCTTGAGTTCGTAAAAAGAAAAGGGCTTCTTGAGTTCGTAAAAAGAAAAGGGCTTCTTGAGTTCGTAAAAAGAAAAGGGCAAGGCGCCACTCTCTCTGGAGGGAAGCAAGGCGCCACATTCTCCTCCGAGACCAAGAAGCCACATTCTCTTCAAGGCCAAGAAGCCACTTTCTCCAAGGCGCCACATTCTTCAGGGCAAGGCGCCACATTCTCATGGAAGGACCAAGGTGCCACATTCTCGTAAAAAGAAACGGGCTTCTTGAGTTCATAGAAAGAAACGGGCTTCTTGAGTTCGTAAAAAGAAAAGGGCTTCTTGAGTTCGTAAAAAGAAAAGGGCTTCTTGAGTTCGTAAAAAGAAACGGGCTTCTTGAGTTCGTAAAAAGAAAAGGGCTTCTTGAGTTCGTAAAAAGAAAAGGGCTTCTTGAGTTCGTAAAAAGAAACGGGCTTCTTGAGTTCGTAAAAAGAAAAGGGATTCTTGAGTTCGTAAAAAGAAAAGGGCTTCTTGAGTTCGTAAAAAGAAACGGGCTTCTTGAGTTCGTAAAAAGAAACGGGCTTCTTGAGTTCGTAAAAAGAAAAGGGCTTCTTCAGTTCGTAAAAAGAAACGAGCTTCTTGAGTTCGTAAAAAATAATTGGGCTGCCTGAGGATTTGACTCGGAACGACCCGGTTCGGGACACTGTTCGCCCGGAGTTTCCCGCAAAAACACTATTCACGGAAAACACTGTTCGTGTACCGACGGAAACCGGGAAAAAATCCAATCGCAGCGGAAAACCGGGATTACGATAGACCGACCGGAGGCGAACTGGGCCAAGAATGGACTGGATGGAGACATGTCAGGAAATCGGGCCGCGAATCGAGCCCGAATCATTTGAAGTCGGCGGAAGATAATGATTCCAGCATCCCACATCGCTAATAGCTGCCTTCAGCGCCCTAGGACGTCCAGTATATATATGCATATGTTTGTACTAAGCTTAGATCATCCAATCTCGAGTATAAGAGTTTTCGCATTATAAGACATTAAGCGTTTGCGAGTTTTCTTGCACTTCGACGAAATCATCTCAATAAAATCGTCTTTTCAATTTCGGTCCTCGAGTTCTCATAAAATAGGATTTTCGGACCCCCCACAAATTATAAGTTTTTGATTGTGTTAGTTTCGACTCTCACAAGGAGTCTTGCACGTCTTTGCCCAATGGTTCCCCATACCGCATCGGTGGCAAGAGGAAGATTTGGCCGAGTGTTGCGGTTTGGATATACCGCGGCCTTTACCAGGACCTCGACTGTATTCGGATCGGTTACCACGGCCATGACCACCATTGTAGTGTCCTCGGCCATTGCCACGACCTCCTCCTCGACTGTTCCATCGGTTGCGACCGCGGCCGGAGTACTTGTCCTGTTGGACATAGTTGGTCTCTTTTGTTTCCTTAGGCTCTTTCTTGGCCTCTTCAGCTTTAATAGCTTCGGGTATTGGGGTAGAGCCAGGGGGTCTCATTGCACTGTTCATCATCAACAACTCATTGTTTTGCTCAGCAAGGAGCAAACAAGAGATTAAACTTGCATATGTGGTGAAACCCTTTTCACGGTATTGTTGCTGAAGCACAATGTTATTAGCGTGAAAGGTAGAGAAGGTTTTCTCTAGCAAGTCGTTTTCGGTCATTTCCTCACCACATAATTTTAAGATGGAAACGATCTTGAACAGCGCCGAATTGTATTCATCCACGGTTTTAAAATCCTGGATCCTCAGATTCTTCCAATCAAATCGGGCTCTGGGTAATAGCACCCTTTTCTGGTGATCATATCTGGATTTCAATGCTGTCCAAAGGTCCAGCGGATTTTCAATAGTGAGGTATTGATTCTTGAGACTCTCAGCTAGGTGATGGCGTATGATTAAAATCGCCTTATACTTTTCCTTTTCAGAGGTTTCATTACCCTCGATTATACATTCACCTAGCCCCATTGACTTTTAGGATAATCTTAGTATCCAGGGCCCACTGTAAGTAATTGTCGCCCGAGACATTGAGTGCAGCATATTCGAGATTGTTGATTTTCGACATATGATGCAAAATATAATCTCAGGTTTAAATGAGCTAGCATGCGATTTTATTCAATTAATCATGCCTTCGATTTATCAAATAATCATGCGGTTTTATATGCATAAAAATCAATCCTAGGCAAGCATGATCTAGGACAAAAATAATAAAAGGAAAAGATCATGCAAAGATTAAGAATTTTCAAAATTTCCTTTTTCTAAAAAAAAGAAAGGCTAGATTTTCCTATTCGAGATAGGATTAGGGTTTGCAATTTTCCATTTTTTTTTCTTTTAAGGTTTTAGTTCTAGGTTTGATGCATGCAACAATGAGCAAACAAGCTAACAATCCTAATTCATAAAGCAAACAACCGGATTCATGGCTTTAGATTTTACTAGTCACGATTTTGGGGTTTTAGTTTTAGGTGATCAATCAAGTAATTTAATCAAGCAAAAAAAAATATAGGATTCAATGCTTTAAATCGTGACTAGGGCTTAGAAGATCAAGGATCTAAAATCGCAGAATAGGCTTTAGGGTTTTGTGATTTTAGGGTTTCATGCAATCAATCAATTAACACAATCAAATCTGATTTTAGGGTTTATATTCACTTAGATTCAATTTCGATTTGGTGTTCTTGAGTTTAGGGATTTGATTTTACTTTGATCACCGTTTGGGTTGAATGGATTTGAACCGGGAGCTAAAGACCTCGAAAAACAAACTGACCACGAATTGATTGGAATCGGTGGTCGCTCTCTCTTCAGGTCGGCGGTCGGCGGCAATTAGGGTTTATGGGGTCGGCGGTTTATCAGAGCAAACTTGTGCTGATAACGTGTTGTAAACTGAATGTTTCTGTGTCTATTAATGAATGACCAAGGGTCCATATATATAGTGGTTTATATGAAAGGCATAAACAAGAAAAGGAAAACCTTAGACAACCAGTAATAGGAAAACTCTAAGTATGAGCCGACTTGGTCTTGGTTATATTAGGCCGGTTATGGAGTTCATCACTAATCGATTTATAACAAACCATCTATTATCAAGATTTTTACATCTAACCGGTTAATAAATCAGACACCTATGTGATCACCTATTTATTAGTAAAAAGCTGTACTCTAAAAGACCTGTATCAGATTCTATTATCAAACAAAGCTGAAAAATAATGGAGATTAAGAATTTTAGACTAGGTTAATCAAAGTGAATTTGTATGTGTAACCGGTTAACTAAAAGCAAGATAAATGATAAGATATCAATTCCTCAAAAATATCGAACAAATATTCTTCACCAACAACCATATTGTCTCAAATTAATTGATAAGATATCAAATCTTCAAAAAATTTGGAAACTATATATTGTTAACTATAAAGATTTCTTGATTAATCTATTTAAATTAATTACTCTTATAAAATCTAATATACTTATTTGATATTGAAATAATTACTACACTTCTAAATACTCATGAACATGATTAATCTTTTGGCAAATAAATCCTCAAAAATATGAGAAATTATATATTGTTAAGCATAAAGATTTCTTGATTAATCTATTTAAATTAATTACTCCTATAAAATCGAGTATACTTATCTGATACCAAAATAATTACTACATCTCTAAATACTCACGAACATAATCAATTTCTTACCTAATCTCTTTAAACTAATTACTACACTTCTAATAGAATATACCCTAAGAAATTTCGATCAACAATCATAGATTTATTTGCCGAATATACTTATATGATGCTAAAATAATGACTCTATCCCTTTTGCATTAAACTAATTAATATCATACTAAATCCAAACAAATTTTCGATAATCACATACTTTTGACATTATTAATTTCCTACCAAATCTGTTAAGACTAAATTACTCATAAAAATGTAATATACCCTACAAAATTTCTTTGTTTCCTTAATCATAGAAACAATAAGATCTTTTCACTAGCCAATAATGAAAATCAGATATTCTTCATCAAGAAGTATAATGCCAAAAAAAGTTCTGGTTCATGGTAAATATATTCGAAATAGATCCTATAATCTTTTAGTTAATATATGAAATCTCCTAACAGTAATTTGACCTTCCTATTAACTATTTTTGTTTTATTTTGTTTAAATTCTAACCACAGAATTTTTCTCAAGGATTTCATTCTAACCTACAATCTAAAACCTTTTATATATATATGTGGGTGAACATGAAGATTTTACATACCTAGCAACTTCGACTTTGAGATCAAACCCAACAAAACCACATGTAAAATTCAAGTGAAAATCCTTCACACATGGAAGCAGTACAGTGCAAACACATGCGAGACACTGGAAATGATTCTTGCATATGAAGAGGTAAAATTATAACTTCTTTCAATCTTGTGATCAAGAATGCCTCGGTGTTAACTGATGTTGGTAATGCAGAGGTAAACCAGAAAATCGCAGCTGGAGCTGAAGTGGTTGAATCAAGAAGTGGCAAGAAAATGGGGACAGTTTCAACAGCTTTGGGTAAAGGAATGGGAGTGATGAGAGTAGAGGAAGATTTTAAAGCATCAACTAAGTTAACAGTTAGAGGCAATTAGACCGATGTTGTAATACTCCTGTTTAGAGCTGGAAATACCCACGAAGCAAAATAAATTTTGAAGCCCGATGAGAACAATTTTAAAACTTCCGGGACTTGGATCGTAGCTACACAAGAAATCAAGGAAGCCAGTACAAAAAGATTCATGCCAAGAAAAATTCTGACACAACAGTGAAAAATCAGAGAACCCAGCTTTTCAGAGAAAGGACAGTTCGAGCGAATAAATCCAAAAGACCTAGTTGTGTCCGACCCAAAAATCCTTCCTGAAACCTTTTGGAGACATAAAAGACACTTGTAAGAAGATTCAGAACGAATCAGATCAACTTTTGAACGATGGAATCTAAAGTTACACAGAAGATGCCAAGAAGGTCTGAGAAGGAGTATTTCGAGAAAATTAATTCAAAGGACCGAGCTATACTTGTCCAAAAATTCTGGAATTTTGTAGAGACATCGAGGACACCTGTATGAAGACTCAGAAAGAAACATAACGATTTTTGGATGGTAGAATCACAAGCTACACAGGAGATTCTGAAGAGGTACGAAATGGGCAAGTCCAAGAAAGAAAAACTCAAAACAAGAACCTGAGTGCTCAAATCTGAGTCAGAGCTTGTCTTCCCCCTACTGTGTGACTAATGAGAGATATGACAAGTGATTAAGCAACCATGTGTCACCTGAGATAAAAAAAAAGAGCTTATGGAAGAGAAAATCAAGAAAATTTGCATGGCAACCAAGTGGGTATTGCATGGACGTGATGAGTGGCTAGTCTAGGGTTTAGGGGGTGTGATGCAGCAAAGCTACTCTAGAGCATCATTATTGGGAGTTTTTAACATGAAGTTCTTAAAATAAAATATAACTATATGTATATGTTTATATTCTTTTTTAATAAAGAGTCTCTAAACTTTGGGTAATCATTACCAAAATATCTCATAAATAAGAAACATTTTGGTAATGATTACCCAAAGTTTAGAGATCCATCTAATTAAATATTAATATTTATATTATATAATTTTTCAAGAATTTTTTTAAGAACCCAGCAATAATGATGCTCTTAATTGTAAAGCAGGCGAATTGGTGTCATCCCACTCATTCCTTGGTGATCACTCCTCTTCTTCCCTATATAAAGAGATGTGCTCTTCCCATCCATATTTTTCTTGTTTTGCCAAATTAGAAGCTTGAGTAAGAGTTAGTAAGTGAGAGAGAGCATGGTGTAGAGAGAGAGAGAGAGCGGTGGTTAGCGAGATTAGCTTTGGAGCTTTTGGTGTTAGTTTCGGTGGTCTCTTCTCTCTTCTCAATCTCGTTTGGTGAGTTTCAGTGTAGTAGCCCAGCGATTGTTCCTGACTTATACTGCATCGTGATGTTCCCAATATAGATGGGCTAACGTTGTAGTATAACTCGGATCAATCAATGGAATTCTTTCCTTCTCTCTTTCTGTTAAATCACTTGGTTATTTGCTTGATTGTTTGCGTAATCATGCATGATTTTTCTTGTCTTGATTTAGTCGGTTTTGTTAGTATATCTTGCTTTGCGTGAGTTATACTGTCTGTTAGGTTGAGAACTGCATTATCATGATTAGTATGCATGATTTTGTTGATTAATAACATGAATATGTATGGTGTATATTGCTTTTGATTAACCGGATTTGGGTGTTGTTTACTTTGCATGTGAAATGCAGTAGTGTGCATGTTAAGCGATTGTAAATTGGATTTAGGTGCATGTTAAGTGAATGTGAACTGGATTAGTGTGCATGATAAATGATTATAAAATGGAGTAGTATGCATGTTAAGTGAAAATAAAATGGATTAGTATGCATGTTAAACGATTATGAAATGAGTGTTTTTGCATATCTGAGCGTTTATAACTTGGTAATTTTGTTGATTAAGTGAATTTGAGATGATGTGATTAAATGATGAGTGTGGATAGATATATCATGAATCCGATTATGTGTGTGGTATGGAATGACTAATGATTGTGCATGAGATTATTGTAGTGTTAACTAACGATTATGTAGGAGTTTGTTGTGTTGTAAACTAACGTGTGCAGTTACTTTCTGCGGCACGAGCTAACGTTTTATGCAGGTATGCCGTGGTGAAGTGTGATTAAAAGTAGGCAAGAGTGAGTAGTAGTATATGGTGTGAGGTGGTGAAGCGTGATGTGCACGTACTAGTGTATGGTGAATCGTGGTCTAAGTCTAAGTGTCTGTGTGCTGTGTTACCTGCTGGGAGAGGTGGCGGTTGGATGCATGACCTTAGGGTTGTGTTATCCTCCCTACCGAGCAATATCACAGACGGTGTGAAAGATTTGTCATGGTCTTCGGACCCATTTGCATTCTTTCCACCGGAAGACTTACGATTGAAATGAAGAAGAGTGCACGCCATGAAGTCATGGAAGCATAAGCGATGTTGTGGAGTGATCGTAAGCAGAGTTGAGATGAGATGTGAAGTGGTGTGGAGATGTGGTTGATGTGATGAGTGATATTAGGTGATGTTGAGATGTGATCGATGTGAAACGGGGATGTTGATGAAGGTGTGGTGTGGTGGTGTGTCAGTCCGATTGGTGTGTGATCCTTCGGACTGAGGCGGAACCGTGTGAAGCGGTTTAGTGGCGGTGTGTTCGTATTCCCCATGTTCCTCCACGGTTAGCGAATGTACTGCTAGTCGTGGGGAAGACTCGGAGAGACGGGATTGCAGCCTATGGTCGAGTGTACCCGACAGGGTATTGTGACAGCATTCCGGAAGAGGAAGGGCGGAGCTGGGCCGAATATGCACTAGAGTCATTTGCCGGTGCTCGGTTTTGTTGTTGTGATGTTCCGGCTTGACGGTCTTTGTGATAGTCAAGTACAGGGTGTTCACGGGGAGGGAATACGCCATGCTAAGAGATCTACGTACCCACACGTGTGTGAAGAGTGGAGTTGGTCATATAGCTCTAGGATTGCATGTTTCGGCTATCTTTATTTTTCTTATGCTTTGGCCATTTTGTTTTCGTGCTTCGGTTATTTTGTTTCCGTGCTTCGGCTATGCTTCTGCTATTGTTTGCTCGTTTATTTGCTTTGAATATATGTGATTGCTTGTTGGTTATTTCAGGGTTTGGGTTTGCTTTCTAACGCATCGGTGAGTCCTGAAACTCACTGAGTACTATTTCGATTACTCACCCCTTTTCCTTTTCCCCCTTTTCAGGAGCCCTTAGATCGTGGGTAGCTAGATGGCTGTTCTTAGGCTCGGTTCTCTCGCCCTCCTTTTCAAGTGGTGTCTCGTAAGTTAAGAGAATAAACGATGTGATCACTTTCTGTTCGGTGTGTCCGTTTTGTTTTCCAAGGTCCATGGACAAACTCGTTTATGTATTCGTTTTTGTGGATTTTGAACTTAAGAACATAAGGTATATTGTGGGAATTAATAAGAAGTGTGTTTGTTAAAAAACCTCTTGCACTTATATTATGTGTTCTTCTGCTGATATGTATTACTTAGTCCGAGTATGTTCACAACTCACTGTCGAATGAGACGGGTTGGCAAGCCCTGATCTTCGGTGGTGGGGGTCGGAGTTGATCGGATGGACTGGCATTAAGCTCGGTTACCTCCGAGTCGGGCTGGACTATCTAGTTAAGCTTGGCTTCTGTGGCATCTCTGGATCGGATAGATGTGCGTTGGTCTCTCGTGTTCTTGTTTGATTGTCGTTTGGTTGGACATGTCTATTCCGGTTCGGGGGTGTTACAGATGTAGCCGGCTGATTTGTTCCAACAGAACCAATCAGGAGTTGCCTCTGTGTAATAACTACTTCTTAAGGTAAAAGAAAGAGTTTAACGAAATCTCGTGGTTTTACTTAAAATTGACTTGAGGATTGAGTAATCTATTTATTAGATGCTCAAGTAAAAATATCGTTTTGTTATTTGTTTGTTTACTTTTTGCAGTTATACAGTATAAAGTTGAATACTTTACCGGCGAGAATGTGTCTTTTTGAAGTTAGTGGCTGGCAAGAAGCAAGTTCATAGCTTTGTTTATATTCCACTGTTTAACAAATAATAAAAGTTGAAACTTTCGGTGAGTTTTAGACTTACATAATGTATACGCTTATTTGCAGGTCCATCGTTAAATTAGTAAAGTGTATGTGAGACCACCTTTAGAGTTCCAATTTCAAGTCCAATGTTTTGGCTTATATAGTTGTAAGTTATATTCTCTTTTCATTTGATACAGCAGCACATTGAATAGTCAATGTGATAATGTGAAACCTATCTTAGAAGCCAAAATGTTCTATATGGCAGAAAACTGTTTTGAACTAACAGTTTGTTGTTTTAGTTTTCTGTCATGTTTCTTTCTGTTGCAGGAAAACGAGTCCCATGCCAGAACCTAGATGGAGAAATCAAAATTCCTTTCAATTTTACAGTAAAGTTAAATCTGTTTTCATTGTTCGTTATTAATTACTGCAAAAGTGAGAATCTACTTGAAAATTTTCCATATTTTTCCATTGTGGGATAAAATATGATACTCATGGGTATATTCATCTTAGATCTGTTTCACCCTTATAAAGAATCGGAGTAAGAGTGAAGAAAATGAAACCATAAATAAAGGAATAAATATTACATTTTTTTACCTTATTAAAATGTTCATATTGTTTGTTTCCTATCCAAACACTGAATAAAGCAATTTCTGCGGATTAATGGAGACAAGTTTATAAGGAGATTTTCAGCGTGGTGCAAACGGAGCCGTTCATTGTGGTCGTGGATCCTAGTGAAATGGATAAAATTATCCGTTGTATAATTGTCCTTGTAATAGTTCTCATAATTTGTATCAGCGAGAAAAAAAAAATACTTCAAGTTCTTCAGCCATTTTCCATGTCGTTCCCCTGTAACAAACGTGTTGAAGCTTCAGATATTAGAAAACAGGAACACATTTTACAATAACTAACTGAGTCAAGCAAAAAAAGACCCACCACGGTGAACCATTTGTAGAACCTCTCCCCACAGTCTCTGTATGTTCACACCAAGATTGTAAGACCCGATCAGCCACAAGAATGAGAGCAAAAGCAATAAGGGAGACTACTAAATGACATTTTAATTGAAGCATGAAGACAAAGACAAAGACATAAACCCAAACTATTCATATTCTTAAAGACAAAGACAAAGACGAACCTAAATAGACTAGCGTTGCTAAAATTAAGGTTTCTGCAATCAAAAAGACAAAGATATAAACCCAAAACCATTCTTAAACTCAGAATATAACACAAACAATTGTGGAACAAAGATGACATAAATAGTTGAACAAAGTGAAAGAGTCCAATTTGGTAGAGATTACTTATGGATGTAACATTATCAAACAGATCGCATGCTTGTGAAAAAAGCAACAACAAGATTTGGATTATTTATAACCAAAAAGCAAAATCGATTCATATATTTATCAATGCTAGAGACATACATAGAATTTTAATTATCACAAGATTGTGGTATAGATCTATGAACCATTAAATTACAATTCCA
Source organism: Isatis tinctoria (assembly GCA_010577795.1). Classification (NCBI taxonomy): domain Eukaryota; kingdom Viridiplantae; phylum Streptophyta; class Magnoliopsida; order Brassicales; family Brassicaceae; genus Isatis; species Isatis tinctoria. The sequence continues at coordinate 23,582,544 of CM021250.1, forward strand.
TGAACAGTTCAAATTTCAAAAATTTATATACAGATCAAAATCAAAATTCCACAACACATTTTAATCTCTTAAAGAAAGTAGATCAACCTTATAAATCTCGGATTCCGCGACGGCCAAGTTCATTAGCAGAGCTTCAGATTATCCATGCAATATGGATGAATGAATTCAAGTTCTCTCCTTCCTCAGAAATCAAGAAGACAAGAGAAGGTGTACGAGAGATGATAAATTAGATTGATAGAATATAATCGGATTGATAAAACATATATAATCGGAGTGATTTGCAGAAATCTAAAGATCACATAGAAAGGATTTACTTACCGCCTCGAAGATGACGGAGAGCTCGAGAGTTCTTCAGTCGAGAAAGTTCTATTTGGACTCTTGATTATTTGTCAAAGTGTTAATCGGTTATTTGGGTTTTGAGCATAATTAGTTATACCCAGCCATATCGTAGTGAGCTTCTTATTACCAAACCCAATATGATATTCCGAGAGCCCAAATCAATTTACTAACTCAAAGCCTTGTTGTAATTTTGTTTTAATCATTTTGGGTTAATATAAAGGCCATTTTGTGTTCATTTTTTATGAAGATTAAACATGTCAATTTAATTTGAAAAAATTTGAAAGATGATTTTAATTATTTTCACATATAAAAATGATTATTCGACTATAAATTTTTTATTATATTTCATAATAATATTTCAAAAATATAAAACTGAAAAAACATATAATTAACAAATAGAAAATATTTTGTAACTTTTAATCTAAACGAACACAAAATATAATTTACACTATTTGATTATATGATATATAACGATATATAATCTCACGTAATACAATTCTTTAATTTTTCAAGCAACAATCAGAATGATATATAATCTCATATAATACAATTCTTCTAACACCAACCAAAAAAATAAATCCATACAACAAACAACTATAAATAATATAGTCTCCTACATAAAACTTGACTAATGTAATAGCATGATAACAGTTTATATACTAATCTACTATATAACATATAATTGTCATATATTGTGACTATCGAATATGAAAAAAGACTTTACTTCGCGCACAGTGCTGGTAAAATCCTAGTTCTGTATAAAAATAATGGAATAATTTTTAAATAGAAGATTTTTTGGGTACTTTTAAAAATGTTCTTCTCAAATAATAATATAGAGATATAATATACGGAACTAGATGATATCCCGCACCATGTGCGGGTATAATATTTAATATATAGTTGATTATTATATAAATTTTATCATAGTATTATTGTAGTCAAAGTGTTTTATGGCAAATATACTATATGTAGTTGTTTGTTGTATGAATTGTTTTTTTTATGTAAGAAAAATTGTATTATGTGAGATTATATATTGTGTTGATTGGTGTTTGAATAATTGTATTATGTGTATTATATTTTGTGTTTTTTATAGTAAGTTAAAAGTTATAAATATTTTTATATTGGTTGATTATATGATTTTTCTGTTTAATATTTATTGAAATATAATCAAACAATTTCTGTATAGTTGAATAACTGTTTTAAATATGAAATATTTTAAATCATATTTTAATTTTGACCAAAATATAGACCTAAAACAAATAAACCCCATTAAATTTAACCCAAAAAGAATTAGAAAAAAATTGGGTTGTAATTTTCTTTTTTAAATATTTTCATAAAAATCGTTAAAAAATTATAAAAGTCTAGGATTTTTGTAATTTTTACAAATGATCGTTAATCTAATATCTCTTCATTTGTAAAAAAATGATATATATATAACCATATTAGAAAAATATTCATAACTTCATTTGAGCTATATTAGATTGGATTTTATAAACAGAATCCTATTAGTGTTGGGATGAGTTTTTTAATGACATGTACAAAAGAAAAATTCTGATTGGTTGTTTTTTCTCAATTTAATCTCCTTGAGACATGTGGCTGAAACGTCTTCTTAATTAATATATATGGGATATCTTATCATATAATTAATTCACAACCGTAATGTTTTTGTTGTAAAAGAAAAAAAGTGTTGAAGTTGAAGTGTGTGTTTGTTTTTTTGTTAGAAACAACTAGTCTTTATAGATCTCTAGCACCGCCGTTGTGATGAAGAAACGGGTTACAAATCGGTTTGTTGGTGTGTCTATGTTTTGGGTTCTTGTGGCTCTTTTTGTTAGAGCAATATATTAAGATACCTCTCAGATCTCCTTCTCGTCATTAGATTGGACACTTATTGATTCTTCTTATACTTATTTCACTAGGCTCTTTGTTATCGTATTAGTGTTTACTAGAAACGCTGCTAACCCCGCGCATGCGCGGGGTGTGTTCCGTTTGGTTATTTTGTGACCATACGTTTGATTTTTGTGTAAACGTAATTTGTGCATGAAACATTTATTATTTCAAATTCTCGCATTCAACATAATTAGTCCAATATCGGTTATTGTTTTTTAGAGAAAAAGTTATTAGATACGGTATGTTATTTTTATTTTTTTTTATTTGCAAGTTTGTTGTTTGTTTTGCACACAGTTTCCTTCTCAATCTTGTAATATATCATTAGTTAAAATTTATCTATTCTACCCTTTTGTTTTAAGCCTATGTATTTCGTATTTTAAAGTGGAGGAGAAGTATGGCAATAATGTGAAGGTTAATATTTTTTATTATATTAAGCGACATTTAATTTTTATTGCAAATTTTATATTTTAAAGTTTAAACTGTTAATTGTAAAGTTTAAACAGTTACGCCTCTAAACAGTGGGCAAATGAGGCTTCTGCGCAGCCAATTACCAATACATCGATGGTGGAATAGATGATTACATTGTAATTTGTTGATGTCGTTTCTTCCCGCAAGTGTTTGTAGACATATTGTGCATTCCTCTGTTTCTTCCTCAGCTGTTAGCCTTGTTTTTTCACGGTGTGGATCAGTGATGATCAAGTCTGTTTCCAGCCTTCATATAGCGTGAGATTTGTAATCTCTAACTGTGAAGTAGATGTCGATGTCTGTACCTTGATCGTTTTGGGTCTCTATTTGTACTGCTTTGATGAAGTCGAGAAAGTCCGTTCCCATTATTGTAGCCGCATTGTTTGGTATTTCATGGTAAGTGAGCATATCCTCGATAATGGTTCTCAATGTTATAGGCGATGGTCTGTCTCTCCCGTATGGTAATTGTATGTTGATGTCATTTTGCTGTGCATGTCGTCTTCGGATTAGTAAATAGATTGTGCCTGAGCTTTGAGTGTTAGAAACCCGTGTTTCATAATCTATAGTAAAATGTATGGGTGGTCGTCTTGGCATTTTTGTGTTATTTTGTTCATGGTTTTTCCATCGATATAGTACGATATTTATATGAAATCTATTTGTGGTTATAATTTTAGGGATTAAATTTGTGCAGTTTTCATTTTCGTAACTTATAATTTAAGATGCATTACAATTTGAATTGGTGATACCAAGGTAGAAAGACGATAAAATTACACCACTCCTATGTACGTAAATATTATCAAAGTATGACAACTTAGTGCTGCTAACTCCGCGCATGCAATGGGTGGTGTTCCGTTGGTTATTTAATTATTTTTTTCGTATTATATTTAGTTAGAAAAAAATTACGCATAGCAAAATAATTTAATATTGTTTATATTTCAAGAATTAGGATATCATTACTATATATGTATTGTAGCAAAATTTCTCATCGAACATATTTTTTGTGAAGAGCAAATCATAATATTAAATAAAAAAATTAACACAATATGTAGTTTTTACGGAAGGAAGACATTGCAGACGCTTGATTCTTTGTTTTTTGTCTTCTGTTAGGTGGTTCTCTTTTAGTTTCATCATGGTTACGGATGAATAATTATTTACTTTAAAATTTAAGATCCATGTTGTTGTCTGTGTGTCTTGTAGGGTTATTGTTTCTTCATTCTTTGCTTATGTTTCTGCTGAAGAAATCCGATAATCATATCAATAGTAATATTTTTTGTTCAATTTCTTATTTTGTTTTATTTTTTTACGTTTGCTTTTCTCTCTTTTTTTTTTTAAGTAATTACTTTTATAAAACATATTCTGCTGCGCAGATTGCTATCATTCACAATTCTATTAAGCATTTTACCTTTACTTTTTATTTTGTTTTTTTCGTAATTTTGGTTTTTTTATCACAATTCGAGACACGTGTGGGTGTGTTTTTTTGGATTTAGTGTTATTTTTATCATATGCGATTGTTACCAAGAGTGTTAAAAATAGTTAGTTATTGATATAAGTTATTGAGAAATCAAGAATAATATATTTACAGATTTATCAACAAATATATGATCGTAATGAAATTATCAACAATATCAGTGTACAGATTTAATCCCAGTGTCCATAAATTAGAATAAAAATAATGTAAAAAAAAAACACAAACCAAAATTAGTACTTAAAGAGAATCCAATAAAACAATGGTGTAGCATAACTCATGAGAACCGAGATAAGATCATTAAGAGCAACTTGCTTGATAATCGATGTGCCCACCACTTCGCCGATGTCTGTGTGCCCACCACTTCGCCGTCGCACCATCACGGTGAATCGTTGGGATTCTGGGCTGGACTTAGAAAAAAAAAACTAAAGCAATCCGTATACACCTATTTATATTTGTAATGTCTATGTGTGTGTTTATCAAGTACAGTCATGTCGTTTCCATGTTAACGTAACCCCTCATAATTTGTGGTGTAAGTCCTCAATTCCTCGGTATTTATCACACATATATATATATATATATATATATTATATATATATATATATATGTTTTTATGAAATGCACGGTTCAATTTCTAATTATATAAAGTTAAAAGAATGGAAATAATTATATGGTTCGATAAATTCATCCGGCTTTTGAACCACCAATACGAAGAAGAAGAAGAAAGATTAAAGGCCTTTCATAATTTTCATTCAGTGTCTGTCTATAGAAAGAGGAATTTATAAAGAATCGAAGTTTCCGTTCTAAAACATCAGTTAATGTCTAAAAAGCAGCTTCACTACTAAGTAATTCCATCCACATTAAGCTAGTCTTCTACATATATGTATTGTGTACACATGCTCACTCCACTCATCCACCTGTTAGACCACTGTGAACCGCCGTTCCATTCCAAGAAAGATCTAAACCGGACTTTTCATGACGAACCACCAAACCAGATCTCAACATCCGGTACTTACAGGTCCCCGTTCCAGATCGAAACATTTCCTATATCTACACATATCCACTTGGAAAAAGCCACCCTGTTTTCATGTTCTTGCGAGCTGAAGCTTTTCTACTTGTGTTTCCCGTTGGTTTCAAGCAAATTATTACGATCCCTCAGCTTCTTTCCTCTCCTTACCAGATCTTCTATTTGCTCTACTGCTTCTTTCTTGTGGATCTGACACAAATTGTGGCTTCTGGTCCGGTAACCCGATCGGCTTCGTCTCATCCATCGGATCTGATTGAGTTACGGTTTTATCGTACATAATAGCTGCATCCAGCGAGGAGAGACGGACGGATAACGCAGAGAGAGTGGAGATTTTAGCAGCCGCTGAAAGAGAAGACCAGTACAACCATTCATTTCAAGTAGTCTGTCTTAATCATGTCCTCTACCACAATTGCTGCCTGAACCAACTGAAATAAAACATCAAAAGCATAGACATTATAAAATCCAGCTTACGCTTGTATTAGATAGAGAGGAGAAAAAGTATATTTAGGAATTAAACCTCGAAGATGCTTTGTGCCGATTTAAGAATGAAGCCTTAGTTTCAATATGAAGACAACCAGCTTCACACACAGTTTCTCACAACAAAATCTCTCTCGCACACATCTGCTTGATTCATTATCTCCATCTACACGAACCTTGAACTCTTGCACGAAGCGTTGCTTCTTTTACACATGCTCGAGTCTCATGGGAATCAGTCAGAGCCGTGCCTGCCTTTATCTGGAAGAAACATGGGCCTACGGCCTCAAATTTTTGAAAACAATTGCTTAAGAGGCCCAATATTGGTTTACATTACTTTTAATCTGCTAAGAGTTAATTAATATAAAAGAGTTAATATAAAAACTCAAAAAATAAAATAGAAGATCGTAGAAGAAAAGGAACGCAGACGGCAGAACAAAACAGATCAAAAGATAAGAAAAATTAGGGTAAACACTAAACAGTCTTTGACAATTTTCTTTTACTACTGATAGCTTGGGAATTGACAAAAGTATCACAATTTTCCAAAGTAAGTTCTATTCTATTTCTTTGTTTTGTTTCTATTCAAGTAAATTGTTTCTCTGCCGTTACTTAGTTCTTAATCATTATCATTGCAGTCTGTCTTTAATTGTATAATTATGTTTTGAATTTACAGATGCCTCCAAACAATATTAGGATTCAACCGTCAGGAGGAGAGAAGAAAAAAAGGAAAAGAAGAGAAGAGGAGTCAACAAAATCTCAAGCTAATGCTATACACAGGTACTTCAAAAAACCTGAAGTTTCTGTTGAACCTGTGAGAAATAATGATGAACCACATGTTATTGATGATGATGGAATGGAAGAAAATACGACTGAATGTCGTAGAGAAGAAAAAATTCCTGAGCCAGAGAATGTTAATACAGTGAATGAGGAGGATATGAATGAAAAAGATGATGGGAATGAGAATAGATTTGAAAAAAAGCGATGATCACATAGAGCATTGTGGAGTTTTTGATATGTACGATCCTGGAAATTGGGAAAGCATAGGAAAAGGATGGAATGAATGGAGAGATTTTATGATTGTGCAAGGTCCTGCAAAAAGACTGCCAAAAGATTATAATTTTCCGAAAGATGGTGTTAAGAGACACTTCTCTCATGTGTATTATACAAGAGAGATCAGTGATGGACAGAAACAAGATCGTCGTTGGCTAGTATATTCGAAAGCAACGAACAAGATCTTCTGTTTTTGCTGTAAGTTGTTCAACCAAAGTGACAAAAGTCAATTGGCATCCACAGGGTTCAGTGATTGGAGAAATATTTTGAAAAGGCTTAGAGAGCATGAATCTAACCGTGATCATATTGTGTGCATGAAGAAGTGGGTGGAATTAGAACTCCGATTGAAGAGAAATCAGACTATTGATAAGTTTGCTCAAGATGAAATCAATAAGGAGAGAGCTCATTGGAGGCAGGTGTTGTTTAGGATAATTTCTGTGGTAAAAACTCTTGCTAAACAAAATTTAGCATTCCGTGGTAGTAGTGAGAATATTGGTGAAGAAGGTTGTGGAAATTTTTTAAGTTTTATCGAGATGATTGCTGATTTTGATCTGGTCATGATAGAACATCTAAGAAGATATAAAGAAGGTGAATCTCGTTCTCATTATCTCAGCAACAAAATTCAAAATGAGTTGATAGCTTCATTAGCTAATGAGATAAAGGCGATGATTATTAGGAAAATTGAAGCCGCAAAATTCTTTTCTGTCATTCTTGATTGCACTCCAGATATCAGTCATCATGAACAAATGACTGTTATCATTCGCTGTGTAGATGTTTCAACAACTTCAACTAAGGTCGAAGAATTTTTCTTAACATTCTTGAAAGTTGATGATACATCTGGAGCAGGACTTTTTTACGAGCTTCAAAATGTGTTGGCTGCTTTTGATTTGAAAATTGATGATGTGAGAGGACAAGGTTATGATAATGGTGCTAACATGAAGGGAAAGCATAAAGGAGTACAGAAAAGATTTCTGGAAGTGAATCCAAGGGCATTTTATACACCATGTAGTTGTCACAGTCTTAATCTTGCACTTTGTGATATGGCAACAACTTCTTCAAAGGCAATCTCGTTTTTTGGGATTATTCAGCGTACTTATTGCTTTTTTTCATCTTCAATCAAGCGATGGAAAATATTTGAAGACCACGTGAGTGGTCTGACACTTAAGCCGTTGTCAAACACTCGTTGGGAGAGTCATCTTGAAAGTGTTAAGGCAATAAGATTTCAGGCTCCTAAAATCATGGACGCTTTAGTTTATATTTCTGAAAATAGTGAAGATCCGCAGGAGCAGAGTGATGCTGAATGTCTTGCAACAAGTGAAACACATGGAATCGGAAGTTTTGAGTTCTTGGTTTCTATGGTTATTTGGTATAATCTCCTATCTGCAGTTATTATTGTTAGTAAGAGTTTGCAGTCTGAAGACATGGACATTGATGTCGCTATTGCTCAATTAAAAGGATTGGTTTCTTATTTCCAAAAGTATAGAGATTTTGGCTTTGAGAAAGCAAAATTAGAAGCTAAAGAGATAGCAGAATCTATGGAAATTGAGGCTGTATTCCCTAAAAAGGCTAAGCGGGTCATTAAAAGAAAAAGGCATCATGGTGAAGAATCTGAAAACGTCGCAGGAAGTGTGATATTATCCCCAGAGGAGAGTTTTAGAGTTGACTACTTCATCCAAATCATGGATCAAGCTTTATACTCGCTTCAGACAAGATTTGAACAGTTCGAGAAGTATGAACAAATATTTGGCTTTTTGTTCGATTTGAAAAAGCTGCAGTCAGCGAGTGATGAAAGTTTGATGGCATCTTGTATCAACCTTGAAAATTCTCTAACCCACGGAGAGCATTCAGATGTTATTGGTAATGATCTCTTTTATGAACTTAAACTTTTAAGAGAATCTTTACCGAAGGAAGTTACGAAGCCTATTGAAGTGTTAAACTTTTTGAAGAAAGTTGAGGATTTTTATCCCCACTCGTGGATTGCTTATCGGATATTGTTAACAATTCCAGTCTCAGTTGCATCTGCTGAAAGAAGTTTTTCAAAGTTGAAATTGATCAAGTCTTACCTTCGTTCAAGTATGTCACAAGAAAGATTGAGTGGTTTGGCTAGCTTATCTATTGAAAGAGGTTTGGTTAGAGAAATCGACTTTGAAAAGCTGGTTAACGAGTTCGTGGGGAAGAAAGGAAGAAAAATCACTTTTTAAGCTATTTTTGTATTTGGTTCTTTAGCTTTTTTTGTTGGTCACAGAACAAGATTTATGTGTGGTCGTATGGACATTTTTTATTGGTTTTAATTATTGTAGACATTTTAATTTTCTATGAAATAGGATTTTTTTTACCACCGCCTACAGCAACATTTTACCTTGGCACGGCTCTGGAATCAGTGATAAGATGTCTGCCATGGATTGGAATTCCACTGATTTAAAACCTGATGCTTTCACCTTATCCAGCCTTCTTCTGATTTGTTCTGCGCATTCGATTACCAGAAGGTTGATATCTATGCAAAAAAATTTCTGATTTTGGAGACTAAAAATTAGTAGCAGTTTGTAGCAGATCATCATATGTAGCCGTTTGAATAAGCCGGCCTTCCTTCATAACCTTTGAAGCAAAGACGAATACTTCTCGGAAATTGTCATAAGAGAAATAGTGTGAATATTTCTTGTACAATTTTATCCTTCTGCAACAATAAAGGCCAGTGCAGCGCAGTTTGTAAGGTAAACAGGTATAACTTATACAGTATAAGAGAGTCAGCAGTTCTCCTCGCCTACTCTATAGTTCTATACACAAACCCCAAAGAACACATTTCACCATCTACTTTCATTTTCATAAACTTTCATTCACTATAAAAAAAGTTTTTTTGGTTTTGTATGTTATTCATACTTTCCTGAGACAACTTTTACTATCTCAGTCCACCTGTTCCCAGACAATCTATGTGCCTAAAAAAGAAAGAAAACACACAAAAAAGATCAGATACCAACTCTATAAACTCTTCATCAATGTAATAAGAAAGATGTCCAACCTGACACAAAAGTGTATCTTTTTCACGGGACCAATCTCCTCTCTTAAAATCAGAGTTAAGGTATGTATACCATTAAAAATCCATGATCGAATTAAAACAAATCCCAAAAATTCCCAGGAACAAAAATTATTTTGATTTAGATTTTAACCAAACCTTTTTATACACTGCTTTGTGCGCTTATCAGTGAACTTGGATGCAATAATCTGCCAACTGAAACCAATAAAAAAAAATAATAATAATCAGAATCAATCGACCCAATAAAACAACAAAATTTCCCGATGAAATCGAAGAAGAACGATAATACTAACTTTTAGTTCCATGTAAACTGATTAGCTTCCTCAGTCATCCTCCTGTAAGGAAAAAAAACTCTAAACAAAACCCATCTAGAGAGACCTCTTCTGACCAAGTAACAATATCACGCTCCTTGTATTTGGAATCTTCCTTACGAACCATCTTATTTTTCTTCGTTGTCTCGTCTCTTCTCTAACCTCACCTTCACCAAGTTCTTCGTCGCTGAATGAAGCGCCGCTTTGAAGATACGCCCAGAAGTGTTTTTTTTGTTTTCCGGCTCAGAACATTAGTAAACACATTAAAAAAAAGCTGACGTTTTGGGTTTTTGCTCGCTTCAAAAACAATAGAGAGGGCCACGTGGCAGAACACAATGCATCAGGGGAAAGATAACTTGGCTCATTATATAATAGATTGTGCAGTTTGTAGGCACCATATTTATATAAAGACAAATCTTATATGTAAAACAATCTACAAATGCTATGAATCAAAGTAAAAACCATATACTATACCGTAATTGGATTAAAAACGAAAAAAAGCAGAGTCGAGATGATGATCTATTTCCTTAATCCTTTAAACTCCCGTAGTGCGCCGGTTTGACTACGTTTAAGAATCCGATGATACAACTGGCTATATCTCTATCTCACAGCACTTGAGATCAGAGCCTGTCGAACCTATAATCTATGATATACTCTCAGCACAAACAAAATATAAACTAAAAACATGTAGGAGATTTTGGAATGGTGTATTGAACGTATGAATGTGTGTTTAGCAAGAGATGATGATGGCTTGCTTTTATAGCCAAGCTCACCAACGTACACATAAAGGATAAGAATCAAATTGATTTTCACCATTATTGTTTTTGACAAACATTAAGGGGGTCTTAGTGGGAGTTAGATTTATAGAGAGTTGATAAATTTTAGAAGTTGAGAGATTTGTTAAATTTGTGAAGAGTAATAAAGAGTTTTGTGTATTTAGAAAATCTTTGGAAATATTCTGACAATAATGATTTTAATAATCTAAGGCATATAGGTGATATTCTCAAAGTTTTGTTAAATGAGTTAATTTGCTTAAAATTCATGTCCCAATAACACCAGATTTAATGAAATCATAGAATCTTTAAAAACTAAACTTTTTGAATAACAATGGATTTTGGATGGAATTAAAGAATCATCAAACCAATAACAATAGATTTTAGTAAGAATGTCAAAATTCATAAACCAATAACAATAGAATCTGAAATTTTTAACAATCCTTAAAAATCTGATTACAAAAAATCATAACTTAATATTTGTGCTTAATTTTCAATATCAAGTAACGTTAATGGCGTTGATTAGAATAGATATTCTTTTGACTTTATTAATAAAAAGTCAAAAAATAATTTGGACCAAAAGAATAATCTTTGGCCCGTTAGTCTATTTGACTAATCCGAAAACCCGAAGCGTAAGCCCGGTCCGGATATCACCTCTCCTTAATACACTTAAGTGTATTCAAAGCTTTTAAACTTTGTCATAATTTATCCACTTTATATATATGAGGATTTAACCTCATATTTCCAATGTGGGATATTTACTAAATGTTACATTTTTAAGCTTTCCAAGCAACCCACTTTGGACATTTATTTCGCATTCAAACGAACTCTGTTTTTGACATATGAATACACTATCTCATAGTGCTCACAACAAGGAATCCAACGACTCCAAGATTCGATAATTCCGAACACCGAATTGTCCGAAAAATCCACCGGAATATTGGCCATTGCCATTTGTCTAAAACAGTTTCCAACAATCCCCCATATGAATAGAAATGACTCTAAACACTAGACGACTCAATAGACTTGAGAAAACTTAACTTCTTAGACAAGACTGGACAGACTTGACTTCCTAGACAAGTCTCAACAGACTTGACATCCTAGATAAGACTTGACACAAATAATTCGAGAGTATAAACGAAAAATCCACTGTATGATGAGTTGGTAGCATTTTTCAGCCTTGAACCAGTCATTGGTAATAGCTATCGGAATTACTCGAACAGGAGGTGGCCATGATGTCTTGAACCCGCCGGACTTTGGTGTAAACCGAGACAATAGCTAAAACACAGCTTCATTCTCTCATAGACTAGGTTCTTGATTGTGTTCATTTTGGCTGTGAACAAGTCCTGGTTAATCATGAGTGAACTTGGAGAATATAGCCTTTCCTTCATTCTCCTAGAAACGGCCCCATTTCACACTCCAAAGGTGATTTGTGTTGGGGTCGAAATCCCCTCCTCGAAGATCGACGGAACGAGAACTCAAGGTCGAGATCAAATCACGAACATGGAACGGGCAAGCTAAGGCAAACTGCCCACGACCCGTCCAAGACACGAACCGGCGGCTGGGATGAGTGCCAGCCGCCGGGTCTTCTCCATCCAAAACCGGTGGCTGGGATGAGTGCCAGCCGCCGGATCTTCTTCATCCGAAACCGGCGGCTGGCACTTATCCCAGCCGCCGGGTCTTCCTCATCCGAAACCGGCGGCTGGCACTTATCCCAGCCGCCGGGTCTTCTTCATCCGAACATGGGACGGACGAGCTAAGGCAAACTACCCACGATCCATCCAAGATACGAACCGGCGGCCGGGATAAGTGCCAGCCGCTGGGTCTTCCTCATCCGAAACCGGCGGCTGGGATGAGTGCCAGCCGCCGGGTCTTCACACGTCCATGGCCGGCGGCTGGGATGAGTGCCAGCCGCCGGATCTTCATGATACACCAACCGGCGGCCGGGATAAGTGCCAGCCGCCGGATCTTCATCACATGCACACGATCATTTTTCAAGTCAAGACTCATCGTCCGAACATCGTCCAGTTAACCGACCGTCATGCCCGAACCGACCTGAAGATCATCCATGTGCCTGTTCTGACTCCAACGACGTCCGTAAACATTCCCCGAAAGACCGTGACGAACGTCCAGCCGTTCATGGACCAGTCGCCGAGCACACGAGCCAAAGGAACCGGCGGCTGGCCATCAGTACCGAAACCGGCGGCTGGGAGTTCAAGCGAAAAACGGGCGGTTCAAATCTCAGAAGTCGTAAAAACGCTCGGAACACTGTTCACGTGGGAAAAACCGTCGAAAAACACTATTCATCCCAAGACAAAGTTAACTGAAAAATCGAATTGAGCCTAAACCGAGATTCGGGTTACTATTCATCGGATTACTATTCACCGGTTTACTATTCACCGGCGGGCCAGATTTGGGTCAGAATGCGCGGATGGATCACGGAAGACTCTCGGGCCGGAAATCGGGCCCAAAAAGCTTAGGTCGGCGGCTGGGAAGGAAAGACAAGGTCCCACATCGGAAATCTGAAGTCTTAGCCTTCTAGGATTGTCAGTATATATATGTACGCTCATGTAAGGGTAAAATCCATCCCAAATCCGAGTATTAGGAGTTTTAGCAATTTAAGACTATTCAGCTTTTGCTAATTTCCCTTGTACTTTCGGAAAATATCAATAAAAATCTCTCTTTTGCATTTTCGGTCCTTTAGTTCTTTATAAATAGAATTTTCGAGCCCCCACTAAATATAAGTTTTGACAGTGTGAGTTTCGGCTCTCACAGTTTGGCGCCGTCTGTGGGGACGAGAAATATTCTTAACCCTAAGAACAAAAAGGATACGGAACGAAGACAATGACCAGAAGAACCGACGATATCACCAACCAGCCTGCCACAACAACCGGCACCGGAACGGCAGGAACAGGAATTCCCGCCATCAGCACAGCGGCGGCCGGAACCGGAGCAACCGCCGCCGGGACATCCGCCGACGGAGCAATAGGGATAACCGGGACCTCCGCCAGTGCACTCACCCGATTCGGAATGCCGATCGAGGACCCAATCATCACGGAAACGGCCAACAACGCCCCGGAGATCGCGGCGATCACCGAGCTAAGGAACATGGTAGCCGAAATCGCAAACCAGGCAAGAAAGAGCGGCCGCACGAGAAAGAGCGGCTTCCCAGGAACCAGCACATGGCCCCCGAACTATAGGAGTAAGACGTCTTGTCTTCACCCCGCGGGCGGATTCCTCGGGCCGTCAGAATCCCGATGAGCAGACCCCAGTCGGAACAAGGAGAGAACCTTCGGCACCACCTCCGCTGCACCGGAAGAGCTCCACTAGGCGAACCGCTGAACGGCCAACTTCGACGGTGACAAACGACGAAAACCCGAGAGACACCGCAAACGGAGGCGACAGGGAGGAAATCGAGACTGACGACGAAGCCGGAGATCTAAACGCGGACGAGGAAGAGCTCCGATGGATTGAAGAGCAGGAAAAGGCGGAGCGAGAGACCCGAGCTAATCGGTCCGCTAGCCGAAGGGACGAGTTGGACGAGCTCCGTGCCCGTTTGGAACTCACCACAAGTCCGATGAAGGAGGTAAGGTCGCAAGTCCACAAAGCGACAAGTGCGGCCCCGGAAATCGACCGTGTCCTAGAGGAAATGCAAAAGATCCCGTTCACGTCAAGGATCACAAGCGTTAGACTTTCTGACCCGGGAAAAATCCGAATCCCCTACTACGACGGGACAACTGATCCGAAAGCCCACATGACAGCCTTCCACATCGCTATGGGTCGGGCTAGATTCAAACCCGAAGAGAGGGACGCAGGGTTCTGCCTCCTCTTCGTGGAACATTTGAAGGGATCAGCCCTGTCATGGTTCTCAAGGCTAGACAGAGACTCAATCGACGGTTTCGAACAATTGTCGGCAGCCTTCCTGAAACATTACTCACTGTTCATAAGACAGTCGACATCCGACGCGGACCTCTACTCGCTGTCGCAGGAGCCCGAGGAAAGCCTTCGAGATTTCATCGAAAGGTTTAAGATGATTGTCTCGAAGATTGACGGCCTAAGCAACAGTGCCGCGATCAACGCCTTGAAGAAGTCCTTGCTGAAGACTTCGAACTTCCGAAAGGAGATTACCGTGAACCCACCGGTAACCATCCAAGATGCTCTCCACCGCGCTTCCAACTTCGTCATCTACGAGGAAGAAATGAGGGTCCCAGCATCAATCATCGAAATTGGTCGCCAAAGGCACGGTGCAACCTTCTAACTTTCCAAACGAGAGAAGAAGTAAGCGAACCAGCCGAGATGAGGAACCCAATCCAGGCGGAGCACATAACTACCAAATAAACACGGAGAGACCGTATGATGAGCGCAACAAAGGACCGTGGAATACTTGGACCCGACCAGGATTCGACGAGAACGCCTTTTGTACTTTCCACAAGACAAAGGGCCACTCAACCGAAAACTGCAGGACTGTCGGAAGAAGGCTCGCGGCAAAGCTATTAGCCGGAGAGCTCGGAAACGGAGTAACCCTCGAGAGTCTCGGAGCTATCGAAGAAGGCGTTGGCGCCCCGGACGGACGACCTAACCGGGAACGTCCCGAAAGGCCCGACGAAGATACCCCCAAACGGGGAAGGAGACCGAACGGAGACAACTCCGCCCCCAACCGCAGGAGGATCCACATGATCATCGGAGGATCTCAGTATTGCCGAGACACAGTAGCCTCGATAAAAGCGTTCCTGAGAAGAGGAGACAAGGAGTCAAACCCGCGGGAGCCGATCACCGAAAACGACGATCGGATCGCCTTCCACGAAAAAGACGCTGAAGGCCTCGACCAACCTCACGACGACCCATTGGTGGTGGAGCTGGACATCAACGACCATGACGTCTCCCGGGTCTTGATCGACACCGGAAGTTCGGTGGACGTCATTTTTCGGGAGACACTTCAAAGGATGAAGGTGGACCCGTCAATGATAAAGCCCAATCCGAGGTCCCTGACCGGATTCTCTGGCGAAGTCACAATGACGGACGGGACAATCCAACTCCCAGTTCGTGCCGGTGGGGTCACGAAAATTGTCAACTTCGCGGTGGCAAACCACCCCGCGATTTACAATGTGATCATGGGAACTCCTTGGATCAACTCAATGCGAGCTATCCCATCAACTTACCATCTCTGTCTGAAATTCCCGACACCAAACGGAATCAAGACCGTTTGGGGAAATCAGAAGGAAGCCCGGATCTGCTTTCTGGCAGAGCATAAGCTCCGGAGTCCGACTATCCCGCAGAGAGAGAACCCGAAAAGGAAGAATGAAGACAAAGTCCCCGAACTGGGAAAGAAAGTAAGCAGAACCGAACAGTTCGAGAAAACGGAGGTTCCGCCCACAGAAACAAACCAAGAAGAGACGAAAACTGCCTCTGAAACCGTCGAAGCTACAACCGACGGTTCCGCGATCAAAACTTAACCGTCTTCCTACCAAAAAAAATAAAAAATAAAAAAATAAACGGAACTACGGGTGACTTGATCCCTTTTCACGAAGGGTACGTAGGCAGCTCGCTTAAAAAACGAGTTCAGTCGCCCCTCTCCTTAAAAAAAGGGGGGGGAGTGGATCCGTATATACATACTCCCAAATTTTCGCAAACAAATCAAGGAGATGGACATTGGGACTTAGCATCTCATAACACATCCAGAGCTTAAAAAAGTTTCCCGAAAACACCATTCCGACAAACATCGAGACTCAGCATCTTGAAACTTGATTCGGAAATCGAACGAATCCAGAAAAACCCGAGGAAAATGGACGTTGAGACTTAGTATCTCATAGCACATCTTTAACTCAAACTTAAAATCAGATAAACATCGAGACTTAGCATCTCGTAACTTATCCATGACCACCAACCAGTCAAGACACCTCTCCCAAATACTTAAGTCCTCTCCAACGAATCCGTCTGTTGCTGGCCACAACAAGACTATCTTTTAAACCATGGTTCTCTCAACATCCCACAGAGGATAAGACTAGCGCGCTATACAAATTTCCGGATTAACATCCGAAGGGCGTAACCTGTATCCCGCGATCCTGCAGGAAGCGCTCAAGACGATGTTCTGATTAGTTTACTTTCACCAGCACTTTCCATAGTGCGAAGCACATGACACAAAGTAAACTCTTTAAACCCAGTAAAGCGCCTGACACGGGAACACTGGTCAAAGACATCTCGAGAACGCAGTATCAAACCGGCTCTGATGCGAGATCTTAAAAGCGTTCAGTCGAAAGAGGGATCCGAACAAACTTGGTCCCCTGCGACAACAAAAGACTGCATTAAACCCAGGAAATACCCGCAAGGATGACCTGGTCTAAAGTTCGAGTGTCCGGGATAACACTCCAACGCAATATCAATCAACTCCAAAACGGGCCAGCCGCCCGTCCTCCGTAGAGAGACGGGCCAGCCGCCCTTCATTCTATAACACGGGCCAGCCGCCCGTCCTCCGTAGAGAGACGGGCCAGCCGCCCTTCATTCTACAACACGGGCCAGCCGCCCGTCCTCCGTGGAGAGACGGGCCAGCCGCCCTTCATTCTACAACACGGGCCAGCCGCCCGTCCTCCGTAGAGAGACGGGCCAGCCGCCCTTCAATCTACAAAACGGGCCAGCCGCCCATCCTCCGTAGAGAGACGGGCCAGCCGCCCTTCGTTCCGCAAAGCTACAAATCAACTCAGAAACGGGCCAGCCGCCCGGGCAACGGGCCAGCCGCCCTTTAATCCACAAGACGGGCTAGCCGCCCTTCATTCTACAAAATGGGCCAGCCGCCCTCTTGGAAGAGAGACATACCGGCCGCCCATCTTCTCCTTTATCAGGACTATAAAAGCAAAGCAAGCAGAGAAGTCCATAACAACTAAAGGCAAAATCAGATAGATAATAAATCTCCATAGATCCAGTTCAGTTAACAAAGCAAATACAATAAAAAGGGTCGAAAGACCCAAACAAAGCAGAAACAGAAAATACAAGGCCTAATCATACTCGACAAGTGGAGTAGGAGCTGCATGGTCCAAAGCCTCGGCATCCGGAGACTGGTACGGAGAAACGGGAGAGCTTACCAAGTGACTCTCGAGAACGGCGGCAGCCCTATCATAGGAGCCGGCCCAACCTCCTCCTTCGAGCCGCTCTAATGATGCCTCCAGCTCTCCTTCTTCCTCCTCAACCTTGGACTTCCCGGACTTAATATCCCGGACTAGATCAAGGTTCGAGCTGACTTCAGTCAAGGCAGTCTCGCCATATTTCGCCTGACGCATTGGCGCGAGAGCAGCTTTAGCACCCTCAATTCAGAGACGGTATTTCTCCACCAACTGCCAGCGGCATTTCTTGAACGCCAGCTCCATCTTCCGCTCAGCTTCCGCAAGCGCCTTCTTGAGCTCCTTTTGAGATCTCCTCTCCATGTTCCGAAGCTTGACTTCCAGGGCCTTGATCTTCTTGTCCTTCTTCCGGGACTCTTTCTCCGAAGCTTCCAAGGCAACCTGAGTCGCATGAGCTCGAGTGGCGACCTGAATCAAAGAAAGGCGAATATCAGCAAAAGACCAAACTGCGTCGAAACAAGTCTAAAGGAAAAAAGAATTACCATCATAAGACCGGAGGACAGATCTCCGTAAGCCGCTGAACGATCAAACGACACAGCTGAGGCCGGAGCCAACGCTCCAAAGTAGTCCACAACCTTCACGGACTCAGCTGGATCGCCTCCCGCCGCCTTGCGAGCGTCAAAGAGAAGACCATGATCAGACGCCTCGACCGTCCGAGCTACTTTGCCCTTCCTCGGACGGTCCGGGCTGTTGGAAGCTCCCTTCCCTTTGTCCGCAACAGCACCACAATCGGAACCCTGAGGAGCGAATATCTGTCCCTCCGGCACGCCGTGGAAATCAGGCCCGGGCGGGAGAACAAACCCGGACGCCGGATCAAACTCAGCCGCCTCTCCGGACGGTCCAGCCTCGCCATACTTCTGCTGGCGGTACTTCCAAACACCCTCCATGCCGGGGTATGTCGCCATTGGATCAACAAAGTCAGGACCTTTCGGAGGAGCGCGCCCTTCTAAAATATCTTTCGCGTCCAGAAAGCGGCGCCAGAGATCAGGACTTTCCCAATCGATCTTCTTCTTGTCGACTTCTGCAACGATATCCTCAAACCCAGAAACTCTAGGAGCAAAGGGATCTCGAACTAGAGAGAGAAAAAAATGAAAGGTTGTGAGGAATGAAGTTATGAAGTTATGAAGCAAAGAAGTAAGGACTACTTATAGAAAAAATTCACAAAAAGACGAAACGCTTACGTGCCAAACTCCACTCGGTCTTAACCGAACCGCCGAAGTCGGAACCGACCGTCAGCGGGCTGCGCTTCACGTAGAAAAACTCGTGTCACGAGGCTTTGCAATGCTGTCGAAGCCCGGTATAAAACCGCTGCACATTTTTCCAAACATTGACCGAACAGAAGAACTCCGACTGAGAAACTTTCCTCAACGAAAAGAAATTTCGTATAAGGTCACGCTCCAACTTGATCCCGCACTCGGCACAACGGACCGCGAGTCCCATCAAAATCCTCATAGCGGATGGGGTAAGTTGAGAAATCGCAACCCCATATAACTCGAGAAATCCGAATATAGCTCCCGGGATCGGAAACCAAAGGAAAGCCTCGTAAAACATCGACTCGTGCATAGCGAAATATCCTTCTGGCGCCTTGTTCATCCTATCCCCATTTTTTGGAAGACGGAACTTAATCTTGTCCGAGATCCGGTAGTCGTATCTGAGCTCGGCCAAAGAATCCCGATCACTCAAAGTGGGTCCGTGCACGAATACCTCGGATATCGATCTATAACTCGTAGACGGTCCAGGCTTCTTAAACCGCCAAGCAAAAATATCTTCTCCCCAATAAGCTTTGGCTTCACCGGGAGAACGACACTCGGACTTCACTTCCGGATGCACAAAGATAGGCACCTCCGGGTGATCCGATCTAACTTCTTCGTCAGACATAACCAAGTCATCACCCATCTCTGGCCACGTACGATGATGTTCAGAAGGAACCAAAGATCGGGAAGGCCATGCACGCCATCCGCCGTTGTCCTCAACATGCTGAGGAGGGGTCCAAACGCCACGTACTATGCTCGTTCGCGGCGAGACGCCGTCAACATTAACTGGAGAAGTTCCGGACGATTTTTCTAAGACGCCTCCAGAGCCGAGCGCCCACCTTGATACGGCTACCACGCCAGCCGCCCTCCTGGAAGCGTTCTTAGAGCCGGCCACCCGCCTGGAGCCAGACGCCCTACTCGTCGAATTCCCGGCCGCTGGCTCGGGTCTGATCTCATTCCCGGCCGCCGGCTCGGGTCTGATCTTATTCCCGGCCGCCGGCTCGGGTCTGATCTCATTCCCGGCCGCCGGCTCGGGTCTGATCTCATTCCCGGCGGCCGGCTCGGGTCTGATCTCATTCCCGGCCGCCGGCTCGGGTCTGATCTCATTCCCGGCCGCCGACTCGGGTCTGATATCATTCCCAGCGCCGGCTCGGGTACTTCCTCATTCCCAGTAGTCGTTTCGGGCGCCCATTGAGGAACTTTAGCAAAACCAAGCGCTCCTTGAGCATTGCTAGGACCGGCCTCCCACTGAGGAACACCTTCGGGACCATACGCTGCTTGTGGAATGGCATTTTCTCCAGCCGCCAGCAGATCTTCCACAAGTATCATATCCTGATCCGCGGACATAAAATCGAACTCAAACTGATTGTTCATTATTGCATCGATGTTGAGACCAAAAGGAGAACCTCCTTCACCAGCCATTGCTAAAGAGAAAGATTTTCAAAGGAGAGACTTGAAGGAAAAGCTTGAAAAGAGAGTGGAATGTGAAGAAATGAATGAAGCCACTCCTTTGATATAGCAAACATGGCACGAACTTCCATGATGAACAATGCTCTGACAAGACATCAAAGAGAAGCGGATGAACGGACGAACGGAAAAACTCATTGCCTTCCCGTTTCAGTCAATCCCGATAAAACTCTCAGCTCGACGCTCCTTGCTCCAAACCACGGAAGCAAAGAGCTGGGGGGCTAACTGTTGGGGTCGAAATCCCCTCCTCGAAGATTGACGGAACGAGAAGTCAAGGTCGAGATCAAATCACGAACATGAACGGGCAAGCTAAGGCAAACTGCCCACGACCCGTCCAAGACACGAACCGGCGGCTGGGATGAGTGCCAGCCGCCGGGTCTTCTCCATCCAAAACCGGCGGCTGGGATGAGTGCCAGCCGCCGGATCTTCTTCATCCGAAACCGGCGGCTGGCACTTATCCCAGCCGCCGGGTCTTCCTCATCCGAAACCGGCGGCTGGCACTTATCCCAGCCGCCGGGTCTTCTTCATCCGAACATGGGACGGACGAGCTAAGGCAAACTACCCACGATCCATCCAAGATACAACCGGCGGCCGGGATAAGTGCCAGCCGCCGGGTCTTCCTCATCCGAAACCGGCGGCTGGGATGAGTGCCAGCCGCCGGGTCTTCACACGTCCTTGGCCGGCCGCTGGGATGAGTGCCAGCCGCCGGATCTTCATGATACACCAACCGGCGGCCGGGATAAGTGCCAGCCGCCGGATCTTCATCACATGCACACGATCATTTTTCAAGTCAAGACTCATCGTCCGAACATCGTCCAGTTGACCGACCGTCATGCCCGAACCGACCCGAAGATCATCCATGTGCCTGTTCTGACTCCAACGACGTCCGTAAACAATCCCCGAAAGACCGTGACGAACGTCCAGCCGTCCATGGACCAGTCGCCGAGCACACGAGCCAAAGGAACCGGCGGCTGGCCATCAGTACTGAAACCGGCGGCTGGGAGTTTAAGCGAAAAACGGGCGGTTCAAATCTCAGAAGTCGTAAAAACGCTCGGAACACTGTTCACGTGGGAAAAACCGTCGAAAAACACTATTCATCCCAAGACAAAGTTAACCGAAAAATCGAATTGAGCCTAAACCGAGATTTGGGTCAGAATGCGCGGATGGATCACGGGTGACTATTCACGGGTCACTATTCACCGGCGGGCCAGATTTGGGTCAGAATGCGCGGATGGATCACGGAAGACTCTCGGGCCGGAAATCGGGCCCAAAAAGCTCAGGTCGGCGGCTGGGAAGGAAAGACAAGGTCCCACATCGGAAATCTGAAGTCTTAGCCTTCTAGGATTGTCAGTATATATATGTACGCTCATGTAAGGGTAAAATCCATCCCAAATCCGAGTATTAGGAGTTTTAGCAATTTAAGACT
Organism: Isatis tinctoria; assembly: GCA_010577795.1. Classification (NCBI taxonomy): domain Eukaryota; kingdom Viridiplantae; phylum Streptophyta; class Magnoliopsida; order Brassicales; family Brassicaceae; genus Isatis; species Isatis tinctoria. Next base: position 23,604,624 of record CM021250.1, read on the forward strand.
ATTCAGCTTTTGCTAATTTCCCTTGTACTTTCGGAAAATATCAATAAAAATCTCTCTTTTGCATTTTCGGTCCTTTAGTTCTTTATAAATAGAATTTTCGAGCCCCCACTAAATATAAGTTTTGACAGTGTGAGTTTCGGCTCTCACAATTTGCCATTAGCTTTGTTTAAAGGAGTATTCTGTACTACTCCACTTATATCTCAAAGCAATGGACATAAATCATTAAAAGCAAATGCTTATCCTCTAAACCTTACAGGTAGCACTGTTCATCATCCTAGGAACTGGGTTGAGACATAGAGTCTCACAGTGCTTTGGGCAGATTCAGTTTGACTTGGTTTTCCCCTTGAACCTAAGTCGATTAATTAGGTAGGGTTACCATCAAACATCCTCTTAAGTCATAGGCTTTATACCCATTCCTTACGATGATTTTACAATTTGATCTCGTAACACACCTTTAATAAATGGATCCTAGGTTGTTATCTGACTGAATATAATCTATTAAGATTACTCTATTTGAGATCAATTGTTTAACACAGCCCATAACTTTAAATATATCGTAAATGCATTAGTTATGGATTTTCAGAATTTTCGAACTGAATTTCTTGTGTGGCAATGAAATACATAAATATTTGCTATGCATCCCCCCCCCCCACATTCTCAGGGTACTTGTACAAATGTACTTTACCTCATCAAAGTTCATATGGCCTTGCCAATAACTTTATGTGGTAAGCTATGCTTCCCCCCCCCCCCCCCCAATTTTCTGAGGTAACTTAGAATCATGCATCTTTGCATTCATCATTTTTTTTTTTTAGTTGGGTTTGCTCTTTCTTCATGAGAATAAATTCTCTTGTGAGTTTAGTATGTTAAACTTTACTTTTGTCTTTAGAAGACTTGCATTTTGAATGAAGATAAAATTAATCAATCTTTGTATAGATTTATAAATTTCATATCCTTAATCATTCATGCCAAATGTGTAAAAGTTCAACCAAATAAGCAACTGCATTATTCTTATTAAAAGTTGAAATGAAACAGAAATTTGAAACATTGTGTTACATATTTTTGGGTAAGACTGTCTTAACACATTTTGACCAGTCCTCCCTTAACAAACCCCTTGTCTTTGCGCTTGTCAATCTTGCTACGACTTGTGCTAGCTTTATGACCAAATTTGTCACACTTGTAACATTTTTTCAAGAACTTCATCGCACCCTTTCGCTTCAGAAAGCTAATAGAGACTCTCAGAGGAATTTTTATTTTTCCCTTATATTTATGAACAACAACATTAGCAGTGTGTTTTTGCTGAACACCATCTGCCTTCCGAATTTGAGACTCAACCCGCAGCCTGACTATCAAGTCCTCAAGGGATATTGCATTCCACTTATGCTTGAGAAAGTGTTTGAAATCTGCCCAACTAGGAGGGAGTTTCTCAATGAAGCAGTTCACCATGAAAGAATCATTGGGAGACATGCCTTCATTCACAATCTCATGTGTTAGCAATTGCAGTGCTTCTACTTGTTCCATGATGGGTTTTGAATCCACCATTACGAAGTCCAAAAATTTTGCAATTGAGAATTTCTGACAGCCTGCGTCCTCGGGCTTATAGTCCTTTTCCAAAACAACCCAAAGTTACTTTGAAGTTTTCTCTTTACAGTATACAGCCAACAGCAGGTGTATCAAGCGGTGTAAAATCCAGCTTCTGCACATGCTATCTCCTTGGTCCCAGTTATCAACACTCTCATAAGTGCAAGCATCATTTTTCTCAGGAGAAAGAAAAAGCTTCTCCTAAATGAGATACTTATCAAGCTTTAACATGGTCATAAATAAGAGCATCTTTTTCTGCCATATTTTGAAACTAGTTCCATTGAACATGCCTGGCATCAGTACTGTGCTTATAACACCAGTCACTAGCGGAATCTGAATTCTCTGAGTATTATCAGCAGACATTCCAGTTCTTCTAGCAAACGAATTTAAAAATGGCAGACCCCTCCCAAATTTGATTTGGGACGTCGACTCACAAATTCCGTTTCCTACCACACCATCTGATCCAGCAATAATCTGAGTGTTGTTGGTCATGTTGGTTTTGTTAGCCATAATCAAAATTCGAATCTGTTCATCAAAACCAAAATGAATTAATATGCTAACTCAAAACCAACAAATAAAAGTTCAATATATATTTATGAAATTATAACTGTAAATATAATTTGATTTTAAATTCGAGGATTAAATTGAGAATCAAAATCATTTAATTGCAGAAATAAATCACACACATAGGTTGACTCATTCAAAGAATAATAACGTTAAGCTAACTAAATCACACGATCTGTGCCAATGTAACGTAACAGTTTCGTTCAGAATTAACAAAACAATCTTATATATAATGAGCCAAGACTCTTTCCTCACTTTGCACCACATAATGCCAGGTGGCGTTTTAATTTTGAATCTAAGAAAAAATGAAATAAGAAAATGGTGTCTGGTGGACTCGAACTCGGATAAAGAGAGTATTAAGCATACACCTATAACCACTGGACCATGTTGTTTCGTTGACAATGTTTACCGAAACAAATATATAAACAATATTATAGTAAAATGTCTTCAAATTCTTCCTCGATTAATCCCTGAGTAATCTCAGATTTTTTGGTAACTCGCTAGGTCCAGACCCACAGCCCGACTAACGCCTAGCGAGTTCCCAAACCTGGGTTAGCACTAACAAAAAAACATTCGTTAAACAAGTTGGTGAGAAGTAAATAAAGAATTCAAGCAATAATACATTCTGATAACACTAATAAAAAACTATTCGATTACAAATCATGGTTTACTTTAACTTTAGATTTAGCAACTTTTTTATATATAAATACAATAAGTGTGTAGTATTTAATAATGATCTTTGATCCATTTTAAACTCATTAAAATGCCATACAAGAAAAATTATAATATTCAGAGGTTTTCAATGGAGAAGTACATTCCATCAAGAGACAATTCATGAGTTTTTTTATAGAAAAAGAGACAATTCATGAGATCGTCTATGGTCACATAAACAGTTTTAAGTCTGCCATCTGATCTCTGGGAAGAGATCAGATGGCAGACTTATCAAAGAGAACAAAAGAGGCATATGAATTTCTTTGTACAAAACAAGCTGTTACTCTTCATAATCCGGTTACCTCTGCAATGGAGGAGGAGAGAGAAGCTTTCTCTCGCTGGCAACATCTGTCAAATCTTGAGGAACAGTTTCTTAAACAAAGAGCAAAAGTTCATTGGCTAAGTGTGGGGGATCAAAATAACAAGTTTTTCCACAACAGCATCAAAGCTAGGAAGGCAAAAAATACTATGCCCGAGATCAGAACTCCAAATGGGGACACGGTCACTGATACTGATGATTTGAAGAACGAGGCTGAGCGTTTCTTCAAGAACTTTCTAACCTTTACGCCAGATGAGTTTCAGGGAATGACAGTAGAGCTCTTACAGAATTTATTGCAGTTCCGGTGTTCTAACCAGGATCGTGAATTTCTCTGCAGTGAGGTTACAGGAGAGGAAATCCAGAAAACTTTATTTGCTATGCCAAATGACAAATCCCCAGGGCCGGACGGTTATACCAGTGAATTCTATAAATCTGCTTGGCCTATCTTGGGACATGATTTCGTTGTTGCTACTCAATCATTTTTTAAACTGGGGTTCTTGCCAAAGGGTTTAAACTCAACAATCCTAGCTTTGATTCCAAAGAAAGAGGAAGTGATTGAGATGAAAGACTACATACCTATCTCGCTGTGTAATGTCCACTACAAAGTGATTTCAAAGATAATCGCTAATCGACTAAAGAATCTCCTACCGCGCATCATTTCCAATAATCAATCCGCTTTTGTTAAGGAGCGTTTGCTCATGGAGAATGTGCTCCTCGCTACAGAGTTGGTTCATGATTATCAGAAAGAAGGAGTTTCCCCAAGATGCACGATGAAAATCCATATCTCCAAAGCTTTTGATTCAGTTCAATGGAGCTTTCTCTTAAACATCTTTTCACGCTATGGGATTCCCGACGATCTTTACACGTTGGGTGGAACTATGCATAACTACGCCATCTTTCTCGGTTCAAGTTAATGGAGAGCTTGCCGGCTATTTCCAGAGCACCCGCGGCCTCAGACAGGGATGTTCTCTGTCGCCTTATCTCTTTGTCATGTGTATGAACGTCCTCTCTTACATGATTGACAAGGCAGCTGTCGATCGAAAGATTAGATACCACCCAAAGTGTAATGGCATTCAGCTTACTCATCTCTGCTTTGCTGATGATCTGCTTGTTTTTGTTGATGGAAGCCGCAGCTCGATTGAGGGTATATTACAGATTTTTGATGAGTTTGCTGTGTGCTCTGGTTTGATAATCAGCGTTGAAAAATCAACCCTCTATATGGCAGGAATAAATGATCGGATGAAGGCTGATATTACATCCTCTTTTCCATTTGCTTCGGGGCAATTCCCAGTTCGGTACCTAGGCCTCCCCTTACTCACTAAACGTATGACTAAGGATGATTATGCTCCTTTGGTGGAAAGAATCAAATCGCAGATGTGCTCTTGGAAAACTAGATTTCTCTCTTTTGCTGGTCGCCTTCAACTCCTCAAGGCTGTTATTTCTAGCATAGTGAATTTCTGGATATCAACTTACCGCCTCCCTCAAGGCTGTATCGACGAGGTAGAAAGACTGTGCTCTGCGTTTTTATGGTCAGGACCGGATCTAAATACTAGAAAAGCAAAAGTTGCTTGGACAGAAGTATGCAAAACGAAACAGGAAGGGGGATTAGGACTTCAATCGATCAAAGAAGCTAATCAGGTCGCATGCCTTAAGTTGATCTGGCGTATTCTTTCAGGGAACTCTTTATGGGTGAAATGGATAAGAGCCACCCACCTGAAATGCACATCTATTTGGGCGGTAACGAATACTCGGGTTGGATCGTGGATGTGGAAGAAAATTTTGAAATATAGAGACTTGGCAAAGACTTTTCATCGTAAAGAAGTTATGTCTGGTTCTCACACTTCATTTTGGTTTGACCACTGGTCCGCTCTGGGCAGACTGTTTGACATTACGGGACCTCGTGGTTTCATCGACATGGGTATTCCGGAACATGCATCTGTGTCCTCAGCTCGGGTAAGCCTTCGTCGCAGAGTCCACAGAAACCAGATTTTAAATGATATCACTCTTCTCTTGAGACTCTTCATATTGTTCCTCAAAAGCGAGATGTGAACTTGTGGAAAACTGCCGAGGATAAATTCTCAAAGAACTTCAGCTCAAAGGCAACCTGGAATCTGCTGCGACTCCACAGTCCCCACAAGGAGTGGTCTGCAGGTATCTGGTTCAAGTACTCTACCCCAAAGTTCTGGTTCCTCACATGGTTAGCCTTGAAAAACAGACTTGCCACTGAGGAGAGAATGAGGGAGTGGAACATAAACTATCATGCCGGTTGTTGCTTTTGTGATTGTCGAATGGAAACGAGGGATCACCTTTTTTTCTCCTGCCCATATGCCTCAGAAATTTGGAAAACCTTGCTTTTCAATATCCTCAACACTGAGTACTCGGACAACTGGGACTCAATTGTGAAACTTTTACACAATCTGGATAGAGATAAGATAACTATGTTTCTATTTAGGTATGTGTTTCAAGCGACCCTTTACACCATCTGGCACGAGAGAAACAAGCGTCGGCATGGAGAGAATCCTACAGCAGCTCCTCGGCTGATAAGAATCATTGATAAAACTGTTTGCAACCGTCTCATTAGCATCCGCAGAAGCCAGGATCAGGCATACGAAGCAGGCCTTCAGACTTGGTTTAGCTTTGTTGATCTAAAAACTCTCCCCTAAGTTCTGTATTTCCTTCTGAATGTTTTTAGACACAAATAGCTCTTGTATCCGGTAAAGGAAAAACTGTGTATTTTTTCTTTTGAAGTCAATTTAACATTCATTTCAAAAAAAAAAAAAAAAATAGTCCACAGGTTCATTCAAAACAAAGGCATAAGTGCAGAAAGTGGAGAACCAAAAGAAATGTATATGTGACTCCATACACAATCTGCAAACAGCTTTACAATAAGAGATTCGTTAGTGCAATAAGGCAGAAACGAATTTTAAAGGATTAAGACTGTAGGCACCATATTTATATAAAGACAAATCTTATATGTAAACCAATCTACAAATGCTATGAATCAAAGTAAAAACCATATACTATACCGTAATTGGATTAAAAACGAAAGAAAGCAGAGTCGAGATGATGATCTCTTTCCTTAATCCTTTAAACTCCCGTAGTGCGCCGGTTTGACTACGTTTAAGAATCCCATGATACAACTGCCTATATCTCTAATCTCACAACACTTGAGATCAGAGCCTGTCGAACCTATAATCCATAATATACTCTCAACACAAACAAAAAATAAACTAAAAACATGTAGGAGATTTTGGAATGGTGTATTGAACGTATGAATGTGTGTTTAGCAAGAGATGATGATGGCTTGCTTTTATAGCCAAGCTCACCAACGTACACATAAAGGATAAGAATCAAATTGATTTTCACCATTATTGTTTTTGACAAACATTAAGTCTTTTAAGTTACAAAAAAATCATAACTGAATATCTGTGCTTAATTTTCAATATCAAGTAACGTTAATGGCGTTGATTAGAAGAGATATTCTTTTGACTTTATTAATAAAAAGTCAAAAAAGAATTTGGACCAAAAGAATAATCTTTGGCCCGTTAGTCTATCTGACTAATCCGAAAACCCAAAGCATAAGCCCGGTCCGGATATCACCTCTCCTTAATACACTTAAGAGGATTGTCCGAAAGCTTTTAAACTTTGTCATAATTTCTCCACTTTATATATAAGAGGATTTAACCTCATATTTCCAATGTGGGACATTTACTAAATGTTATATTTTTAAGCTTTCCAAGCAACTCACTTTGGACATTCATTTCACATTCAAACGAACTCTTTTTGACATATGAATACACTATTTCATAGTGCTCACAGCAAAGAATCCAACGACTCCAAGATTCGGTAATTCCGACAATTGAATTTTCCGAAAAATCCATCGGAATATTGGCCAATGCCATTTGTCTAAAAACAGGTTCCAACACAGTTTTCGTTTGGATTTACCAGCTTGAAATAGATTAGGTTAGGTTTATTCGATTTTTATGTTTTTGTTTCTGGTGTTTTGGCCCTGAATGATCTTTTGATCATTCCCGCTTTAGTCTCCCGTATATCTCTCGGACTTTGGTCTCCCGTAAATTTTTTGGATTTTTTTTTTCCGGCGTTGTAATCCCTTTGTACATTTCACGGCATTATATAAAAATCTACCAAATGATAAAAAAAAAAAAAATTTCTTTGGCACCGTGACACAGGTAAACCCGTTTCAGCCTACGTGTAAAATAAACCCGGGCCGTACAAGTGTGTCACCACACGGTTGAATGTTCGAGCAAAATTAATAGCCCCAGCCGCAACCAACCAGCACGTTAGCCCAAGAGAAGCGACATGCTTGGTAACAGCTAACTCAGTAAAAAAAAAAAAAAAAAAAAATTCTGCAAATCATAGTTAGTATCCTTAAGCCGATAAACGTGAAACTGATCGCGAACAAGCTTTCACTCGGATCTCTCTCTCAATCTCATCGCCGATCGAATTCAAGACCGAATCTGCCATGGGAGTACCAGCTTTCTACAGATGGCTCGCGGACCGATACCCGAAGTCTATTAACGACGTCGTTGAGGAAGAACCCTCCGATTCGATTCCGGTAGATGTCACCAGACCTAACCCTAACGGATTCGAATTTGATAATTTGTACCTCGACATGAACGGTATCATCCATCCTTGTTTCCATCCTGAAGGAAAGGTAAATTCTCGAACTCTTTTATCTGTTTTACGTGATTTTTCTGGGGGATTTGCTTGGTTAGGGTTTTGAGTCTTGTTGTATTAGGCACATGAAGAAGATGATGATTCACAGTTGTTTGCTTTTCAGAGTATTATGCAAAAAAGCGAATGCAAGCAACAGCCAACTAATTGTGCTTTTTAGAACTGATTTCTATATATTACTTTTGGAAATTGGGAGCAAATGGCATTGTTGATTCTAAACTCTTATCCGTTTTACGAATTTTTCTTGGTTAGGGTTTTGAGTTTATCGTATTAGGCACATGGATTTCTTGTATGAGAAATTAAATCACTGAGTTAATAGTATTTTTCCGTGAAGAAGATGATGATTTCTTTGCTGAGTATTTTGCGAAAGTGAATGGAAGCAACAGCCAACAGCATGTTTACTAGCTTTTTGGGCTCTAACTGTGCTTTTAGAACTGATTTGGATATATTTTTGTTTTTGGAAATTGGGAGCAAATTGCATTGTTGATTCTAGTTAGATTCTAATGGTGATGTTAGTTTTTTTATTTAAGTTTGTGTAGCGATATATGTTGGATTTCCATTAATGTTTTATTAGCTAATCGTATTTTTAATTACATGTTATCAATGCAGCCTGCACCTGCAACATACGATGATGTATTCAAATCAATGTTTGATTACATTGACCATCTATTTACTTTAGTGCGTCCGAGGAAGGTTCTTTATTTGGCTATTGGTAATCTTTGCTTCCTTCCTCTCTCCCTCGTCTGTTTCGCTCTGTGAGATGGGATCTGATTGAAGTATGATGTTGCAGATGGAGTTGCACCCAGAGCAAAGATGAATCAGCAGCGTTCTCGACGATTCAGAGCTGCCAAGGACGCAGCGGAGGCTGTATGGTCTCTTTGTCTTTATTTACACTTACTCTTGACTTTGTGTCGGTCACTGTTCTTTATACTATATATGGTTGAATAGGAAGCTGAGGAAGAGAGGCTGAGACAAGATTTTGAGGTTGGGGGGCAAATCTTGTCTGCTAAAGAGAAAGCAGAAACCTCAGATTCAAATGTCATTACTCCTGGGACACCGTTTATGGCTGTACTGTCAGTAGCTCTTCAGTATTACGTACAATCTAGGTTAAACCATAACCCTGGTTGGAGATTTGTTAAGGTGTGATAATCCAAGTTCGCAGTTCTTTTTTATAAGCTTTGTCCTTTTACATATGGTTTTCAAGTTAATTGGTCTCCCTAAGTTTTCATGGATTATTATATGAAGGTTATTCTTTCTGATTCAAATGTCCCGGGCGAAGGAGAACACAAGATAATGTCATACATTCGTCTCCAACGTAATCTTCCTGGTTTTGATCCAAATACACGGCATTGTCTATACGGTCTGGTTAGTGTCAACCCACAATGTAGTTGTTTTGCTTGGTAAGATATTGGTGCTTCTTCCAACAAATTGCCCATTCCTGTATATTATTTTGCAGGATGCAGATTTGATAATGCTATCTCTAGCCACACATGAAGTTCACTTTTCAATCCTTAGAGAGGTAACTGTCCTCCATCCTATGCTCTATATTTGTTTTTATACTCAATCAATCAAATGACAGGTCATCTTTGTCATTCTAGGTTATCACATACCCTGGCCAACAAGAGAAATGTTTTGTGTGTGGACAAACTGGTCATTTTGCTGCAGACTGCCCTGGAAAATCAGGTAGCGCAAATGCAGCATCTGATATTCCAATCCACAAGAAAAAATATCAGGTTTAAGTAGTTTGCTTTGTTATGTCCAAGAGAACTTGCTGCAGTTGAACAACATGCCATTTCTAAAAAAAACTTTAGGAGCATTCTCTTACCTGTCAGATGTGATGTGTTTTATAGTTCCTGAACATCTGGGTGCTGCGAGAATATCTGCAATATGAATTGGCCATTCCAGACCCTCCTTTCACCATCAACTTCGAGAGAATTATAGACGACTTTGTATTCCTTTGCTTTTTTGTTGGCAATGACTTCCTACCTCATATGCCTACATTGGAAATTCGAGAGGTATGCACGTTATGGAATCTTTTCATTCCTTTAAACATTGGCTGTTATACGTCGCATGATTTTTCTGTTGATTATAAAATATAGTCCTGCGGAGAATCAGAGTATCCTGTTTCACGCACTATACTGCTATCGGGGCATTTGACAAATTAGTCTTTAGCTTAATTTTTTTTCTTTAATCTTTATACTCTGTTTCTTTGTTACTTCAGGGGGCTATAAATTTGCTGATGCATGTTTACAGAAAGGAATTCACAGCTATGGGAGGCTATCTAACAGATTCTGGTGAGGTAAGTTATTGGTTTTTTCACCTTCTCCCACATTTCGTTCTCGTTACTCATCGCTAAATACCCTATTTTGTATGAGCTGTAGAAAAATGTCAGTTATCTGAATGTAATTATTCACTTGAATTGCTTCGCTAATCGCTTCTTTTGTCTGCCTAGATGATTACTAGTGAAAACTTGAACTACACTATTTCTATACTGTGTGTGTGTTATTTGTAATCCATTATTGACAATCTACTCTTTTATAGGTTTTACTAGATAGGGTAGAGCATTTCATTCAAGCTGTCGCTGTAAATGAAGATAAAATATTTCAGAAAAGGACGCGGATTAAACAGGTATTCTTAACCTATCCCATATTTCTTCTTATGCAACCTTTTGGAAAATTTTGAGTGGATGCTACGTCTTATTAGACAATAACTAGCTCCACTTATAATCAATGGGTTTTTATCTTATTCTTCCATTATGTCTAAACTATGGCTAATGTTGGTATCAGTCAATGGACAACAATGAAGAAATGAAGCAAAGATCAAGAAGAGACCCATCGGAGGTGCCACCTGAACCGGTAGATGATAAGGTATAATAGATTATTGCCACGTTCTCTCAGTATGTGCCTGTGAGCTGGAGAGATTCTCATATCTTTTTTTACGGGGGAAATTATTTAGGAGGTATAACTGAAATTGCTCTTTCATTTTGTTTAGATTAAGCTAGGAGAGCCAGGCTACAAGGAGAGGTATTATGCTGAGAAATTTTGTACGACCAATCCAGAGGAAACTGAGCAAATCAAACAAGACTTGGTGAGTTTTACGTCAATCAACTTCTATGTCATGCTTCTGGTGATTTGTTATAGTACGTCTAAAGTGGAAAAAAGTTTCGTCGGTTCATGTGCTAATGTGATATTGTGCGCATTTAGACTCCTGACATCCCATTAAGTCTCTCACCCTGAAGGTTTTTTCCAAATTTAGTACCACACAGCTCTTTTTATCTTTTAAGGAGGTTCATAGCGCGATATGAACTACTTTCTTGAAATGACTCCTGAGACAGTTTTTAGATGAACATGAAAATGTCATCAAGTCTGATGAACTATTTTTCCCTCGTAGGTGCTAAAATACGTCGAAGGTTTGTGCTGGGTTTGCCGGTACTACTATCAAGGTGTATGCTCTTGGCAATGGTCAGTCTCTCTATACGAATATCACGTTATTCCCAAGAGAGCCATGCATTCTAAAAAATAGTGGAATAACTGAGGGTCTCTTCTCGAGAAAGACCTCGATGTTAATACTGAGTTGCAAATTTAAATGTTGGTCTGATCATTCTTCTAATTCTTTCAGGTTTTATCCATACCATTATGCCCCATTTGCTTCAGATCTTAAGAATCTATCTGATTTGGAAATCACATTTTTCATTGGAGAGCCATTTAAACCTTTTGATCAATTAATGGGAACTCTGCCGGCTGCAAGGTATCCTTTTTGTGGAACCTTAGTTATTACTATTTTGGGCCCTTGCAGTAATTTAAACTGTGTTTCTTGGTTTTGCAGTTCAAATGCTCTGCCTGGAGAATACCGGAAGTTGATGACTGATCCCTCATCTCCAATCTTGAAATTTTACCCTTCAGGTAATCTATGATGCATAATATATTTACATCGTCGTCTTGCTATATATTTATGCTGAATAGTGCATACTCATAACATAAGCGATCATTTTATTTACAGATTTTGAGATTGACATGAATGGAAAGCGCTTCGCTTGGCAGGTTCATGGTTGTCTGTATTCTTTGGATACAGTGATAATGTTATCAGTTATCACGACGAGTATTCCTTTCGTCTGATTTTTATGTTGTGTGTTTTGCACTTGCTGTGGTCCAGGGTATTGCGAAACTTCCTTTCATTGAGGAGAAGTTATTGTTAGGTGCTACAAGGAAGCTTGAAGAAACATTAACGGTTTGAACTGAATTTTTACTCGAAATACATATATATTTCGTACGGTCAAAACTACATTCTCCTCCAAGGAAACTATAATTCTTTGACCTTCAGGATGCTTTTTTGCTAGCTATCAAGTAGCTTTACAGCTTAGATTGCTCTTAGCTATTAGTTTTAATGTCAATATCTTGTGGTAACTAGATTGGAAAATGAGTACTTATAAAGTATATTCAATATGGATTCAATCTCGCAGGTGGAAGAACGGCAGCGCAACAGTGTGATGCTTGATTTGTTATACGTACACCCCACTCATCCACTGGGCCAGCGGGTTATGCAGTACTACCAATTCTACAACCAGTTGCCACCAAATGAGTGTCTTCCATGGATGATTGACCCAAATGCTAGGTTAGCTTTTAATTGGCTAAGTTAATAATCAACAAGCCATGTGTAGTCTGGGTGTCGAGCTTGTTCTTATCCTCAGATTTTTATTGCAGCCAAGGGATGAACGGTTTTCTCTGGTTTAGCGAAAGAAATGGTTTCCAAACTAAAGTGGTATCCCCTGTCAATGGCTTCCCATGCATTGAGCAGAATCGAGCTTTGTAAGTTTCTTGTACTTCACAAGTTACGGTGTAATAAGATTATGATTTACTCACTTAGTTCTCTTTTTCCCTGTACATCTTTCAGAAATGTTACATACTTGAATCCTGCCAGACACTCTCATATCCCAGAACCACCACGAGGAGCAATCATTTCGGACAAGGTATGCTGAATCTATGTGATCTCAAGTGTCACTGTGTCTACTTATGCAAAACAAGTGGATCCATATTCATTATAAAAGTTTAAACTTGCAGATCTTGACGTCGGCAGATATAAAGCCATTTCCTGTTCTATGGCATGAAGACAATAGCAACCGACGCCGACAAGCCCGAGACAGGTGAGGAGATTTACTGACTGATAGTTTGAAGACAAAAATTGTGATTTATGTTAATATATCTATACGGTGCAGACCACAAGTGGTTGGTGCTATAGCCGGACCTACACTAGGAGAAGCAGCTCATCGTCTGATCAAAAACACCCTGAACATGAAATCCTCGAGTAGTTCAGCTTCAGGTTTAATCGACCCGAACTCATACAACCGAAATGTACCGGGCAATTATTATTACGGTGGAGTCAATAGACCAAGAGCAGCAGGTCCCTCTTCTTACAGGAAAGCATACGACGATGACTCCAACTATTACTATTACGGAAAGTATACAAATAGTTACAGCAACGGTCCAAGATATCCTGGTCCGTTGAACGGATCACCAGACTATAACCGAAACTACAACTCCTCGAAGATAGCAGTAGAGCAACAGAACCGCGGTGGAATCAGAGCTGGAATGTCGGGTTTATCGATGGCGGACAACGTGAGAAGCAAGCAATTGTATTCAAGTTATACAGAAGCTGCTAATGCAAATCTCAACCCATTGCCATCACCACCCACCCAATGGACTGGTGGAGTTGTGTATGGTGAGACGTATGGGAAACCTGGAAAGAAAGTGACTTATCAGCCTAAGACGCAACAAAGTCATCGAGGTGCAAATGATTGAGATCTCTCTTTAGGGAGGTTTCTTCTGTACAGGTCTGTCGAACACGTGTTTCTTTAATTTGCTTGCAATGCTGTTTTGTAGTCTGGTAAGAAGGTATATCTTCTCTGCCATATTTGCACTGTTATTAATTTTCTAAAAATTTCTAGCTGAAAGCAAATGTATAATGTACGTTTGACTATTTTTTTTTTCAAGTACTTCCGTTTAAAATTAAGTGTTGTTTTGACAATTCTCTCGGGGATTTAAGGAAAATAGCTCAATGTTCTATTATTATTGTCGTAATTCTCTTTTCGTTTTCCAGCATTTCTCTGTTGGCTCCTTTCCTTTTTCCAGGATCCGTACAGCAAGTCAGCAATGAATCACGAAATCCAATCACATATTGATTACTTAGTTGACTTACTATCGAAATCACATGTTAAAACAAGGGTCCTATAGTCAACTTAATTTTGATTTATAAAAATATCCAATTTATACATAACTAGCAGACAATCTTATCTAATCTTACTCACTTTAATCATTCTTCAACATGAAATAACTTAATTTGTGATCCAATTTTGATCATTGGATCATGTTTCTGAAGGAAATACCTTATGTTGATTCAAAATATTTGCCATATACTCTCCCCATATCTTGACCAAACTGAGACTAATCCAATTACATTTTCCAGATTCACAAAATCTCTTCACAGACATTAACCTTAACAATGATGAGAACAATGGTGTATATTCAAACATTATAAAAAAAACTGTAATAACATGATTAAAATAAGATAGTAAAAACATGAAATTATTGGATGAAATAGCCACTCAAGAAAAGCAAGAAGAAGAGTAAGAGACTTCCAAAGATCAAAGCCGTCTTCTGACCAGAAGTAAGTGCATTACCACCAAGTCCATACTGTTGGTTCTGAGCAAAACCAGCAATCTCAACCATTTTACTCTCGAAGAAACTCTGAGCTGCTCCACAAGTTGGACATCTCCAATCTTCAGGCAACTTATCAAACTGAAACCCAGGTGGGATCGGGTACGATGGATCACCCGCTGATTCATCGTACTTGTACCCACATGATCTACACTCATAGATTCCAGTGTTCAGAACTGCGAACTTCTCCTCTTCTCTTCTTCGTTTCTCAACCGCATCTTCGAGTTCCGTGGTCTCTGTCTCCTCCAGTGGCGTGGTCGCGTCATCTCTCGAAACGGCTGAGTAGCGGGAAGGGGTATATTGGTAAGTTGGGTACGAGATGGTGATGAAGATTTGGTGAAGCTGTTGTTTCTTGACGTATCTGAGAAACGGTGTCGGTTTGAGGGAAGAAGAAGAATGGGACTGAGCCAGTGGAGAGAAGGATAAAGTAGCAGTCGCCATGTTTTCTTCTTTACTTACTTATAATTTTGTTGGTTTGTTCATTGTTGGAGAGAAGAAAGGAATCCATTGGAGAGGAAAAGAGAGGAGAGAGGTACGAAGGCTTGGATAAGATTTTTGAATAGCATCGTGACGACCACGTGGCCGTCTGTCAATGGATCTTTTTTCCCTGCTAACCCCAAAATATCCCTCCACTTTCACGGGTGAATTTGATTTTTGTTATAATTAGATTATATATTTTAGATTAATAAACTAGAGGCATAATTATTTTGGTAGTAGAAAACATTCAAAAATATAGAAGCAGTGTACCAATCGTGAGAGAGAGGAGAAAAAAATATTTAGTGTCTATTGTCGTATTTATAGAGTAAAAATTTGACAAATTTTAATGTAAAACATAATGACATGGGTTCAATTATTACTTGCACAAGCAAGTGTTATTAACTTTTGTAACATTCTCTTTTGGAGTCCATTGTACTTCATATCATTTGTGATGTACTTTTGTAACATATCCTTTTTTTAAGACCAATTTTACTATCGTCTTTTTTGTTTACGCCTTTGTTTCTTCGTTAAAAAACCTTTCTAGAAAAACCATATGGAAAAAACTATATTAAGGTAAAAAGAGTACAACTGTGCAAGCTCCCCCTCGAATGAGGTCATATAAGAGATCTTGTTGATGACACATTCCAATGTTATAGACATGCTTCATGAACATAGTGGTGGGTAATGATTTTGTGAAAAGACCAGCTACAATGTCGCATGATCGGACATATCTCACTTCAATCTCTTTATTCTTCTTGAGTTCTTGAATGTATGAGAATAACTTCGGAGGTATATGTTTAGTTCCGTCACTCTTGATATATCCTTCATTCGTTTGAGCAACGCATGCAGTATTGTCCTCATATAAGATAGTTAGCTCTGCATTTTCATGAATTTCGCTGCTTGATAGGATGTGTTTGCTTATTGACCCTAGCCATACACATTCTCTACTTGCTTCATGGAGTACAATAAGTTTAGCATGATTTGAGGAAGTGGTCACGAGTTTGCTTTTAAGAGCGCCAAGATATAGTGGTGCCTCCGATCGTGGATCTGATAGATATCCTGCATCTGCACAACCAACCATTTGATGTTTAAATTTTTTAGGATAAAATAAACATAAATCAGTTATTCCCTTGAAGGTAATGGAAAAAATGCTTAATTCTATTCCAATGTCTTCGCGTAGGGGACGAGCTGAATCTTGCCAAAAGATTAACTGCAAATAATATATCGGGTCGAGTGCAATTTGCAAGATGCATGAGTGCTCCGATTGCACTTAATTATGCTACTTCAGAACCAAGTATTTCTTCATTTTTCTCATGTGGTCTAAATGGATCACTTTCAACATTAAGTAATCTAATGTTCATAAGAGTACTCAGAGGAGTTTATCCATATTAAAGCGTTTTAGCACTCTTTTGGTATATGTGAATTTGTAGACCAAGATAATACTTTGTCTGTCCAAGATCTTTCACCCCAAATTCTCCTTTTAAATAATTTGATGCTTTCTGTATCTCTTCACGAGTTCTGATTATGTTTAGATCATCAACATATACTACGATTATCACAAATCCAGATTCTGTTTTCTTGATGAAAACACATGGGCATATAGGATCATTTACACATCATTCTTTTACAATGATATTTGCAATTTTATTGCGCATAACTCTTTGGGTTTAGAACTTAATGCTTTTGGCATCTTTAAACCATCAGGAACTGATGAGGACATCGAGCCTACACAAGTCATCCAAGCTCCACCGGTACCAAGCGGACCAATGACCAGGACCAGGAGCAAGAGCTTGGAAGCAAAGTACAGCATGTTCGTAGAGCACCTGGATCGGGAAGGACTGATCAACCTTGATCAGTTTGAAGGCTTGCAGCTTACACCTTCCGAGAACTCTCAGCTGAACGACTTCTTCAATAAGATACCACGGGCGGACCACGACGAACCAGGAGCCCATCTACCTATGGATTCAAAGCCCGCTGAGTCTAGTTTCCAGAACATCCAAGAACATCATAAACGGCTGTATCAATCTCCTAGAAAGGCCCGTTCAAGCAAGACCTATCCGAAGGACCTTCTTCTCAACGCACTACAAGAATTTATTAAAATAGCTACCGATTATTTTATAGCTAGAGGACACAATCCGTAGCTAAAACTAGGTTGACAACGTATGGCGACAGATTAATTCCTTGGCCTCAGCTCCGACGCTAAACTTCATCTATAGCCAATTTGTAGCTAACTAGCAACAGATTAGCAACAGCAATTTCCATAGCCAATAGTGACATTGTAGCTACGACTTGTTCTATAGCTAATTAGTGACAAATCTAGCTACTGATTTTCTGTAACTGTGGCTACAAACTTTAAATGTAACTACAAATTTGGTTACAAAATATTTTATTTCCCAATAAAAAATCAAACTATATAAATTGTTTTAGAAACATAAAATAAAAAAATATATTAATCAAAAATAATACTAAATCTTCAAACATACTAAAAATTATTAAAGATCATACATTACAATCTACTAGACATACAAACGTATAAAGCTAAAACGTGAGAATAAGACGAAACAAAAGTTCAAACTAAAAATAAAAGATTTATATTGCAATCCTCTTCAGATTTTCTGCTTTGGATGTTGACTAGATCCATCTTCTTGTTGTGGCCGAATCTGAACTCATCTGCCTGTTGGTACCGGGATGTGTTGAATGTTGTTGCAGAAGGGTATTTCAAGGCTTTGTGAATTGCCTAGTTTCACACATAGCCATCAAAAGAATGGTGAGAGTTTTAACATTTGCAGTAAAGAAATTTACGAAGGAAAAACAGTAAGGATATATATCATATAATGAAGATCACAATCAATCTCATTCTTCCCACTATAATCCATGGAACCTAATTTCCTCTTCTCTATTGGAAAACAATTGAATCAATCTCTTTTCATCATTTGAATTTTTCCAAAGATCTTATTGTTTAAGATAACAGTTTGAGCGAGTAGTGGTAGAAAAGATATAAAGGATCCATAATGGCGTCACAAATAGAGATGGCTTATACCTTACCTTTCTTATGCTGCATCTCCAGATGAGTTTGTAATAATCAAATATAGGTATAGAATCATTTAAGGAGGTATCTCATCCAGCTGTAAAAAAAGCAACGATTGGAGAAGAAGATGTTAGAGGGACATCAAAACAAAAACTGCTATGCAAGAAATAGCAAATTGGGGATATATATCTGGGTTTAAGTTAACTGAATCACAATCGGCTGATAATAATACTCACAACAGAGGAAAATTTCTGCTCTTAACTGAATCACAATATGCATAAGAAACAAGGAAAAAGTGATTGCTTATCAGAAAAAGGAAAAAGCCTCCTAACTTATAGCCATAAGATTCGAAACACAAATCAAAAGGTGAGAATAGACACTTAGTTCTCAAGAGAAAGTAGACATCAAAGCTGGTATGTGATTTTAAGGCATATTAATTTACACTTACATCGTTGTGGTCCTTGTGGACAATCTGATATATTGTAGAAGTGCAAAACCAACACTTGACCAATCTCATTTTGTCTCCTTCACTACAAGAACACAAAAAGAATCATAAAAAGGAGAGCATCAGTCAAGAAATTCAAAACATCAAACTGAACCCACAAAATCGAAGCACATGGTTGTACCAAAAATGTAGAGATCTAACGAAAAATTGAACTTTAAATCGATTTCAGTATAATAAACATCAATTACCCGTACGGCTGTTCAAATTTGTGTATCCATTTGAATCAACGGACATGGAATCAAACCAACTAATACCTGTAGAAACCCATCTGTATCAGCCCAGAGAGCTTGAAACTCTTTTCTGAGATCTGTAACTTTCAAGCCGGCTCTGTTAGTCTCGTAACTTGTTGCTCTACACCAGTCCTCCTGGTTTGGGGCTAACTACATACAGATAACACCCAAAGCCAAAGAGTATTATTCACCCAAAAACTCAAACTAAAGATTTACAAAAGAGTATAACCTTAAAAATGAACGGCTTCTTGATACGGGAAAATAGACATGAGGGTTATTGGGCCTCCATTGTGGGCCGGACAGAAGACTTGGGCCTCGTCAAAATCTAACCCACCAAGAAGAAGAATAAAAGAAGAGGTGAAGCGCAATCATCGATCATCGAAAAATCTGAAAGTGTTTTGTTGTTCTGGATCAAATTCTGGCGTGACCTTCTGTGCAAAAAGGTAACCAAAAGTAACTCTCCCAATTCTCAATGACCTTGTGAATATGATATACCGATTTTGCCCTTAATAAAAAGAAGAAAATAAAACAAATCTGAGCCATCAGATCAAATCAAGATCTAACGGTCTTCATTTAAGCGTGCATCATCTCTTCCTGACCCCACACATTATACCTTCTCTCTCTTCCCTCTCATGTCACGTAAACAAACACCATTACTTTCCCCAACCACACCAAATCACACCATTAATTCATTTCTTCTTCTTTCTTCTTCTTTATTCTTTATTCTTTCTTCTTCCTTGTTCTTTGTTTTTTTTTCTTTTCTTTCTCATCTCCAGATTCCAAATCCGCGAATTGAAGTCAGCGTTAGAGAGATAAATGTTTGTTCTTTTTCTTTCTTCTTATGCTCTCTCTCTCTCTCTCTCTCTCTCAAACCCTTACTCTCTTCCTTTCTTCCTCTTTTGAATTACCCACGTGTATATATACATAGTAAAGTTGATTTCGAAGTCTAATAGGGTGTTATAACGAGAATTTGTAGATTCTTTATGCTGAAACGTCAGATCATAATAGAGCAGAGAAGTGTAACTGATATAACTCTTTTCATTGGTCCAACTAGTATAACTAGTACGGCTGATAAAATGAGCAAAACGAGTATATATGGTACCTCATCATTCTACTTGGGATGTTCCGGAGGAAATAGAATATTGGCGTGTCTTACCAAAGACTTACAAGAAAAAGAAAAGAATAATACAAGTGACCCGTCACCTAGGGGTTGGAGAACCTCGAAGGAGGAGGAAGAAGACTCGCGTGCAATTTCAGAGTTGGTTTGGTTTGTAATCTACTTTATATTTGTGTAAGCTTTGTATGACTGAATGTTACACTATGGATGTAAGCATGCATGTTATTTCTATCAGATACGGCTAAGTACAACTAGTACAACTCAATATTATGTGTTGAATATGTCTAGTACAACTGGTATGATTGGTACAATTCTGCCGTAGTACAATCGGTAAAATTGGTCAAATTAGTATAACCGGTATTATGCGTACAAGTAATATAACTCGTATAACACTATTGTAGTACTGTAATAAATTTATGAAAATGCATTTGTAAATTCATTTATAATACAATTCTCATATTAAATAGGCCAACAAAACACTGAAAACACATTTTCACCACTATATTAGTGATTTAAATGCAAATTTTATTTTTTGGGTTGATAAAGATATTATCATTTCATCATCTACCTTATACTTCTAATGTTACTTTCACAATCTTAGACACAATAACATAGAATTTTACTACCAAATTATTTTTTTACACATTTGATTGTATATGAATATGTAATATGTAGTTTATATACTTAATTTCAAAAGTACAACTAAGTGAATTTCATTTATAGTATGGTACTACTAGTTACAAGTTATTATGACAAAAGTAGAACTCTTTACAAAAAAAAAAAACAAATGGTATAACTGCATCATTGGTACAACTCTTCACAATTTTTTTTTTGTCAATAATTTTTGTAAGGACGTTTTTTATGAGTTTACACATGTAAGTGCACTTTTTTACGTAGTAAGACTACTTGTACTAGTTATACTATTGCGAGAATTCTATAAATGCATATTAAGTCTGAAAATAATTAGATTCATAATTAAATCTAAATACTTAATTTCATAAAAAGTCAGAAAATACATAAAACAAAGAAAATAATTTATTATTTCCGAACATATGGGGACTGCAACATATGTGAAGGTTTTAGCACTCTCTTAGGCCTATAACCTTCCTCGTCATGTGGCTAAACTTATGGAAGATGTGCCTGAACTGACGGTGATTGAGAAACCACTCCTTCTCGCTGTCCTCGAAGTCTTTTATGACATGAATCAAATAATATTGAGTGCACTTTGACGCCAATGTGCATAATTTTACATACTCCGACGATCTAAGGAAAGAACGGAGTGGTTGCAAAGGTTCTAGAGGCTCACACTCATACTCCTGAAAAAGCCTTAAAAGGCCAACAAAACACTGAAAACACATTTCTACCACTATTTGTGATTTAAATGCAAATTTCATTTTTTGGGTTGATAAAGATGTTATCATTCCATCATCTACCTTATACTTTTAATGTTACTTTCACAATCTTAGACACAATAACATAGAATTTTACTACCAAATTATGTTTTACACATTTGATTGTATAGGAATATGTAATATGTAGTTTATATACTTAATTTCAAAAGTACAACTACGCGAATTTCATTTACAGTATGGTACTACTAGTTACAAGTTATTATGACGAAAGTACAACTCTTTACAAAAAAAACAAATGGTACTAAAATTTTTTTAATCACATTTTTCATGAGTTTACACACGTCGGTGCATGTTTTAGTACTAAAATTTTCGATATTAATACTAATTGTACTAGTTATATTATTGGACCCAGCAATAGTAGTTGTATGTAGGTATACTAGTTATACTATTGCAATAATTATATAAATGCATATTAAGTCTGAAAATACTTAAACACATAATAAGTCTAAATAGGAAATACCTGAACCCAAATCCGAAAATATTAGAAAACTCTATCGGCTTGTATTTGTCTAAACCCGAAACCCAAAAATCTAAAAACCCGAAACCCAAAAATCAAAGCCCGAATAAACCGAACCTGAAATACAATTAGCAAAAACACGATTGGTTTGTATACGTTAAAACCCAAAAAACTGAAAACCTGAATCCCCAACTCGAAGCCAAAAAATTACCTGAATTCACAGGGCTATGTATCATGATGTCGTCGCACGTTTTTTATTCATATGTTTACAACTACACGAGTAATGGTAGTTGTAGTTGTTATATTAGTTAAACATAAGAAACCTAGTGGTACTTCTTTTCCATGGTTGCCTTTTCCTCAGCAGTCTTCTTTTCTATGGCTACCTTCTCCTTGGCAGCCTTCTACAAAACCCCCCACACAGTTCATATAAATTACACACAGTTGTACTAGTCGTACTAGTATTACTAGTATGACTAAAAATGACTGGTACAACCACTATCAGTTGAACTAGTATTTCTTGAATGACTGGCACAACTAGTACCAGTTGTAATAGTATTACTGATATGACTGGTACAATTACTTGTGGTTGTATTAGTTGTACTATTAATACTAGTACGACTAGTACAATGCCACCTCTTGACTATATCCCTGGGACGGATCCGGATATGGACAGATCCGGATATGGCCGGATCCATGTTTTAACTATCCCGATCTGGATCCGGGGCTTTCGGATATCCAGATTTCGGATATCCGCTTAAATATCAAGATATCCGTGGATATCCGGATCTGGATCTCGATCCGTAAAAAATATATTAAAATATTAAAAATAACATTAAATTAATACTTATATTTATTTTTAAATATATATATATATATAATATAATATTAGGAAAAACAAAATTAGATTATTATAAAAATATTTTAAGTTTATTTTTTATGTATAAATATTAATATACTTAAAAATTCATTAGTAATATAGAAACAAAATATTATATTTAAAGGACACGGATCCGGATCAGGATATCCGGATTTGAAAATTCAGATATCCGGATTTGAAAATTCAGATATCCGGATCCGGATCCGGCCTTCCGTATATCCAGATTTTCGGAGATGATACGGAGCGGATCCTGGCTTCATTTTTTGAGCGGATTAGGACAACTTGTATGACTAATATGATTAGTATAAATAGTATGATTAGTATAAATAGTATGATTAGTATAAATAGTATGATTAATATAAATAGTATGATTAGTATAACTAGTATGATTAGTATAACTAAGATAACTAGTACGATAAATGTGAGGAGATAATTTTTTTTTTTTGACTTGGGTTTATGTTTGGTTTGGGCTTAATTTAAATTATGTTTGGATCCATTATATTTAGGTCCAACGAATTGAGATTAAATGAAGGACAAAATTGAAATTTTCATCACTTTTCCTTTAAAACAAAAAGAAAAAAGAAAAAGTAAAATATGGGAAGGTCATTTGAGAATAACTATGTCCCTTGAGAGTCATCTCAGAATTTGATCCTTGTTGTTCTTCCTTTCTGGGTTTTCCCAGGTTTATCATCTTTGTATTTGCTCTTCTCTGATTTAGAATCAATCTGTGATTCTAGGTTTGTTTTGAGCTGGAGACTTTGTTTTATGAACATTTTCTCTATAATCTATCTCTTTTGAATCGTGAATCATTTAATCCATATCAAAGGTATCAGAAGCCAGTCTTTTCTCGGATCTCATGGCGTTCGTTGGTGAGGACGACCAATCGTTTTCCGCTTGTCTGGCGCAGTTTCTGAGAGCCAGTGAAGCAGTGTTTGAGCGGAGCCAAGCCTCACTGACATCGATGTTGGCGGAGATTCGCGAGCTTCGTGCAGAATCTCGCCAAACTTTTCGCGAGTTTGAAGGAGCGACTGAGATATTAGGGATCTGAAAAATTAGGCTTTTTTGTCGCAAAGGAAGAGGGGAAAGTGATTTAGGATCTGAAAATTTGACCGGGAAAAATGAAAAATTTGGTAGAAAAAAAGAGAACCAAAGTAGAAAAAAAAAAGAACCAAAGTTTGCGGCAAATTTTCCAAAATTTTGGCACAAATATTTTAACAAAAAACTATAAGTGTTATTACTATAGACCTTATAAAAATAAATTAAAAGGAAAATTTGACACAAAAGAATCTTTAACATCTAAAATTTTAGTATGATTATTGTTTAAACGTTAAAATACAATAATAATTAAATTAATTAATTTTGCATTCGCAAATGTTGTTGATTAAATGAACACGGTTTAGAGTTATTCGGATTTTACATAAAAAACCACTACTTGATTTATCATAGTAATCTTCTATATTAACCTTTTCAACTATTGTTGAATTGTCTATCTCCATTTCATTATCAGTTTCAGCATCAACTTCATGTTCAGTCACATGTAATTAGTCTAAAATTACGAAGATCTGGTTGTATTTTGTTAAGTTGGCTTGACACTTTGTGAAGTAATGTATCTTACATTGCATTGAATGACCTTAATATTCATTCATCATTCTTTGTTTTGTTACCTAGCTAAGACAAGAATAAGTTGCTAATTAGAAAATTTTTTGGTGACGACTTATCCTTAGCTAATTTGTAGCTCTTTAGCTAGAGAATGTCTACAGATTTCATACATAGCTATATAGCTACGGATTGCTACAAAATCGCCACAGATTTTGTTTTGTTGCCATCCGTTGCAATTTGTGTAGCTAATAACTATGGCTACAGAATTGTCGTCGCCAGTCCTTTGCTATTTTTAACAATTATTGTAGTGACGATAAGATCAAATGGCCTATGTTTCAGCCCAAGTGTGAGGTCTATCTTTCTACGGTTTCTTTGACCTTGGAAGAAGTCTAAGGAGGCCCAAAGATCAGCTGGAGAAGACCGTTTGAAGACCACAACCAAGACATCTTTTATTTCCTTTTTAAACTATCGTTGTTAAAGCCTAACGGCTAGTTTGCTTCATGATTATTGCATTTTCCTTGTTTTGTTTTGCAGGTTTAATTGTGTTTTTCCTTTATTGCTTTATGAACCTGGCTATATAATGCCTTGCATCTGTAGTTCGAGTTTTTTCACCTTTTGATCAATAAAATAAGAACGTTTTTAGCTTAGTTTAAGTCTCTTGTCTTTCTCATCCTCGTGTGTGATTCCCGAGTCTGAGAAGTGTATCCGAAGTATCAATAGGCTTCCACACCTATTGTGGTTCGATTCAATCCACCCTCGCTTCCATCCTATCCGAATCAAGCAAAGAGTGACCTTAGTCGAGTTGCTCGGTTCAACCCTTGTTCCAAACGCTTCACGCTTGTATCATTTTTGGTATCAGAGCTGAAGTTCCTGACAACAAGGTTGTGTTTACTTCAGTTCACCATTTGAAATTTCTTTCAATCTTTCGTTTGTTATTTCAATCTATTTTTTAAAAAAAACAAAAAAAAAAACTACATACACATATCTATATTTGTTTCGGTTTTCTGATCATTCAAAAAATTTCGCATTCCATTGCTTGAATTCATCCAGTTTCCTTATCCAGACCAACGCGTTCTAGTCAAAAAGGGCAAGTACCTAGGTCGACCAAAGGAACCCTGGTTTTGTTATGCTCTTGTCCTTGTCTTCCTCATAGAAGCCGCCGAGGGAAATAACATCAGGGTTTTTGGTTTTTGGAAGCACCTTCTGCGTATTTCGTTATTGTCAAGCTTTAATCGTAGAGCCTATTCCCACTTGCATACTTCTAGGTTTTGGCTAGGACTTTTGACAAACGTGATTATTGAAAACTGTCTCGTCTAGTAATCTTTATTCTTGTTCGTTAAGTTTTTCTTGGAGGAATTTGATACTTGTCTCTTCGTTCACGTGTAGGTACCATGGCCAGAGATTTACGCGGCATCGATCCGCAACTAGCCCGGATCCTAGCAGGGATCCAAGACCAACTCGCCGATCTAGGTCGACGTATTTCACCTCAAAACAATCCAGACGAGGGCAACCACCGAGGCCACCAGCGCGAAGAAGCGAACGCCACCGATGAGGATGATGAGTCCATACCGGAAGATGCGGACCATAGGAGGAGAAGAGGACCTAGGCGCAACCAACCAGACCATGAGGAGGATGACTATCCCCGACGCAACAACTACTCCGATATGAAACTAAAGGCACAAACATTTGCTGGCCGAGTAGATCCTGAAGCATACCTTGAATGGGAGCAACGCATGGAACACATCTTCGCTTATTACAATTACAATGAGCGGAGAAAACTAGCCTTAGCCGTGGCTCAACTCACGGATCATGCCCTTTCTTGGTGGGATCGAGAAGTTTCGGAAAGAAGGAGAAGCCGTTCTCCACAAGTTACTACTTGGGGAGAGATGAAACAACTTATGAAGAAGAGGTATGTGCCGGCTTACTTCCACCGAGAACTCCAAAAGAAGTTCAGGAAGCTCACGCAAGGCACTAAGAGTGTAGAAGAATACTATGAAGAATTTGAACATCTACGAAACAGATTGGAGTTGGAGGAAGATACCGAGACCCTCATGACTCAATTCTTAGATGGTTTGAATGAGAGGCTCTGCCGGAAGGTAGAGAGGATTCCATATCATGATCTTCAAGACATCCTACACAATGCAATCCAAGCTGAGCAGCACCTCAAGAAAAAGCAGCCTAACTCCAACAGGCCTAGGACCACACAGCCGTGGAACCAAAACCGGAACCAACTGCCTACGATACAACCGACTCAAGCTAAGGCCGCTGATAAAGGCAAAGCGGTAGCGATTGAATCGCGGTTCCAATCCAAGGATCCTGAACACGTCCAAGGTAAGTCGTATGACTCTAGTACCTCCAGGACACGTGATCTTACCAAGTGTAATCCAAAGACTCGGCCTCCGGAGACTGGTACGGAGAAACGGGAGAGCATACCAAGTGGCTCTCGAGAACGGCAGCAGCCCGATCGTAGGAGCCGGCCCAACCTCCTCCTTTGAGCCGCTCTAATGACGCCTCCAGCTCTCCTTCTTCCTCCTCGACCTTGGACTTCCCGGACTTAATATCCCGGACTAGATCAAGGTTCGAGCTGACCTCAGTCAAGGCAGTCTCGCCGTACTTCGCTTGACGCATCGGCGCAAGGGCAGCTTTAGCACCCTCGATGCGGAGACGGTACTTCTCCACCAACTCCCAGCGGCATTTCTTAATCGCCAGCTCCATCTTCCGCTCAGCCTCCGCGAGCGCTTTATTAAGCTCCTTCTGAGATCTTCTCTCCACATTCCGGAGCTTGACTTCCAGGGCCTTGATCTTCTTGTCCTTCTTCCGGGGCTCTTTCTCCGAAGTTTCCAAGGCAACCTGAGTCGCATGAGCTCGAGTGGCGACCTGAATCAAAGAAAAACAAATATCAACAAAGACCAAACTACGTCAAAACGAATCCAAAGGAAGAAAGAATTACCATCATAAGGCCGGAGGACAGATCTCCGTAAGCCGCTGAACGATCAAACGGCACAGCTGAGGCCGGAGCCAACGCTCCAAAGTAGTCCACAACCTTCACGGACTCAGCTGGATCACCTCCCGCCGCCTTGCGAGCGTCGAAGAGAAGACCATGATCAGACGCCCCGACCGTCCGAACCACTTTGCCCTTCCTCAGACGGTCCGGGCTGTTGAAAGCTCCCTTCCCTTTATCCGCAACAACGGCACAATCAGAACCCTGAGGAGCGATTATCTGTTCCTCGGGCACGCCATGGAAATCAGACCCGGACGGGAGAACAAACCCGGACGCCGGATCCGATCTAACTTCTTCCCTGGACATGGCCGAGTCGTCACCTGTTTCTTGCCGAACACGACGACGTTCGGAAGGGACCAGAGGTCGGGACGGCCATGCAGGCCATCCGCCTTTGTCCTCGACATGTTGAGGAGGAGTCCAAACGCCACGTGCTATACTCGTCCTCGGCGGGACGCCGTCGATTTCAACTCGAGAAGAACCGGACGCCCTCTCTAAGACACCCCCAGAGCCGAGCGCCCATCTTGATACGGCTACTATGCCAGCCGCCCTCTTGGGAGCGTTCTTAGAGCCAGCCGCCCTCCTCGAGCTGGACGCCCTGCACGTCGAATCACCAATCCCGGCCGCCGACTCGAGCATGCTCACACTCCCGGCCGCCGGCATGAGCTCCCGTTGAGGAACGTTAGCAAAACTGAGTGCTCCTTGAGCGTTGCTAGGGCCAGCCGCCCACTGAGGAACACCTTCGGGACCGGACGCTGCTTGTGGAATGGCATCTTCTCCAAAAGCCAACAGATCTTCCACAAGTACCGCATCCTGTTCCGCGGACATAAAGTCAAACTCAAACTGATCATTCATTATCGCGTCAAGGTTGAGTTCGAAAGGAGAAACTCTTTCACCAGCCACTTTAAAGAAAATTTTCAAAGGAAAAAACTTGAAGAAGAAAGCTTGAAAAGAGAAGGGGAGTATGAAAAAATGAAAATGAAGCCACTCCTTTGATATAGCAAACATGGCACGAACTTCCATGGTGGACTATACTCTGACAAGACACTAAAGAGAAGCGGACGAACGGACGAACGGAGAAACTCATTGCCTTCCCGTTTCAGTCAATCCCGATAAAACTCCCAGCTCAAAGCTCCTTGCTCCAAACCACGAAAGCAAAGAGCTGGGGGGCTAACTGTTGGGGTCGAAATCCCCTCCTCGAAGATTGACGGAACGAGAAGTCAAGGTCGTGATCAAATGGAACTTATCCCGAACATGGAACGGACAAGCTAAGGGAAACTGCCCACGATCCGTCCAAGACATCAACCGGCGGCTGGGACAAGGCCAGCCGCCGGGTCTTCTTACACCCACGGCCGGCGGCTGGGATAAGGCCAGCCGCCGGGTCTTCATTGATCCACGACCGGCGGCCGGGATAAGGCCAGCCGCCGGATCGTCTTGGTCCATCAACCGGCGTCCGGGACAAGTGCCAGCCGCCGGATCTTCACACGACCATGACCGGCGTCCGGGACAAGTGCCAGCCGCCGGATCGTCACACGTCCATGACCGGCGTCCAGGACAAGTGCCAGCCGCCGGATCGTCACACGTCCATGACCGGCGGCCGGGACAAGTGCCAGCCGCCGGATCTTCACACGACCATGACCGGCGTCCGGGACAAGTGCCAGCCGCCGGATCGTCACACGTCCATGACCGGCGGCCGGGGTAAGTGCCAGCCGCCAGATCGTCACACGTCCATGACCGGCGGCCGGGACAAGTGCCAGCCGCCGGATCCTTATGCGTCCATGGCCGGCGGCTGGGATGAGTGCCAGCCGCCGGGTCTTCTCCATCTAAGGCCGGCGGCTGGGATGAGGCCAGCCGCCGGATCTTCATCACATACCAACCGGCGGCTGGGATAAGGCCAGCCGCCGGATCATCATCACATGCACACGATCGTTTCTCAAGTCAAGACTCATCGTCCGAACATCGTCCAGTCGACCGACCGTTATGTCCGGACCGACCCGAAGATCATCCATTTGCATGTTCTGACTCCAGAGACGTCCGTAAATATTCCCCGAAAGACCGTGACGAACGTCCAGCCGTCCGTGGACCAGTCGCCGAGCACACGAGCCAAAGGAACCGGCGGCTGGCCATCAATACCGAAACCGGCGGCTGGAAGTTCAAACGAAAAACAGGCGGTTCAAATCTCGGAAGTCGTAAAAACGCTCGGAACCCTATTCACGCAGGAAAAACCGTAGAAAAACACTATTCATCCCGAGACAAAGTTAACCGAAAAATCGAATTAAGCATAAACCGAGATTCGGATTACTATTCACCGGTTTACTATTCATCGGGTCACTATTCACCGGCGGGCCGGATTTGGGTCAGAATGCGCGGATGGATCACGGAAGACTCTCGGGCCGGGTATCGGGCCCGAAAAGCTTAGGTCGGCGGCTGGGAGCGAAGGACAAGGTCCCACATCGGAAATCTGAAGTCTTAGCCTTCTAGGATTGCCAGTATATATATGTACGCTCATGTAAAGGTTAAATCCATCCCAAATCCGAGTATTAGGAGTTTTAGCAATTTAAGACTATTCAGCTTTTGCTAATTGCCCTTGTACTTTCGGAAAATATCAATAAAATCCCTCTTTTCATCTTTTTGCATTTTCGGTCCTTTAGTTCTTTATAAATAGAATTTTCGAGCCCCCATTAAATATAAGTTTTGACAGTGTGAGTTTCGGCTCTCACAAGGACCAGGAGCAAGAGCTTGGAAGCAAAGTACAGCATGTTCGTAGAGCACCTGGATCGGGAAGGACTGATCAACCTTGATCAGTTTGAAGGCTTGCAGCTTACACCTTCCGAGAACTCTCAGCTGAACGACTTCTTCAATAAGATACCACGGGCGGACCACGACGAACCAGGAGCCCATCTACCTATGGATTCAAAGCCCGCTGAGTCTAGTTTCCAGAACATCCAAGAACATCATAAACGGGTGTATCAATCTCCTAGAAAGGCCCGTTCAAGCAAGACCTATCCGAAGGACCTTCTTCTCAACGATAAGATCAAATGGCCTATGTTTCAGCCCAAGTGTGAGGTCTATCTTTCTACGGTTTCTTTGACCTTGGAAGAAGTCTAAGGAGGCCCAAAGATCAGCTGGAGAAGACCGTTGAAGACCACAACCAAGACATATTTTATTTCCTTTTTAAACTATCGTTGTTAAAGCCTAACGGCTAGTTTGCTTCATGATTATTGCGTTTTCCTTGTTTTGTTTTGCAGGTTTAATTGTGTTTTTCCTTTATTGCTTTATGAACCTGGCTATATAATGCCTTGCATCTGTAGTTCGAGTTTTTTCACCTTTTGATCAGTAAAATAAGAACGTTTTTGGCTTAGTTTAAGTCTCTTGTCTTTCTCATCCTCGTGTGTGATTCCCGAGTCTGAGAAGTGTATCCGAAGTATCAATAGGCTTCCGCACCTATTGTGGTTCGATTCAATCCACCCTCGCTTCCATCCTATCCGAATCATGCAAAGAGTGACCTTAGTCGAGTTGCTCGGTTCAACCCTTGTTCCAAACGCTTCACGCTTGTATCTGGAACTCTCATGTAGATATCAATATCTAATGATCCATATAAGTATACCGTAACGACATCCATATGGTGCATTTCTAGGTCTTTATCAGCCGCTACACTCATTAGGAATCTAAATGTGATTACATCCATAACTGGCGAATACGTTTCCACGTAGTCTATTCCAGGTCTTTGTGAAAAACCTTGGGCCACAAGACGAGCTTTGTATCTCATGATCTCACTTTTCTCATTTTATTTCTGAACGAAAACCCATTTATATCCAACTTGTCTCACATATTCAGGTGTGAGTACAATAGGTCCAAACACCTCTTGTTTATTAAGCGAATCTAGTTCGGCTTGTATTGCATTTTCCATTTTATTTAGTCATGCCTTTTTTGACATTCATAAACAGATTTTGGTTTTGGGTCTTCACTTATCTCATTAATTTCTTGTGACATAAGATATGAGAAGACATCATCGAGATCATCCATTTCTTTTCTTTTCCGTATCCTCCTATTATAGATGTAGTTGATAGAAATCTCATGATTTTCCTCTGGCTCTTGCAGCTCTACATTATCATGAGCCTCATGATTTACTTCCTCCAAAGTACTTTCTGTTACTTTAGGTTTTTCAAGCATTTCAACTTAAGAATTCTTATTCTTAGAACCGACAGGTCTGCCACTCTTCAGGCGTGTTCTAGACTCACGTGTATCATATGCTTTTCCACGTTGTTGTGGTATTTCAATACGAGCATGAGTATTTTCCGCTGGTATATGAGATTTAGTTACTGTCTTGGTTATTGCAAATGCATCTGGAAGCTGTACTTTGCAAATGCATAATTCGTCGAACTGTTAGTTCTGACTCTTTAGTACGAGGATCAAGGTGTTGTAATGATGGTACACTCCATTTTATTTTCTCCCCTAGATCCGAGAATATTTTCTCATCAAAATGACAATCGGCAAAACGTGCCGTAAAGACGTCAACAGTCCGTGGCTCCAGGTATCGTATAATTGATGGAGAATCACGATCAATATATATATTCCTAACTCTTTTGATGGTATAATCAGGGAACTGAGCTCACAGTTTGATTATCTGAGTCAGAAATCTCGTAAACGCCACATTTCGAGACGATAATAGAAAAACGTGTGACCATTTACTGGATGCTTCAATGAATACTATAAAGTAGTGGAATGGTCCACTAATATCACCTTGAGTTCTTTCAAGAAAATTTAGTGATTCTTTATCAATTTTTGTTGGCGATGGCCTTATGATCAATTTTCCAAGAGAAAATGTAGCACATGTCATTTTATTTCCCTGATAAATCTCCTGGATTTTCAGTGAATGATCATCTGAGCTTTCTATGATCTTACACATCATTGTGGTGCATGGGTGGTCGAGGCGATCATGCCATAATGTGAAATATTCTGAATTTCTTTTGATCATAAGATTTGATTCGATTGCATCTATATAGGTATAATGCAAACCACAAGGAAATTTTGGAAAATTTTCCAATATATGCCTCTAGCCATATCTGTCAGAAGTTTAAGACACACTTCTTTCCATGCTCAGTTGCAGACTGACTTTCATATCCTTGAAGGTATCTTACTACTATTAATTGGGAAGTCATTTTTTTTTTAAAATTGCTCTTAATTACGTCTTTTGCCATTGCCTCTGTTTCCCAACAGGTTTAGTTTTAGATAAAAAGTTAATTTGAATTAATAAAATTAATAAAATATGTGTAATATCTTATATTGATTAATAATATCTGTGTAGTATCTTATATTGATTAATAATATATGCGTAGTATCTTATATTGATTAATAATATCTGCGTAATATCTTATATTCATTTCAAAATGGTAAACTCTACACTATTTTTTTAATAATATCATTATTTATTTTATATATCATAAACCTATTTTTGAATATTGAAACAATAAATAACACAATACTGATAATATCTAAATTAATTTTAAATATAATATAAATGATATTATTTTAATTTCGATTATGTTCATTCAAGGTTTCAAAATATGTTTTATAAATAATACATTTTCATACTGCAATAAATAAATATTTTCATACAACAAATTAGTTCTGTTAATATTTTAATCATCCAAACAAAATAAATTGATCTTATTTATTTAACTTTCCACTACTATAAAAAATTTAACTCTCCACAAAGGGTTTTTTCTGTCTGCAAAAAACCAAAAAAAAAATTTCGAAACCAAATTATAAAATAAATTGCTACGCGCAACCGCGGATCTGTTACTAATATGTCTTTAAAACTCAACAAATTCCTTTTAAAATTTGGATAAAATAACGCTGTAACACCCGTCTCATCCTCACTGGAGAACGGCGTGTCACTAACCATATTACATGCCTCAAATACTCTATTCATTGAATAAACTACGACTTGATTTTCGGAAATCCATAAATAAATCTATAACCGCAATTACTCGAAATAAATCGAAAAATATGCAAATAAAATACTGAAAACCATAAAATCCCCAAAGTAGCACCCGTTCTGGTACTCATCTACTCGTTCGTCTCACCTGAAAAATAAGAAATTGGGGTGAGTAACATGGGAATCACTCAGTGAGTTAAGGGATGCTAATTACAGGAAAACGCAGTTCCAGTCATAACACTCCAAATACAGTAAAAAGAAACTAAACATGAGCAAAAACGACACCTAAAACACCCAATAAGCAATCAACAGCCTTACGGACTGATCCAGTGACCGTCAGCACCCTCCCACCAGGAGGTCAATATTGAATTAGCGTCCAACGGCGCCGCTGCGTTTAAACAATATATCGTGCCGCATAGCAGTATAATATTTTAAAATTTTGACATGTATAATGAGTTAGAGGTTGCGTCAATCCTTTTCTCTCCAACCCTTTTACACATATCTGCACATATGAAATTGAAATAAAGAATGCAAGTAGTCTGAAAGGAGATAATGTCCAGGGTGGGTACTAGTTAAAGATGAGCTAGTTATTCAGGATCAGCAAGAGTGGTAAATGGACAATAGGTCCTGAATATCATTTTGTTCCCTTAATCTCATGCCCCTAACCAGAAGAATTTCAGTTCAAATTAAGTCCAGATAAGATAGAGTTCGTGTCTTTCCGATGAGGATGATCTGGAAAGAGAGAGATGTGAATGTGGTGGTGTTCCAGCTTGTCTGTTTGCTCAAAGTTCTGCAGCAAAGGTCACAAGTGGTTTAAGATCATCACAAATTAAGGTCCCAATAATTCCCAACAATTTGTTCTTGACTTAATAAAAAAAAACTGACTAAATGAAACAAACTGAATCAAAGAAAACATAAAAATGAATCAAAACAAAGAAAACAAACATTATTAGTAGCAACAACCACCCTACCCCAAACTTATTTCACACTGTTCGAGTGTGAAAATAAATAAAGAGAAAGGCTGAAACAAAAAATAAAATAAAATATGGATAGTACAATGGTGAAGGAACAAGAAGACTTACTTGGAGACATGCGCAAGTGTTAGGGATTTTTTGTTTAGAGTTGGTGCTCCGAAACAGAAGGGAGTGCTCCATCGGGGTATCTTCGCCTAGAGCAACCTGCAGGGAAAATGGAGGAGGTGCTCGATATCCCAAATGGGTGCTCGATATCCCAAATGTGTGCTCCATCATCTTTTATTCGCCTGGAGCAAGTTGTGTTCATTCTGAGCAGGTGCTCTAGTCGGGTACTTTACATTACTTCTTCCTTATTTTGGCTGATCAGCGATGAAAACCTTTAGACCTGTTCCCTTTTTTTGAAACAATGAAAACTAAGAGTTAGAAACAAAGTAAAAAAAAAAGAATTTTAGAAATATACATTTACCAGTGAGTTATATCCCACCAAGCGCTTGATTTAAATCACTAGCTTGACTTGACTAGCCAATTAGGCTTGAGGAGGGCCAGTTAAGGGCAAAGATATGGTTTGAGCCGCTGACCATTGACAACAAATTCTCCCCCTGCAATTTTCAGCAACACTACAGCTACATAGTGCCGAACTTCCTTGATGGTTAAGGGTTCAGACCATCTCGATCATAACTGTCTAGGAAACAGCTTCAACCGGGAGTTGAACAACAACAATTGATCATTTCGAGCAAAGTTCCTGGTTAGTATCCTCTTATCATGATTAACCATATATGGTCCTATCCTTATAGATTTTTGATTTGTCATAGGCCAGATGCCTAATCTCTTCCAACACATGCAGCTGCATTGTCCTCCTCTCAAAGGCAGATTTAACATCAAAATTCAATATCTTTCACTGCCCAGGCGGCCTTAAATTCAAGCTCTACATGGAGGTGACATGCCTTTTCAAATACCAAATGAAATGGTGTTGTCTCCAAAGGTGTCTTATATGCAGTTTTATATGCCCAGAGAGCATCATCTAGCCTGGAAGCCCAATTTTTTCTTGTGGTGCTCACATTTTTCTGTAGTATGCTCTTGATTTTCCTGTTGGAATTTTCTACCTGTCCACTTGTTTGAGGATGGTAAGGAGTTGCAACCTTGTGCTTTACACCATTCTTTTTCAGCAGATTCTCAAACATCTTATTGATGAAATGAGATCTTTCATCACTTATCACCACAGTGGGCACTCCAATTCTTGGAAATTGACGGATTTGAACATCTTTACCACCACTCTTGTATCATTTGAGGGACGAGCCAAAACTTTAACCCAATTAGACACATAGTACACTGCCACCAAGATGTATTCATTTCCAAAATATGATGGGAATAGTCCCATAAAATCGATTCCCCACATATCAAAGACTTTAACTTCCAGTATGTATTCTTTGACATTTCATTTATTATGCTTATATTTCCTTGCCTCTGCCATGAATCACACCTAAAGATGAATCTCAGTGCATCCTTTAACATAATGGGCCACCAATACCCTGTTTGTAGAATTTTCAAAACTGTCTTGAAGGTGGCAAAGTGTCCAGCATAAGAGGAACCATGACAGTGAAACATAATCTCAAGGATTTCTTTTTCAGATACACACCTTCTGAAAACTCCGTATGAGCAATGCTTGTACAAGTAAGGCTCATCCAAGAAATAATACCTAATGTCCCTAAAAAAATTCTTCTTTTTGTTTCCAACAAAATCTACAGGTTCTTGCATTGCAGCACGGTAGTTTGCTATCTCTCTAAACCAGGGGAATTTGGTGTGTCGTTCTCTGTCGATTGATCCATGGAAGTTGCTCGGAGCAGGTGCTCCACGACTTGACAAACACTCATGGCATAAACATGTTCATCCGGAAGGCTGTTATCTAGAGGTACATCAGTCTTTACTCTCATCCAAGATAGATGATCTGCAAAACCATTTTTAACTTCCTTCTTGTCCTTAATCTACGAATCAAACTCTTGCAATAAAAGAATCCATCTTAAGAGTCTCAGTTTGGCATCTTTCTTTGTCAGCAAGTACATTAAGGCAGCATGATCTGTGTGCACAACAACTGTTGACCCAAAAAGGTAGGATCAGAACTTCTCAAGGGAAAAAACAATCGCGAGAAGTTCCTTCTATGTAGTGGTCTATCTGCTCTGCGCTTCATCCAGAGTTCGGCTCACATAGTAGATCACATGCAGATTCTTTTCTTTTCTCTGACCCAACACTGCTCCTACTGCATAATCACTAGCATCAGTCATGATCTTAAAAGGTAGATCCTAGTCCGGTGGTTGCACAATTGGAGCACTGACCAATGCTCATTTGATCGTGTGGAAGGCATTTAAACAAGCATTATCAAAGTCAAACTTCACCTCTTTGCACAACAATTGAGTTGGACACCTTGCTATCTTAGAGAAGCCATTAATAAACCTCCTATATATAAAACCCAGCATGTCTCAGAAAACTGTGGATTCCTTTCACTGAAGTAGGTGGTTGCAAGCTCTTCATCACCTCGATTTTTTCCTTATCCACCTCGATGCCATGCTCTTAAATCCGATGTCCAAACACGA
The DNA here is from genome assembly GCA_010577795.1 of Isatis tinctoria. Classification (NCBI taxonomy): domain Eukaryota; kingdom Viridiplantae; phylum Streptophyta; class Magnoliopsida; order Brassicales; family Brassicaceae; genus Isatis; species Isatis tinctoria. The sequence goes on from CM021250.1 coordinate 23,641,404, forward strand.
TCCCATCTCTCACCATGAAATGACACTTCTCTCAGTTCAGCACCAGATGAAGTATCCTGCACAAGTTTGACAAATAAACATAAAATGATCTTTTATAGACAGAAAAATAGCCCATATGAAAACCTCCATTATGTCTTTGATTAGGTCCGTAAAAATAGACATCATGCACCATTTGAAAATTGCTGGGGCATTGCACAAGCCTACTGGCATTCGGCGATAAGCGAAAGTGCCATAAGGACAAGTGAATGTCTTATTTCCTGGTCATCCAGATGGATGGGGATCTGAAAGAAACTAGAGTAGCCATCTACAAAGCAGTAGTAAGGATGGTTAGCCAATCTATCGAGCATTTGATCAATAAAGGGCAGGGGAAAATGATCCTTACAATTTGCAACATTCAATTTCTGATAGTCTATACAATCCTATGGTCTATAACAGTCCTAGTTGATATCAATTTGTTCCTCTCATTTTTATCACAGTTATGTCACCTTTCTTAGGAACTACGTGAATAATACTAACCCAAGTACTATATATCAGAAATAGCATAGATCACACAAGCCTCTAGAAGTTTCATTATCTCTTTCTTAAAAACATCCTTTAGATTTGGGTTTAACCTCCTTCGATGTTCTACATAAGTCTTTGATTAATCTTCTAGATGTATCCTATGCATGCAAAGATCCGGAAAAATTCCAGTTATATCCTCTAATGAGTAGCCTAGAGCCTTAAGATACTTCCGAAGTTCACACAAAAGCAAGATAATCTCTACAATGCTCAATTTGAAGTTCACTATCACATGGTATGTAGAGTTCCTTAGCCCGATAGGAAGTGCTTTCAGCTCTCTCAAAGGGCCATCAATCGAACTTGAGCTCTAAGCAGGTGCTCCAGAATTCGAAGCGGGTTCTTCATCACTGATATCTACAACCGATTTATACCCCTCTTCCAAGCTCATGTAAGCTACCATTTTATCCATTCCGAGGCTCGAATCCAGCATCTTTGCAAACCCCTCAGTATCCTCACTCGGAAAACTATGCTCTCATTCAGCCTTAGTTAAGGCCACCTCTAAAGGATCAGTTGCTAGGACCTTTTCAGCCACTTCTTCTGAGATATTAGAACAGTCCTTAATGGTGTAAGTTTGTCCATCCAACATGGGCTTTTTGAGCAATTTCTCCATCTCAAGCTTCATGACAATGTCTCTAGATGGAGATCAATCGCCCCAATCCTAACATCGATGATTGCACCAGCCGTGCAGAGGAATGGACGACCCAAAGTCAAGGGGTCTTTGGGTTCATCATCAAGTTCTAGAACCACAAAATCTGCAGGGATTAATGTGTTGTCTATCTTCACATGAAAATCTTCAAGTATTCCAACATGCATCCTTGTTGATCTATCAATAAACACCAAGGATATCCTTGTTGGCTTGACCACATAGTATAACATCAGATTCCAATTGAACCATGATCGCAAAGAGAACAATTAATCGAAAGTTCTTGGTCCAATTTGCACATATAGAACAAATCTCTTTGGATCACCCATCTTCTTGGGCATCTTGTTCTACAGTACAACACAGCAATTCTTCGAGAGTAGCATGACATTTTTGTCATCCGTGACTTATACAGAAACCAATTCCTTCAAGTACCTCTTTAGGGCAGGAATCATCTGTACAACATCACCCAATGAGAGTTTAATGGTCATGTTTTGCAGCATCTCCTTGAATTTTTCCTCCTCTAAGTCCCTTCGAGACTTTTTCGGTGGAACTACATAAGGAACCTTAATAGTATAGACTCTCGTTGGAGGATTTTCTGCATTATAGCACCCTGTTAAAGCAGGTCCTCTGGCGACGAGCTGGGGTACTCTACCGAGTTTTCTGTCCCAAGAGCAACTAACTTCAACTCAAGGCAAGTGCTCCAAAGATTGGGGAGTGCTCTGTCGACATTTCTACGCCTGAAGCAGGCATTTTCTCCTGGAGCAAGTGCTCCTCAGCCGGCTCCTTTGCCTTTTCTATCTTACGATGGGGGTTGTTGCAACATATAGTGTCCTTCAACTTCTCAAATCAACTACTTTGACACACTCATTCTATCATTCATCTCTGCCTTCCCAGGAAGAGTTTGAGTTGGTCTCTTTACAAATTTAACAGTTTGAGCAACTTGGACATCTAACTTCTTCAGATGAGTCCACACAGCTTCATACTTGCCGACCCGATAGTACCAATTTTGGTAACGTCCATCCAGTGCCAAAGTCACTGAATGGGTAAATGGTCAATCCTATTGTCAACCTTGGCATTGATCTCATTAGCTGGCTTTTGTGGATTGATCAACCAACTGTTTCATGACATTCTTGAGTTTATCTTGAGAGTTATTTGCATCATTTGAAGAAGGCTGCATGTTGATGAACTGTGGTTTCTGATGGTTTCCTCCTTGAAATCGGTTTTACCCTGATTGGTGATGAACTGCTTCCCTTGTGAGCTATTGGAGTAGTTTTTCTGAATTCCCTGGTTCTCTGACAACTGATTTTGGCCTCCTCCTTGTTGTGGATATACTTGGTCCTGACAAATTCACCCCCACTCACAAAGCGCAACGTGCTCATTGCACACCAAGAAAAGTCACAAACCGCTTCCCAGGTCAGAATTGGGACGTCTAAACTTGTTTTGATAACACTTATAACGCCCCAGCTTATCTTACCAGTAGGCCCTACACCTGCTCACTAGGGCTCGTGGGCCCACCCATGTCCGACGCGGGTGTGCTATTTTTAGAAGACTCGAGAGACTTTATTATGACCATACAATCAGCACACGACCGTTCCCCATGCTTTTTCCTCACTCACACGTAACCGAGAACCACTTCCCGATAGGTCAGCCATCCTTTGAGTACTTCAATTCAAGCACGCTTAACCCTGAAGTTTTCTATGGATGTGTGACTGAAAAGGTAAGTGCACTTTGGTAACATATGTAGCCAAATCAATTCTCTTAACCTGTTCCATATACACCACTATATACTAGAAATTGGGATGTTACAATTCCTCTCTACTCACATAGCATACCATCGTCGTTGCGCACCGAGACAGGTATCCAACCGCCTCCCAGGTTAGAAATAGGATCATTAAGAAGCTCTGTTACCACTTATATGACGCTCCAGCCGCCCCTACCAGTGGGCCCCATGCCCGCTAACTAAGCCTAAGAACACAAAAGCTTTATCAGCTCAAAAGCTGTGTAATGATAGACACGTTTTAAAGCAGAAGGTGTGTCTTACCTTTTCCACCCAAGGGTCTTTGTATTCCACAATAAATGGATGAGTCATTTTCGAGATGAGCTCCATCTACCCAAAAGCAGTGAAACTAAAGATCAAAACATATGAAAAACTTACCATAGAGAGAGACCAGTAGAAGGTTTACAACTGACAAAACAGGAATGCTAACCTCTTGATGTGCAGATCGTTTGGTCCTTTCAGTTTGTCGGGCAAGACGGATCTTTTTCAGTACATATCTAATAAAACTATTACATGATGTCAGAATTTTTTTTAACTTTTTCAGGTAAAAATCAAAATCAACAAAAAAGATAGTGTTCCTCACTTTTTCTTCTCATGCTTATGTCTCACTAGAAGAGCTGACCCAAAAGATCATTTTCCTATTTGCTCAAGAATCTCATACTGTTCCATTTCTAACTTTTTTTTTATCTTTCACCTGGAACATAGAGAGATGAATACAAATAGTAGTGTGATGCTTCATGATTACACCGAAAACAAAAAGAATGTAAACTCGAAGTCAAGTAACACAAGTACAATAAGATAACATAAGAAAACCATCAGATATGATTTTTACTACATCAAAACTGAAATTAACTAACTCAAAGGAAAAAGAATCAAACAACATTCCACAAAACGATGATCAACTGAACAAGTACAAAAAATGTCCCAGATTCTGAAGAAAACAATGCAGAGAAGCATCCTGCATTACTTAGAGATCTTCTTGCAAGCAAAACTGATTTCGAGTATGTAAGCATCCCAATGACAAAACCATAAGCCGAACTTGACACAGTTTCAAGTGTGTCATTGGAACTAGCTCTAACTCGAAAGGTCACTTTACTTTGCATCCGGGTTTGTCTAGGATGCGTTACTTGAGCATAGAAGCTTAGGAAACAAGTCCAAAGATAACAAATTTAAAGAATACAAAAGAATAAAATCATGTTTCTTGAAGTTGTAGCCTCTAGAAATATTGTAACTGAGAGCAGAACAGAGGAATTACAAAGACAGAACCAAACAAACCTTAGTCAGAACAAGACAAAGCAAAGGAGAAGACCCAAAATGTAAGAATATAAAAGGAACAAAACCCATCACAGAAGGCGAAAGATACTGACCCAAGGAGATCGAAGTAGCAAACAGAGTTAGAGCGTGAGGGGAGAGAGATCTGACGGGGGAAGCTTGAATATGGAGAGAGAGAGAGAGAGAGAGAGAGGAGAGAGAGAGAGAGAGAGAGAGAGAGAGAGAGAGAGAGAGAGAGAGAGAGAGAGAGAGAGAGTGGGAGTTAGATCCATTGCTTCGTTCTCGGTTTTTTTTTTCATCAAGCGGAGTTACATCCCATTAATGGTGGCTTTTTGTGACATCATAATTACATTTGAATGATGATCTAAGGAATATCCAGAGTCTACATGTTAATGTTAAATTTAGTTGAATTTGACTAAAACCGTTGAATAGTTAAATCTGAGTGAACTGCAGAATTAAGCAAAAACAAATTTGGTCAGAATTAATAAAAAAAACTAGGTGACTTTTGGCAGAAATTGGTTGAATAACCTAGAAGTTAAAAAATTATAAATTAACTTAACAAACTTAGTTAAAGAAAATTTTCAACAGAATTGGTTAAATAAATTCGACAAAACTTTAAAGATATATATATATATATATGTATGTAGATTTTAAACTTGATTAGGATCTTTATAATCTTATTAATCGTGATAGATGTTGATGTAGTTTAAAATAAATATATTTAATAATTTAATAAAAATTAACTATCATATACAACCGTGTTTGAAAACGCGGCCGTGGTGGCCGATTAAACGGCGATTATATGTTTGGAGGTGGTTAACCGTGCACATAATAATTGATGAAGAAATCGTAAATATCAACAAAATTTTTTTTTTTTGAGTTCTCAAAACTTGAAATTGATTATCTATCATAATTAAATAAAAACTACATAATAAGTAAACAAAATCGATCATATTCATTGAAGAGAAAAACATGGCGGCTGGTTTTAGGGTTAGAGTGAAATGTAGAAGATAAAGGCGTTTTCGTAATTTTGTTAGTTCATTGAACAAAACTGAGAAAATACAGCAATAAAAAGTGTTGGGCGTTCGAGTTCAAATAAACATATAAATGTTTGAAACCACTAGATCAAAGCAAATTTTTTCTAAAATATTGCAATATATATATATATATATATATTATATATATATATATATATTTATTTATAGATAAAATACGAAAACTAATCTCTGAGTACTACCCGATTAAGCCCCGAATTTTTGTTAACTCGTTAAGCCGGATCAGCCGCCCGACTAGCATCTAGCATATTTTCGAACACAGTATAAAATCACAAAATATTAAAATTTATTATTCATTATTCGTGTTGTTTTTATCGGATTGTTTCCATGATGTGATATAAGCATTAATTACCCATCTTACTTTTTGAGGAGATGGATAAGAGATTGTCCACTGGGAAATAAGGTGTGTGACTCCTATATATGTGTGTGTGTAGGTGGACAAGGTAAGCTACCGGGATCTCTCGGAAGAAAACTGAAAAATTAAATCGTCATTTTCTCTGATACCTAAATCAGGATATCGATTAACTGAGAGTATAGGTTCCCCGAGGGGTTTGGTAAACTTAACCATTGTTTACTCCATGATAAGTAAGAGCAACCATCTACATCTAAAGTGTTTGGCCCAGCCGGAGAGGATGTAAGATGGGGGTGGGAAATCTCTAACCATTTGCAGGATGTGATAGATAATTATACCTAAATCTCTCTTTTCTTTTGTAACATCCAAATTTCTGGAATATAGTGATGTATATGGAAACGCTTAAAAGAATTGATTTGGATACCTATGTCATCAAAGTGCACTTACTTTTTTGGTCACACATTCGAAAATAACTACAACGAGAACGGTGTCCATTCCATAACACAACGAGAACGGTGTCCGACCTGTTGATGTCCGAGGTGTTGTTTTGTGCAACCAGAGTACTCCGTCTAGTTCGTCTGTCCAGACTCCTTTCTTCTCCTCTAACCGTTTCTTTAGTCCGTCCACAATTGTTTTGTTTGTGGTTGCCTTGGCTTGGCCATTACCTTGTGGGTACTTTGGTGTTGATTTACTTTGCCTGATCGCCCATCGCGCGCAGAAATTTTCTACCTTTGCTGATATGAATTGTGATTCGTTGTCTGTTACAATTTCATAAGGCAATCCGTGACGGCATATGATATTCTTACATAAAAAATTTTGGACGTCCGAGTCTTTGACGTGCTCGTAGACCTCGGCTTCCATCCATTTCGTGAAGCAGTCTGTCAAGACGAGGAGGAAACGCATTTGTCGTGAAGCTAGTAGTGGTATCGCCCATCGCATGAAAGAGTAAGGAGGAGTAGTGGTGGTTAGAAGATCTGTCGGAGATCGGATCATCGGACCATGTCGTTGACATTTTTAAGGGCTAGGGATCGTCCGCCAGCGTGATTTCCTCTGGCTCATTCGTGGGTTTCAATCATAACTTGCTTGGTCTGTTCTCCGCAGATGCATGAAAGAAGGACGCCCGACGAACTCCATCTGAACAAATTACCATAGAGCTTGGTGTATCTAGCTAACCTTGCTTTCAACCAGCGCGCTTCCCATCTATCTGAGGGGACTTCGCCATCTTCAATATACACTAGTATTTCTTCCTGCCAATCCTTCGTCTATGACACATCGCCGTTTATTTGCTTACCTAGGTCGGCTAATGGTTCGACCTCGTCGCCGTTGTCGGCTTCCATATCTTACTCGTTAATGAGGTTCACTCCGCGTGCTAATTCGATGCTTAGATAATCGATGCTTAGAAAATCGATGCTCTCGGCGGGGATAATGCTTCGTCAATCAGGGTCTGAAGTTGAGGCTAAGGCGGCGAGTGCGTCTGCCGATGTGTTTTTCCGTGTGGGATCTGTGTTAAAGTGAAGCTTGCAAAGGTTGCTGCTAAATCTTGGACGACCTTTAGGTAGGCATCCATTCGCTATTTCTTTACCCCATACTCACCGCTGAATTGTGAGGCGACCAGTTGTGAATCGCAAAAGGCATCGATGTGTCTAGCGCCGATTGCTTGAGAAAGACAGAGACCGGCGATGAGAGCTTCATATTCTGCTTCGTTATTTGATGCTGGTAATGCTAGTCGGAACAACTGTTCGAGGATCTCTTTGGTTGGCGATTCTAGGCGGAATCCCTACTCATGAACCGTGTCGTGATGACGAGCCATCCGCATGTAGAGTCCATCGATCTTCCACTAGTAATTCGGTAGTGAGGTCTGGCGTCAACTCGATTAGAAAATTTGCTAAGACTTGAGACTTCGCGCACGTCCGACCGCGAGATTCGATGTCGTACTCACTCAATTCGATGGCCCATTTAGCTAGTCGGCCGGATTGGTCGGGGCTCGCAAGATCGTCCGTAGTTGGTGGTTCGTGAGGACTATTAACGAATGGGATTGGAAGTAGGGGCGGAGTTTTCTGGCTGAAACGACAACTGACAATGCTACCATTTCTAGGGTCGGATACCTCGATTCCGCATTGTCTAGGGTCTCCCCTGTCTTTGCGCACTAGGACCCCATTAACTGCCGACTTCGTTACCGCGATGTACAGGAACAATGCTTCTCCTTCTTCGAGGCGAGGACTGGTGGAGTCATCAAGTATTCCTTCAGTTTTGTGAAAGCTTCCTCAAACTCTTTGGTCCATTCGAAGCGCTTATTTGCTTTTAATAGTTGGTAAAAGGGGAGACATTTGTCAGTCAACCTTGATATGAAGCGATTGAGAGACGCTATGCGCCCCGTCACCCTCTGGACTTCTCTGGGAGTTCTCGAGGATGGTAGTTTAAGGATCACTGCTATCTTCTTTGGATTCGCCTCGATTCCTTTTCGCGTGATGATGTATCCCAAGAATTCTCGTGACGTGACTCCAAATTTGCATTTTGCCAGGTTCAGCTTCATTCCATACAGATTCAAGGTTTCAAAACATTCTTGCAAATGAGTCACGTGATCCTGGGCGACTAGGGATTTGACGAGCATGTCATCGATGTAAACCTCCATAGTGCGACCTAACTGTTCCGCGAACATATGGTTTACGAAGCACTGGTAGGTTGCTCCTGCGTTCTTGAGGCCGAAAGACATGATTTTGTAGCAATACGTTCATTGGTCAGTGATGAATGCCGTCTTTTCGCGATGGTCGGGGTGCATCGCGTTCTGATTATACCCCGAGAAGGCATCCATGAATGATAACAGCTCATCTCCTGCAGTGGCTTCTACTATCCGGTCGATGTGCGGGAGCGGGAAGCTATCCATGGGTCACGCCTTATTCAGCTCGGTGAAGTCTACGCATACTCTCCATGATCCGTTCTTCTTTTTTATTACTACTGGGTTTGCCAGGTCTTCAATGGCCAGGTCCCTCTCGGTCCCGTTTCCCGGATATCTAGGAGTACTTTCTTGCGCTGCAATTGCCATCACTGGATTGGCGGTAAGCGACCCCTCCGTGGGTGAGAACAAATTTCTTTGCAGTCCCGACCTTATGCCGAACTGATGACGTCAAACTTGTGGGGTCGACGTCTCCTACCATGGCCGGGGAAGAGGCGTTGTCGATCTTTCGCGTGCCTCTGCTTGCCCGATGTTTCTTCCTTTCGCCAGGGCGTCGAGGCCGGCCTTAGTACTTCTGGCTACTTCTTATATTCGGTTGGCTAACATCTGGAAGAGGTCCGACATATATCCTGTGCCGACGGGAGACGCCAGTGGTTGGAAGTTACATAGAGTGGGGTTCGTCGGCGGTGTTTCGAGGATTCTGTCGGCACTGTTTGTCTGTCCCTGTTCCTCTGGAAGGGGGACCTGCTCCGACTGACCGAACTGAAGACGGGCGATAGCTGATACGAAGCTATCGATGTCGCCGTCGGTAGGATGTCCGCCGGCGACGGTCGTGACGGTTTCTTGTGCACTACCGACCCCTCCTGACGTTTCTCCTTTTTCTGTTGCCAGGCGATACTGAGCATTCGACCTCATGGTGCTATCAGGTGCCGCTATGGTTGGTTTCTTTCTTTCTTCTTGTGGATTCGGTACGCCGGTTCCTACTACTGGAGGTTTCGTTCCTGGTTCCTTACCCCCGTCATCTTCCTCTGAGATGCTTCGTGCATTTAGAGAATCTCTGCCCCACGGTGGTTGCCAATTTTTGAATGTACGATTCAGTTACTTCTTAATAAAATAAAGGGTTTGGGACGAGATACTCGTTTTAATATGAAACGAATGCTCTAGGGGAAGAGTTTAGAATGCGCGGTTTGCTGTATGAATTACATGTTGAGATATAAGTGCTCTCAGATGATTCCGAGATGAACAGGTCGTTAGGCCGTTTTGTTCTTCCGAGAATCCTCTGCTAAATCTCTCTCTAATTGAATATTTCTCTCCCAATTTTCTGTCCTTTTTTCAGCGCACTTAATGCTCGTACTTACACTATGGGAATCCTCTATTTTCGTGAAATGCTAGTCTGCGCTAGGTATCTAGGTTCTTCTTTTGCCCAATGGTCCTTTGGGAGGTCGTCTTCGAATGCAAGAAAAAGGGTCACATCCATCGGCGCTGGTTAGATCGCTGTCTTTCATCTGGAATACGTCATGTCAGTCGACGCAGGTCAGGTCGGTTGCTGGGTCTTTCCTCTCTATGACGTCACCTCTTCTCCTTCTTTTTGGGCCTGAGTCCCCATTCGTGGGTTGCTATCCGGCCCATGCTTTCTTTGCGAGCCATGGCGAGTCTCCTTTGGTCCTTGTGAGAGGGAGTACATATCGAATAATGTTTCAGGAAAGTCGTGGAAAGCATATGATAGTTATCGATTGAGTTCGCCTCGAGTTTCGAGAACCAACTCAAGGCAGCGCCTTCTAGGTTTCCCAAGAATAGCTGGCAGTATCATGCGGCTTGCTCCTCTGGGGAGAAATGAACCCTTGCCACATCGATGCTGAAGGTGGTTATATACTGGCGTGGATCCATCATTCTGGCGTAGGTGGGAAATTTGATCTTGCTGGGATGCTTAATTAGGATATCTGTAATCTTGCTCGTGAAAGGGGTTCTTTGTGCCTCCTTGAGGACCTGATAGATTTTTGGGGCCAAACTCGTCGTCTTATGTACTCGAGAAGACATATCCCTGATAGTATTTTGCAGGTCTTCAATAGCCAGGTTCCTCTCGGCCCCGTTTCCCGGATATCTAGGAGTCCTTGCTTGTGTTGCAATTGTCGTCGCTGGATCGGCGGTAAGCGACGCCTCCACGGGTGAGAACAAATTTCTTTGCAGACCTGGCCTTATGCCGAACTGATGACGTCGAACCTGTGGGATCGATGTCTCCTGCCATGGCCGCAGAAGAGGCGGTGTCGATCTTTCGCGTGCCTCTACTTGCCCGATGTTTCTTTCTTTCGCCAAGGCGTCGAGGCCGGCCTTAGTACTTCTGGCTACTTCTTCTATTCGATCGGCCAACATCTGGAAGAGGTCCGACATATTTCCCGTGTCGACGGGAGACGACAGTGGTTGGAAATTACCTAGAGAGGGGTTCGTCGGCAGTGTTTCGAAGATTCTGTCGGCATTGTTTGTTTGTCCCTATTCCTCTGAAACGGGGACCTGCTCTGACTGACCGAACTGAGAACGGGCGATAGCTGTTAGGAAGCTATCGATGTCGCCGTCGATAGGATGTCCGCCGACGACGGTTTCTTGTGCACTACCGACCCCTCCTGACGTTGCTCCTTTTTCTATTTCCAGGCGGTTGTTGGGGTCAAAATCCCCTCCTCGGAGATTGACGGAACGGGAACTCAAGATAAAGATCAAATAGAACTTATCCCGAGCACGGACCGGATGAGCTAAAGCCAGCCGCCCGGGGTCCATCCGAGCATGGTCCGGCGGCTGGCCAGGACTTGTCCGAGCATGGTCCGGCGGCTGGGCCAAGGCCAGCCGCGCGTGGTCTGTCCCACATGATCCTGCGGCTGGGCTAAAGCCGGCCACCCGGGATCCATCCGAGCGTGGCCATGCGGCTGGGCTAAAACCGGCCGCCCAGGATCCATCCAACCACGGTCCGGCGGCTGAGCCAATGCCAGCCGCCCGTGATCTCTTAAACCAAACCCGGAACCTGGACTCGTTCCGAAGAAAGTCTAGCCGCCCACGATCATCACTCAGTCGAGACTCATTATCCGGACAATGTCCAGCCGACCGTCCTTCAAGCGCAATCCAGAGCACGGATCGATTCATCTGCACGTTCTAATTCCGAAAACGCCCATGAGTACTGTCCGGCAGCCCACGAACATCATCCAGCCGCCCATGGACTAGCCGCCCACGCACACAAGCCAGAAGACGGGCGGCTGGCCTTCAATGTGAAAACGGGCGGCCGGATATTCAAAGAAAGAAACGGGCGGCTCGGACTTGGTTCGATCTCAGAAACGTTCGGAACACTATTCACGCGGGAAAAACCGTTAAAACACTGTTCATCCCGGGAAAAGATTAATCGAAGAATCGATTTAAACTCAATCGAAGGTCGGTTTACTGTTCATAGGTTACTGTTCGGGACAGACTCGGGTCAGAACGTGCAGGTGGGCTTCTGAAGATTTCGGGCCAGGGATCGGGCCCAAAAGACTAGGTCGGCGGCTGGGAAAAAAGAACAAGGTCCCACATCGAAAATATGTAGTGTTAGCACCCTAGGATCATTAGTATATATATGTACGCATATGTAAGGGTCAAAGGCATCCCAAATTGCTAATATTTAGCATTATAAGACTTATTAAAGCTTTTGCTAATATTCTTGTACTCCGAAAAATATCAACAAAATATCTCTTTTTGCATTTTCGGTCCTTGAGTTCTTTTAAAATAGAATTTTCGAGCCCCCATAAATTATAAGTTTTGACAGTGTGAGTTTCGGCTCTCACAGTTTGGCGCCGTCTGTGGGGATGAGAAATATTCTTAGCCCAAAGAACGAGAGGACACGAGAAGGAAGATCATGACCACCGCAGGAAGAATCGAAAGCACTAACGATCAGCCGGCAGGAGGAACCACCGCAGGAACGGCCGCGACGGGAGCAACCGGAGCTGGAATAGCCGGAACCTCTTCCACGCTGACCAGGTTCGGGATGCCGGCCGACGATCGGGTCATAACGGAAACGGGCAACACCAGCCAATCCGGTCTGGCCCATGATATCTCAGCGATCGGCGAATTAAGAAGCATGATAGCCGAGTTAGTGGCACGACAAGACAGGCACGAAACAATGGCAGCACAGGATAGAGCAGCCGCCCAAGAGATGGCGCGAGGCCCACGAACTTTCGGAGCAAGACGTCTCCAGTTCACACCAAGGATAAAAACCCCAAGCGGCCAGAACGTCAACGAGCAGACTCCTGCCGCCCCAAGACGGGAATTGTTGGCTCCGCCTCCCCTGCAACGGAAGAACGCAACTAGGCAAATCGCTGAACGGCTGAATTCCACAGCAACCAATGGGGAAAACCCGGTAACCACCGTAAACGGAGCCGGACAAGAAGAAAGTGAAACCGACGACGAAGTCGAGGAGCTGAATGCGGACGAGGAAGAGCTCCGTGATGTACGAGTTTTAAACCCTATTTTCCTACAGCAAGTGCACAGCAAATCGTAGTAGTACTTACGGGTCGATCCCACGAAGACCAAGTATTACACTATGGTTTAATGAGCTAAATAAAAAGCTAAGAGATTCAATATGGGGTTGGTATGAAATCGTGACTAGCAAGAAACAACAAAATCGGTTGTAAATAATATTAAAGCAAGCGTTAGGTCAAGGTGATTCGCAGGAGATTCAGAACAACGGATCAAACAACTATTGAGGCAATGATTAAGCACAAGTCTAGAACTCAAACATGAAGATAATATCAACACACTCTCGTGGCATCAATAACTTTATCTAGCAACCTAAAATCCTAACTCTCGTTGGTTTTAGAAATCGCAGACAAGCATTAAGGATAGGTTTGATTTGTTCACAATTCTCTAATACATCTACTCTCGCAGGTAATGAATAAATTGCTCACCAAAGTTTCTTCTAGCAACCTAGCAACTCTCGCTGTCTAAGTTAAACCTAATATCATAAAATCAAGTGATCAATTCGATTTAAGCATTAAGAACAACAAGGGTGCAGACATCGATTGATTAGCCTATTTGTGTTTAATCCTAGCTCATGAATTCCTTTGAAAACCCTAACCTAACTAAAAAATAAAGAAGAAGAGAGCAAAGAGATTGAATAAAAATAAAGCATCGATATTAAAATAAAAGAATAGGGTTCAGAAATTTTCTCAAGATGTTGCAGAGATTCTTCTCCCAAAATAATACAAAGCTCTCTAGAGAATAGGAAAAATAAAGGTAAAAAGGTAAAAAAATAATATGAAAGATGTAAGAGATGATAAAAAACCTAAAACTAAGGGGAATATATATATGGGTCATCATAGGCGGCTGGTCCTCTTATTTTCGTGATTAAGATTAGGTCAAATCGGCCTCCCCTTTTTTTCTCCGAAATTTCGAGCAGGTGCTCGCTAGGTGCCGAGCACGTGCTCGGGGGTAAAATGGTAATTCTTCACAGATTTGCCTCCTTTTCTTCCAATATGATTCTTTTATGCTCCAAAGGCTCTAATCACTCCAAACTTCGTCCAAAGCTTCCTAATGACCTGAAACGACTCGATAAAGACTAAAAAGACTCGAAAAGGACTTGAAAACAATGGTTAGAATGAGGTGAAAATGCCTCATATCAATTCCCCTAGACTTAGATCTTTGTTTGTCCTCAAACAAACTAAATCTTAAGTCGTAGAAGAAAGGTTTGAAAACATGGGAACTCACTTATCTTTTAGAACCTTAAATCAACCAGCACTAGAGTAAGCCACATCAAACAATACCAACTCAAGCTAAGACCTCTAGTAATTTTCCACAGACTTACTGACCATCCAGATTCCAAACCACAACACATAAGAGTAATATAAAATCCCCATTGCTGACCTTATTAAGTTTTAAGTGCAGTCTCATCGAGGGACAATCGATCAAAGGACACATGGACTCTTACTCACCCAAGTACTGAATTTATGGACAGCCGGCTTCTAGTTTCCTTTCTCCCTCTTTTCTCGCTTCCAATCAGTCGATTTTTCCCTACTAGGGTATCATTTTATATTTTTATCGACTGATTGTTCTCTTTTTTTTTTTTTTCTTAGACCATTGTCCAATGATTCAACTTCTTTTCAAAACTATATCTCTTTTTCATTCTTTTTTAGAGACAATGAAGGGAAGAGAGAGGGAAACCATAATCACAGACTAATCCTATAAGACCTAAGCAAGGAATCCGATTCAAAGTATACCAAGCCCCAAGATGAGAAAAATTAAGTTCATTATATCTAGGCCAGCTCTGGATCATCTAAACACTCAAACAGTATGGGGACAATGGAAGTTCAATTTACCTTTGGAATTTCCTTTTGGTAGAATCTGCTGTCAATGACTGTAAGAATGGTCACTAAAGTGGTAGCTAAAACAGTTTGTTCCAAAGAAAGATCATAATTCCCAACTAAATTTTGACTCAATAAAACAGACGCAAAACGACTTAAACAAGACAAAGAAAACGGAATTAGTACCAACACCCTCCCCCAGACTTACTTCACACCGTCCCGGTGTGAGAATAAATCAAGAGAAAGGATGAGAAACGAAAAATTAATAATGGATTTGAAAATGGTGTAGGGACAAGAAAACTTACCTGGGACGGCAGGACAAAGCACAAAGGTAGAGCAGGTGCTCCGGAAGAGAACAGGGTGCTCGCCGTTTTTTTTTTTTTTTTTTTGAATTAGAGAGCTGACACAAAGAAAACCAAATGTCAATAGCAAAAGAAAGAAAACGCAGTAAGTACACTTACCAGTGGGTTGCCTCCCACCAAGCGCTTGGTTTAAGTCATTAGCTTGACTTTGGTGCCATGTATCAATCAGGTTGGGCTTGAGAGCTTGCTCCAAAACAAGCTCCGCAATCAGACATCCTCATGTTCAGAACCTTACTCAGCATTCCATTCACAACACCAATACCCTTCTCTTTCAATTCTGATGGAAGAATAGCTCTAACTCTAGAGAAAGGTTTAGGATGACCTTTGCACTTCACCTTGTAGTCAACTGAGTTTCCATCATATCCTTGAGGGATCAAAGTCATTTGAGAACCGCCCGTCATCCTTTTGTACTGCATGTTTCCCTGCGTCTTTGTGTTCTCTCTAAACCTTCCGGGTGGTGGAGCAGGTGCTCGCGGGATCGGAGCACGTGCTTCCTCGCTATCCACTGCAGAGATGCAAGAGGCGTGTATGGTGGTTCCTATGGGAACGGCTTTGTAGAAGACCTTCTTGTCAATCTTAGGAAAGAAAACTTGCTTATTCGGCATATCGATGATTGCGCCCACTGTAGCCATGAATGGTCTTCCAAGAAGTAAGGGCATACCATAACCTTCTCGCATCTCCACGACCTGAAAATCAGATGGAACTAGGCAATCCCCTATTTTGATGGGTAGATCGTGAATGCTGCCAGACGATGTTGATGAGTAGGAGTTTGCAAATTGAAGAGTCATATGACTAGGCTTTACCTCCGAAATTTTCAACCTCTCTGCAATAGCCCTTGACATGAGATTAACACTAGAACCGGAATCACAAAAAGCGTCCTTGATTCAATTCCAGCAATGGAGCATGGGACCAAGAACTTTCCAGGATCTTCATCCTTAGGCAATACCCTCAATGGTGGTTGTGGAACTGGATAAGGCACCTTAGGAGTGTAAACCCTTGCTGGAAGATTTTCTGCAGGTTTGGTGGGAGCATCTCGGGGGAGCATGTGCTCTGGGGTAGCGAGCAGGTGCTCTGTCGGAGAGCTGGGATGCTCTATCGTGTCGTCTTCGAGAATATCAACGGATGAGGTTGATGCTCCAGCGCGTGCTGTACGGTCGTTTGCACCACCATTTTCACGGACGCCTTGATTTCCACCGAGCAGGTGCTCGCTGGGAGGGAGCACGTGCTCCGAGGTCGCCTTTTTTATTTTTGCCGATTTTGGAGATGAAGCTGCAGATACGTGTAGTGTCTTTCCACTGCGCCATTCGATGGCATTGACGAATTCTGCCTTAGGTTTCTCAACCTTCCCAGGAAGAGTTCCTTGTGCCCTTCTAATCGATTCGGTAGTCTGCGCAATCTGAGTGTCAAGCTGCTTCATGTGAGTCCACACAGCCTCAAGCTTACTATGGAGATCATTGTACATGCTGTCCACCTTAACATTGATCTCATTAGCAGATTTCTGTTGGTTAGGTAAAACCAAGTGCATAAGAGACTTCAGCTCATCTTGAGAGTTAGACGCTTGAGCTTGAAAGCTCTGATTCTCCACATAGCCTCCATTAACGTAGTTCACTTCTGCGTGAGTCCCTGGTGTCCTCTTAACTGATTCAGCGGTTTGTGCAATCTGAATATAGAGCTGCTTCATGTGAGTCCACACAGCTTCGTACTTTCCATTGAGATCCACATACATGGTGTCAACTTTTGCATTGATCTCAGCTGCGGCTTTTTGCTGTCCCGCCAGTAGTTGTTGCATTATGTTCTTCAGCTCGTCTTGGGAGCCGGTTGCTGAAGATGAAGGCTGCGGATTTGCGAAAGACTGTCTCGGTTGAACCCCTACTTGGGAACGGTTCTGGTTCGGGACGAATTGCCTCCCCTGGTAGTTGTTGGAGTAGTCCTTCTGAAAACCCATTTGTGGCTGATTTCCTTGCTTAAGATAAACATGATCTTGCGGATTCTCCACATTAGTGCTCCTATAGGACAAATTTGGATGGGCATTGAAACCCTGAGTGTTGAATCCGCGGTTCTGTCCAAAACCTTGTTCGTTCACATAATTGACCTCCCTTCGATCATCACCGGTTCCTTCATTCTCATCCACAAAGTGGACCAATTTCTGGTTTCCCCTCAAGAGAAGGTTAACCTTGGCTGCGAGCTCCGCAATTTGCTTGGACTCCACGCTGTTGACCTTCTTCCTATCGTACTCCGGACTCCTGTTGCTGGAACTCGCGGCAAGGTTCTCAATCAGCTCCAGAGCTCCCTCCTTTGATTTCGTGTAGAAGTTTCCATTACTGGCAGCATTGAGGGCGTTTCTGTAGTCCCATTCTACTCCGTCGTAGAAGGTGCTGAGCAGCTGCTCGTCACTAAACCCATGGTGAGGGCACTCGCGCTTGTACTCCTTAAACCGTTCCCATGCTTCGTTGAAAGACTCGTCGGAGTATTGCTCGAACGAGGAGATCTTGTTCCTCAAGGCTGCTGTCTTAGACTTAGTGTAAAACTTGTCCAAGAAAGCTGATCTCGCATCAGTCCAAGTCGGTAGAGAGCCTGGTGGTAAAGACTTTAACCACCGTGATGCTTTTCCCGCAAGAGAGAAGGGGAAAAGCTTGCACTTCAAGAAATCTGGAGGCACACCATTGGAGCCGGTTGTGCTACAGATCTCTTCGAAGTTCTCGATGTGATCCATCGGAATCTCAGCAGGAAAGCCGTGAAAGAGGTGCTACTTCACGAGTGCAATCATCTGAGGCTTGATCTCATAATCTTGCCTTTGAATGGTCGGAGGGATGATTGCGGCTCGGTTTTCATAGTATGCGTGTGCTGCATCCTTGTCTCCGAACGCCGGTTGTTGCACAAGCTGCCGGTTGTTGCACAAGCTGCCGCTCTTGCTGCAAACGCAGCTGCTCCATGGCTGCTTGAAGGGTTTGCAGCTGAGCTGCCATGTCGGTTTGATCGCCCATCTCTGTAAAGGCGGTGTCAGATGTTTCTGGATCCGGAACAGGTGTGTTGCGTCTCTGCCTGTTCTCTCGTTCTTTCCTTGCTAACTCCTCGTTTGTGAAGCTGACAAGTTCCTCGGTGTTCTTGCTCCTTGTGCTCCTGGTCATGCACCTGAGACACAAAGAAAAGAAAAAGAAAAAACGAGTTTAGTAGGGTTCTTAGACTAGAAATTTAGCCGTAAACCAAAGGTAAAAATTTGGTCCCCGGCAACGGCGCCAAAAACTTGATGTACGAGTTTTAAACCCTATTTTCCTACTGCAAGTGCACCGCAAATCGTAGTAGTACTTAGGGGTCGATCCCACGAAGACCAAGTATTACACTATGGTTTAATGAGCTAAATAAAAAGCTAAGAGATTCAATATGGGGTTGGTATGAAATCGTGACTAGCAAGAAACAACAAAATCGGTTGTAAATAATATTAAAGCAAGCGTTAGGTCAAGGTGATTCGCAGGAGATTCAGAGCAACGGATCAAACAACTATTCAGGCAATGATTAAGCACAAGTCTAGAACTCAAACATAAAGATACTATCAATCCACTCTCGTGGCATCAATAACTTTATCTAGCAACCTAAAATCCTAACTCTCGTTGGTTTTAGAAATCGCAGACAAGCATTAAGGATAGGTTTGATTTGTTCACAATTCTCCAATACATCTACTCTCGCAGGTAATGAATAAATTGCTCACCAAAGTTTCTTCAAGCAACCTAGCAACTCTCGCTGTCTAAGTTAAACCTAATATCATAAAATCAAGTGATCAATTCGATTTAAGCATTAAGAACAACAAGGGTGAAGACATCGATTGATTAGCCTATTTGTGTTTAATCCTAGCTCATGAATTCCTTTGAAAACCCTAACCTAACTAAGAGATCTACTCAAGCATAATTAAAGAAGAAGAAAGCAAAGAGATTGAATAAAAATAAAGCATCGATATTAAAATAAAAGAATAGGGTTCAGAAATCTTCTCCAGATGTTGCAGAGATTCTTCTCCCAAAATAATACAAAGCTCTCTAGAGAATAGGAAAACTAAAGGTAAAAGGGTAAAAAAATAATATGAAAGATGTAAGAGATGATAAAAAACCTAAAACTAAGGGGAATATATATATATGGGTCATCATAGGCGGCTGGTCCTCTTATTTTCGTGACTAGAATTAGGTCAAATCGGCCTCCCCTTTTTTCTCCGAAATTCCGAGCAGGTGCTCGCTAGGTGCCGAGCACGTGCTCGGGGGTAAAATGGTAATTCTTCACAGATTCGCCTCCTTTTCTTCCAATATGATTCTTTTATGCTCCAAAGGCTCTAATCACTCCAAACTTCGTCCAAAGCTTCCTAATGACCTGAAACGACTCGATAAAGACTAAAAAGACTCGAAAAGGACTTGAAAACAATGGTTAGAATGAGGTGAAAATGCCTCATATCACTCCGCTGGATCGAAGTGCAGGAAAAAGCGGAACGGGCGACCTGAGTAAGCCGCTCCGCCAGCCGGAGGAGCGAGCTAGAAGAACTCCGTGCCCGACTGGAGATCACAGCGAGCGAAGTGAAAGAAGTAAGGTCGCAGGTTCACAAAGCGACCAGCGCAGCTCCTTAGATCGATCGGGTCTTGGAAGAAACCCAGAGCATCCCTTTCACCTCAAAAATCACAAACGTCCGAGTTGCAGACACCGACAATATCCGGATTCCCTTCTACGACGGAACGACAGACCCAGAGGCTCACATGACAGCCTTCAACATCGCCATGAACCGGACCAAGTTTAAGCCCGAAGAAAAAGATGTCGGTTTCTGTCTTCTATTCGTAGAGCACCTAAGAGGGGGCAGCCCTATCTTGGTTCTCGCGACTGGAGAGAGATTCCATCGAAGACTTCGATCAGTTATCGTCGGCCTTCTTAAAGCACTACTCATTGTTCATAAGCCAGTCGACGTCCGATGCGGACCTTTACTCGTTGTCGCATGGGCCGGAAGAAAGCCTCAGGGAATTAATCGAGAGGTTCAAGATGATCGTGTCCAGGATCGACGGCCTAAGCGACAGGGCCGTGATAAGCGCCCTGAAGAAGTCCTTACTCAAGTCTTCTAGCTTCCGCAAAGAAATCACCGTGAATCCACCGGAAACTAACCAAGACGCTCTCCACCGCGCTTCTAACTTCGTGATCTACGAGGAAGACATGAGGGTCCCGGCCGGAAAGCACCACTCAAAATTGGTCGCCAAAGGCGCGGTGCAGCCTTCAAACGTTCCAAACGAGAGGAAGAGTAGGCGAAGCGGGAGAGACGAAGAACCAACGCGGGCGGTGCGCACAATTACCAAATCAACGCAAAAAGATCGTCCGAAGGCTGCGGCAAGGGTCCGTGCAATACCTGGACTCGCGTGGGCTACGACGAAAATGCTTACTGCACCTTCCACAAGGCAAAGGGCCACGCAACCGAGCACTGCAGAACGATCGGCAGGATACTTGCGGCCAAGTTAATGGTCGGAGAGCTCGGAAATAAGATAACCCTAGAAAGCCTCGGGGCCGTCGAGGAGAACGCCTAAGCCCCGGGCGGGCGACCGAACCAGGAACGCCCCAAAGTACCCCCGGAAGGGACGCCTAAATGTGGAAGGAGGCCAAACGGGGATGACCCTGCCTCGAACCGGAGAAGGATCCATATGATAAACGGAGGGTCTCAGTATTGCCAAGACACATTGGCTTCAATAAAGGCTTTCCTGAGAAAAGGAGACAAGGAGTCGAACCCACGAACCCCAATCGTCGGAAACGATGAACCGATCGCCTTCACCGAAGAAGACGCCGAAGGACTTGATCAGCCCCACGATGACCCCTTGGTGGTGGAATTGCACATCAACGACTATGACGTGTCCAGGGTGTTGATCGACACCGGAAGCTCGGTGGATGTCATATTCCGGGAAACGCTCCAAAGAATGAAGGTAGACCTGTCAGAAGTAAAGCCGAATCCCAGATCCCTCACCGGATTCTCTGGAGAGGTTATTATGACCGACGGGACGATCCAGCTCCCGGTCCACGCTGGCGGGATCACAAAGATCGTGAATTTCGCGGTGGCTAACCACCCCGCGATCTATAACGTCATCATGGGAACCTGTGGATTAACTCAATGAGGGCGATCCCTTCAACTTAACACCTCGGCTTAAAATTCTCGACCCCAAGTAGAATAAAGACTATCTGGGGAAATCAGAAGGAGGCCCGGGTTTGTTTTCTAGCGGAACACAAACTCCGGAATCCGACAGTTCCGAAGAGGGAGAATCCGAAGGGAAAGAAAGAAGACGAAGTCACCACACCGGGAAAAAGGCAATCAAAACCGCTCCGCTTGAGAAGACAGAAAGTCCACTCGTGGAAGGCAAAACCAACAATGAGAACACCGAAGCTACCGAGGAAAAGACCACCGAGGCCGACAAAGACGGCCCAATAACCAAGATCTAGCCGTCTCACGGCCAAACAAAAAAAAAAAAAAAAAAAACAAACGGAACTACGGTTGACTTGATCCCTTTGCACAAAGTGTACGTAGGCAGCTCGCTTAAAAAACGAGTGAATCCTAAAAAACCCGAGAAGATGGACATTGAGACTTAGCATCTCATAACACATCTTTAACTCGGACAAACCCTAGAAAGCACCGGTCCGGATATAAAGCCGGATGAACATCGAGACTCGGCATCTCGTAACCTATCCGGGACTATCAACCAATCAAGATACTGAAAACTTCTCCCAAGTACTTAAATCCTCCCATACAAATCCGTTTGTTGCTGGCCACAACAAGACTATCGCTTTTCAACCATGGTTCTTTCAAAATCCCACAGTGGATAAGAGTAGCGCGCTATACAAATTTCCGGACCAACATCCGAGGGGCGTAACCTGACATCCCGCGATCCTGCAGAAAGCGTTCAAGACGATGTTCTGTTTAGTTTATCTTCACTAACGCTTCGCGTAGGCAAATAGCGCGAAGGATAGACACGAAGTAAACTCGCCAAACCCAGCAAGACGCCTGACATGGAAAGCTGATCTAAGACATCTCAAGAACGGGGTATCAAACCGGCTCTGATGCGAGATCCTAAAAGCATTCGGTCGAAAGAGGGATTCGAACAAGCTTAGTTCCCCGCAACAACGAAAACGTGCACTAAACCCAGGAAATATCCGCGAAGACGACCTGGTCAGAAGTTCGAGTGTCCAGAAAAACACTCCGACGCAATACCAATCAACTTCACTCCGCAAAACGGGCCAGCCGCCCATCCTCCGTAGAGAAACGGGCCAGCCGCCCTTCACTCGGCGAAACGGGCCAGCCGCCCGTCCTCCGTAGAGAGACGGGCCAACCGCCTTTCACTCTGACAAACGGGCCAGCCGCCCGTCCTCCTTAGGGAGATGGGCCAGCCGCCCCCTTTTTCTTTATTAAGATCTTCGGCCCGAAGACAAGCGTCCGCTAGGGCTTAAAAGCAAGAACTCCAAAGCAGTCAAAAATCAAAGGACAGAACGGATCCGATAAGCCCGACGAAATCCAAACAGCTTCCAAAGCGATACGCTAGTTCAAACCAAAGCAATCAAAGGCAAATCAAGGGATAACAGAAAGACGAAATAATCTCCATAAAAGGAGATATCAAACAGTCAAGTCCAAGAGGCGAAGCAAATACAATGAAGGGTCGAAAGACCAGAACACGATGAAAGCAGAAATACAAGATAAAAAGGTCGAAGCCTAGTCGTACTCAACGACAGGAGTGGCAGCTCCGTCGTCCAAAGCCTCAGCCTCCGGAGACTGGTACAGAGAAACGGGAGAGTAGAACAAGTAGCCATCAACGACGGTAGCAGCCCGATCGTAGGAGCCAACCCAGCTTCCTCCTTTGAGCTCCTCCAATGAAGCCACCAACTTGCCTTCCTCCTCCTCGACCTTGGACTTCCCCGACTTAATGTCCCGGACCAGACCAAGGTTTGAGCCGACCTCGGACAGAGCGCTCTCACCAAACTTAGCCTGGCGCATTGGCGTAAGAGCGGCCTTAGCACCCTGAATACGGAGACGGTACTTCTCCACCAACTCCCAGCAGCAGCGTTTCAGCGCCAGTTCCATCTTCCGCTCAGCCTCAGCAAGCGCCTCCTTGAGAGCCTTCTGAGACCTCTTCTCCGCGTTCCTGAGTTTGACCTCCAGGCCCTTAATCTTCTTGTCCTTCTTTCGGGACTCCTTTTCTGAGGCCTCTAGGGCAGCCTGGGTCGCGTGAGCTCTAGTAGCAACCTGAATCAAAGTAGAGCAAATGTCGGAAGAAACAAAAATAAGTCCGCGCCAAAACAACTAAAAGAAGTAAGGAATTACCTAACAGAGGCCTGAGCCGACGCTCCAAGATAATCCACGACCTTCGCAGACTCAACTGGATCTCCCCCCGCCGCCTTGCGAGCGTCGAACATGAGACCGGGCTCAGATACATCGGCCTTCCGAGCCGCCTTGCTCTTCCTCGGGCGATCCGAGCTGACGGCAACTCCCTTCCCTTTGTCGGCCGCAGCGGCACAACCAAAACCCTGAGGAACGACTACTTGTTCCTCGGGCACACCATCATCCCGGAGATCAAAACCGGAGGGCTGAACAAAACCAGTCGTCGGGTCGAACTCGGCCGCCTTCTCGGACGGTCCAGCTTCGCCATACTTCTGTTGGCGATACATCCAAACGCCTTCCATACCAGGGTATGTCGCCATCGGATCAACGAAATCGGGACCCTTTGGAGGAGCGCGCCCTTCAAGAATGTCTTTTGCGTTGAGAAAACGGCGCCAAAGATCGGGACAGGTCCAATCAATCTTCTTTTTAGCAACTTCCACGAAAATATCTTCAACTCCAGAAGTTCGAGGAGCAAAAGGATCACGAACTGAGAGGAAGAGGAAAAAGTGTGAAGTTGTGAGAAATGAAATTGTGAAGAATGAAGCAAAGAAATGCAGACTCTTTATAGGAGAAATTCACAAAAGACGAAATACTTACGTGGCACATTCCACTCGGTTCTGACCGGACCACCGTAATCGGGACTAACCGTAAGCGGGCTGCGTTTCACATAGAAAAACTGATTCCGTGAAGCCCTGCAATTGCTCCGAAGGCCAGTATAGAAGGACTGCACATTCTTCAGAATGTTAACCGAGCAAAAGAGATCCGGGGTAGAAGTCTTCCTCAAGGAAAAGAAATTTTGCATGAGATTGCGCTCCGGCTTGATTCCACATTCTGCGCAGTGGACCACAAGTCCCATCAAAATTCTCATAGCAGAAGGAACAAGTTGTGAGATCGCAACCTCGTACAATTCGAGAAACTCGAAGACGACTCCCGAAATAGGGAACCAAAGGAAAGCCTCGTAAACTAATGATTCGTACACCGCGAAGTATCCTTTTGGCGCCTTATCCATCCTATCTCCATCTTTCGGGAGGCGAAACTTGATCTTGTCCGAAACAGGAAAGTCATACCTGAGCTCGGCCAACGAATCTCGATCACTCAGAGTAGCTCCGAGCTCGAATCCAGCAGCCATCTTCCTGTACCCCGTAGCCGGTCCAGGCTTCTTGAACCGCCAAGCGAAAATGTCCTCGCCCCAATAGGCATTGGCTTCCCCGGGTTAAAGGCACTCGGACTTAACCTCCGGATGCACGAAGGCAGGCACCTCCGGATAACCTGACCTAACTTCTTCTTTGGACATGGCCGAGTCGTCGCCTGCCTCTGGCCAAGCACGATGATGTTCGGAAGGGACCGGAGATCGAGACATTCACCGACCTATTTGCTATCCAGAAGGCAACGAGCGAAGCAGAACCCCAAAAGAACGAGCCGACTTGGAGAACGACGAGAAGGGAGAATTCGTAGAACTATCGCCTAACACGATCGTAAAGAACCTCGCCAAGGACTTCAGCCAGATCACTCTGAGCCAAGATAATGCATCCGAGACTCAAGATCAAGAATTTCAAGAACTATACCACTCGGAGCCCAAGACTTCAAACGAGGCAGGTCACGTTTCCGACGAGACTCACGCACCCATCCGGCCGTTCATGCCACAAGGTAAGCTAGGTAAGGTTTATAATTATTATGTGGTTCTTGCAAGTGCAACCGAGGTCTCCAACACTTAGTTATTTTCGTGTTCCCTTTTTAAGTTACAAACTCTGGTTTCCTTATTTGGCTCCATGTTGGACGCCTCGTTGTTTTCTTTATTTCTTTACTTTACAAGTCATGTTGTTTCGAGTCATTGCTTGTTGTTTTCTTTTAGAGTCGAACCCTAGAAGGTTCAAGCTGAAGGACTATTAATAAGGTCCCCCACGCAGCTTTGTAGCCACCTTTTTACCAGCCGCATATCAATAAAATAAACACTTTCATCTAGTGTTCTAAGGGGAGCGAATTCTCTTGTGTTCTTTGTGTGTTCGTGTGATTCGTTCAGACAAGGAGCTTGCACCGTATCGTAAGGACGAGCCTGTTCTTGTGTGTCGTGTTTCATTCCACCAGCCTCATTCATCCAATCGATCCCACACGTGAGTAGCGAACGCCAACGTGTCCGATCTCCACCATCACTCCATTAGCCGAACCAAGGGAAAGGTGATCGCCATCTCTCGGTTTTCATCATCCGAGCCACACACATATAAGTACCACCACCGGTTCTTATATCATACTCCGTCCTTGTCAATATCTTCATCATCATCAGGAACTTGGGGAGGATTGAAGAAGTTGAAGAAGCTTTCACAATCTTCAGTTTTGGTGATTGGCTTGGCATTCTTCACACCTTTCTTAGGCTTCTTCTTCTTAAGAATGTACTGAGTTAAGTATTTTCCAGGATACCAATCAATCTTTGTCCTGTGAGAAAGAACAAAGAAACAGGACCATGTTGGAGCATAGGTCAGCAAAAGATTCTATAGCTCCTTGCAAGCATCTCATAACGAAATATAGTATGTAACAATACAAGAAAGTATGAACAATTACCCAATAGCCGTCTCAAGCAGAGGCTCATCTTCATCGATCATGTGATATGCCTTTGTTAATTGGGTGTTTTTGAAGTCAGGGTTCTGGTCGAAGAAAAACTCAAGTTTGAATCACTTTGGTTCCTCAATCTTACACCACTGAATATCTTTAAGATATATGAGTGGTCCCTCATCGCGCTATGTGATCTGATATCGAAAGGAAACTCTGCTTCTAACTCTGCCAAAGTAAAGCATCCAACGATTAAAAAACAAACGCCCACAGACCGCTATGTTGTTTCACCTAGAGAACTCTGAAGGTAGACCGGTTGGAGAATATAGATCAAATCGCAGCTCGTCATCTCCATATGTGTCGTCTACATCTCCTTCCTCTTCTTCATCTCCACCAGGTGGCTTTTCATTTACCGCAATAAGCTCTATGTCAAATATCAGTGTTGCGCCACCTGAAGTTTGCAAGATTCTATTTAGTTACAGAGTCAGAAAACAAACCCGTATGCTTCACAAACATCACAACATTGAATACACAATTCAAAAAGCTTTATAGTAAACCAGATGAAATGTCACATCATATACAACGACAAATGTATGTAATGGAGTATGGTTTCCAACAAAGGCATGCAGAGGAGCACGTAAGGGACAAATATGCCTCACCTGCCCAACAGTAGATGGTTTTTTGCTAGAAACCATCACGCTCTTGAGCCCGGCATGTTGTTTACCCCTTCTGAGGGAATTTTTGCGAAGCAAGTTCTGCAATCAGAATTGAGAATAAAGTAACGATGACGGCCAAAAAAAATAAACAAACAGACGACAGTGTATTCTTTTTAACAAATTTCACCACAAAGGCAAACATTAAACCTGTTTTTTGGTCAAACTGCAAAGGAAACTTATGTGATCCTTCCTTCGTATATTAAGCAGATATTTGTCATATATCAGTTCGTCTACTGAAATCTTTATCCGATAATAAGTTTTGTGACCATACCATCTTGAGATTCAGAAGCCAGGTGATATGAAGACAAAATCAGCAGAGAATGTCGAACCCGCAAGGGAAGCGCTGAAATTAGAATTAGAGTGAACCAAAAATGAAAGCACATTGAAAGATGGGTTCAATTCCTTAGCAAGTAGAAAGGGAGGTATCAATTCCATCTTGGAGGGACGATAAACCAGCAAATCTTAATCGAAACTAAAATTCAGGTACATTAATCTATCAAAAGAATGAAAGAGGGAAGATGAAGAATCACGGCGGTTAGTGGTGTCTACGGCGGCGGAAGATGCAGATAAAGGCCGTATGATTGCTAGGTTTTGAGGTTGGGGAGGAAGATGATTAAATTTTATCGGGTTTTTGTAGATCGGCCCAAAAAACAATCGTTCATTACTTAATTGTAACCTGTAAGCCCATCCGTGCATAATTGTTAACGTCCACGTTTTGTAGAGAAGAGGAAATAGGATGCAAAATCATAGACATGTGGCACTTGTTTATGCAAAAGGAGGAGAGTACTTCGCTAATTATATATAGAGATGACCTTGTAAATGCATGCAGCAGTTACGTCAGGCTACCGCAAGTAAAGTTCTACCCATTTAAATAGCATATGTAAGAGCAACAAACATTCATATTTATAATAACAATTTAACTCGTAGATTTACCTTGTAGGTCATGTAAGCTATATTGTGATGTTCATGGTTTCAATAATGGAAGAGACTGTCAAGAACATAATTATTTGTTTTCCTTTTGCAGCTATGACGATCGGATCATACATACATGATTGGAAACCTGTAAGAGAGATCAAAAGACTGGAAAGTCGAAGACCTTGAACTCGCTTCTGTCTATAGTCCATTCAGACAGTGGAGAGAGGGACCTAATGTGCGTCAAAGTTAGGATTAAGAGGAATAGTTAAATACTGATCTTGTATAAAGTTTATATCTATACAAGCTTACAAATGTTCGAGAAACGTAATTCCATGGTCATAAAGGAATCTTCAAGTAACTGATATTGCAACTTGTAAGTCAAAAATCGTGCAGTCAATGTCAATCTGAAGCTAATACAAACGGTCCTGCAGCAAATTAACTCTTACATATGGATAAATATTCACCCAACGATATTTAAAATTCAGTGGCCAAACACTCATTTACATAGTTTTATTACCTTGGTTGCAAACAATACAGACGATACACCTCGCAGATGACAAAATAGATGAGTAATAAACCTCTTTGTCACTATAACTTCATTCCAACATGTGATAAATCTGGATAGTTAATAAACCTCTTAACAAACATTCTCATGTTTAGATTCGAAAGAAGAGAGGAAAAGGACAACAATTTAAACAGGAAACCCACAAATGTTTTTTCCTTGGATTTCTGATAAACTTACCACAAAAGCATTTTCATCTATCGATTCAATCCTGCTTCTGCGTCTGCGTCAGCTTCTCCCATGACTGATCACTGTGAATTAAACAAAAGATGAAATTACAGAAGAATGGAAGCGAGCAAAACACACTTGCTTGGCTCATACCCATTAAATGATTAGAGAGGAATATTGAAAATGTGATCTTAGATCGAGGAACCCATTGCAAATGTCTGTACATATTCTCTCTTAAATGGAAAGATGAGTTAGGTAATTTCAAGAGTCATAAACAAAGAAGATAAGACGAAGGGTTAAGCCGTTTAGGTTTACTTTTTACAGTGACGCTTAAGGTTTGTTTTTTTTAAGTCAAAAAGGTTTGTTTATAATTTCTTTTACAGAACTAAAATAGCTGACATGATGTGGCAGTCATAGAAACTTTGAGGACAATCTGATGTGGACACTCTTTGGAGCCCCAATTAGTCCTTTTTATTAGTATAGATTCTATTTATTTTGAATTTGTTTCTATAAATGGCTTTCAATATAGGGACATTTGCCACCCTAACCCTAAAAATATACAAAATAACTATGATAACCTATACAGATTTTTCAAGACCTTTAGAAGATATTATTCCTATATTATCCTTAGACACATAACTTATTTACTTTATCTACCATATAAATATAAATAATTTATAATTAATTTAATTAGGAATCTCATTTAATTATTAAAAACGAAATTAAATTGAAAAAGGAAGTAATATTAATCTTAAATAGAAAATTAAAAACAATTGATTACCTTTACAAAAAAGGCAAACGTTTCTATTCAAAAAAGGAAAACGTTTATATTCAAAAAAAGAAATCGTTTTTTTTTTTAAAAAACCACCATTGTCGTCTTCTTCATCCTTCTGTTCACAAGTCATATTTTTTTGTCAAACAATTATATCACTAAAACAGAAGTTCATACTAATAAGATAGAGTTTCCCAAAATCAAACATCAGAATTATCTTGAACTCGGTAATTTATATGGCCTTTTATTCTTGTGAGCTTTAAAATTGATAATAGATCATCCATAGATAACTATGTTATAATTTTTGTATGTTTTTCCTCATATTACTTTTGTTTTGTAGATCTATTTGCTTCTACTGTTTAAAAGCATGTCAAAACATGAAGGCAATTTTCAGAATCCAACATCTATTACGATCCAAGTAACTGAAACAATTTTTGAATGTAGAAGATGAACATAAAAATCTGTCAAAATTTGGTAGACATGGTATTCGAAATCGGTAGACTAGCTTTTATCCACCAATAGTTGCTAGACTAGTGTAAAGTATTCATGTGCATAGCAGATTTCAAAATGTCCGGTTTGTAGACTTTTATCTTGTCTGGGAAATAGTAGTAGTCTACATGTTTATAGTAGATTTCAAATGCAAAATTGGAAGACATATATTTTGTCTGCTGACTCCAACTAGACTTGCGTAACGTCCATTTGTCTTTTACAGACATGAAAGTCGAAATGGGTAGACTGATTTTTTGTCCGCCGATAATCGGTAGACTAGTGTAAAATCTACAGGTGTATAGCAGATTTCAAATGCTAGTTTGGCAAACTTTTATTTTGTCTAGAAAATAGTAGTGGACTTACATAAAGTTTACACTTTATAGCAGACTTCAAATGCCAATACGGAAGACATATATTTTGTCTGCCAACTCTAGGTAGACTTGCATAGCGTCTGTTTGTCTTTTACAAACATGGAAGTCGAAACCGGTAGACTAATTTTTTTGTTCGCCAATAGTCCGTAGACTAGTGTAAAATCCACGCGTGTGTAGTAGATTTAAAATGCTAGTTTGGCAGACTTTTATCTTGCCTAGAAAATAGTAGTTGACTTACATAAAGTCTAGACTTTATAGCAGACTTCAAATGCCAATATGGAAGATGTATATTTTGTCTGTCGAGTCTAGGTAGACTTGCGTAATGTCCGTTTGTCTTTTGCAGACATGAAAGTCGAAACCGGTAGACTAATTTTTTGTCCGTCAATAATCGGTAGATTACTGTAAAATCTACTCGTTGGCAGACTTTTATTTTGTCTAGAAAATAGTAGTAGACCTCAAATGTCAATTTGACAGACCTTCATTCGGTAGACGTACATATTGGCTACACTTTTTTTACAGACACGAAAATCCACCTATGTAGCAGACTTCAAACGCCAATTTGACAGACCTTTATTAAGTCTAGAAAATATCAGTAGACTTTCATAAAGATTACATCTCATCCGTTGACAATTGATAGTCGACAAACTTTTATGTTTGTCACGTAATATTCATTTTTAATCATTAGTTGCTAGTCGTATTATCTCATGCTTTGTCATATGTATCATTTTTCTAACTTTATTTTTCATTTTGCAGGAAAGGTACGTAGTTGAAGACAAGAGTGACAATTTTGATAACATTTGTGAAGATGAAGAAGAAAGTGGTACTCTTGACGGAGGAAGTGACGATACAGAAAAAAGTGGCACTCTTAATGAAAATGGTGAGGATGAAGAAAAAAGTGGTACTCTTGATGGATTTGGTGAAGACGAGGCACAAAGTGGTACACCATATGAAAATTGTGAAGAAGAGATCCAAAGTGGTACTTTTGATGAAATTTATGAAGATGAAAAAAGTTGTGGTTCTACGGAGGGTAGTTTCAGATTTGGTTCCGATATGTTTTTCAATGGAGAGACTGGAGATCAAATGCTTGGTGGCTTAGAAGGTACACAAAATATTTCGCAGATTCTGGAAAGTATTAGTGTGGGCCAAATATATAGTACCAAGGCAGAATTACAGTATAAGATGCGTATGATCACGATTTTTCAGAATTTTGACTATACAACTTACAAGTCGACGAAAACATTGTTGGTACTCAAATGCTTTGTTACTGGTTGTTCTTGGAAGATTCGTGCATCGGCAATTAAGTCATCTTCTGAGTTTAAAGTGCGAAAGTACATAAACATTCATACATGTTCTGCTACGGATAGGTGTTCTCGTCATTGGCAAGCTACATCAAAATGTATTGGAGAGTTGTATTTGGGAAAATTTGGAAAAATTGGTCTTGGGATTAGACCGATTCACATCATGGATGTCATGAAGGCTATGTATGGTATTGATGTTGATTATTGGAAGTCATACAAAGCATTAGTGCATGCACGTGAGTTAGAACGAGGCACATGGGAGAGTGGGTACGAGGATTTGCCTTTTTATTTACAAAAGATTGAGGCAGCTAATCCAGGTACAATAACTAAACTTGAATGCGACGAGAAAGACAGATTTAAATACTTGTTCATTTCATTTGGTGCATGTATCAGAGGTTTCCAGTTCATAAGAAATGTAATTGTGGTGGATGGAGCTCATTTGAAAGGAAAATTTAAGGGTGTTATGCTAGTTGCCGCTTCACTAGATGGAAACCGTGAGATCTTTCCTCTAGCTTTTGGGATTGTTGATTCAGAAAATCATGCTTCATGGGAGTGGTTCCTAACTCAGCTTCGTTCGGTTTTTGGCGACCAACATGAGTTGGCTATAATTTCTGATAGACACAAATCCATTAGAAATTCAGTTAGAAAGGTATTCCCACAAGCTCATCACCGGATATGTATTTATCATCTCCATCAGAACCTTCTCACAAAGTTCAAAGAGAGTAGTACACTAAAGTTGGTTAAAAAAGCTGCAAAGGTCTACAGGGCTTCTGAGTTCATTGCATTATTTGAGGAGATTCGCAAACAAAACCCTAATATTGCGACATACTTGGAAAAAGTTGATGTTCGTTTGTGGTCTCGAGCATTTTTTCAAGAAGAAAGGTATGACATAATGACAAGCAACATTGCAGAGTCTATGAATAAAGTTCTTAAAGACGCATGTGAGTATCCTATTGCTTATTTTCTGGAAGAAGTGCGTAAGATTATTTCCAGGTGGTTTATGGAACGACGAGAACGCGCAAGGTCACTACAAACAATATTCACACCAAGGGTTGAACGTACTTTGACGTATAGATGCAATATTGGTAATACTCTTACTGTGCAACACATAAACGCACATCGTAGCCATGTAACTGGTGGTGCACTTGCTTGTGTCGTTAATACACAAAAGGTACGAATTTCTATCTCATAATTATTATGTATTAGACTTCATGATGTTAGTTTAATTTGCCTAACTCGTTTTATACTTGTAACAGATGAGTTGTACTTGTCGTGTGTACGATATTGATAAAATACCTTGTGAACATGATCTTGCTTCTTCTGGGAAGCGACTACCACTGCAAACTCTAGTACATCCTTACTACACAAAAGTTAACTTGTGTGGTGCTTATGTTGAGTCCATTAATCCTGTTGACGTTGAGTGGGAACCTCATGCAGATTTACCAAAGAGAAAATGCCTTCCACCAGATGTTAAACGTGGTGTAGGTAGGCCAAAAAAGTCAAGGTATCTTTCTGCACTCGAAAAAGCGATGGGAAAACAACCACAAATGAAAAGGATGAAAATCCAGGAAGTTTCTACCGTACAACCAACACGCAAGCTGTACACATGTTCAAAATGTAAGCAAGCAGGACATAATCGTGCCACTTGCAAAGCTGTTTGATAAACATGTTAGATTCAGTATTTTCTTTTTCATTTTTAAACTTGAGAATTTTGATTAATTTGATTTAGCAACGTAAGGGCAAATACACTTTCGAGAGGAATAGCAAATTATTTTCTCAGAAAAATATTGTCTGTTGGTGTTGATGCTTGTTCTGTTTTAGCTGCTCTGAGAATATATTTTCTTATGAAACTGCATAAGTGCAACAAAGTAACAATTGTACCAATCATAAACAATAAAAAAACAACAAAGTAATGAAATTGCATAAGTGCAAATAAGTAACATCGTACCAATCATAAACAATAAAAAAACAACATAGTAATGAAATTGCATAAGTGCAAATAAGTAACATCGTACCAATCACCAAGACAATAAAATAATAATGAAACATCAATATGGATCTAGTAACTCTCGGTCGCTTGCATTAAATGGAAGTGGGATAGAAACTGTTCGGCCATCTTGTTCTGTCTCGTCAAATATCTCTGCTGCAAGTTTTTCCCTAACCATCTTGATATTTGCCTCAGATATAGGCGTTGTAAACTCAGTTCCTAACGCATGACATTCAATGAATTTTATAGCATAAATTCCACAATCGCCTACCTTCAGCATTTGAGGAATCCCCTGTCGTGGTCTTCGAATCTTAAATTGTTCCACACTCATTTTTGCCCTATCTGAAGGAGGAGTCGAGGCTCGAAGCAAGTGTGGTAACATATGAGCTATTGGCTTCACTGCTTTGACAATCTGATCGTTTGGAGTCCCTTTTAGCCAACAATCAAGAACGTCAATATGACGGTTAGGAATCGAAATGAAAAACGCTACCCAATGATTGCTATTGACGAAGAGAACACCATACAGATAATCTACATCGATCATCCATTTTTTCCATGTTCCTGCAAATGCTGGGAGTTTACCAGAGGCATATTCAAATGCTCCATTAGGAAAAATCGGTAGAACTTTTGCCTTTTGAAACTCCTCATAACCTTGGCTCCAAATAGTGGAGAAATAAGCGTCTAAAAAAGCGATTCTTTCACTTCTAAATCCTTTTTGATTCTTCATGAATCTCAAACGCAACAAATCCAGAGCACTATTAATATGCTATAAAAAAATGGTACATTAGAACATGTCTTATAAGAAACTAAAATCATATTAGAAACATGTTGGCATAATACAATCGGCTACTACACTAACCTCGTTGTTTAGCCACTCCTGAGGAGTACGTAGAACTCTAAAGAAGTCTACACCATTATTTTGAGATCCAATTGGGTACTTCCTGGATGAAGAAAACAATTACAAATTATCAAAGATCAAATATTGCTATTGTAGTACTATTATGATTACGAAACGAATGACTTACTCGTCCAACTGCAGCCAATTGTCCAAAATCTTAACTTTCTGCACATCTACTGGCGCAAATGGATCATATCCACGTCCAACAACAGCATTGGGCTTGTTTAGCTGTTTTGAGTTACCTATTGTTGGTACGGTAGACCGAAATGGAGTTTGCAGTGCTGGTCCGGGTTTTGAAACTCTTGTGCTCTTCTCTCGCGCAAGTTTAGTGTTATGATCAATTCCCATAACCTTAACTGTTTTGTCAACTTTTTTCTGGGTAAACTTTTCAGCAATAGAAGCAGTAGGCTGAAATATCTTTATTGGCGATGATTTTTGAGGCTTTTCTTTCTGAATGGTTGTGGTTGGATATCTTCCATCTACCGTGCTCTCTTCATCTGACTCAGTCATCTTTCTTTGTACTTCATTTAGTGTAGCCAACAATTCCTCTAAAGGAATGTCTTCATCTTTCAATTGTGGTATTTCAAACCTCTGCATACGTAAATAAAAAAGTTTATTTTTTGTGAGGAAAAACCTGTGAAATAATACATAAAACAAAAGCTTGAGACACAAGAATGACCTCTTTAGGCTGCGTCTTCCCTCTCAGAAACGTCACCTCCTTTTCCAAAAGTTCAACCTTCGAGTGCATGGCTTCAAAGCTTTCCAGCTGTTTTCTTATCACCTCCTTTTCCAAAAGTTCAACCTTCGATTAAATGGCTTCAAAGCTTTTCAGTTGTTTTCTTATCTGTTCTTGCTGAGCTTCCAGAGTCTCTATTTTTTTTGCCTGTTGTTCAAGTTCTGCTCTCAGGTTTAAAGCTTCAGCATGGTCAGTAGAAGAAACCAAATCAACCGAACCTGCTAATTTCATTTTCTTCTTGCTTGATGTCATCACTTCAGTTCTGCATTTTTGTGTTATCTCCTTGTCATCAGTTCCTACTTTTTCTTCTTCAGCCTCTTCACATCTATCTCCTTCTATGTTCTGTGCCATTTGGATGTTGTTTGAACCATGCTCCATCCAACTAACAACTCCCAAACCTCCTTCTTTGCATATGGCTTTTAGAAGAGCATCAATCTTCTTGTCAACAATTTTGTCATCCCAAACAACAGGGTTCACATGACTGATAACAACAGACTTGATGTTTTTCTAAAAAATCAAAGCAAAAACACAATTACTACTTTTCAATATCAAATAAATAGAAACAGCACCAATTCGCAAAGATGATAAACACTATACATACCGCATCAGCAACTGAGACGGCATGGATATCAATGTGGTTTGTTCCTTTTAAACCTTTAAATTTTAGAATAGGAGGGCCGTTGATACTGTATGGACGCCCAATCTTTGCGCCTAGGGTTGGGACGACATTATAAGCCCATACTTGAAGTGACTGAACGAATCCATCTAATGTATATGAATTAGCATTCAAATCCACACGCTTCACTGATTCAATCAGCCGTTTGAAAGCCACTCTACCCCAAGGATATTTCTCAAACTTGGGTAAGTCAAAAACTAGACGAGAAAGTTCAAATGGAAGCTCCTTTTTATCATCCTCACCTATAATGACAGTTGCTAAAATAGACAAATACGTAAATCGTATTTTTTCTTCTCTTGACCATGAGGGAACATCTTCCAGTGCCCCTTTTAATTCTTTCTTGCATGGGCTCTTCCTACGTACTTTCATTTTTTTCCATAGCCCTTTATGTGCTTTGGCTTCTACAACATCTTCAGTATCTGGAAAATGTGCACAGTTTAAAGCTGTTATGTCTTCAAACTCAGATAATGAGAATCGAGCTGGTGTGTTTCCAAACAAGCACCACATCTCATGCTTCTCCTTGCAGGCAAGTTGATTCACAAGAAGATGCTCCACAACCTTAGATGACCATGTGAACTTATTCTCAGCAAACCGTATTATTACTCCCAAAGAAGAATCTCGTATGTTGTTCCACACTTCTTCTCCAACAGCATTTTCCACATCTTCTAAAAACTCAATTTTACTATGGTGGTTGATGCTCTTTTTGGGTTTTGGCTCATGACCAAGTGAATATAACCTTAACGGAAAGCCTAGATACACATTTGTTTGAATAGACATCCTGCAATACATAACAGTAAGCACATATATTAAATTTGTATCATGCGATCAGGCAACATTGCTAAAAGACTCTCCAAACATATCTTGGCTAATAAAATTAAGAAAAAAACAACAGGTAATGACACATATTTAGCAAGACAAGTTAAAAGAAAACACAGAATGACAAGAAAAACTGGTTCGTTGCTTAAATGTAAAAGCAAATGCGTATATGACCCCTTCCTACGTATAATCATAATGACTATGTCATGAGATTTCTGATACGAGTCGAAAAAAAGACCAAAACAATAATAAGTCTAATCTAATAAAAGATGAAAGCCGTATTATATCAGGAGGTGATGGACATAACACAACTTTTTCAGACAACCTGTTAAAAGCTTGAGTATTGCCATTGGTAAAAAACCAATTTGTTAATTGTCAAGTAGAACGAAAAACAACAAATCAGACATAAATAGAGAGTCAAAACATAGTCGTACTAGACCTTCAAAGAAATAGTGTAAGCCACTGATAATGAATTCGATGAAGAACAAAAATTGAAACCCTAAATCGAGGTAACAGAGATTTATGGGGCGCAAAAGAGAATCTCCAGCAATAGAATGACAAACGACGGAGAATCCTTGGCGATGAAGGTTTGACGGCGACAAAATTATCGTTGATATGAAAAAAGTAAAAAGAGAGAACGAATCATCTATGAGAGAAGGAAAAGAGATTTTCTGTTATTTATTTATTTAGATTATTATATTAAGGGTCTTAAACTGTATATATACCATAATTAATGTTTTAATCAAGAGAATGAATTTTGTGATTCTAATAATAATTAATCATCAATTAAATTTGAATTAAGATGGGCAAAATTGGAATTTTGAACAATACTAAACAATAAATAGGTTATGTTGGCAATAGAAAATTAGATGGGTTATCTTAGCTATTCTCAATATTTTTTAGCTTATTCTGGGTAATTTTCTCTTCAATATATCCTATAAATTTTAGGAAAGAGGATAAAATTAATAAATATTGAGTGATTTACATATATAAACACTTTGTTAAACAGGGATGGGATGGGTGATAAGAGATGACCAAGGTGATTTTCAGCATGCTGGATTGGGACGTTTCCCGGGAAGATTTACAGCAGTGGAATCAGAGTTCTCAGCATTAATCTGGGCAATGCAATCAGCATCAGCCTTGGGATATCGAAATGTGATTTTCGAAGGTGACAACAATACCTTATCCAATGCGGTACGTTTCCTAACCTAAGACTTCGTAATTATACTGCATTAGTAAAACAATGGAGTTCCTCGTTCAATCAATGCGAAGTCCGATTCCGAACCAGAAAATGTAATAAGGTTGCAGATAAACTGGCGAAATACTCTTTACAGTCTCCATATATGTGGGAATTGTTATATTCCTGTCCTGTTTATCTTTCTGATTGTATTACATTTGACAAACAATCTTCTTAATAACATTTAGCCCAAAAAAAAAAAACACTTTGTTAAACAAAACTTACAATAAAAGCACTTTAAACATGTTGGGCAAATATTGGGGTGAAAACAAATTTAAATCTCATTTTTCCCTCTTTTCTCTTGTGACTCTCTCTCTCTCTTTTTCTCTCTGTTCTATTTGCTATTTTCTGTTATCCATTTCTTTAAAGTCTGTAAATTTGATTAAAGTCTTTCCCTCCATTTCCCAAATCTCATCTATAAGGTCGTGTCGTCGAATAACTCGACCTTAATTGCTTCTTCTTCTTTTTTTATAATCTCCTTATGCTCAATTTTTCTTCTCATTTTCCTCTGTCAGTTTTGTTTTTCCAATGAACTATCATCCATGAACTAAGTAATTTTACAATTGTAATTTAGGATTAGTGCCATTGACAAATTCAATTGATGATGTTTGTTCGGTGGAGTAGATATTTTTGAGTTGGTGAACATTTTCCATCGATTATAGCAACTTAGGTTCAATGAGACAAAACTCTGTTGAAAACCTAACCAGTAACAATTATGATTAGAAAATCAAATCAATCAGTAGCTATCTTAGAAGTGAGATCTTGGACATAACTAGGTTTTAGGTGAACATATGTCAATGTGGACGTTCATGTATGGATAGAGAATGTAGACAATTTTATGGGATAATGAACCTTTTATGTTATGGTATTAATAAAAGCTGACCACAAAGTTGTAGATTGAGTAGACAGTGTTGTGATTATGAAGTGTGCTTGAATCAAAATTTATGGACATATTTGTATGTTAGATTGTCCATCATAATTAATTTGTATGTTCATATCAATTTGTACACAATAAAAACTAACAACTATCAAATGCATAAATTAACAAAAGTGTACATAATATGAGAATCAAATTAGATTAGCAATCAAGTGAACATCGTCGCCATGTCCATACCGCCATGTCCATTCCAACATGTCCACACCATCATGTAGACGATATCGTGACCACACCATCCTGTCCAAAACTTAATATCCATTACTGCATGTTCTCTCTAGGAATTGACAATCTTTCAAGTTCCATTAAGCGAAAATTAAAATTCTACTGAGATATGGAGCATTATCTTGTTTTTACTTTTGATTCTTGTCCATGAAATGTTGATCCATAACATTGGTATTGTTTCTTATCAATGGGGTATTGTGTTTTTTTTTGTGTGGATAAGTTTATGTGAACATGTTGGTGTAGACACATTTATGAAGACGAATCTATAACATTATGTTATTTCTTGCCTTTCACCTTGTTCTTGCACAAAATGAGAGATTTTTCAGAAGAAATCCGGTAAGAAGAGAATTTGCAAACTGTTTCAAATCCAATTAAAAAAATAGAAATTATTACAAAATTTATGTTCTCTGCAATTAGGAAATCAAATGTAATACTTCTTATTTCCTCATCCGATCAAAAGCCAATTAAGTTCAACCCCAAAACCTTTAAAATTGTTCTGACTAAGATTTTCATGGCGCTCTTTAGGATATCCTAAATCGGTGTTCAACTAGGATTATAATTTTATATCTATTAAATAAATATAAAAATTAAAAATATTACATAGGAAAATCGTTGGATATAGTGTTGAAATAATTCGTTGGGAAAAGGTTTTTTAGAATGTTGATAGAAATAATTCGTTGGGAAAAAGTTTTTTAGAATGTTGATAGAAATAATTCGTTGGAATATCATTATAAATCCGTTGGAAAAAATCCGATGGAAATTCGTAAGAAACCAGTCGCTGGAAATCCGTTGGAAAATCATTGAAAATAATCTAATTATTTTTACAAAATTCATCTCTTCATTCCAAAAGGTCACCACTGAATCATTTTAGTGTGTAAAGGGTCGATATGGCCTACATATCCAAATCTGTTAGTGTGGTAGAAAGACTGCCGGAATAATTAGTAAACTGATTTTGTGGAGTAAAAATACTAACATACACGTGTGCATTTGGTTCCCGTTTACCGCTTCTGTCATGTCTGGGTGCAGTAGTCGTGCATAGGAAGTGAAATCTAGTTCCACATGCATCCAGATATTCTGGCATTCTAATATTTTGTCATGGTTTCTTTGAAGAATGTTTTTATGGTTCCATGGCATTGTGTGTTAATGTGTGCTATGATAGGCGTATATATCAGCAGATTTTTGTTGATACTCTTTTGTTCCCCTTGAAACGATTAAATATGACTAAAAATATAATTAATTAGAAGGAAAAAAAACAAAATACAAACCACCTGCACATATGCAAGATATATAAGAAAAAGAACATATACAAACCACCTTGCGTGTATGTGTGGGCTCAACCCTAGTTTAAGTAACAACAGAAGAATGAAGATTGTTGATTTGCAGGGGTGGCCTTAAGGGGGTGCAAACGGTACAAAAGCACATGACCAGAAAAACTTACTTAAAATTTCTTTAAAAGTGAAAGCTAATTTTTTTAAAAAAGTTTAATGTATAACAAATTTGCATGATGGTGTGAGAAGAATTGAAAAAAAAAAATTTTAACATGAGGGAGAAACACACACGACCAATCCACTGAATTAACCATTATTCAAGTCAAATTTGGATCTTTTTGTAATGTTAGAAATTGTTCAATAATTTTATCCTATTTTTAATTTTGTGTAGCTTAAATTTCTATGATGATTCTCTTATCAAAGAAGCGAGAGCATGATACTACTTATTTTCTATTAAGCGAAGATAAACCCTAGAAAGTCTACGAATTACAAAATGAATGTTGAAAAAAAAACTTAGTTGTGTCAATAGAAAGCTCAACATTGCTATTGTCCGAATTTTTAATCTATATAAGCATTCTAATATTCTTGCACAAAGTTACAACTTTTTGGTTGAGATGGTTCATGACCAAAATTGTATTATTATTATTTTTTCTGTCGGCAATTATTCATTACATGAGAAAAACCAATGGGCATACAGATGATGATGTATAGAATTCACCTCAAAACCATTTATAACTTGATATTCATCTAAACCCAACTTAGCCCATCTTCTAAAGATAAGGGTAAGTAACAGGGACGGATCCATAAAATTATATAGCATGAGGCACATAATTTTTTAACTTCTATAACCAAAAAAAATTCATGACTAAAATAAAAAAGAACACAAAAATGTTATAACAAAAAAAAACTTCAAAAAAACTTCAAAAATTTCCTACAAAATTACCCTACGATCTTCCATTTTTTGGAATCTCTTTATCACTATTTCATTTGTCACCTTGTCAGAATGTTCTTTTTCAACAAAACAATCATTTAAAAATTGATCACTCATTCGATTGCGCAAGGTAGTCTTCATATTCTTCATTGCAGAGATGTATCTCTCCACAGTGGCCGTGGTTACAAGTAAGGATAACACAAACTTCAAAAATCGATAAACCACAGGGTGTGAAAGACGTTCCTTTGTCTCCATCATCACACGAGCAAGATTCCAAGATTCTCCAACTTAGCAAATTTTTCATCATCTCAGATATTATCAATGTAAATACCAAGTTGATGATCAAGAGATATCCGTTCCATTAGACTAAAATCTTCTGGATAAAACTCAGACAACCTCCGAATTTTTAAGTGATCAAACTCGCGGAAAGAATCAATAGGACTCAAAGACACAATACATCCAAGTAATTCAGTGTTTACCTCATCAGAGCAGTCATTAAACTCTTGAATTTGCATACAATACTGTGTAAAAGCATTCCACCTGATAATGATGCAAGTTTGTTATGTTGCTCCTTTTCCTTGGCTTCTTAGGATCGACAAATTCTTCTTCCATAATGAGAAACTCAGCTTTATGATTCTCACAAAAAGGATAATACTTTATCAGTAAAAGAATATCATCCACTATTCATGACCTTACACAATTGTTGCTTGATGGATTTCACCAATGACATGGCATTTGAAATGTTTTGATCTTTTCTTTGTAGAGCCTTTGATAGATTATTTGTGATTCCAAGAAGAAGCAACATCAAGTGTAAGTAAACCACAAAGTCAAAATTTTAAAATATTTGAGAAGAACACTAGCTTGGTGTATTTCGATACCATCAGTCCCATCGTTTTCAACACACTCAAGCACTGCAATGATAAAAGAAAATAAACTAACCAACCGCAATAAGGTTTTATAGTGAGAACCCCAACGAGTTTTACCAGGTTTTTGAATGGACAACTCTTGCTTCAATCATTTTCCTGTTTTAATTTCACTTTTATGGATTCCTTCTTCGATTTTCTTCCGATGGTTTTCTCGAACCATATCTTTTTTCCTACAAGAAGCTCCAACCACATTTAACAAGACATATACCATGTCAAAGAAATCCCCAACTTAAAAATACTTTTTAGCAACTGCCACGACAACCAACTGAAGCTGATGAGCTAAACAATGCAGATAATATGCAGAACTATTTTCTCTCAAAATCAAAGATCTCAGCCCATTAAATTCACCCTTCATATTAATTGCTCCATTGTAACCCTGTCCTCTTAACTTTTTCATACTCAATCCATGTTTAACAAACAATGAATCAACATCACACTTCAGAGATAGAGAAGATGTCTCTGAAACATGAATAAGACCAATGAACCTTTCTTTGACCATCTCATTTTTATCGACAAATCGAAAAACCACTGCCATTAGCTCTTTTATCAGAAACATCTGCAGATTCATCAACCAACAACCAAAACACATCATGATCAACTTCTTGAATAATAGATTCAATAACATCCTCTTCAAAGCAATACACTATGTCTGTCTGAATTTTTTGAGACACCATCTGATTATTTTTTGGAGCAATCTCCAACACAACATTGCTTACATGCTCATTTTTCTCTACAGTTTCAAAAGCTCTACAAAATTTCCTCTATTAGCTGATCTCACACTTTCGTCATGACCTCGAAAAAGGTAACCCTTGTCGTAATAAGTATCTACAACAATCAATTGAAGCATTCAATCTGATCATATATACATTTTTGATTGCATCAGCCTACTTACAATTGATTGACCTAGTCTCATCAGATTATCAGCCATTTTCAATGCATTATCGTGAAAACTATTCACTACTCCCACATGTTCTTGTAGTCTCTTCGGATTTTTCCAACCACTGAAGCCTTTTATTATAAATTCATCACTTCCACATTAATTTTCAGCGTAATCTCTAAACAAGTAGCATACCAAAAAAAATGCTTTATCCGTTTTCACACTATATTCCAACCAACGAGGATAGAGATCAAACCAAGTTAAATTGAATCGTCTCAATTTATTTACTGGCAGTGTTTTCGGAAAATCATGACCACGAGGTTGACAAGGACCTTTGATAAGATATTTACGTCTTACTTCATCTCTTTTATTGGGATGATATTCCAATATTCGTTTCCTATCTGCTGGATCCGAAGACAAATCATAACAATTATTTTCAGAAGTTGAAGCAAAACTTCTTTTATACTATCTTTCCATTGATATCTGATTAAAAAAAAGAGTTGTGTTAGTTTTTAATATTAGACTAGGGTTTCCGCGCTTCACGCGGATTATTGTTTCTTTTTCTTTGCTAAATTATCTAGTTATAATTTTGTGTATTAATATTATTATTATTATTATGTTTTAGTTTTGTTTGTAACGGTTAGCATAACTTTTTGTCTTGTTCTAATCACTTATGTTATATTATGTTCTCCCAGCTCATATATTTTATGCATTTTTATATGGGATAATTTTATAATTTAACATATTAATATAATTATTTATATTCAGCTCATTTTTCATATGATTGTAATTTGTCTATTTAGTTCATAATTTTAATTTTTCTATTTCTTTCATAATTTTAACATATGTAATGTATTCAAAAAGTTGATGTAATGTATTGTTCTTATTGTTACAATTTTCAGAAGTTTTTAAAATGGAAATTCATATTCCTATTCCATTCTACATCTGCATTTGGGTAA
Source organism: Isatis tinctoria (assembly GCA_010577795.1). Taxonomy (NCBI): domain Eukaryota; kingdom Viridiplantae; phylum Streptophyta; class Magnoliopsida; order Brassicales; family Brassicaceae; genus Isatis; species Isatis tinctoria. Next base: position 23,685,081 of record CM021250.1, read on the forward strand.
GTTGAACTGAGCTGTCAATTTTTGAGATATTGTTTGCTGATATGGCTTAGTAAGCCTTTATGTTATTTTAATAATGAGGGGGTTTCCACGCTATCATGTCTTTTTTATTTGTAAATTGTATATTTATATGTTGTAGTAAATTTGTGTGTTAATATTATTGTCATGTTTTACCCTTTTTGTAGGCACTACAAGAAAACAAGCATATACCGAGAGAAAAATTCCTCGGAATTCCGGTATTCCGACGAAATACCGAGGATTTGTTCCCTCGGAAAAAACTCCTCGGAATATAGTATGTCCTCGGAATTCCGAGGAACACAAATTCCGAGGAAATAGCGAGGATGGCCATTCGTCGGAGTGGTCGTCGGAAAATACCGACGGAAAGTTTCTTCGGTATAAACCGATGACTATTCCGACGGAACAAATCGTCGGAATGCGGAGGAAAATTCCGAGGAAGCCCTCCCTCGAAAACTTCCGAGGAAATCCTCCATCGGAATATTCCGAGGACGAGTTTCCTCAGAAATTTCCGAGGAAGCCGGTTGTCGGAATATTCCGACGAAGCCGTTCCTCGGAAGTTTCCGAGGAAATGCTTTCTCTGAAATTTCCGAGGAAACTCGTCGTCGGAATATTCCGATGGAGGATTTCTTCGGAATTATTAAAAAAAATTATTTTTTAAAAAAATAAAATATTAGAAATTTAAAATCGAAAATATAAAATTAAAATTCAAAAATTTAATTTCGAAAATATATATTTAAAATTCAAAGTCGTACAAATAAAAAAAAACATTCCAAGTTTTTGAAAAAAAAAAAGCTATGGGTTTTGGGTGTTCGGGTCTTGCAGGGTCGGGAAATCGATGTTCGGGTGCAACGTCCTCATCATGTCCATCATCTGCTGGTTCAGCTTCCTCTGTGCCTCGAAGCTCGCCTGTTGTGCCTCGAAGCTCGCCTGTTGAGTTGCCATCTGAGTCTCCAACGCAGATATGCGATGATCCTTGTCCTGCAACTGACCCATAAGTGCTTCGGGATCAACAAAGGGCGGGGCTGCAGCAGAAGACGTAACCGACCGGGACCGACGAGCCAAACCCAACATTCGGCCCTTCTTCTTTGGAACCAACTGAAATAGAAAATAGGCAAATGTAAATAATAATTAAGATGAAATGAAATTTTTTTTCAAAAAAACTTACCTTTTCAACGATTTCGTTGATCTGATCCCGAGGCAATTGGGAACCCGTCGAATCTTCGTCCTCGGTTTGAAGCTGAGATGCTGCTTCTTCCACCTGACTGTGGATGAGGTCGACGACACCCTTCACAACACCATCATCAATCTGGCCGGTCTTCTTGTTCGTATACGCCGTCTTCAATAGGGTGAAATCATCAACCGACTCACCATCATTTTCTTCCACCTTGATATCAATATAAATATTAGTAATTAGAAGAAGTAATGAGAATTTAAAATTTCAAAAATTTTAAAATAGAATACAAAACGACTGAAATTACCATGCGATCCCTCAGAGTGGCTTGGGACTGAGCACCCAAGTTGTGCTTGTAGACGCCCTTCCCTTTACGATCGCTCTTGCGGTTGGTGGAGTTGGTGGAAGAAGTTGATTTCGTCTCTTCCTTACTCCAATGCACAATCAACTGCTCCCAGATCTCGAGGTTCATCGACTTTGGGACCTTTAAAAAAAAATTGTTAGATGAATTAAAAAATAATTTAATAAATTTAAAAATTGTTTAAAAAAAAAAACCAAACCTTGCCCATTTGCCACTTCTTCTTCCACTCGTGAATTTGATAGCATAGTTGGTCATAACTTTATGGACGAAGTGGTAATAGACAAACACCGTATAATCGGGATTCCAGTTGAATTCTTGCTGAAAAAAAAAACATAATTAGTAGAAAATTTATATTAAAAAAAAATTAAAAAAAAAGAATATTTACCGCAAACTGTTCAAACCACAGAACTTGTTTGGCTCTAGGGAAGTCGGTGAAAGTCGGATGTCCCACGTCCAAAGAGAGATACATCATACGGTTGATCCATGAGCTGATCCCGTTCGCGGATCGATCGAACCATGTCTGACCCGGTCCAGATGGATACGGAGTGAGAAACGGAAGATGGTGACGATCCGGCTGTCGAACAAACTCCGCAACTCTCATCAGTTCCGGAGGACCCTGAAAGTTCGGAGGAATAGTGGGTGCAGCACCGGAGCCAGAAGGAGCCTCGGGAAATAGAGAGGGAGATGTCTGGTGGGAGCTGCGGGGCGATGGGGATTCCTGAACGGAGTAGCTCCCCGAGCCACGACCACGACGCTGTCGAGGAGGCGGGGTCTGATCATCATAAGACCTGTAGTTTAAAGATATAAAAATAGTTATAATATCAGAAAAAATAGTTATAATATCAGAAAAAATTATAATTTGTTAGTATACATGATTTTTAATATAGAAAAAGGTTTATAAATATTTTTTAAATTTTTTAAATATGTTTTATTGTTCCTGAAAACTTGAAAAACGATTTTGAAAATAGTTAAAACCTTTTTTTAAATCATATACACGTTTTTAAAAATCAAAAAATGTTTTAATACTTATAAAAATAGTTTTAATATCAGAAAAAATAGTTTTAATATTTAAAAATATTTTTAATATATAAAAATAGTTTTAATATCAGAAAAATAGTTTTAATATATACAAATTCAAAAACAAATTATAATTTGTTAGTATACATGATTTTTAATATAGAAAAAGGTTTATAAATATTTTTTAAATTTTTTAAATATGTTTTATTGTTCCAGGAAACTTGAAAAACGATTTTAAAAATAGTAAGAACCTTGTTTAAAATCATATACACGTTTTAAAAAATCAAAAAATGTTTTAGTACTTATAAAAATAGTTTTAATATCAGAAAAATAGTTTTAATATCAGAAAAACGATTTTAAAAATTGTTAAAACCTTTTCTAAAATCATTGAAAAACGTTTTTAAAAATCATAAAACGTTTTAAAATCAGAAAAACGATTTTAAAAAATCAAAAAACGTTTTTATAAATCAAAAAACGTTTTTAAAGCTACAAATAATTACAAAGAAAACTAAAACAAGAACCTAAAATCCGAAATTCAATCCTATACTATCCATCTAACAACTTAAAATCCGAAACTATCCATCTAACAACCTAAAATCCGAAATTGTAATCTCACAAACCGTAAGAAACAGAAAAATATGAAGTTTTAGTAGATTCTTACATGATTCTTGAAGTGGAGAAGAGATGTGGGCTTCGGTTTCAGATTCCAACGGCGAGAATTGTCGATTCCGACGGCGAGAATTGAGAGAGCGGCGGCGAGATGAGAGAGGATCGAGATGAGAGAGAGGATCGAGAGGAGAGAGGCTGCGGCGGAGAAGAAGAAGAAGAACGGTTAGGTATTATATTTAATGATTCCGACGGAATAGGTTCGTCGGAATTCCGTCGGAATTATTAAATATAATACCTAACCCGCGGTTCTTGAAATAATTCAAGTGGTTTGGTTTTCCCGGGTAAGTACTTTCCGACGGAAATGTCTTTCCTCGGTAAATTTCCGAGGAAATACCGAGGAAACATGGTTTGGGGTTTCAAATTCCGAATTTTTTTTTCGGTATTTCATTTTTAATACAAATGCAATTCATACCATTGAGGATACTTTGTATAGATCATCATAAACCATGAAATAACAAAATTTCAAAAATAATTGTAAGTATTTCCTTTAATGTTTGTTAAAGTGTATAAGTGTTTATCTTATGTTGTGTGATTTTTGTTCGAGCAATCGTAAAAGTGTTTGTTATTGTGTAAAACACTAAGGTTTGACTTCATAATCTGGTTAAGACACTCAATGAAGGTTATATATGTGTTATTCGATCCGCAAAACGTCGTTCTCGGTTAAAAAACCCCATCTCCTCGGAATTTCCTCGGAATTTTCCGAGGACATTCCGAGGAAATTGCAGAAATCAGTAGTTTCCTCGGAATTTCCTCGGAAATTTCTGAGGAAATTCCGAGGAAATATGTTTTTTAGCTATTTTCCTCGAAATCTCCTCGGAATATTTTGAGGAAATTCTGAGGAATATCACTATTAATCAAATCCCTAAATCGAGTATTAAAATTCCGAGGAAATTCCGAGGAAACCCTAAATTCCCTCGGAATTTCGTCGGAATTTCTTGTTTTAAAAAAAAAAAAAAACTCTACTCTGATTCCGAGTCATCGTCACCAGATGAATCGGAATCTGGATCTTGGTGAAACTCTCCAATAACTGGTTCATCTTCTGCGTAAACGACGGCGTCCTCTGCGAAGTCGGTCAAATCAACTACAAGGCCACCTTCCGCTACATCTTCTGCTGCACTTAAGTTGCCGGATGTGATTGGTTGCAGTGGGTCTTCCAGCTCTGAAGTTCCCTGAACTCGGCCTCTCGGGTTGACTCTTGTAACCGTAACCCATGGATCATCTCTGTTCCTTACCCGTGGGTACTTGATATAAGAAACCTGTAACATTTAAAAAAATATTAGTAAAAGTATGAATTATGATCAATCATTCTGAATTCGTACAACATTAACTTACCTGATCGGCCTGAGAAGCAGGAATGAAAGGATCATAATATTGCAGCTTTCGCCTCGAATGTACTGATGTAACACAAAATGCATCTGTTCTCACACCTCGATCTGGAGTGTTGTCATGCCAATCACAATAGAAAACAGTACAGCGCAATCCAATCAAGCCCAAATACTTGATTTCCAAAATCTCATGTATGTGTCCGTAGTATACATCATCTCCTGATGCAGAACAAACGCCAGCATCATAGGTCGTACGCGAATGTCTCCTCTTTTCAGTTGCAAATGCATATCCTCGAGTACAAAATCTCGGATATGATTTTACAACACAGTTTGGGCCAACCACCATCTCGCGTATCCAATCGTCAAATGTTTCACGTCTGGCCAAACCAGCAGACACCTATTAATAGCACATATGAAGGTTATATCAATAAATATGAATTAGTATAAATATATGGTAAATGTAATTTTAATTTGTTTAAGGCACTCACATAGGTAAACATCCATCCAGCAAATTATCTCTGCTTCATTTCTTCTAGTTCCGCCTCTGTGGCGTATCTATATTCGAACCGCTTTGCTGCCATGAATATCCTGTACATATGATGACAATAATATAATTAATTAGATTTAAATGTCAATTTGTTAAAATAGAATTTTGTAAGATAATAAACTTACCTCTCATATGGAAGAACATCTTCGCAGTTGGTGAGCAAATATGTCTGCAAATGACTTCGCTCGTGCTCAGTAAGTCGACGGTCCTTTGGTTTTCCGCTAAGTCGTCTAACATCTGTGAAAATGTCTGGAACCTGAACATGATATGTTGCCCGTTCGCCTCTATCATCATGCCGAGCAGATCTTCTGTTTTTGGTCTGAACATCTGCTGGAAAGTAGTGCTCCGCAAAGTTTGAAATTTCTTCATTGATCATATGTGCGACTATAGAACCTTCCACCCTACTTAAATTTTTCACCTTCTTCTGCAAATGGAACATATACCGCTCATACAGATACATCCATCTATACTGCACAGGACCACCAAGTTCCAATTCTTTTGCAAGGTGAATAGCAAGATGCTCCATAACATCAAAAAATGAGGGAGGAAATATCTTCTCAAGGTTGCACTGAATCACAGCTATGTTAGTCTTCAAATTTGTAATACCTTCAAGAGTCACTGATCTGCTGCATAAATCGCGGAAGAAAGCACTTATCCCTGCAACAGCTTCATGAACTTTTCGTGGTAATAGTTCCTTGAAGGCAAACGGAAGGAGGCACTGCATCATCACATGGCAATCGTGACTTTTCAAGCCAATAAACTTTCCTTCCTTTCTGTCGATACAGTTTCGCAAATTAGATGCGTAACCATCTGGAAACTCCACATCGTTTGAAATCCAATCAAAGAACGCATTTTTCCCCTCTGCATCAAGTCGGTATATGGGAAAAGGAGCCCTACCATTCTCATCAACATGAAGTTCTGGACGAGCACATATATCGACTAAATCCAGTCTTGACTTCAAATTATCCTTTGTTTTACCTTTAACGTTAAGGATCGTGTTCATGAGATTGTCAAAAAAGTTCTTCTCAATATGCATGACATCTAAATTATGTCTTAGCAGATGATCCTCCCAGTATGGCAAATCAAAGAAAATACTTTTCTTGTGCCAGTTATGTAGTTCTCCAACAGCATCTACAGGAAAATGCTCATGTCCACCGACGTCTGGCGTCCTTTCTGCACCAAAATCTCTTAGTTGTGTCTTCAAAACTTTCCCACTAACTTCCTCAGGTGGACCATCAAACACCTGTTTGTTCTTCCTAAAGAAATTCTTACTCCGACGGTATGGATGATCATGTGGTAGGAATCGTCTGTGACAGTCAAACCAACACGTTTTTCTTCCGTTCTTTAGTTGGAAAGCATCTGTGTCATCTTGACAATATGGACATGATAGCCTCCCATACGTTGTCCATCCAGATAACATACCATATGCTGGAAAATCACTTATTGTCCACATTAGTACTGCCCGCATTTGAAAGTTTTCTTTACACAAAATGTCGTATGTTTCAGCACCTTCAGCCCATAGTTGTTGCAACTCATATATTTGTGGCTGAAGAAACACATCAAGTGATCTCTTTGGATCCTCTGGTCCGAGAACGAGAATGGAGAGAAACAAAAACTCTCGTCGCAAGCACAAGTTTGGGGGTAAGTTATATGGTGTAACAATGACTGGCCATAGAGAATATTGTCTTCCACTCTTCCCATACGGGCTGAAACCATCGGTACATAATCCAAGGTAGACATTTCTTCTTTCGTATGCAAAGTCGGGATACTTTGATTGGAAATGCTTCCACGCTTTTGCATCTGAAGGATGTCTAATCTCACCATCTGTTGAGTGCTCCGCATGCCATCTCATTCGTTGCGCTGTGCGTTCCGAAAGATACAACCTCTGCAACCTTTCCTTCAAAGGCAAATACCACATCCTTTTATATGGCACTCGAACTCTTCTACTCGTATCTTTGTAACGAGGCTTCCCACAAAATTTGCATGTAATCCGCTGGTCATCCGCCCTCCAATAAATCATGCAGTTATCGCTGCATACATCTATTACCTCATACGGTAAACTAACTCCAGATACGAGTTTCTGAACCTCGTAGTATGAACCTGGAGCTACATTATCCTCAGGTAGAATACCTTTTACAAAATCAGCTATCACATCCACACAGTCTTCAGCCAAGTTATAATCTGTTTTAATGCCCATCAGTCTTGTAGCATATGATAAAGCTGAATGACCATCTCTGCAACCTTCATACAAAGGTTGCTTTCCAGCATCCAACATATCATAAAATCTCTTAGCTTCTGCATGGGGTAAATCTTCCCCTCTAAAATGATCATTTACCATCTGCTCAATACCTACACCATAATCAAAATTCGTTCTAATTGGTTCTTCTAATCAAACCGCCGGCCGAGGATCGCTAGTACTACCAGGTTCATATCCTGTTTCCCCGTGATGATACCAAATTTTGTAACTTCGTGTAAACCCATTTAAAAAATATGTGTCCAAACATCCAACTCTTTAATAACCTTTCTATTTTTACAATTAGAGCAAGGACATCTTAACTTACCTGTTTCGGCTTCCGGTTGTCGTTGAACTAACCCCATGAATTCCTTTAGACCTCGTTCGTATTCTTTCGTAAGCAATTTCGTGTTCGGATCCAAATGAGGTCGATCCATCCAAGAACGATAATAATTTGAAGAAGACATATTTTTTTGAAAGCAAAATCGTGTGTAAAGATAGTGGGAGGAAAGAAGAAGAAATGGAGTGAATGAAGAGGAAGAGGGGTGGTTGTATTTATAGATGAAATCATGCCGACATACTGAGGAAATTCCGAGGAAATTCCGAGGAAAAACCACCATTCCTCGGTATTTCCTCGGAATTCTTGAAATCGCCCAACGGCTCCCCCAACGGGTTTCTAACTGCTACAAACTTTCCTCGGTATTTTAGAAATATCCGTCGGTTTTTTCCGACGAACCCTGTTTCCTCGGAATTTCCTCGGAAAATTCCGAGGATAACATGTTTCCTCCGAATTTTCCGAGGAAATTCCGAGGAACTCCCTTTTCTCGGAGTTTCCTCGGTTTTTCGTCAGAAAATTCCGAGGAAATCATTTTCCCTCGGAATATCCCTCAGAATATCAACGTTTTCTTGTAGTGAGGGGTTATCATAACCTTTTGTCTTATTCAAATCATTTACGTTATTTTTTATTCTCTCATCTTATTTATTTTCTGAAATTTTATATATGATAATTTTATAATTTAGCATATTAATAAAATTTACTTTATATTTAGTTTATTTTTATTTAATTATGCTTTTCATGTTTAGTATGATTGTCAATTTGTTTTTTTCTTTCATAATTTTAACATATGCAATGTATTGAAAAAATTTGCTTAAATTTATATTTGCAACTTTAAAATGTATTGTTTTTAGAAAGATTTGCTAAAATGGGTCAAAAAAATAGAACACTTGTCCCTTTACACTTTTTTGAAGTGTGATTTGTCCCATTACACTTTACTTATTTTTTAATCCAATTATAACCCTAAAAATAAATTATTAATTGAAAACCAAATTATATCCCTCTTTATATAAATTTGAAAAAAAATTGAATTAAGAAATTAATAGTTTATATATAAAAATAATATTTGTCTAATAAAACTCTCTTTTTGAAAATAGAGAATATATTTGTTGGATATTAAAATAATAAAAATATAGTATTTATATTTTTAATTTTTTACTTAAGAACAATAATTATGAAATAAATAATAAATAAAATTAAAGTCATTTATTTTTGTTATAATTTTAGATTTTTAAGTTGGAAAAGCAATTAATTAGAAAGATTTGAAAAGATACAGTGAATATTTTGTTACCATATTTCCTAGATTTTCTTAGATTATCGTAGAATATGTATTCTACCAGCGGTAGAACATATAAAGAATGGTGGAAGTTCTATTCTACGGATAGTAGAACAAAGTGGTAATAGTAGAATATAAATTCTACACTTCGTAGAATACAGAAAAAATGGTAGAAAACGTATTCTACCAAATCTGACTGAACCGTAGAACGTAGAGAAAACAGTAGAATTCATATTCTACGATTGGTAGACTATAGAGAAAATAGTAGAAACTATGTTCTACGATCGGTAGAAGATATAGCAAGCAGTAGAAAACATATTCTACCAGTCCGTAGACGGTAGAATATGAATTTTACGGTTGGTAGAATAGAAAATTATCTTTCATTTTAAAAATTAATTTTCAAACAAAAAATGTTAATATAATCTCATAAGTGTATATTATAATGTTTTGATTTTTCTTATATTTTCTGGATTGTAAAAGTATTTATTTTGAATTTATTAGATTTATTTGAAGGCCAATGTAGTCAAATTTTTATAAAAATCTAGAAAGGTGTATGTGGACAAATGTTCTATTTTTTTGACCTATTTTGCCAAATATCCCTTGTTTTTCTTGTTACATTTTGTAGACATTTTTTAAAAATGTGAATTCTTATTCCTATTCCTGTAACACCCCTATTTTTTTTCTCTCCCATTCACTTACCTTTTTCCCTTTCCCCATCACCTTTTTCTTTCCTTTTCCCCCACCCCACTCCTCCCCCCTTCAATAATTAAGTGTCTCCCCCACCCATTCCATCCCCTTCCACCGTGTGTTTTTGAGAGAGAGAGAGAGAGAGAGAGAGAGAGAGAGAGAGAGAGAGAGAGAGAGAGAGAGAGGAGAGAGAGAGAGAGAGAGAGAGAGAGAGAGAAGAAAAGAAGAAGAAGAAGAAGGAGGAGGAGGAGGAGGAGAAGAAGAGGAAGGAGGAGGAAGAAGAAGTAGACTTGTCCGTCAGCCGCCGTAATCCGCCTGAAGTATCCGGTAAACCGTTTTCCGATTTGATCTTTTTTTGGCCGTTTTAGAAAATCGATCATATCTCGTTAACCACCGCGTTTCTCGAAAATCCAAGGCCACCACCGCATCCAGCTCGACGAGACGAAGCCACGCCGTGAAGACCAGCCGCTGCCGCCGCCGCACGCGCCCTCACGCGTCGCCAGAAATTGGCGCGTCGCGCCACGCGCCTCACGCGCCACCGCAGGTCACCGCGCGTGACCGTCACGCGCCGTCGCCTCCGCCGCCGCCGTCACCGCGCCGCCGTCTCCGCCGTCGCCGCCGGTGACGTTTCCGGCAAGCTCCGCCGCCGCCTCCGCCGGTCGCCGCCGCCGGTCGCCGCCGTGCCTCGCCGTCGCCGGTCGCCGGTCGCCGCCGTACCTCGCCGCCGCCGGTCGCCGGAGAACTCGCCGGCGATCTGCCGCCGGTTTGGTTTCGGTTTGGCTTGACCGACCGGTTTAATTCGGTTCGGTTTGGTTCGGCCGGTTTAATTCAATTTCCGGTTCAATTTCAATTTCAATTTCGGTTTGGTTCAATTTTTGGTTTAAATCAATTGAGTCTGGTTTAGTCTGATTTGGTCCGGTTTAATCTGGTTTAATCGCGGTTTGATTTTGACCAGGTTGACTGTTGACTGTTGACTTTGACTTTGACCGTTGACTTTGACCAACTTGAACCGTTAACCGTTTTTCGCCGTTAGAAAGCCGTTCTCACTCGATTTTTCGTCATGAATTCAGATTTGGCGTCCTTTCAAGCATCCGGAGTCCAGAAACCCCAGTTTTTCTCAATTCCAAAGGTGAGGGTGGCTTTTCATAGAATTCCGTACTTTCGCCTAGAACTTCTAAGATGGAATTAAGAGCTTTATATGATCCGTTTCTCTGATCGAATCTAGGTAGTTTTGTTTGTAATTTGGAGATAGGGATATAGATGATTCAACCCATTGTTTGTGCATGTTAAACTGATAATTGTTTGATATAGATATAATTAAAATACTTATACTTATATAAATATATATATATTATACGAGGAGTCGAACATGTTAGAGTTTAGAGATTGCGGGGGTACAGAGACGGACTTCTGTACTAGCTACGCCTTGTGTGAGAGGGGGTACGGGCAGCCTAGTCGATCTGCTGCCCGGGACCTTAAGATCGATAAATCGTCAAACCCGGCGGTGAAGTGGGCACTATCCCATACTGTCCTCCTAGTGGAGGGTGTTGACGGTCACTAGATCCGTTCGTAGGGTTGTTGATTGTTCAGTGGGTGCTTCAGGTACCGTGTTTGTTCATGTCTAGTTTCTTTTTACCGTTTTCGGAGTGCTATGATCGGAACTGCGGTTTCCTGTGTTTAGCATCCCGTACCTCACTGAGTGACTCCCCTGTTACTCACCCCTCTTCTTTCCCTTTCAGGTGAGACTGAGGAATAGTAGACGTTTTATCGGACCGGGTGCTACTTTTGGGTTTTTATGGTTTAATTTGTAATTTCGTATTTTCGTATTTTCGTATTGTATTTCAGACCTGATATTTACGGTTATTTACGGTATTGTGGTTATGAGACGACAGACGTATTTTTATGGATTTGCGGAAATCTAGACATGGTTTATTTAAGGAAATTGAAATATTATATTATATTATCGTTAGTGGCACGCCGTTCCCAAGTGTCGGGAGACGGGTGTTACATTTTGGTATCAGAGCCGGTTTGCCATCCCGGTTTCGACCCGGGAGGTGGATTTTTTTTTTTAAAAAAAAAAAAAAAAAAAAAAATTTACGGTTTTCAAATTTTTGGGGATCGGGGGGATTTAAAAAAAAAATTAATAAAAAAATTGCACCTATCCGGTATTAGTCTACTATTCTTTTATCTCAGTTCCGTCCTTCAACAGATTCAACAGATTCTAACCAGTTTTCTTCCATATTCAGATGCCGCCAAGGAAGATTACTCGTGTTACTAGAGGCAGAGGTCGTGGCCGCACAGCAGAGTCCAGCGGAGTCGCAGGAAATGTCGAGGTCACGCAGACCGTCATTCAGGATGGCAACCAGGATGCGGTGAGGCAGATCGCTGAGGAGGTAGCCAGGAATGTGGCTCAGGATGCAGTTCGGGTTGCTGCCCAGGAGGCTGCTCGGGTAGCTACTCAGGAGGCTGTTCGGGTAGCTGCTCAGGAGGCTGCACGGGTAGCTGCTGAAGAGGTTGCTCGCCAATTTGCTGCTCATGCGGAGCAAGCAGCCGCTGTCGCTCGCCAGGTACCATTGGTGGGTAACGCTCAGGGTGCAGGTTTTCCACCGCCGCCACCACCACCGCCACCATTCAGAGCTGCAGAGGGACCCACTTATTGGGTGATCACGAAGCAGATGCGTGACATGGGTCAGGAGCACTTCATCGGAGGTTCGGATGCGGCTGCCGCTGACAACTGGAGGAGGTCGCTTCTTCGCAACCTTGAGCTCACAAGGTGCCCAGAAGAATTTAAGTTGGACTTGGCTACGCAGTATCTTAGGGACGACGCTCTGCATTGGTGGGAGGCAGTTGTCGCGAGTAACCATGGCCGAGTTGTGCTCACGTTTGAGCATTTTCTGAGGGAGTTTGACCGTAGGTTTTTCACCCGAGAGGCTAGGCATGAGAATGCCACCGCGTTCGAGCATCTGATGCAGGGGGCGATGTCGGTCAGAGAGTATGAACGGGAGTTCACCCGGCTGCGCAGATTCGCAGTAGTAACCATCACTGAGGAGGATCTGATCCGGAAATTTCTGGACGGGTTGCGAGTGGAGATCCGCAATCGTTGCTTGATCCGGGATTATGAACGGCTGGTCGACTTAGTGGAGAAGGCCGTTGCGTTGGAGAAAGGATTATCTGAGGAGCAGAGATACAGCACGCCAACTCAGCCTAAACCTGTGAAGGCTTCAGATACACAGAGGGGGACGACAGATCGCCCAGGATTGCCGCCGTATTGTTCCCGTTGTCACCGACATCATTTCGGAGATTGCGTGCAGTGCTTTTTATGTGGACGGCTGGGTCATATCGCCAAGTCTTGTCGTTCTAAGCCAGTGGATGCACCGTTCGTTACTCAGATTCCAGGGCCAGTAGCACCAGCAGTTGCATCGAGGGATTGCTACAGTTGTGGCCAGCAGGGTCACATGTCCAGGGATTGCCCGCAGAGGACTCAGGGGTTACTTCTTCCGCCGCCACCCAAGCGCCAAGCCGTTGCCCCGCGAGTATTTGCTGTTGGAGACCATGAGGGAGCCGCGCCGAGAGCCGGTACGCGTTCCTTGCATATACTCATTGTTTTGTTGTGTTTAGAGGTTGTGGATTTGAGGTTGTCGTCTTGAGTATCGTGCTTTTGTGGGAACCATCGTTAGTTAGTACTTGTGTTCGGTCGGTTTTAGCTTGGGGTGGGGCAGTTTCTACCTATTTGGCATCGGAGTGTTGCATAGTTGCGTACGTTCGGGTCTAGTCAAGCGTTGGTCAGTTCAGAGATTGTTCGAGCCGAAGGATAGTCGTTTTCAGACAGTCAGTGCGATAGATTTGGGAACTTCCGCCATTCATCGTTGTAGTACGTGAAGGAGCGAAATCATTGAAGACTTTGCAGAAACGAAAGTAAACCACTTCGAGGAGATTTTTTTTTAAGGATGCTTTCAGCTAGCGGTTCAGAACTTGAATTCGGGGACGAATTCCTCGTAAGTAGGGGAGAATTGTAACACCCCTATTTTTTTTTTCTCCCATTCCCTTATCTTTTTCCCTTTCCCCATCACCTTTTTCTTTCCTTTTCCCCCACCCCACTCCTCCCCCCTTCAATAATTAAGTGTCTCCCCCACCCATTCCATCCCCTTCCACCGTGTGTTTTTGAGAGAGAGAGAGAGAGAGAGAGAGAGAGAGAGAGAGAGAGAGAGAGAGAGAGAGAGAGAGGAGAGAGAGAGAGAGAGAGAGAGAGAGAGAGAGAGAGAGAGAGAAGAAAAGAAGAAGAAGAAGAAGGAGGAGGAGGAGGAGGAGAAGAAGAGGAAGGAGGAGGAAGAAGAAGTAGACTTGTCCGTCAGCCGCCGTAATCCGCCTGAAGTATCCGGTAAACCGTTTTCCGATTTGATCTTTTTTTGGCCGTTTTAGAAAATCGATCATATCTCGTTAACCACCACGTTTCTCGAAAATCCAAGGCCACCACCGCATCCAGCTCGACGAGACGAAGCCACGCCGTGAAGACCAGCCGCTGCCGCCGCCGCACGCGCCTCACGCGCCGCCAGAAATTGGCGCGTCGCGCCACGCGCCTCACGCGCCACCGCAGGTCACCGCGCGTGACCGTCACGCGCCGTCGCCTCCGCCGCCGCCGTCACCGCGCCGCCGTCTCCGCCGTCGCCGCCGGTGACGTTTCCGGTAAGCTCCGCCGCCGCCTCCGCCGGTCGCCGCCGCCGGTCGCCGCCGTGCCTCGCCGCCGCCGGTCGCCGGAGAACTCGCCGGCGATCTGCCGCCGGTTTGGTTTCGGTTTGGCTTGACCGACCGGTTTAATTCGGTTCGGTTTGGTTCGGCCGGTTTAATTCAATTTCCGGTTCAATTTCAATTTCAATTTCGGTTTGGTTCAATTTTTGGTTTAAATCAATTGAGTCTGGTTTAGTCTGATTTGGTCCGGTTTAATCTGGTTTAATCGCGGTTTGATTTTGACCAGGTTGACTGTTGACTGTTGACTTTGACTTTGACCGTTGACTTTGACCAACTTGAACCGTTAACCGTTTTTCGCCGTTAGAAAGCCGTTCTCACTTGATTTTTCGTCCTGAATTCAGATTTGGCGTCCTTTCAAGCATCCGGAGTCCAGAAACCCCAGTTTTTCTCAATTCCAAAGGTGAGGGTGGCTTTTCATAGAATTCCGTACTTTCGCCTAGAACTTCTAAGATGGAATTAAGAGCTTTATATGATCCGTTTCTCTGATCGAGTCTAGGTAGTTTTGTTTGTAATTTGGAGATAGGGATATAGATGATTCAACCCATTGTTTGTGCATGTTAAACTGATAATTGTTTGATATAGATATAATTAAAATACTTATACTTATATAAATATATATATTATACGAGGAGTCGAACATGTTAGAGTTTAGAGATTGCGGGGGTACAGAGACGGACTTCTGTACTAGCTACGCCTTGTGTGAGAGGGGGTACGGGCAGCCTAGTCGATCTGCTGCCCGGGACCTTAAGATCGATAAATCGTCAAACCCGGCGGTGAAGTGGGCACTATCCCATACTGTCCTCCTATTGGAGGGTGTTGACGGTCACTGGATCCGTTCGTAGGGTTGTTGATTGTTCAGTGGGTGCTTCAGGTACCGTGTTTGTTCATGTCTAGTTTCTTTTTACCGTTTTCGGAGTGCTATGATCGGAACTGCGGTTTCCTGTGTTTAGCATCCCGTACCTCACTGAGTGACTCCCCTGTTACTCACCCCTCTTCTTTCCCTTTCAGGTGAGACTGAGGAATAGTAGACGTTTTATCGGACCGGGTGCTACTTTTGGGTTTTTATGGTTTAATTTGTAATTTCGTATTTTCGTATTTTCGTATTGTATTTCAGACCTGATATTTACGGTTATTTACGGTATTGTGGTTATGAGACGACAGACGTATTTTTATGGATTTGCGGAAATCTAGACATGGTTTATTTAAGGAAATTGAAATATTATATTATATTATCGTTAGTGGCACGCCGTTCCCAAGTGTCGGGAGACGGGTGTTACAATTCCATTCCATCCTACCTATCTTGTTCATTTTAGGAATTTTAGTGAGACATAAATGTGACATTTCTTTTTATTCACAAAATTTCTAATGTATTCCTTTTTTTGATAAATCCTGTCATTATGTTCCGTTTACCTTCTCCTATTATTTTATGCTCTTGTTTAAGGTTGTTTCATGTGTTTTATGTAGCTGTAGTTTTTATTCTTTTTATTCTTTTTTCATTTTTCAGTATTTCTTCTTTATTATTTGTTGTTCTCATATTAAGCTCACACTTTTTTATTCCAATATTGCTTTGTTTCATATAATTTTCAAAGTTGTGAGTTTTTTTTCTTTATGTTTTCCTTTTCTATTTTTTTTTCAAAGTTGTGGTAATGTTTGTGTTTAATGATGCAAAATTTAAACCCATACATTTACCTTCTAAAAGAGGTTAATAATCTAAGATAAAATTGAGGTTAATAATTTTTTTTCAATAATTTAGTATGAGGCACGTGCCACCAAACTCTCCATATGCGTCTGCCCCTGCCGTCGACCAAATAAACGGGAGAATGAACAGAGAAAAGTAGCAGTGAGAGCATGGGAGATTGAACAGAGAAAATTTTTCGGAGTTTGCCATTCCGATGACCAGAAGCTATGAAACATGCCGAAAGGAAGAAGAAAACTAAACAAAGAAAAAGATCCGAACTTAGAAGAGAACTAAGTAGGAAATTATCATCCTAAAAGAATCAACGACAGGCCGATTCAAACCGAAAGACAAAACTGAATAATGTAGAAATTACAAACAATTAAAAAACCGGTGTTACCAATAATTGATTTAGATTTAAAAAATCGGAAATCACATTTTTCTCTGAACAATAGAGGTGTGTGAGGAGAAAGAAGTTCACCATTCACAACGCGTAGATCGGTTCCAACCAAAATTGCCCTTTTTGTACGGCTATCGAAGTTAAATTGTCAAAGTCATACAAGACTGCATAACAAAAATTATTACACAAGTAGCTATGTGCGCTATCTTCTGAAAACAATACAAACTTTACAAAGAAATAAGATTCACGATGCGTTCTGGTCGAAAACGCCTTACTCGCTAACAAATAGACAGATTTGTAGTATTTCTTCGACTATTTTGCTACAATACGATTCTTTTGCCATTCTTAATCTTGAGACTGCCTTTTAATTGTACTAGTAATACCCATACCGTCTAGTACTAGTCTTGAAATTGTGACAATATGATGCCAATTAGTTCGCAACAGTGTGTAACATCCCGATTTCTGGTATATATGGAAACATGTGTAAGAGAGGTTAAAAGAATTTATTTGGCTACCTATGTCACCAAAGTGGACTTACTTTTTCGGTTGCACATCCGGAGAGAACTCCAGAGTTAAGCGTTCTTGAGCTGGAGTAGTCAAAGGATGAGTAACCTAACGGGAAGTCATTCGCGTACCGTGTCAGTGAGGCCAAAACACGGTGAACGGTCATGTGGTGAATGCAAAGACAGTATATCATGACTTTCGAGCCTCCCGGTTAACACACCGATCGTCAGACAGGGGTGGGCCGGGCATGGGCCTAGTAAGAGGACATGGGAGTTCACTGGTAAGGGCGGTTGGAGAATTATACAGTGTCTTTGAAAATATTGTAAACCTTAACCTAACTATAGTATAAACAATTATTGATTATCTTCGCGGTTGATACAAACATGACTAGGCATGTGTATGTCTCTCCACAAATGATTGTCTAGGATCCCATTTACTACACATTTGATAATATAGATCCCAAAACCAAATGAAAACCCAATGATCGAAGGAATTTCATTTGGAAGGCGGATAAAAGAAGCCTCATAAAAAGGAATTAAAAACATACTTGCTAGAAGAGTCTCATATAGACATTGAAATATGGCAGCATAAAGACATAACTGCAGAGTATCACACCAATATGAACAATTTATTGCAGTAAGACATACACCGACAAGTACGAACAAGCCATAAACGCCAGAAAACAACTCTGCTAGTGAGAGACAAAGCGGATCCAAAGAACCGACAAATTGTGTTGCAGATTGTGGGATAAAGAGATTAATAGAACGATAATCTTCACTTTAAGAATGATAATCACCAAAAAGAATAATCTGATAAACATTTCTAATAGTGGATAACATTGGTTTGTATTGTAGATTATCAAAGATGATTCATATCTCTCCACAACAACAAAGAACAATATCTTTATTGAACAAGATTTCTGCGGAAAATTAGATTGAACAGCAAAAAGTGAAAGGCCGGCGGCTATGAACACGACCAATATTTTTTTTTTTTTTACTAGAGTGATGTATGCTGAAAAATAAAAAGTAATTGAAAAACCATAATCATTCGAATTCACCAGTTGCAAAAAAGAAAAAGAAAGAAAAAAAATTATCCTAATCCACTGGAAAAATCTCCCTCCAAATCTACCTTTGTCGCCTTACGCCCCCCAAATGTTCTTCATTGCACACCACATAAAAGCCCTAGCGATTCAACCAGATAATCCACACCTCCATCCAACAATCAACCATGGCGTCTGCTTCTTCCTTGCTCGAATTAACTCCGCCGCTTAAATGGAACCCCTCTTTCTCACACACGCAACGACCCCATACTCTCTTCTGCCTCAAACCTCAACGCAAATCGAATTCGTTCCGCTTCAAAATCGGCTTCAAATACAAACAACCCGATCCGGCTCCTGCTCACGTGTGGAAGAATTCGTTTGACCAAATCGCGATTCAAATCAAGAAAACGATAGATTCTCTCAAGAAACCCGCGGTAGCCGCGGTTTTGCTCGGTTTGCTTTTGTTCTACGATCCTAACTCGGCCCTGGCTGCGTCTGGTGGTAGAATCGGCGGTAACGCCTTCTCGTCTCGAAGTTCGTCTTCGTCTTCTTCCTCTTACTCTGTGCCGAGAAGATCGGATCCGAGTATGAGATACTCGGCTCCGTACTATGGACCGTCTCCGTTCGGTGGAAGTCTCTATGTTGGTCCTGCGGTTGGTTTTGGGTTTGGTGGGTTCTCAAGCATCTCTTTGATTCTGGTTGGCTTCGCAGCGTTTGTTCTTGTTTCTGGATTCCTTTCAGATCGTTCACAGGGTGACATTTTAACTGATACTCAGAAAACAAGCGTCCTTAAACTTCAGGTGCTTTTTTTTTGGAACTCTTTATCTGCTCTTTACGACTTTTTTTGTCTTCTCAAACTTTACCTGTTGAATTGGGGGGTTTGATTAGTAATGGAGTAGCGTAATAGTCGAATGATCCGGAAACATTTGAGAGCTGAATAGAGTAGTTTATGCGTAATAATCATAAAGTGCTATAATATATAACATATTGCTTTTCGAGAACATAGTGTAGTCCCGTTTTTACAACTGGACACCGTGAAAAATGTCAAGTGTTTTGAAATGTGTTAAGTGTTTTGACAATGTGAAAGTGCGGCCGTCGATCCTCAACTATGTGCTTTTCTCACTAACAAATTCCTCAAAGAACAATTAGGCATACAAAGACTGGTTTTCATAAAATAGAATAAAGAAGTTTCCACTTTGATCAAAAAAAAAAGAATAAAGAACTTTCCACTAGCAAACTTGGCACAAGACTTGTAGATTTCTTGGGAATCAGAATCAGAATCATACTTGGTTTAAGATTGCGCTTGAGAAACATACTAGCAAAACACTAACACCAATAGTAAAATACTAGAAACCCTAGAACACGATATGGTCTAAGACCTTCTGTTTTAGCTTCAGTGGATCTTGACGAAGATGAATTAGAAGAGGAGTTAGGAGCAGAGAATTTAGGTTTTCAGGATGAGTTAGAGTATGGAGAGCATGATTCTGATTCTAGTTTTTAGGGTTTTAGGATGAGCTTTGGTATTTTACCAGTAGAGTAGCTCGGTTCTTCAGCACCTGTGGCCTGGCGAGAAAAGTGGTCGCTATTTTAAACCAAGGACTCGTACAGCTTCTTAACAAGTTTCCAAGCATTTTAGAGTCTAAGATAGAGATAAGGGTGTGTACCTTCTTGACAAAGCATCTACGCCACATTGTCCTTACCTTGTTTATACTAGATGACATACCATCAACTACCTTGAAGCTTTGAGAGGGATGCTTGATTGCTGAAAACATTCTCTAGCTGCTCATTTGGGTCTAAGGTTAAAGATATTGCTGAAAACAAGAACAAAAACAGTTTTTTTTTTTACGTAGGAGGAATGTTTGTTAGGAACCAGGAGAAAAAATAAGAGTGAGGAATAGTGGAACTTATTAGCTCCACAGGACCTTGTAAGGAGAGTAATGCGGTGGAATAGTACAAAAAGGGACACTCCTCGTTAAGAGATAGAATAAACTGGACCATGTAGTTACATATCTGCTCTCTGATTGGATACTTTAGTCGAGCCTAGCTTGCTTCTTATAGCTATATTGATGTCTTGGATGGAGCTGGAGGCACACTTGTGACTGTGTTTGGCTTTTTCCAAACTTCCTTCAGAAGACAGATAATATGATTGCAATGCAGTCTGCAGTCTCTAAAAGTTTTTGTAAACTTTAAAGATAGATGAACCGATCATTGTAGAAGTTATAGTTTCTCTGTAGGTTTGTCATATGATTTCACATTTTCACTTATATTTGTATCTGTATCCTTCCAGGTGGGGTTGCTTGGTTTGGGGAAGACCCTACAACAAGATTTCAATCGTCTTGCTGAAAGTGCTGATACATCAACATCAGAGGGTCTCAGCTATGTTTTAACCGGTAATATACACAACAATTTTATAAAATGAAGATATTTGCGGCTTTTACTTGGATTACTTGTGGCACTATTTTGTTCTCTGTATTTTTTTCCCGAGAAAGAGCTCATTTTTCCTGAGACAGAGCCATCAATAAGAAAGAGTTCATTTAAAGCTAGTAGATGGCTTTTACAAAACTTTTCAGATTTATTAGACTTTGTGGTGTTGCTATATTTGGTGAAAAATGCTAATCTGACTTTCATTCTCTTTCTATGGTGAGTCAACATGCTTAATCTGTGTAAAAGCTTGAGTTCTCTGTAACTCATCTTCTTGATGCTCAAGTATAAGTTACAGCTTGCTTTTACGTCATTGATGCTTCTCTTTTTGTCCTGTGGTATGTGTGTTTCCTAATATTCTTTCCTGTACAATTTTTGATCTTTGTGTCTAACAGAGGCAACATTGGCTTTGCTGAGGCACCCGGACTATTGCATCTCTTGTTATTCATCAGTAAGTCCACTGGTTCTCGCATGACTGATGTATTCACCAACTTTTGCCTGGTTCATTACCTGGATTTAGTGAGTATTTAGTGAACATGGATGCAGAACCTAACCACTCTGTTTTGTCATCATGCACTTTCAGGTGGATGTGAAACGGAGTATAGAAGACGGAGAGAAGCGATTTAACCAACTCTCCATTGAAGAACGGGGTAAATTCGATGAGGAAACACTTGTTAACGTGAACAGTATAAAGAGACAAAGCTCCAAGATTCGGACAGCTAGCGGTTTCAGCAATGAATATATCGTGGTACACTTGCATAAAAATTTCACAGTTCAATGTTTGGTACGCTAGGGTAAATATGGTTTAGGAGGATGTCTCCAAAAAGAACATGCATCAGTTATAATAATAAAGTTGTCACTCGGAGACTTGAGGGTTGTGTCAAATTGTTAAAGATTAGGTTAATGTACTTTGGTTTTAACAAGAAGTGTTGTTACATGTTCAGGTTACTATCTTGGTGGCTGCAGAGGGTGTACATAAACTGCAGCCAATAAACGGAACTGTGGATCTGAAGGAAGCCTTAAAGAAACTTGGGTCGATACCGAGAAACAAAATAATGGTAAGAGTCTCTTCTTTCTTAAGTTGCGAATAGTCATGAGAACAAGTTTAGTTTTGCAGTTTATTGATGTGATAAAAAAAAAACAAATGTTGCAGGCAGTAGAAGTCCTGTGGACACCACAGAATGAGAAGGACACTTTGTCAGAAAGGGAGCTACTTGAAGATTATCCACTTTTGAGGCCTTTGTAAATTTTACTCTCATAATATTAAATAGAACGAAGCCTTCGTACTTGGTAAATGCAATTATAGACATGGAGAATTCATCTTAGATATGTACCAGTTGCCACCTTGTGAGTCTCGGTATGTTCAAAATTTCAAATATACGAATATTGAAACAAATTAAAATACGAAAGCTTAACCGCCAATCTAAGCCTCTTCGACCCAAATCAAATAAGCTGATATTGCATATATACAAATAATGAATTTTTAGCTATTTAGCTTTGTACGTAATCATAAACGTAATCATAAACACGTCATACCCTTGAGGAAAATTTACAAACATCTTTTTAGTAACATGATTTAAAAAAAATCACGATTTGCATTATCCTAGTGTCTTCTATGTCAAATGTCAATTAAATATCGCAACATCAAATCCACACATTTTTGGAGGAAAGTCTCTTTTCAAGCGCGAAAACAACGTCAAGGCTGCTCCCTTCAGGTGTTCGCAAAAAAGGAGGCAGAATCCTGCGTCCCTTTCTTCACTCTTGAATTGGGCCCTGCCCATGGCGATTCGGAAGGCTGTCATGTGGGCCTTCGGGTCCGTCATTCCATCGTAGAAGGGGATCCGGACTTTCCTTGGGTCGGAAGGCTTCATGTTGGTGATCTTTGCTGTAAACGGGACCTTTTGGATTTCTTCCAAGACTCGATCGATTTCCGGTGCCGCACTAATGGCCTTGTGGACTTGCGACTTGACTTCCTTCATTTGGTTCGTCGCGAAGTCCAGCTGGGCTCGGAGCACGTCCATTTCACTTTTCCAGCTTGTGGGCTGAGCTGTTTGGCCTGACCGTCCCGCCTTTTCCCGATCTTCGTCTTGCGTTTGTTGCTTTACCCGGAGCAGATTTTCTTCTTCCTCGGTAAAGTCTCTTTCGTCGTCAGTCTCGTCCTCGTCTTGGTCTGCCTCGTTCGCGGCAGCTCCTTCGGTTTCGTCGTTGGTTACCGTTGAAGCCGGCTGGTCAGTCGTTTGCCTTGCGGTGCTTTCTCTCTGCAGCGGCGGTGGTACGGTTTGGTCAGCTCTCGTCCCGACCGGAGTCTGCTCGTTCTGGTTGTGGGCTCCTGGGGCATCCGCCTGTGGTGTGAATCGGAGATGTCGTGCTTCGATAGTCCGGCGATACCTCCTGGGGCCTTCTCTTGGTGGGATCCCTCCGGTCCGGTTCTCGTCCCGGATTGCCGCTAGTTCCTCGTCCACCGTCTTGTCTCGATGGGCTTACTTTTCAATGACTGCGGCCAGCATTGTAATACCTCGGTATAGAGGCGGAAAGCACGACGAGGAGAAATAATTTTGGACGAAGGATCAGGACAGTTTTGAAACTTCTGGGATTTAGAGGATAGCTACTCAGGACATCAACAAAGCCAGTACAAAAGGATTTAGGTCAAGAAAAATTCTGTGGAGACAAATATTTTTCGAGGATGTCAGTATTTGAGAGAAAAGGACCAACCAGGCTAATAAATTCAAAAGGAGGAGTTCTACCCACAAATAAATCATGGGATTTTTTGTGGAGTTACTAGACATCAAGAGGAAGACTTGTCACGAAGCAGACTGGAATTTGAACGGTGGACCTACAAGAAATACAGTAAATCGCAGGAAGGTTTGAAATGGAGTATTTTGAGCCAAAAAATTCAAAAGGGCAAGCTGGAACCTTCCAAAAATCATGAAACTCGGAGGAGACATTAAGGACATGTCAGAAGAGCAGCAGAAACAAACAGAATGATTTTTGGCTTGGTGGAACCTCAGTTATGCATTTATGACTCCAGAAGGCATTAAATGAGGTATTTCCAACCACTAGGATCCAAGGGAGAGATCTGTGCACTCAGGATCAAGGCCATGCATGTGTTTCCTCTACTCTAGGACTCATGGGATCAATAGAAGCTGTTTGGTCGTCCAGGTGTCAGAAGGCACTAAGTATTTTCAAGGAAAATCAAAGGAAGAGAGAATAAAATAGGAATTTTTGCATGGGGACCAGCTGGACTTGGCATGCACGAAGTGGCTGGTCTAGAAGGTGATTCAGCAATTCTAGGAGGGTTATGTGGCAAGCAGCTGTGAGTTCACCCCACTCACTCATTTGTCACAAAACCCTCTCTCCTCCCATTATAAATATAAGTGTTTCTCTTCACATTTCTTGTTTCCACAAAACAGAGACCATAGGTTTATTTTTAGAGATAGAGAGAGTTAGAGGCGTGAGAGTGAGAGAGAGGAGCTGAGTTAGAGGTGCTGTTCGTTGTTGGAGTCTAGCTTTTCTTCTTCTTCTTCTTCCTTCTTCTCTTCTCCGGAGGTTTAAGGTGGGTTTCAGTGTAGTAGCCTTTCTTTGTTCTTGTTTTATACCATCATGTGCAAGCATGATGCTGTAGGCAAGGCAGGGAAGGAATTAGTTTGTTTGTTTGTCCTCTTTTCTAATTGTTGATTGCTTGGTTGTTTGAGTTATTGCTTTTGCTTGTTGTGTGGATTTCAGTGTGGTTGTTTATCTATATTCTTGTTTTATACCTGCATGTGTATGCATGCAGCTATAGACAAGGTAGAGATGGAATTTCTTTGCTTTATTTCTTTCTTGAAAAATTGGTTTTTGGTTCTCTTATAATCAATTTTCATGTTCTTTCTTTTTAATTGGGTTTTGGTTGTGTCTTTGAGGTTTCTTGCTTTGAAAAGTTATTTGATTGAAAAAGCTTTGGTTTCTTTTGAGTTTTTATGGTTGTGAAATTATTTGGTTTGATAAAGCTTGATTTAAACTTGGATTTTCTGTTTTTGGGTGCATGCATGGGTGGTATGGAGTAAGGGTAGAGTATTGGATGTGGTTAGAGTAGCATAGAAGTCTTTTGGCTTTGCTTGTGTTTTCTTTGAGCATTTTAGGGCTAGATCTTTGCATGCATGCATGAATAAACTTGAAGTTAGGTTGTTAGATGAGTTTTTCATTATTAATTGTGGGAGTAGCAAATTGATAGATTAAGTTTTGAGCTTAGGATTGTTTAGGAGAATTTGGGATTAGTAATTAGTAATTAATTGATTAAATTTTTTTAGTTTTGTTTTGGTAGTATTAAATTAAAATGAATTAGAATTAATATTTTTTAAATAGGATTTAATTGGAATTGTTTAGGATTGTTAGAAATTGTGTAGGAAAATTGTTCATGTTAGGTTGTTAAAAATTGTAAAATTGTTTTAGCTTAGGATGAATGAACTTAGCTTGCATGTATGTTAGGTTATCGGTTTAGAAATGGATTAAAAATTGGCTAGATTAAAGTTGGTTAAGAATTTGTGGTTTAGGATGCATGTTTAAAAGGAGTTAGGTTGTGAACTGAATTTGTAAGTGTTTTCTAGTCTTGGGTAAGGGTTTGCATGTTTAGATTTTTTAGAGTTGTTAGTGGGATAGGTTGCATGAGGGTTCAGATTTCATAAAAGAACAATTTTATTCGGATTTTGGATTTAAGAAAAGGATTGGTTTTAAATCGGTTTTGGATTTGATTGTTTGCGAAATGAAATTGAATTGTGAATGATCTTGTGTGATTGCATAGTATTGTGTTGAGTAGATTGTTTTGTGCAGGTGACCTATGTGGTGTGATCTAACGTTTTCATGCAGGTATCACCACAGAGGGATGTAATTGATCTCTGGCTAGTGAGAGCTGTGAGATCAGATTGTGTAGGTGGAGATGAGTTTGGTGTGTGTGGTGGAGAGTGTGTTTTATTGTTGTTAAGGACAGTCAGTCCGTTTGCGGTTAGCTTTCGTTCTGAGGCGGAACCGTGAGATGCTGTTTAGTGGTGGTATGTGTGTGATTCCCAACGCCTTCCCACGACATCGAACCACAGAGAGGTGGGAGGAAGACTAGGAGAGACCGGATGGCAGCCCGGGCCGAGTGTACGCGACGGGGTACGGTGTTTTTACAGCTGTCCGGAAGAGGAAGGACGGAGCTGGGGTCTGGAAACACTTGTGCGAAAGCCGGTGTATGGCCTTGTTTGATGGTCTGGAAACACTTGTGCGAAAGCCGGTGTATGGCCATGTTGGTGATGTTCCGGCTTGACGGTCTTTGTGATAGTCAAGTGCAGGGTGTTCACGGGAATCCACACCGTACTTTGAGATCTCAGTGCCCACGCGGTGGAAGGCGTTGTGAGAACGCGGACTAACGTTGTTTTGTGCTTCAGCTATTTACTTTTATGTTGCTTCGGCTATTTGCTTGCTTGATTGATTATTTGTGGGTTTGGGTGGTTTTTATTGCTTTGCTTTCTTGTCTGTGTGAGTCCTGAAACTCACTGAGTAATCTTTTGATTACTCACCCATTTTTCCCTTGTCTCCCCCTTTCAGAAACCCTTAGCTCGGGTAGTTAGCATGACGCTCGTTAGGATTGGTGCTCTCATTACGGTTTTCCAGTGGTGCTTTGTAAGTCCAGGAAGATTTAGGCTTATGCCTATACCTTATCGTGTTTTATCTTATTTTGTTTTTAAAGTCCGCGGACGATCGTTTGTTTGTATTCGTCTTTCTTGACTTTTAGTATTTTGTTTAAGAACTCAGAAGTTATCTTAATGAAATGAAGTATTTTGTTTAAAACCTCCTTGCACCTTTAGTTATTTGAGTCTTCCGCTGATATGTATTGTTTTGTCTAAACTTGTTCACAACTCGAGACCAAGGTACGGGTTGCAAAGCCTTAGGCCGAGGTCAAGAGGTAAACAGTGTTAGGTAATGGGATGGCTCTGTTTTCGGACTTGTCCTGGAATGAGCTGACTCGTTACTTAACCACGTACTGTGGCATTCCCTGGTCGGCTGGGCTGGAGGGTTGGCCGTTCCATGTTCTTGTTTGATTATTTTGATTATTGGTAGGCCAGTCCTGTCTAGTCTGGCTGGGGGGGGGGGTGTTACAAGCATGGTCTTGAGCTCAGCTGTTGCCACCGCGTCTCTTCCTGGTCCGGCCGCCCCAGCCGGTGGGGCGCTTCCGTCTCCAGCTGCGTTGTCGGCTGACATCGTTTTCTTTCTTGTATCCTCTTGTCCTTAGGGTTTAGAATATTTCTCGTCCCCACAAACGGCGCCAAACTGTGAGAGTTGAAACTAACACAATCAAAACTTATAATTTGTGGGGGGTCCGAAAATCCTATTTTATGAGAACTTGAGGACCGAAATTGAAAAGGCGATTTTATTAAGATGATTTTTGTCGAAGTACAAGAAAACTAGCAAGTGCTTAGTGTCTTAGACCATCATTATAGGAAGGTTCTTAGAGAGATCTTACTTAAATTTATAGATTAAAATATTTGAATAGTAAAGAAACAAGAAAGAAACAACTCTTAAATTAGACTCATAAGAATCAGCTCTTATCCACCACTACCTACCATTACCCAACATGTGTCATTTTTTATTTTTTTGACAATTTCTACTAAATTAATTAATAAAATGATGCTGAAGAAACTCATAAGAACTTTTTCCTATAATGATGCTCTTATAATGCGAAAGCTCTTATACTCGAGATTGGATGATTTCAACCTAGTACATACATGCCTATATATACTGGGCGACCTAGGACGATGTAAACAACTCTAAGCGATGTGGGACACTGGAAACTTTAACTTCCGCCGACTTCAACTGATTTGGGCTCGATCCGCGGCCCAGTTCCTCGACATGTCTCCGTCCAGTCCAATCTTGGCCCAGTTCGCCTCCGGTCCGACTCAGTCCACTGTAATCTCTGTTTTCCGCTGCGATTAGATTCTTTTCCTGGTCTTCGTCGGTACATGAATAGTGTTTTATGAACAGAACTTTGTGAACAGTATTCTGACTCTGACTTACGACTAAACCGATCTTCAGTCTTTTAGTCCGGTTCGTGAATAGTGTTTTCTGTGAACATTATTTTTACGGGAAATTCCGGATGAACAGTACTCTGAATTAAGTTGTTCTTTTTACGAACACCAGCCGCTTGATTCTTTTTACGGACTCAGCCGCCCGATTCTTTTTACGAACTCAAGCCGCGATTCTTTTTACGAACTCAAGCCGCCCAATTCTTTTTACGAACTCAAGCCGCCCAATTCTTTTTACGAACTCAAGTCGCCCAATTCTTTTTACGAACTCAAGTCGCCCAACTGGCACCGTGGCACCGTGGTCATGAAGGAGAGAATGTGGCGCCTTGGCCATGAAGTAGAGAATGTGGCGCCTTGGTCATGAAGAAGAGAATGTGGCGCCTTGGTTGTGAATGAGAGAATGTGGCGCCTTGGACATGAAGGAGAGAATGTGGCGCCTTGGTCATGAAGGGGAAAAAGTGGCGCCTTGGACATGAAGGAGAGAATGTGGCGCCTTGGTCATGAAGGGGAGAAAGTGGCGCCTTGGACATGAGCCAAAGAATCTGGCGCCTTGGTCTTGATGGGAGAAACTGGGGCCTTGGACATGAAGGAGAGAATGTGGCTGCCTTGGTCATGAAGGGGAGAAAGTGGAGCCTTGGACATGAGACAAAGAATCTGGCGCCTTGGTCTTGATGGGAGAAACTGGCGCCTTGGTCGTGACGGGAGAAACTGGCTCCTTGGACATGAGACAAAGAATCTGGCGCTTTGGTCCTGACGGGAGAATCTGGCGCCTTGGACAGAAGTATAGAATGTGGCGCCTTGCTTTCTTCGGGAAGAAACTGGCGCCTTGGCCCTGAGGCAAAGAATGTGGCGCCTTGCTTTCTTCGGGAAGAAACTGGCGCCTTGGCCCTGAGGCAAAGAATGTGGCGCCTTGCTTTCTTCGGGAAGAAACTGGCTCCTTGGCCTTGAGGCAAAGAATGTGGCGCCTTGCTTTCTTCGGGAAGAAACTGACGCCTTGGCCTTGAGGCAAAGAATGTGGCGCCTTGCTTTCCTCGGGAAGAAACTGGCGCCTTGTTGAAGAGAGTGCGGCGTCTTCAGCCTTTGGAAGTGGTTCTCATGTCTCATGTCTCTTCAATCTCCGAAGAGTGGGTTTTAACCCCAACATAATCTTATATTTAAGTTCATTAAATATGTAAAATTAAGAGTCTACTAATTGTGAGAGCCGAAACTCACACTGTCAAAATTTATAAATTATGGGGATCCGAAAATTCTATTTTATAAGAACAAAGGACTGGAAAAGCAAAAAGATGAAAAGATGATTTTATTAGATTTTTCTGAGTACAAGAATATTCGCAAAAGCTTTAAAAGTCTTATAATGCAAAAGCTCTTATACTCGAATCGGGATGCCTTGAAAGTCAATACATGGATGTTTATTTATACTAGAGGGTCTAGGGTCTCAAACACCAATCTAAGCAATGTGGGACGTTTTAAAATCTCTTCCCAGCCACCGACTTGACCTAATGGGCGACGGCCCAGCTGCTCCTATTCCTTCCGATCTGGCCCGTTTGTCTTGATTCGGCCCAGCTGGTCTTTTTGCCTCCTTATTCGATTTTATTGGGTTAAGGCATTGATTCCGGTTTATTTTAAGTAAACTCCTCGATGTTTTTAGATGCTCAGAACGGCGTGGAGTTTCTCCGTAAATGGCACGATGTTTTAGGGAGAACGACACGATGTTTTCAGGAAGCACAAAGTCGAGGCCCGATGGTCGGAAAAGAGCAGTCTAAGGCCGGCCCGAGAAGATATAATCCGGCCTAGTCGTGGTCGACGTCCTAGTCTGGTAAGCGATCTCGGCTGAGGGGATATGCAAAGACACGATTTGAGAGGCCCGTAGAGAGTTTGGTTCACCCGCCGGGCCGAGTGCCAAGAACTCAACCCATGCGGGCGTTTGGTCCCATTTCGAGGGCTTTTTGCCGGGACATGAGACGTTTATCCGTAATTTCGGCTTTTTGTCCTATCAATCTCTGAGTAGAGGATTTTGAGCCCAACAGTTGTGAGAGTCGAAACTCAAACTGTCAAAACTTATATTTTATGTGGGCTTGAAAATTTTAGTTTATAAGAACTCAAGGACCAAAAGTGCAAAGAGATGATTTTATTGAATAATATTTCGGAATACAAGAATAATTGCAAAAGATGAATAGTCTAATATTGCAAAAAGCCTTAATACTCGAATTGGGATGATCTTTAAGTCTACTACAAGCATGTGTATATATACTAGCGCTCCAATGACCATAAGACTTCCTCTTAGCGATGTTGGATAAATTCCTTGCTTACAGTCGCCGAGTTTAGCTTTTCTTGGCTTGACTCATGGCCCAAAGCCTTCAGTGATCCGTCACTCGGTCTGATCTTGGTCCGGCCCATTCTTTTTTCGATCGATGAATAGTACCCGATGAATAGTAATCCAGTGAATAGTAAACCGATGCCCAATTGAGTTTAAATCGATCTTGTTGGGGTCAAAATCCCCTCCTCGAAGATTGACGGAACGAGAAGTCAAGGTCGTGATCAAATGGAACTTATCCCGAACATGGAACGGACAAGCTAAGGCAAACTGCCCACGATCCGTCCAAGACATCAACCGGCGGCTGGGACAAGGCCAGCCGCCGGGTCTTCTTACACCCACGGCCGGCGGCTGGGATAAGGCCGGCCGCCGGGTCTTCATTGATCCACGACCGGCGGCCGGGATAAGGCCGGCCGCCGGATCGTCTTGGTCCATCAACCGGCGTCCGGGACAAGTGCCGGCCGCCGGATCATCACACGTCCATGACCGGCGGCCGGGACAAGTGCCAGCCGCCGGATCGTCACACGTCCGTGAACGGCGGCCGGGACAAGTGCCAGCCGCCGGATCGTCACACGTCCATGACCGGCGGCCGGGACAAGTGCCAGCCGCCGGATCGTCACACGTCCATGAACGGCGGCCGGACAAGTGCCAGCCGCCGGATCTTCACACGACCATGACCGGCGTCCGGGACAAGTGCCAGCCGCCGGATCATCACACGTCCATGACCGGCGGCCGGGACAAGTGCCAGCCGCCGGATCCTTATGCGTCCATGGCCGGCGGATGGGATGATTGCCAGCCGCCGGGTCTTCTCCATCCAAGGCCGGCGGCTGGGTAAGGCCAGCCGCCGGATCTTCATCACATACCAACCGGCGGCTGGGATAAGGCGGCCGCCGGGTCTTCATTGATCCACGACCGGCGGCCGGGATAAGGCCGGCCGCCGGATCGTCTTGGTCCATCAACCGGCGTCCGGGACAAGTGCCGGCCGCCGGATCATCACACGTCCATGACCGGCGGCCGGGACAAGTGCCAGCCGCCGGATCGTCACACGTCCGTGAACGGCGGCCGGGACAAGTGCCAGCCGCCGGATCGTCACACGTCCATGACCGGCGGCCGGGACAAGTGCCAGCCGCCGGATCGTCACACGTCCATGAACGGCGGCCGGGACAAGTGCCAGCCGCCGGATCTTCACACGACCATGACCGGCGTCCGGGACAAGTGCCAGCCGCCGGATCATCACACGTCCATGACCGGCGGCCGGGACAAGTGCCAGCCGCCGGATCCTTATGCGTCCATGGCCGGCGGATGGGATGATTGCCAGCCGCCGGGTCTTCTCCATCCAAGGCCGGCGGCTGGGTAAGGCCAGCCGCCGGATCTTCATCACATACCAACCGGCGGCTGGGATAAGGCCGGCCGCCGGATCATCATCACATGCACACGATCGTTTCTCAAGACAAGACTCATTACTCGAACATCGTCCAGTCGACCGACCATCGTGCCCGGACCGACCCGAGGATCATCCTTTGCATGTTCTGACTCCAAAGACGTCCGTAAACATTCCCCGAAGGACCGTGACGAACGTCCAGCCGTCCGTGGACCAGTCGCCGAGCACACGAGCTAGAGGAACCGGCGGCTGGCCATCAACACCGAAACCGGCGGCTGGAAGTTCAAACAAAAAACGGGCGGTTCAAATCTCAGAAGTCGTAAAAACGCTCGGAACACTATTCACGCGGGAAAAACCGTAGAAAAAAACTATTCATCCCGAGACAAAGTTAACCGAAAAATCGAATTAAGCATAAACCGAGATTCGGATTACTATTCACCGGTTTACTATTCATCGGGTCACTATTCACCGGCTGGCCGGATTTGGGTCAGGATGCGCGGATGGATCAAGGAAGACTCTCGGGCCGGATATCGGGCCCGAAAAGCTTAGGTCGGCGGCTGGGAAGGAAAGACAAGGTCCCACATCGGAAATCTGCAGTCTTAGCCTCTTAGGATTGTCAGTATATATATGTACGCTCATGTAAGGGTAAAACCCAACCCAGATCCGAGTATTAGGAGTTTTATTAATTTAAGACTATTCAGCTTTTGCTAATTTCCCTTGTACTTTCGGAAAATATCAATAAAATCTCCCTTTTCATCTTTTTGCATTTTCGGTCCTTTAGTTCTTTATAAATAGAATTTTCGAGCCCCCATTAAATATAAATTTTGACAGTGTGAGTTTCGGCTCTCACAGTTTGGCGCCGTCTGTGGGGACGAGAAATATTCTTAACCCTAAGAACGAAAAGGATACCGAACGAAGACAATGACCAGAAGAACTGACGACATCACCAACCAACCAACCGGAGCAGCAACCGGAATGGGACTTCCCGCCATTAGCACGTTGGCGGCCGGAACCGGAACAACCGCCGCCGGGACATCCACAGACGGAGCAGTCGGAAATCCCGGGACTTCGCCCAGGGCCCTCGCCAGATACGGAATGCCACTCGAAGATCCAGTCATCACGGAAACGGCCAACGCCGCCCCGGAGAACGCAGCAATCACCGAACTGCGGAACATGGTAGCCGAAATCGCGGAGCGGCAGAACAGGCAAGAAAGAGCGGCCGCACGGGAAAGAGCGGCTTCCCAAGAACCAGCACACGTCCCCCGGACGTTAGGAGTAAGACGCCTTGTCTTCACCCCGCGAGCAGACCCAACGGGCCGTCAGAATCCAGACGAACAAACCCCCGTCGGAACAAGGAAAGAGCTATCAGCACCACCCCCGCTGTACCGGAAGAGCACCACTGGGCGAACAGCCGAACGGCCAACTTCCACGGTGACCAACGGCGAGAACTCGAGAGACGTCACGAACAGAGCCGAAAACGAAACTGACGACGAGGCTGGAGATCTGAACGCGGACGAAGAGGAGCTCCGCTGGATCGAAGAGCAGGAAAAGGAGGAACGAGAGGCCAGAGCTAATCAATCCGCTAGCCGAAGGGACGAGCTGGATGAGCTCCGTGCCCGCCTAGAACTCACGACAAGTCAGATGAAGGAGGTAAGGTCGCAGGTCCATAAAGCAACAAGCGCGGCCCCGGAAATTGACCGCGTCCTAGAGGAAACGCAAAAGATCCCGTTCACTTCGAGGATCACCAGCGTCAGACTCTCTGACCCGGGCAAAATCCGAATTCCCTTCTACGACGGGACAACTGATCCAAAGGCCCACATGACAGCCTTCCGCATCGCTATGGGACGTGCTAGGTTCAAACCCGAAGAGAGGGACGCAGGATTCTGCCTCCTCTTCGTGGAGCATCTGAAAGGATCAGCCCTGTCGTGGTTCTCGAGGCTAGAGAGAGATTCAATTGACGGTTTCGAGCAGTTGTCGACAGCCTTCTTGAAACATTACTCGTTGTTCATAAGACAGTCGACATCCGACGCGGATCTTTACTCGCTGTCGCAG
Organism: Isatis tinctoria; assembly: GCA_010577795.1. Taxonomy (NCBI): domain Eukaryota; kingdom Viridiplantae; phylum Streptophyta; class Magnoliopsida; order Brassicales; family Brassicaceae; genus Isatis; species Isatis tinctoria. Next base: position 23,718,285 of record CM021250.1, read on the forward strand.
GAACCCGAAGAAAGCCTCCGAGATTTCATCGAAAGGTTTAAAGTGATCGTCTCGAAAATTGACGGACTGAGCAACAGTGCTGCGATCAACGCCCTGAAGAAGTCCTTGCTGAAGACTTCGAACTTCCGAAAGGAGATTACCGTGAACCCACCAATCACCATTCAAGACGCTCTCCACCGCGCTTCCAACTTCGTCATCTACGAGGAAGACATGAGGGTCCCGGCCGGAAAACACCAATCCTCAAAATTGGTCGCCAAAGGCACGGTGCAACCTTCTAACTTTCCAAACGAGAGAAGAAGTAGGCGAACCAACCGAGATGAAGAACCCAACCGGGCGGAGCGCATAACTACCAGATAAACACGGAGAGACCATATAATGAGCGCAACAAGGGACCATGGAATACATGGACTCGACCAGGATTCGACGAGAGCGCCTTCTGTACCTTCCACAAGACAAAAGGCCACTCAACCGAAAACTGCAGGACCGTCGGAAGGAGGCTCGCGGCGAAGCTGTTAGCCGGGGAGCTCGGAAACGGAGTGACCCTCGAGAGTCTCGGAGCCATCGAAGAAGATGCTGGCGCCCCAGACGGACGACCTAACCAGGAACGTCCCGAAAGGCCCAACGAGGATACCCCCAAACGAGGAAGGAGACCAAACGGAGACGACTCCGCAGCCAACCGCAGGAGAATCCACATGATCATCGGAGGATCACAATACTGCCGAGATACGGTGGCCTCCATCAAGGCATTTTTGAGAAGAGGAGACAAGGAATCAAACCCGCGGGAACCGATCACCGAAAACGATGACCGGATCGCCTTTCACGAAAAAGATGCTGAGGGCCTCGACCAACCTCACGACGATCCGTTGGTAGTAGAGTTGGACATCAACGACTACGATGTCTCCCGAGTCTTGATCGACACCGGAAGTTCGGTGGACGTCATTTTTCGAGAGACGCTTCAAAGGATGAAGGTGGACCTCGATGATAAAACCGAATCCGAGGTCGCTAACCGGATTCTCTGGCGAAGTCACAATGACGGATGGAACGATCCAGCTCCCGGTTCGTGCCGGCGGAATCACGAAAATCGTTAACTTCGCGGTGGCCAACCACCCCGCGATTTATAATGTGATCATGGGAACTCCTTGGATCAACTCAATGCGAGCTATCCCATCAACTTACCATCTCTGCCTGAAGTTCCCGACACCAAACGGGATCAAGACCGTGTGGGGAAACCAGAAGGAGGCTCGGATCTGTTTTCTGGCAGAGCACAAGCTCCGGAATCCGACCATCCCGCAGAGAGAAAACCCGAAAAGAAAGAATGACGACGCCCCCGAACTGGGGAAGAAACTGAGTAGAACCGAGCGGTTCGAAAAAACGGAGGTTCCACCCACGGAGACCGAAATCAACCAAGAAAAGACAAAAGCTGCCGAAAAGACCGCAGAAAACGCCGAAGCCGCAACGGACAACTCCATTACCAAGACTTAACCGTCTTCCCGCCACAAAAAAAAAAAAAAAAAAAAAAAAAAAAAAACAAAAACGGACTAACGGGTGACTTGATCCCTTTTCACGAAGGGTACGTAGGCAGCTCGCTTAAAAAACGAGTTCAGTTGCCCCTCTCTTTAAAAAAGGGGGGAGTGGGTCCGTATATACATACTCCCGAATTTTCGCAAACAAATCAAGAAGATGGACATTGGGACTTGGCATCTCATAACACATCCAAAGCTTGAAAAAGTTTCCCGAAAACACCATTCCGACAGACATTGAGACTTAGCATCTCAAAACTTGATCCAGAAACCAATAGATCCAGAAAAACCCGAGGAAAATGAACATTGAGACTTAGTATCTCATAGCACAAACTCGAACTTAAAATCAGATAAACATCGAGACTTAGCATCTCGCAACTTATCCGCGCCACACTACCAGTCAAGATATTCTTCCCAAATACTTAAGCAAATCCGTCTGTTGCTGGCCACAACAAGACTATCTTTTTAAACCATGGTTCTTTCAACATCCCGCAGAGGATAAAACTAGCGCGCTATACAAATTTCCGGACTAACATCTGAAGGGCGTAACTTGTATCCCGCGATCCTGCAGGAAGCGCTCGACACGATGTTCTGATTAGTTTACTTTTACCAACACTTTGCATAGTACAGGACACAAAGTAAACTCTTTAAACCCAGTAAAGCGCCTGACACGGGAACACTGGTCAAAGACATCTCGAGAACGCAGTATCAAACCGGCTCTGATGCGAGATCTTAAAAGCGTTCAGTCGAAAGAAGGATTCGAACGAGCTCGGTCCCCTACGACAACAAAAGACTGCATTAAACCCAGGGACATTCGCAAAATACAAACTGGTCTAAAAGTTCGAGTGTCCGGAACAACACTCCAACGCAATATCAAAACGGGCCAGCCGTCCGTCCTCCGTAGAGAGACGGGCCCCGCCCTTTACTCCACAAAACGGGCCAGCCGCCCGTCCCTCTCGTAGAGAGACGGGCCAGCCGCCTTTACTCCACAACGGGCCGCCGCCCGTCCTCCGTAGAGAGACAGGCCAGCCGCCCTTTACTCCACAAAACGGGCCAGCCGTCCGTCCTCCGTAGAGAGACGGGCCAGCCGCCCTTTACTCCACAAAACGGCCAGCCGCCCGTCCCGTAGAGAGACGGGCCAGCCACCCTTTACTCCACAAAACGGGCCAGCCGCCCGTCCTCCGTAGAGAGACAGGCCAGCCGCCCTTTACTCCACAAAACGGGCCAGCCGCCCGTCCTCCGTAGAGAGACGGGCCAGCCGCCCTTTACTCCACAAAACCGGTCAGCCGCCCGTAGAGAGACGGGCCAGCCGCCCTTCATTCTATAAAATGGGCCAGCCGCCCTCTTGGAAGAGAGACATACCGGCCGACCATCTTCTCCTTTATCAAGGCTATAAAAGCAAAGCAAGCAAGCAAAGAAGTCCATAACATCTAAGGCAAAAGCTGATAGATAAAAATCTCCATGAAAGGAGATATGAGTTCGGTTAACAAAGCAAATACAATAAAAAGGGTCAAAAGACCCGAATACAATTAAGGCAGAAAAAGAAAACACAAGGCCAAAGCCTAGTCATATTCGACGAGAGGGGTAGGAGCTCCATAGTCCAAAGCCTCGGCGTCCGGAGACTGGTACGGAGAAACGGGAGAGTATACCAAGTGGCTCTCGAGAACGGCAGCAGCCCAATCATAGGAACCGGTCCAACCTCCTCCTTTGAGCCGCTCCAATTCCGCCTCCAGCTCTCTCTCTTCCCCCTCAACCTTCGACTTCCCGGACTTAATGTCCCGGACTAGGTCGAGGTTAGAGCTGACCTCAGACAAGGCAGTCTCGCCATATTTCGCCTGACGCATCGGCACGAGAGCAGCCTTGGCTCCCTCGATGCGAAGACGGTACTTCTCCACCAAGTCCCAGCGACATTTCTTAAGAGCCAGCTCCAATTTTCGCTCAGCTTCCGCGAGCACTTTCTTAATCTCCTTCTGAGATCGCCTCTCCACGTTCCGAAGCTTCACTTCCAAGGCCTTGATCTTCTTGTCCTTCTTCCGGGACTCTCTCTCCGAAGCTTCCAAGGCAACCTGGGTTGCATGAGCTCGGGTGGCGATCTGAATCAAAGAAAAGCAAATATCAGCAAAGACCAAACTGCGTCCAAACAAATCTAAAGGAAAAAAGAGTTACCGTCATAAGACTGGAGGACAGATCTCCGTAAGCCGCTGAACGATCGAACGGCGCAGCTGGGGCCGGAGCCAGCGCTCCAAAGTAGTCCACAACCTTAACGGACTCAGCTGGATCGTCTCCCGCCGCCTTGCGGGCATCGAAGAGAAGACCATGATCGGACGCCTCGGCCGTCCGAGCCACTTTCCCCTTCCTCAGACGGCCAGGGCTGTTGGAAGCTCCCTTCCCCTTATCCACAGCGACGGCACAAGCCGAACTCTGAGGAGCAGCAATCTGTTCCTCGGGCGCGCCATGGAAATCAGGTCCGGGCGGAAGAACAAAGCCGGACGCCGGGTCAAACTCGACTGCCTCTCCGGACGGTCCAGCCTCGCCGTACTTCTGCTTGCGATAGTTCCAAACACCCTCCATTCCGGGGTACGTCGCCAGCGGGTCGATGAAGTCGGGACCTTTGAGAGGGGCACGTCCTTCTAAAATGTCTCTTGCGTCAAGAAAGCGGCGCCAAAGGTCAGGACACTCCCAATCGATTTTCTTCTTATCAACTTCTGTAACGATATCCTCAAACCCGAAATCCTGGGAACAAAGGGATCACGACCTAGAGAGAGAAAAGAAGAAAAGCTGTGAGAAATGAAGAATGAAACAAATGAGCAAGGACTACTTATAGGAAAAAATTCACAAAAAGACGAAACACTTACGTGGCAAACTCCACTCGGTCCTAACTGAGCCGCCGAAGTCAGAACCGACCGTAAGCGGGCTGCGTTTCACATAGAAAAACTCGAGCCGCGAAGCTTTGCAATGCTGTCGAAGCCCGGTGTAAAAACGCTTCACGTTCCTCCGAACGTTGATTGAGCAGAAGGAATCCGAATTGGAAACCTTCCTCATCGAAAAGAAATTCCGAATCAGATCACCCTCCAACTTGATCCCACATTCGGCACAACGGACCACAAGTCCCATCAAAATCCTCATGGCACCAGGGGTAAGTTGGGAGATCGCAACCCCATATAGATCGAGAAAATCAAAAATGGCTCCCGGGATCGGGAACCAGAGGAAGGCCTCGTAGAACATCGACTCGTACATGGCAAAATAGCCATCTGGCGCCTTGTTCATCCTATCCCCATCTTTCGGGAGACGGAACTTAATCTTGTCCGGAATCCGGAAATCGTATCTAAGCTCGGCTAGCGAATCCCGATCGCTCAAAGTAGGACCGTGCTTGAATGTCTCGGCTATCGATCTATAACTCGTAGACGGTCCAGGCTTCTTAAACCGCCAAGCGAAAATGTCTTCACCCCAATAGGCTTTAGCCTCTCCGGGAGAACGACACTCGGATTTCACGTCCGGATGCACGAAGACAGGCACTTCCGGGTGATCCGACCTAACTTCTTCCCCGGACATGGCCGAGTCGTCACCTGTCCCTGACCAAACACGACGACGTTCGGAAGGGACCAGAGGTCGGGACGGCCATGCACGCCATCCGCCGTTGTCCTCAATATGTTGAGGAGGAGTCCAAACGCCACGTGTTATACTCGTCCTTGGCGAGACGCCGTCAATTACAACTCGAGAAGAGCCGGACGCCCTCTCTAAGGCACCTCCAGAGCCGAGCGCCCATCTTGATACGGCTACTATGCCAGCCGCCCTCTTGGAAGCGTTTTTAGAGCCAGACGCCCTCTTCGAACCAGACGCCCTACTCCCGGCCGCCGGCTCGGGTCTGATCTCATTCCCGGCCGCCGGCTCTGGTCTGATCTCATTCCCGGCCGCCGGCTCGGGTCTGATCTCATTCCCGGCCGCCAGCTCGGGTCTGATCTCATTCCCAGCCGCCGGCTCGGGTCTGATCTCATTCCCGGCCGCCGGTTCGGGTCTGATCTCATTCCCGGCCGCCGGCTCAGGACTGATATCATTCCCGGCCGCCGGCTCGGGTACGTCCTCATTCCTGGCAGCCTTTTCGGGTTCCCATTGAGGAACATTATCAAAACCGTACGATCCTTGAGCATTGCTAGGACCAGCCTCCCACTGCGGAACACCTTCGGGACCGTACGCTGCTCGTGGAATGGCATTTTCTCCAGCTGCCAGCAGATCTTCCACAAGTACCATATCCTGATCAGCGGACATAAAATCGAACTCAAACTGATTATTCACTATGGCATCAAGGTTGAGTTCGAAAGGAGAACCTCCTTCACCAGCCATTACTAAAGAAAAAAAAAATTATCAAAGGAAGACTTGAAGAAAGAACTTGAGAAGAGAAGTGAAGTATGAAAAGATGAATGAAGCCACTCCTTTGATATAGCAAACATGGCACAAACTTCCATGATGAACAATGCTCTGACAAGACATCAAAGAGAAGCGGATGAACGGACGAACGGAAAAACTCATTGCCTTCCCGTTTCAGTCAATCCCGATAAAACTCTCAACTCGACGCTCCTTGCTCCAAACCACGGAAGCAAAGAGCTGGGGGGCTAACTGTTGGGGTCAAAATCCCCTCCTCGAAGATTGACGGAACGAGAAGTCAAGGTCGTGATCAAATGGAACTTATCCCGAACATGGAACGGACAAGCTAAGGCAAACTGCCCACGATCCGTCCAAGACATCAACCGGCGGCTGGGACAAGGCCAGCCGCCGGGTCTTCTTACACCCACGGCCGGCGGCTGGGATAAGGCCGCCGCCGGGTCTTCATTGATCCACGACCGGCGGCCGGGATAAGGCCGGCCGCCGGATCGTCTTGGTCCATCAACCGGCGTCCGGACAAGTGCCGGCCGCCGGATCATCACACGTCCATGACCGGCGGCCGGGACAAGTGCCAGCCGCCGGATCGTCACACGTCCGTGAACGGCGGCCGGGACAAGTGCCAGCCGCCGGATCGTCACACGTCCCTGACCGGCGGCCGGGACAAGTGCCAGCCGCCGGATCGTCACACGTCCATGAACGGCGGCCGGGACAAGTGCCAGCCGCCGGATCTTCACACGACCATGACCGGCGTCCGGGACAAGTGCCAGCCGCCGGATCATCACACGTCCATGACCGGCGGCCGGGACAAGTGCCCGCCGCCGGATCCTTATGCGTCCATGGCCGGCGGATGGGATGATTGCCAGCCGCCGGGTCTTCTCCATCCAAGGCCGGCGGCTGGGATAAGGCCAGCCGCCGGATCTTCATCACATACCAACCGGCGGCTGGGATAAGGCCGCCGCCGGATCATCATCACATGCACACGATCGTTTCTCAAGACAAGACTCATTACCCGAACATCGTCCAGTCGACCGACCATCGTGCCCGGACCGACCCGAGGATCATCCTTTGCATGTTCTGACTCCAAAGACGTCCGTAAACATTCCCCGAAGGACCGTGACGAACGTCCAGCCGTCCGTGGACCAGTCGCCGAGCACACGAGCTAGAGGAACCGGCGGCTGGCCATCAACACCGAAACCGGCGGCTGGAAGTTCAAACAAAAAACGGGCGGTTCAAATCTCAGAAGTCGTAAAAACGCTCGGAACACTATTCACGCGGGAAAAACCGTAGAAAAACACTATTCATCCCGAGACAAGTTAACCGAAAAATCGAATTAAGCATAAACCGAGATTCGGATTACTATTCACCGGTTTACTATTCATCGGGTCACTATTCACCGGCGGGCCGGATTTGGGTCAGGATGCGCGGATGGATCAAGGAAGACTCTCGGGCCGGATATCGGGCCCGAAAAGCTTAGGTCGGCGGCTGGGAAGGAAAGACAAGGTCCCACATCGGAAATCTGCAGTCTTAGCCTCCTAGGATTGTCAGTATATATATGTACGCTCATGTAAGGGTAAAACCCATCCCAGATCCGAGTATTAGGAGTTTTAGCAATTTAAGACTATTCAGCTTTTGCTAATTTCCCTTGTACTTTCGGAAAATATCAATAAAATCTCCCTTTTCATCTTTTTGCATTTTCGGTCCTTTAGTTCTTTATAAATAGAATTTTCGAGCCCCCATTAAATATAAATTTTGACAGTGTGAGTTTCGGCTCTCACAGATCTTCGTTAACTTTCTTCCCGGGATGAATAGTATTTTAACGGTTTTTTCCACGTGAATAGTGTTCCGAAGACTTTATGAACTTTCAGACCGAGCCGTCCTTCTCTTGCCGACCTTCCAAGCGCCTACTCATTTGATGATAGCCAGGCGCCATGTTTTCGGGAAGGTGAGCGGTGTGTTGGCTTCGCGGTCGACTCCGGGCGCCTGGCAGTGTGGCAAGGGCGGCTGGCTTTTGGTTAGAGAAGTGTCCAGCCGCCCGTGTCCATCATGAGGATGATGGGCGGCTGGCTCCGTTGCGAGACAATGCCAACCGCCCAAATCCATCCCAAGGGAGGCAGGCGGCTGGTTTTTGGACATGGCCAGCCGCCCATGTCTAGCACAAGGAGGACGGGCGGCTAGCTTGCTCGGGTGGACATGGATGTGTGGATGCTCGGGCTCGGAACATCGCGATTGGTCTTCTCGGTCTTAGTTAGGCGCCATGTTGTCTTGGACAAGATGGTGGGCGGCTGGCCTTGTCTGGATAGAGCCAGGCGCCATGCTTTCTGGATAGGTTCCCGGCCGGGGCTTGCCTTTCCAGAGGCTGTTTGCAAAAACCGTCGTCAAGCTGCTAGGAACTTCACGGTGATTGCGGACGCGAGTTACAAGTTTCCCTCGTATGGTGATCTCGAGGAATATGAGAAATATGAGGAAATGGCCTTGTGTGGGATGAAGGTGAATTTTTCGCTTTCCCTTCTTTCCTTTTTCTTGATATTCCTTTTCTTTCGATATTCCTTTTTTCTGATATTCCTTTTTTTCTGTTTTTTTTTTAGTTCATATCCTCTGTGAACAAGTGTGTCAGCTCGTACGATGCCGCTGTTTGCGAGAATCGTAAGCGTGCCGAAGAGGACGTTCACCTGGTAAAGAGGAAGCTTAACAATCTTGAGATGTCGAGTTCGCAGCGGATTAAGTTGCTCGAAAAAGCTTTCATTTTTGCAAGCGGAAAAAGATAAGGCAATCCGTTTATCGATCCGCCTGGAAACCAAAGCTTCGCGTCAGTCCGAAGAGTTAAAGACTTTGACGGACCAGCTTGTCAGTGCCAAGGCTTCGCGTGATGCTTGCGTTGGTTGCCACAAAGCTTGTGCTGCCGAGCCTCTTGTTTTCTTGGGCGAGTTGAAGGAGATGCTTGGGTCGCTGTCTGAAGCAAGGACTCGGGAGATGGACTTAGACGAGATAATGGGTAATCTCGAGTTGGTCGCGTTGGCGAACCTCCCAACTTGGACCAGGAAAAGTCGAAGCTGTCCGAATGGAAAGACGGCTTTGAAGGAGCCGAAGGTCGATTCGACGAGGTGGTTGCTCAGATTCGGGGGAAGATCGACTCTCAGTTGGTCCCACTTTCTGGTTTTCGAGGCTGGCTTGATCGAGGAGGAAGCCTCATCGATCGGAGTGGTCGACCTAGCCGGATCCAACGAGGGCGTTCCTGGGATCTCGGACCTTGCCGCGGCTAAGGCGTTTGGTCCGGACCCTTGATTCTTGTTTTTGCAGTTCTTTGCTTTTCGTTTAGATTTTTTTTTTGAGTTTTTGCTTTCGGATTTTTGTATGGCCCCATTCTTGGCCCGGATAGATTTCTTGTTTATGAGATTAATAAGAAAGTTCGAACCATTTTTACGGCCTCTTTCTCTTTCTACTTTAGACTTGTTGTAGTATGTTTGTTTTTGGTAGACAATCTGTGATGAAGTGATGGGCGTCCGGCCCAGCTCTAAAAGAGATGGGCGGCTGGCCTTTGATTTGGTAGTGGGCGGCTGGCCCAAATCTAAAAGAGACGGGCGGCAGGCCCAACTCTAAAAGAGATGGGCGACTGGCCCTTGGTGCGTTTCGTTCATTGTTTGCTTAGAGGCGTCTGTTTTGTTTCAAGTTGATAAGTATTTCGTGTATTGCGTTGGGAGTGTTTTTCTGGACACTCCGAACTTCTGACCAGGGTTTCCAGATATTTCCTGGGTTTGATGCATGTTTTGGTGTCGCCGGGAACTGAGCACGTTTAAATCACTCTCTCGACTGAATGCGTTTAAGATCTCGTATCAGAGCCTGTTTGTTACTGCGTTCATGAGATGTTCAAGACCAGCTTTCCTTGTCCGGCTTTTACTGGGTTAGAGAGCTCATTTAGCGGTTTACACCTCGCACTATTTGCCTATGCGAAGCGCTCCTGAAGATAAGCTAAACAGAACATCGTCTTGACGCTTCCCGCATTCCCGATCAGGTTACACCCTTCAGATGTTATCCGAAAATTTATATAGCGGGCTAAATTTATCCACTGCTGGATGTTGAGAGAACCATGGTTAAGAATTCGCCACATTGTGATCAGGAAAAGACGTTTTTGATTAAGAAGACTTGAGTGAAAAACTCGAAAGACTCTTTAAGTATTTTGATATTATGTGTTTTTAACGTATTTTGATTCGTTTTTAGTATTCGGTTTGAGTTTTGATTTGCATCTTTCGTTGGTTTTTCGAGTCTTTTCTATTGTTTTGAGTCTTTTTACAGATTTCATGGAGTTCCGAAGGAGTTTGGCGTTTACGGACATGTTCAAGTCGAGTTAATGTGGAAAACACGAGAAAATGACTTAGTGAAGAACGACCGTGGAGCAGAACGACCAACAGAACGACCGTTCCCCCAAGGGAACGATCGTTCCTAACCTCACCTACCTTGCCGACGAAAGTCATGGAACGACCGTTCTCCACCAAGAACGATCGTTCCCGATCACACGTACTCCACCAACAACCATGCACGGAACGACCGTTCTCCACCAAGAACGATCGTTCCCAAGCTCACCTACTCCACCTACTTCGATCGACCATTGGGAACGATCGTTCTACACCAAGAACGACCGTTCCCCACTTCACCTACTCCCCTTCACCTTGGCCTATATAATGGACTCACAACATCAATCTCAAAACACACCATCTTCTTCCTCCTCTCTTCTCTACCTTCTAAACATTGCTCTCTCTTCAGTTTTAAGTTTTATGTTTATGCTTTTATTAAGTTTTATTTAGTTTCTTTTAAGCTTTATACATTTATGCTTATGCTTTAAGTTTTACTTTCAGTTCTTACATTTATACTTATGCTTTAAGTTTTACTTTTAGTTCTTATATTTATACTTATGCTTTAATTAAGTTCTTATAAGTTTATATCCAGCTTATGTTATATATTCAAGTTTTTATGATGAACTTTATAATCTCGTTGTTATCTTCTTCTTTAATTATGTCTGAGTAGATCTCTTAGTTAGGTTAAAGTTTGTCAAGGGAATTCATGAGCTTTAGGGTTAAACACAAATAGGCTATTCAAATCAATGTCTTCACCTTTGTTGTTCTTAATGCTTAGATCGAATTGATCACTTGATTTTATGATATTTGGTTAAACTTAGACAGCGAGAGTTGCTAGGTTGCTAGAAAGAACATTGGTGAGCAATTTATTCATTACCTGTGAGAGTAGATGTATTGGAGAATTGTGAACATATCAAACCTATCCTTAATGCTTGTCTACGATCTCTAGTACCAGCGAGAGTTAGGATTTCTAGGTTGATAGACAAAGATATTGATACCACGAGAGTGGATTGATATTATCTTAGTGTTTGAGTTCTAGACTTATGCTTAATCACTGCCTGAATAATTGTTTGATCCGTTGCTCTGAATCTCCTGCGATATTCCTTGACCTAACGCTTGTTTAATATTATCTTTACAACCGATTTCGCTTTTATTATTGCTATCTACAAAAAACCAAAAAAACATATTGAATTGTCTTAGCTCTTAATTTAGCTCATTAGATCAAAGTGTGAAAACTGGTCTTCGTGGGATCGACCCCTAAATACTACTTCGTATGTTGTGCACTTGCAGTAGGAAAAAAGGGTTTAAAACTCGTGTATCAAGTTTTTGGCGCCGTTGCCGGGGACCAAATTTTCACCTTTGGTTTACGGCTGAATTATTAGACTAAGAACTTTACTGAACCGTTTTTTCTTCTTCTTTGTTTTTGTGTTTCAGGTGCATGTCCACAAGGAGCACGAGGAGCAAAAACAACAAAGACCTTCTTAGCTTGACAAACGACGAGCTAGCAAGGATAGAACGAGGAAACAAAAGACGCAACACACCCGTCAAAGAAGCAGAAACGTCTGACACCGCCAACTCAGAGATGGGCGGACAAATAGACATCGCAGCTCAGCTGCTACAACTTCAGACAGCCATGGAGCAGCTTCGTTTGCAACAGGAGAGGCAACTCGTTGCACAACCTGTCTTTGGGGACAAAGATGCGGCTCACGCATACTACCAAGATCGATCTGCGATCGTTACCCCGACCATCCAGAGGCAAGATTACGAGATCAAGTCTCAAATGATCGCCCTCGTGAAGCAACACCTGTTCCACGGTCTGCCTGCTGAGATTCCGATGGATCACATCGAGAACTTTGAAGAGATCTGTAGCACAACCAGCTCCCATGGTGTGCCCCCAGATTTTTTGAAGTGCAAGCTTTTCCCTTTCTCTCTTGCGGGAAAAGCATCACAGTGGTTAAAATGTTTACCACCACGCTCTCTACCGACTTGGGCTGATGCAAGATCAGCCTTCTTGGATAAGTTCTACACGAAATCCAAGACCGCAGCCTTGAGGAACAAGATCTCCTCATTCGAACAACAATCCGGTGAATCCTTCAATGAAGCATAGGAGCGGTTTAAGGAATACAAACGCGAGTGCCCTCACCATGGGTTTAGTGATGAGCAGCTGCTCAGCACCTTCTATGACGGAGTAGATTGGGACTACAGAAACGCCCTGAATGCAGCTAGTAACGGTGACTTCTACACTAAGTCAAAGGAAGGAGCTCTGGAGCTGATCGAGAACCTAGCCGCAAGTTCCAGCAACAAAAACCCAGATTACGACAGAAAGAAGGTCAACAGTGTGGAGTCCAAGCAGATTGCGGAGCTCACGACCAAGGTTAGCCTTCTCCTTAAGGGGAACCAAAAGTCCGTCCTCGCTCAAGTCCATAAGGAGGAAACCAGTGATGATCAGAGGGAGGTCAATTATGTGAACGGGCAAGGATTCGGACAGAACCGCGGTTTCAACAACCAAGGTTTCAATACCCATCCGAATTTGTCCTATAGGAGCACTAATGTGGAGAATCCTCAAGACCAGGTTTACCCTAAGAAAGGAGGACAGAATCAGATGGGCTTACAGGAAGGCTACTCCAACAACTACCAGGGTAGACAATTCGTCCCAAATCAGAACCGATTCCAAGGAGGAAATCAACAAAAGCAGCCCTTAATAAACTCGCAGCCCCAACCTTTCACAAATCCGCAGCCTTCATCTTCAGCAACCGGCTCCCAAGACGAGCTGAAGAACATGATGCAACAACTACTGGCGGGACAGCAAAAAGCCGCGGCTGAGATCAATACAAAAATTGACACCATGTATGTGGACCTTAATGGGAAGTAAGAAGCAGTACGGACTCACATGAAGCAGCTTGACACGCAGATTGCACAAACCGCTGAATCAGTTAAGAGGACGTCAGAGACTCACGCAGAGGTGAACTACGTGAATGAAGGCCATGTGGAGAATCAGAGCTTGCAAGCTTCGGCGTCTAACTCTCAAGACGAGCTGAAGTCTCTTATGCACTTAGTTCTACTCAACCAACAAAAATCTGCTGATGAGGTCAATATCAAGGTGGACAGCATGTACAATGATCTGAACAATAAGTTTGAAGCTGTTTGCACTCGCATGAAGAAGCTTGAGATTCAGATTGGTCAAACTGCTGAGGCATCAGAAAATCTTCCAGCAAGGGTATACATTCCTAAAGTGCCTTATCCAGTTTTACCTAAAGATTAGAGGGAGCCCATCAGTGCAGAGAAACCAGCTGATTTTAAGAAGATAACTCAAGAAGAGATTAAGGCAGTCTTTGTAGAAGCAAGGAGTATACCACCAGCACTGAGGGTTTTGCCTAAGGTTGAAGATCCCGGAAAATTCTTAGTCCCATGCTCCGTTGCTGGAGTTGAATTCAAGGACGCTCTTTGTGATTCCGGGTCTACTGTGAATCTCATGTCACAGGCAATTGCAGAGAAGTTGAAAATTTCTAAGGTAAAGCCTAGTCATATGCCTCTTCGATTTGCAAACACCTCCTCAACAACATCGTCTGGCAGCATTCACGATCTACCTGTCCGAATAGGGGATTGCCTAGTTCCAACCGATTTTCAGGTTGTGGAGATGAGAGAAGGTTATGGCATGCCCTTACTTCTTGGAAGACCGTTCATGGCTACTGTGGGTGCAATCATCGATATGCCAAATAGGCAAGTCTGCTTTTCCAAGATTGACAAGAATCTCTTCTACGAAGTCGTTCCCATAGGAACAACCACACGCGCCTCTTGCATCTCAGCAGTGGATAGAGAGGAAGCACGTACTCCGATTCCGCAAGCACCTGCTCCACCACCCAGGAAATTTAGGGAGAAGGCAAAGACGCAGGGAAACATGCAGTGCAAAAAGATGACGGGAGGTTCTCAAATGACTTTGATCCCTCAAGGATATGATGGAAACTCGGTTCACTACAAGGTGAAGTGCAAAGGTCGTCCTAAACCTTTCTCTAGAGTTAGAGCTATTCTTCCATCAGAATTGAAAGAGAATGGTATTGGTGTTGTGAATGGAATGCTGAGTATGGTTCCGAACATGAGGATGCCTGATTATGGAGCTTATTTTGAAGCAAGCTCTCAAACCCAGCCTAACTGACACATGGCACGAACGTCAAGCTTAGCGACATAAAACAAGCGCTTTCGTGGGAGGCAACCCACCAGGTAACATGTAAATAGCGTGAAGTTTTTTTGTTCTTGTTCTATTTACGTTTCTTGTTTTGTTTGAGATTGTTTTTGCAGGCTTTTATTAAGCGTTCGAGAAACCGCTCTACTGGGAGCGAAGAGACCGATCGTTCCTAACAAGAACGGTCGTTCTATATGGGAGAACAATCGATCCCAAGGATAGAGAGCAACACCGATGCCTCCACCAGCGACCACTGAGCTTGTGGTTATTTCTATCACCCTTGTTATATCCATTTTTTTATGAGACTTTTATTTTATTTTTACGGTTTTCTCTTTCAGATTTGTTTTAACCGGGACGGTTAAAAACAAGTCTGGGGGAAGGATTCATTTGTGTACTAACGGTGTGTTTTATGGATGTTTATTTCTTATGTTTTATTTTGGTGTGTTTATAAAAAAAAAAAAAAAACAAAAAATTATCGAGTCAAAACAGTGTGTGATTTTATTAAACTTTTTGGAATTGCAACATGTTCGATGTCATTGCCTTAGGACTGCTTAGCATTGTTTGAGGATAGTTTGGAAACGCAGAAAAATCCATAACTTGATCATTTAGTGAATTTCTCAAATCATCTGAACTTAATCGAATTATCGGAACTTAATATGGACTTAATTTATCTCACTTACGGGGTTGATAATCATCTATTGGATTTTACATTTGGAGTTTTCTTTGCATCATTTCTACCAATCTTTGCTAACTCCAAATGGCTTGACTTATCCTTAGTCTAGTACCACATCCTTACCATTTCCAAGTTGAAACCCACTTATTTTCGTTTACTGTCATTGCATTCATGTGCAAAAACTATGGAGTATACGGACCGACACAACTTTTCTTTAGGATTGTGTCTAGATAGGTGGTCTCTTTCTGATTAAACTCATGGGATGTGTCTAAGTTATCTCTTTTTGAATATATTCATCGAAAATTTTCGTTTCAAAAGAGGATGAACTTTTAAATGGGTAGAAGTTTGTATTCAAGAAATAAGCTTACATCGTTAAATTTCTTTTGATGCAGATCTTAGAGACTAACCGGTTCCTTTCTCCGATATATTTTCAGTAAAAAATTAAAAAATATATATATAAAATAAAAAATAAAAAAAAGAGAGAAAAAAAAGAAAACAGAAGGAACCGGTAAAGTCAAGGTAACATCTTTAAATTTCATAAAACGTCAAAAGAAATCATGTTCTTGTTTGTGACTTGTTAAAAAAGGGTAGAAGGATTAGAGTTAAGGAGAGTTGTGTACCTCCTAATTGGTCTGTGTCTCACTGTGATTTTGCATAATGATTTGCATCCGTTTATACTGCTAAAAGAAACCGAAACACTTGAGCCACCAAATACCAACCTTGATACCTAGACCATAACTTGTCAGATATTCCCTTTGTGAGAGTACACGCATTTGATAATGAATGTTAAATATTGAGTTCTGCTTGATCATGAGATTTCACTTATTTACTACGGTTATGGAGAAGTACAATGAAGTACGGTTTGATCCGAACCTTGCGAATGCGGTTTACGGGCAATTGATTTAGAGTATGGTCCTATAAGTTTTACAAGTTTCACACGTTTTTCTAACCTCTCCTCTTTGTAAAATATCTGGTTTTGCTTGGGGACAAGCAAAGGTTTTAGTTGGGGGGAGTTGATATTATGTGTTTTTAACGTATTTTGATTCGTTTTTAGTATTCGGTTTGAGTTTTGATTTGCATCTTTCGTTGGTTTTTCGAGTCTTTTCTATTGTTTTGAGTCTTTTTACAGATTTCATGGAGTTCCGAAGGAGTTTGGCGTTTACGGACATGTTCGAGTCGAGTTAATGTGGAAAACACGAGAAAATGACCAAGTGAAGAACGACCGTTCTTGGAGCAGAACGACTAACAGAACGACCGTTCCCCCAAGGGAACGATCGTTCCCAACCTCACCTACCTTGCCGACAAAAGCCATGGAACGACCGTTCTCCACCAAGAACGATCGTTCCCGATCACACGTACACCACCAACAACCATGCACGGAACGCGATCGTTCTCCACAAGAACGATCGTTCCCAAGCTCACCTACTCCACCTACTTCGATCGACCATGGGAACGATCGTTCTACACCAAGAACGACCGTTTCCCACTTCACCTACTCCCCTTCACCTTGGCCTATATAATGGACTCACAACATCAATCTCAAAAACACCATCTTCTTCCTCCTCTCTTCTCTAGCTTCTAAACATTGCTCTCTCTTCAGTTTAAGTTTTATGTTTATGCTTTTATTAAGTTTTATTTAGTTTCTTTTAAGCTTTATACATTTATGCTTATGCTTTAAGTTTTACTTTCAGTTCTTACATTTATGCTTATGCTTTAAGTTTTACTTTCAGTTCTTATATTTATACTTATGCTTTAATTAAGTTCTTATAAGTTTATATCTAACTTATGTTATATATTCAAGTTTTTATGATGAACTTTATAATCTCGTTGTTATCTTCTTCTTTAATTATGTCTGAGTAGATCTCTTAGTTAGGTTAAGGTTTGTCAAGGGAATTCATGAGCTTTAGGGTTAAACACAAATAGGCTATTCAAATCAATGTCTTCACCTTTGTTGTTCTTAATGCTTAGATCGAATTGATCACTTGATTTTATGATATTTGGTTAAACTTAGACAGCAAGAGTTGCTAGGTTGCTAGAAAGAACATTGGTGAGCAATTTATTCATTACCTGCGAGAGTAGATGTATTGGAGAATTGTGAACATATCAAACCTATCCTTAATGCTTGTCTACGATCTCTAGTACCAGCGAGAGTTAGGATTTCTAGGTTGATAGACAAAGATATTGATACCACGAGAGTGGATTGATATTATCGTAGTGTTTGAGTTCTAGACTTATGCTTAATCACTGCCTGAATAGTTGTTTGATTCGTTGCTCTGAATCTCCTGCGATATTCCTTGACCTAACGCTTGTTTAATATTATCTTTACAACCGATTTCGCTTTTATTATTGCTATCTACAAAAAACCAAATAAACATATTGAATTGTCTTAGCTCTTAATTTAGTTCATTAGATCAAAGTGTGAAAACTGGTCTTCGTGGGATCGACCCCTAAATACTACTTCGTATGCTGTGCACTTGCAGTAGGAAAAAAGGGTTTAAAACTCGTGTATCATATTTCGGTCCTGGGTGGATAGTTACGGACGGGTCGCGAGTTGCTAAGTCGCGGTGGACCGACATTCTTGGTCCATATTCTCGGAAATTGTTCGAGTTTGGATGAGTTTTGAGATGCTAACTCCCAGTTTTTCATCCTCTCGAACTTTTTGCGAAAATTTTCTTTGGGAGTATGTATATACGAATCCTTATTGAGAAGGGATCAAGTCACCCGTAGTTCCGCTTTCTCTTTTTTTTAAAAAATTTTTTTTTGACGAAGGCGTCTAGGCCTTGGCTAAGGCATCATCCGTTACGGGATCTGCGGCCTCGGATGACTTCTCTTCGGCGGCCATCATTTTTTCTTGTTTGTTTTGATCTCCTGCGGGCAGGATCTCCGTTCTCTGGAACTGATCGGTTCTGCTCGCCTTTTTTCATTGCTTGATGCTTTCGTCTTCCTTCTTGCGTTTCGGGTTTTCTCTTTGCGGGGCTATTGGGTTCCGGGGCCTGTGTTCTGCCAGAAAACAGATCCAGGCCTCCTTTTGGTTTCACCAGATGGTCTTGATTCCGCTTGGGGTAGGGAACTTCAGACAGAGGTTGCCCGCATCGAGTTGATCAAAGGGGTCCCCATGATAACGTTGTAAATCGCGGGGTGGCTAGCCACTGCGAAGTTCACGACAGTCGTAATTCCGCCGGCGTGGACCGGGAGTTGGATCGTCACTAGAAAATCATTGTGACCTCACTAGAAAATCCAGTCAGTGACCTAGGGTTCGGCTTCACATCTGACAGGTCGCCTTCATTCTTCGTAGGGTCTCTCGGAATATGACGTCTACCGAGCTTCTGGTATCGATCAGAACTCTGGACACGTCATGGTCGTTGATGTCTAGTACCACCACCAAGGGGTCGTCGTGAGGCTGGTCAAGTCCTTCAGCGTCTCTTTCGTTGAAAGTGATCCGGTCTTGATTCCTTGATCGGGCCCGCGGGTTTGACTCTTTATCTCCTTTTCTCAAGAACTCTTTTATCGAGGCCATCGTATCCCGGTAGTATTGAGATCCTCCAATGATTATGTGGATCCTTCTCCGATTGGTGGCGAGGTCGTCTCCGTTTTCTCTCCTTCCCACTTGGGAGTTTCGTCAGGGGGTCTCTGGGGGCGTTCCTGGTTAAGTCGTCCGCCCGGGGCTTTAGCGTCTTCTTCGGCCGCCCCGAGACTCTCCAAGGTTTTGCCATTTCCGAGCTCTCCAGCTAGTAGCTTCGTCGCGAGCCTTCTTCCGATTGTTCTGCAGTGTTCGACTGCGTGGCCTTTGGCTCTGTGGAAGGTGCAGAAGGCACTTTCGTCGTATCCCATGCGGGTCCAAGTGTTCCACGATCCTATGCCACATCCAGCTCCATCCGGCAGTCTTTCCGAGTTTATATGGTAATTATGCGCTCTGCCCGCATTGGCTCCTTTATCTCCGCCTCTATGTCTGCTCTTCCTCTCGGTGGGAATGTTCACGGGCTGCGCCATACTTTTCGATGATGACTTCGGCTGATGCTTCTTAGCCAGGGCCTTCGTGTCTTCTTCGTGGATCACGAAGTTCGAGACGCGGTGAAGGGCGTCTTGGATTGTGACTGGGGGATTTATGGTGATTTCCTTCCGAAAATCAGAACCGTACCACAAAGACTTCTTCAAGGCGTTTAACGCGGCATTATCACTCAACCCATCAATCCTCGAGACGGTTACCTTAAACCTCTCGATGAACTCCCAGAGGCTTTCTTCTGGTCCTTGCGATAACGAGTAGAGATCCGCGTCGGACGTCGAACGGCTTATGAAAAGCAAATAGTGCTTTAAGAAAACCGCGGACAGCTGGTCAAAGTCGTCGATCGAGTCTCTCTCCAGCCACGAGAACCATGATAGGGCCGCTCCTTTAAAGTGCTCGATGAACAGGAGACAGAAACCGGCGTCTTTTTGTTCGGGCTTGAACTTGGTCCGGCTCCTTGCGATATTGAAGGCCGTCATATGGGCCTTCGGGTCCGTCGTGCCATCATAAAAAGGGATTCGGAGCTTGCCGGCGTTGGAGACTCTGACGCTTGTGATCTTTGAGGTGAAAGCGATCCTCTGGGTCTCCTCCAAGACTCGGTCGATCTCAGGAGCTGCGCTGGTCGCCTTGTAGACTTGTGATCATACTTCTCTCATTTGGCTTGCGGTGAGCTCCAGCTGGGCACGAAGCTCGTCCATTTCGCTCTTCTGGATGGCGGATTGGTTCGCTCGGCTTGCTCGCTCTGCCTTTTCTTGCTCTTTGACCCGGAGGAGCTCTTCCTCCTCCATGGTTAATTCTCTGACTTAATCGTCCGTCTCGCTCTCCTCTCGGCCGGCCTTGGTTATTGCGTTTTCTCCGTTGTCGCTGTTCGTCACCGTGGAAGTTGGTCGCTCGGTCGTCTGCCTTGTGGCGCTTTTCCGTGGTGGGGGAGGCGGAGCCGACGGTTCTCTCCTTGTTCCGATTGGGGTTTGTTTGCTTGGGTTCTGTCCTCCGGGGTGTTTGGTTGCCGTGTGAAGTGAAGGTGCCTGCCTCCGAGGGTTCGGTGGCCACGTACCAATTCTCGGATGTCAATATTTGCGAGAAAAGGACCAACCAGGCTAATAAATTCAAAAGGAGGAGTTCTACCCACAAATAAATCATGGGATTTTTGTGGAGTTACTAGACATCAAGAGGAAGACTTGTCACGAAGCAGACTGGAATTTGAACGGTGGACCTACAAGAAATACAGTAAATCGTAGGAAGGTTCGAAATGGAGTATTTTGAGCCAAAAAATTCAAAAGGGCAAGCTGCAACCTTCCAAAAATCATGAAACTCGGAGGAGACATTAAGGACATGTCAGAAGAGCAGCAGGAACAAACAGAATGATTGTTGGCTTGGTGGAACCTCAGTTATGCATTTATGACTCCAGAAGGCATTAAATGAGGTATTTCCAACCACTAGGATCCAAGGGAGAGATCTGTGCACTCAGGATCAAGGCCATGCATGTGTTTCCTCTACTCTAGGACTCATGGGATCAATAGAAGCTGTTTGGTCGTCCAGGTGTCAGAAGGCACTAAGTATTTTCAAGGAAAATCAAAGGAAGAGAGAATAAAATAGGAATTTTTGCATGGGGACCAGCTGGACTTGGCATGCACGAACTGGCTGGTCTAGAAGGTGATTCAGCAATTCTAGGAGGGTTATAAGAACAAAGGACTGAAAAAGCAAAAAGATGAAAAGATGATTTTATTAGATTTTTCTGAGTAGAAGAATATTCGCAAAAGCTTTAAAAGTCTTATAATGCAAAAGCTCTCATACTCGAATCGGAATGCCTTGAAAGGGATGTTTATTTATACTAGAGGGTATGGGGTCTCAAAGACCAATCTAAACAATGTGGGACGTTTTAAAGTCCCTTCCCAGCCACCGACTTGACCTAATGGGCGACGGCCCAGCTGCTCCTCTTCCTTTTGATCCGGCCCGTTTGTCTTGATTCGGCCCAACTTGTCTTTTTGCTTCCTTATTCGATTTTCTTGGGTTAAGGCCTTGATTCCGGTTTATTTTAAGTAAACTCCTCGATGTTTTTAGGTGTTCAGAACAGCGTGGAGTTTCTCCGTAAATGGAACGATGTTTTAGGGAGAACTGCACGATGTTTTCAAGAAGGACAAAGTCGAGGCCCGATGGTTGGAAAAGAGCAGTCTAAGGCCGGCCCGGAAGATATGATCCGGCCGAGTCGTGGTCGACGTCTTAGTCTGGTAAGCGATCTCGGCTGAGAGGATATGCAGAGACTCGATTTGAGAGGCCCGTAGAGAGTTTGGTTCACCCGCCGGGCCGAGTGCCCAGAACTCAACCCGTGCGGGCGTTTGGTCCCATTTCGAGGGCTTGTTGCCGGAACATGAGACGTTTATCCGTAACTTCGGTTTTTTGTCCTATCAATCTCCGAGGAGGGGATTTTGACCCCAACACTAATGAACATAGTGTTTAATATTAGATTTTAAATAAGTTTTAAATTGAGGGTTATTGTTTATTTGAGGTTTAGGATAAGGAGACTTCATCATGAAATCTGCTTCACTTTAAATTAGTAGACTTCTTTTTGAAGTTTGAAATTCAAATTATTAAAAGTGGGAAACGAAATTGAATGGGCGGGAAATGAAATCATCTAAGCAGGAACCAGATTTTGATGAGATTATTAAAATTGGTTTAATAATTTTCTACATAAAAAAACCCCTAGACTCAAAAAGGTGCTCCACAAAGCTTAGGACTCTCTCTCTCAAAGTCAGTCTTTGACTTTCCTTTGTGTGGAGGTTTTGCACGGAAGAATATTCTTTTTTCTGGCAGGTATATTCAATTTCCATCTTTGTCCTCTTTCTGAGTGCAAAGTGAGTGGAGGAGTTAGGGTTTTTCCGGAACAACCGAAGCGAAGGCGGCGGCTGGTCTGTGGTGTTACCAGTCTGCAGATCTTTACGATGGAGTTTCTACTTCGAATTGTAAGCAATGGATCAGGATCTTAACAAAGCATTGCAGGCGATGTCCATTGAAGAGGATACTTCCCTGCTTCTGCCAAACCATCAAAAGTACAGATCCAATGAGAAGAATATCCTGAGCATCATGGGAAGCTTACTGAACGTGGAGAATCAGAGTGTGAAAGGGGCGATACGGGATCTCCCAAGAGCCTGGGGCTTAAACGGAAGAGTCAGAGGCGTGGCTCTGTCTAGAGACCGGTTTCAGTTTTTCTTCAAACATAAGGAATACATGGAGTATGTCCTGAATGTTGGAGTATGGACACTGGATGACTGGTGTGTGGTACTCGAACGTTGGGTGGAAGTGCCTCTGGATGATTACCTAATGATCCTTCCTATGTGGATCAGACTATGCAACATACTTGTGAACTACTACACGGAGTTTACTATAACGGAAATTGTTGAGGGAGTGGGCTAATTCCTCGTTCTGGCTTTTGACCCAAATAAATCTCAAAGTAGAAACTATGTGAGAGCGAGAATTCTGTTTGAGGTTTCACGGCCCCTCAGGAATAAGAAGGCGGTGCAGTTTCCAAACGGAAAGATGGAATATGTGGAGATTGAGTATGAGAGAGTTCGATAGAAGTGTTTCCAGTGTCAAAGAATAACACATGAGAAAGTGAGGTGCCCTTTCAATCCTCAAAACCGACAGTTATCTGCTACGGGGGGACTGAGAATGGGGCGCAGAAGACGACAAAGGTCTCAGCCCTTCAAGATGGGGGATCCCTTATTTGGGGTCCTGACAGATGAACAGATTGGTCTGAATCCAAAAACAGGGAAACTAATTGCAAAAGAACTGTTAGACCATATGAGATTGTATCTCCAGGTACAAGATCCCGCTGAAAGAAAACTCCGTGAAGCTCATGTACAACAATCCCTAGCGGATCTAGAATGAGCTTTCCTGGGTCAAAAGTCAATCCTGAGACTAGAACCAATACCTACTGTCTCGAGGGATATAGACAAAGAAAAGGGGCTCGTTTTCCACTTTCAAGAAGGTGCAAGACAGAATGAAAATGGCCTGACTAAGGAGGGAGCGTCGA
Source organism: Isatis tinctoria (assembly GCA_010577795.1). Taxonomy (NCBI): domain Eukaryota; kingdom Viridiplantae; phylum Streptophyta; class Magnoliopsida; order Brassicales; family Brassicaceae; genus Isatis; species Isatis tinctoria. The sequence continues at coordinate 23,741,420 of CM021250.1, forward strand.
AAGATAAAGAGAAAGCTCTCATGCCGGTCCTCGTCACCAATGGAGGAATTTTGAGTCCAGCTTTGTGTTCTTTCTTAGCCTGTTCTACGGGTTTTAGAAGAGGGTCCTCAGATGCTAGTTCTTCCGGGACAGTCTCAATAAGGAAGAAATATTGCAGAAGGCCAGATTCAATAACTCAGAAGGAACAAAAGAAACAGAATATGGTGTGAATGGATTCAGAAACACAGGAAAGTTGAGGCTCCTCGAAACGCAAAGCAGGGGAAGAAGTATGAGAATCAGCTAAAAGTCTCAAAGTTGAGCACATAATTACGGGTCCAGTGGACCTACCAAAGCATTAATGGGGATTCTGAGTTGGAATTGTCAAGGGATGGAGAATCCCTGGACAACTCATCATCTTCAGGACATGCGTCAGGAGCATTTTCCTGATATTCTATTCCTCATGGAGACTAAAAACAATGAGATTCTGTTACAAGATATTCTAAAAGATCTGGGTTACAAAAATCAGAAAACAGTTGAACCTCTCGGTCGCAGTGGTGGGCTCGCAATCTTTTGGAAGGAGAACATAAGGTTGGTTTTCCTTCAGGAAGATAAAAGCGTTCTAGATGTTGAAGTTTCTAAAGATTCGTTTCGTTGGTTTTTGACAGGGGTTTAGGGTCATCCAGTTACAAGACTGAGACCCTTGGTGTGGGAGAGAGTTACTAGAATTGGAATTACAAGGAATGAGCCTTGGTGGATGATAGGAGACTTCAATGACATTTTGTCAAATGAAGAGAAACTAGGTGGGTCAGTTCAAAATGCTGAAGCTTTCAGAGCTTTCCGAACTATGTTGGGCAATTATGGTATGATGGAAGTGGGAGGGACAGGCGACCTTTTTACCTGGAAAGGAGAGCACAACAAGGAATGGGTCCACTGTAAGCTAGACATATGGTTTGGAAATCCGTCATAGTTTAATATGTTCCCGAAGGCCCGCCAGTGGTTTCTTGATCGGTTGGGTTCGGACCATCGGCCGGTTCGGTTAAATTTGTTGGAGATACAAAACCTTTCATAAAAGATGGATCGAGGATCTACAGTTTGTCGAAACAGTGAAGGAGACGTGGACTAAATCACGAGGTGTAGAGAGTTCTTCCTTGATTATCAGGTTTGCTAATTGCAGGTGAAGTATCAGTGGATGGAAGAGACAAAATGTGTTTAATGCAGATAAGGGCATTAAGCAACTCTGGCGAGAACTTGATAGAGAAGATTTTCTGTCATCGCCATCGCAGGCAAAACTCATTGAGATAAAAGATCAACTGGCTGTTGAATACAAGAACGAGGAGGAATTCTGGCAAAAAAAGTGCAGGGATAAATGGCTCATAGCTGGGGATAAAAATACTAGGTTTTTCCAAGCATCTGTAAAGTCGACAAGGGTCAAGAACGGATTACATTCATTAGTGGATGAACATGGTCAAGAACAGTTTCAGGATGCAGAGAAAGGGGCCACTGCAATCCGATTCATTACCAAGTAAATTTCTTTAAATCGGCAAACCCATGTGACTTCCAGAGCATCTGCCCTGACTTTCCAACAAAGGTAACCGATCGTATGAGTACAGAGCTGGAGAATGATGTTTCAAAGGAAGAAGTTACCAATGCGGTGTTCTCTATCAATAGCGACAAAGCTCCTGGTCCAGATGGATTCACTGCAGCTTTCTACAAGAAATTCTGGGAGGATATCAAGGACGATGTTTTCATAGAGGTAAAACGTTTTTCGATACCGGTATTATGCCTGATGAACCTTACACACATTACGCTTATTCCGAAAGTTAATCCTCCGAAAACAATGACGGACCTGAGACCAATTAGTTTATGCTCGGCTATTTACAAAGTGGTGTTGAAGATAATGGTGGCAAGACTCAAACTCCATCTCCCGGATATCGTGTCTCCCACGCAGTCGGCTTTTTTGTCAGAAAGGGTCATTACTGACAACATACTTATTGCTTATGAAGTGGTACATAGCCTGCATTCCCATCCGGATTTAGTGGCAATCAAAACTGATATGTCAAAATCTTATGACAGAGTCGAGTGGAGCTTTCTGAGAGATGTCTTATTTGCTCTGGGTTTTAAAGATAAGTGGGTGAAATGGACTTTGAGCTGTGTGGAGACAGTTTCATATGCGGTTCTAATAAGTGGAAGACCCTATGGAAGAATTAAACCGGAGCGTGGGCTGCGCCAGGGGGATCCTTTGTCTCCTTTCTGTTTGGACAGTGCACCGAGGCTCTCATTCACATCATCAACCTTGCAGTAAGAAATGGAAGAATTTCTGGAATCAAATTCCACGATGCAGGACCAGAGATAAGTCATATGTTGTTCGGCGACGACAATTTGTTCATGTGCAAGGCGGAACTAGTCCAAGCTGGAGAGTTTATGCAGTGTCTCCTCCTCTATGAGTGTATTCAGGACAGAAAATAAATGCGGAGAAGTCGGCAATTACCTTCGAGGATCATGTAGAGGGGAGTCTAAAAGGGTCGATCCAAGAACTGATGGGTATAACAAAAGAAGGAGGAACTGGGAATTATTTAGGTCTCCTAGAGTGTTTAGTGGATCCAAAACAAAGCTCCTTGGCTACATTAAGGACAAAGTTCTGGCTTGAACATCGGGGTGGCACACAAAAATGCTCTCCCAAGGTGGTAAGGAAGTGTTACTTAAGTCAGTGGCGATGGCTATCCCTGTATTTGCGATGTCCTGCTTTTGTTTTCCTGTGGGACTGTGTAAGAAGATTACAAGCATTATGATGGACTTCTGGTGAAATAGTTCAGATCAACAGCAAAAAAACTCATTGGGTTGGATGGGACAAACTTACCCTTCCAAAAAATCTGGGAGGAATTGGTTTTAAGGACTTGATAATTTTAACCAAGCTTTGCTCGCAATTTTTTTTTGGAGAATTATGTATGACCCGGAGAGCCTGTTCAGCAAAGTTTTCAAGAGTCGGTACTTTGCGTATGCGGAATTTATGATGACACCTGTAGACACGCGACCATCTTATGCCTGGAGAAGCATTTTATTTGGATGAGAGTTATTGAGAAAAGGTCTGAAGCCAGCAATTGGATATGGACAAAAGACCCTAGAGTGGGTAGATCAGTGTATTTTTTATTCGAAAGCTAGAAGAGCTGCTAGTAAACAGGCGACTATGAATATGGATCCCAAGGTTTCAGCGATTATTGATAGAGCCCACCGAAGTTGGAATATGGAGTTGTTACAGAGGCTGTTCGACCCTCAAGATGTTGAGATCATCTGCAAATAGAAGCCAGTACACGGGAGGATTTTACCTGTGGACGGATACAAAGACATGGATATATTCCGTAAAAACAGGATATACCCTAGGATGCAAAGCTAATAAAAAACCCTTGTACGAGGAGGCTGAAGCACTTCCCTCAGTTAATACACTTTATGCTGAGGTTTGGAAGATCAATAAAAATCCAAAAATAAGAACTTTTATGTGGAAGGCGATGAAAAGAGCTCTCGCAGTTGCAGAAAGACTTAACTCATGTGGTCTGAGGAATTGTGAGGTCTGTCTCAGTTGTGGGGAGCCAATCGACACCGTTAACCACATTTTGTTTGCATGTTAGGTGGCGAGACAAGTCTGGGCCGTGTCTAATGTACCTGCACCTGAAGGAGGTTTCAGAGGCTCTATCTTCTCAGATATGGCGCACCTGATAGAGATCTCCAAAGTCAGGAATCTCCATGATGAAATTAAGCTAGTACCACCATGGATACTATGGAACTTGTGGAAGAATTGGAACTCCTCGCTTTTCAAGAACGTTAGTTTCCAAGCCGATAAAGTTGTCCGAAAAGCTCTGGAGGATATGAGGCAATGGTGCATCGCCAACAACAGTTCGAATGTGGGAGAAACAGTCCGTCTTCAAACATCTCGGAAATGGAGAACCCCAGATACGAATAGGCCCAAGTGTAATATCGGATTCGCGTGGTCAGCTTCTAAACAATTGGCATGAGTGTAATATGGGTAGTTCGCGACGACTATTGCCGGATTTTTATGCACAGTCCGACAGCGTACAGTCAGGTTGGCTCTCTCATGACTGCCAAGTTCAAAAGTTGGGAGTGGGCCCTAGAAAGTATGCAAAGTCTACGGTTGGAGAATGTCTCGTTTGCGTCATCATCAATGGATGTGATCAAAGCGCTCCATAAATCGAAAGACTGGCCAGCGCTGTAGTCGATTTAGCGGATCTCATGTCTGATATTCAAGATAAATCCTCGTCGGACATAGGTTTTGAATTTCCAGAATGCAACAAAGGAGTTGCGCAGCTGGCTCAAAGTGTGGTAAAATATTTACATCTACAGTCTTATGTTGGACACAGATCACCTAGATGGATGGATTCATTTTTTGAGGAAGAGAGGGCAAATATTAGGATGCACTAGTCATCCTCTGTCCCGTTTTTTTTAACTATGCTCTGTTTTTTCATTTGTTAAACTTCACGGTAGTGCGGCCAGACTCTGTTTTACCTATTTGGTACTTTTTTTTACACTTTATATTCATCTTCTATGCCGCCTCCTTTTTTTTATTTTTGAAGTTCCAAATCTAAATCTAAAGCTTCCGTCTCCAGATCCGAACCTTCATCTGTCAGCTCCGATGCTTCTTCCTCTTCCTCTGAAGGATCTCCAGATCTGTACCTTCTTACTTCAGGTCCCGCCTCCATTCCGGGAGATCTAGCAGCGCTGTTTAGCATTGATATAAGACTCGGTGGTGAGACTTATATGCGGTCTGGATCAAGGGGAAGATGGAACCACACGCTGGCTTTGACGCTCTCCCGTGATCGTTGTTGGAGGGATGATGGTACGACAAGACTTGGGAAGCAAGGCTTGAAGTAGATGCGGATTCCTTAAGCTGGCACGAAGGCTCTCTCTTGGGAGGAACAATTGATGGAGGCTGATGATGGATCGATGGCACCACAAGGAGGATGAAAGGCTCCTTAATACAGCAACACTCGCCCTTGGCTACTCTCCTTCGCACAAGAACAAGCAAGAACACTCTCTTAGGCGGCGGCTAAGAATTAGGTTCAACTACGTTATTTTATTGATAGTAGTCTGAAAAAGATACACGGCTGCAAGGGAGCTTTATAATAGCTCTATCAGCTAGCCCTAAGGCCGAGTCAACAGAAAAGGAAATGATACAATTTCGAAAGTAAAACAAAAATGCAAAAACAAAACAAAAGGAAACATTGTCCGAACTTAAACAAATAAAAAGACTCTACTAGGACTCGAACTAAGGTTGCTGGCGAGCTCTTTAGCCACTGGGAGACTCTCCTTTACTGCACAAATAGTTAATATTGAGAACACTTTACCGTGAGTTAGCTTAGTTCGGTTGTCTTGTGGTTCGGTCTTGATTGGTTCTTCTTTGAGGTCTTCTTGTCCAATCTTCGGATCTTGTTCTTTGTCTTCACCTTGAGCTTCCAACTCGAATATCAGCTGCTTAATGACTTTAGTACCTGCCAAAGGAATAGACTCACATTGCTTGACTTGGCATTGCTCATCTTGTAGGTTTATTCGCGCAAAATCTTTGACGAGGTCAGGTTCCTTAGTTGAGTTCTCTTCTTGTGGTTCTGGCCTCAAACATTGGAACTCGTGGGTGTTGATGAGTGCAGCTACAGCTCCATTGAACCCTTCTCGGAGTCGTCTAGCCTTGGATCGAGTCATGGGTGAATCTTTGACAATAGGAATGATCGGTTCTAGTTGGTCCGGTTGCATGTCCACATCATTTCCTCCCTCTTCTAAAGGTTTTGTCCTCAAAACTGTGTCTTCTGCGTCATAAGGAGACAGATCAGTAACATTAAAACTATTAGACACTTTCATATCACGTGGTAGCTCCAGCTTGTATGCATTGTTGTTGATACGCTCCAAAACTCGGAATGGATCATCTCCACGCGGTGCAAGTTTGGAATTCCTTTGATTGGGGAACCTCTCTTGTCTAAAATATAACCACACCCATTCTCCTGGTTCAAATACCATCTCTTTGCGTCCTTTATCAGCTTGCTTCTTGTAGTTCTCGGTCTTCTTTAAGATGTTTTCTCTAGCCTTTTCATGAAGCGTCTTAACAAACTCACTTTTCCTGACACCATCTAGATTAATTTGCTCAATTTGTGGAATTAGCGTAAGATCAAGTGGGGTTAGTGGATTAAAACCATAAACAACTTCAAATGGTGACATCTTAGTAGCAGAATGAGTAGCATGGTTATAAGCAAATTCGATGAATGGTAGACAATCTAACCATGTTTTTGAATCACGACCAAGAGTTACTCTTAAGAGTGTAGAGAGAGTACGGTTTACCACTTCTGTTTGTCCATCTGTTTGGGGATGGCACGTCGTGGAAAATAGCAACTTGGTTCCAAGTTTTCTCCATAGGGTTCACCATAAATGGCTGAGGAACTTCGTATCTCGGTCAGAGACTATGGTTCTTGGCACTCCATGCAAACGTACCACCTCTTGGAAAAACAAATGCGCGGTTTGTGTAGCATCATTGGATTTGTCACAAGGCATGAAGTGTGCCATCTTGGAAAAACGATCCACAACAACAAGAATAGAATCCTTGTGTCTGATCTTGGGCAGTCCTAACACAAAATCCATAGATACATCCACCCAAGGTGCGTTAGGGATAGGCAAAGGTAAGTAAAGGCCATGAGGGTGTAACCTGGACTTGGCTTTGTGACACGGCACACATCTAGTGCAATGCTTCTCTACATCCTTCTTCAAGTGTGGCCAAAAGAAATGATCAGCTACCACAGCCATTGTTTTATCTACACCGAAGTGTCCCATAAGTCCTCCTCCATGTGCTTTCGTGAGTATCAAGTCTCGCATTGAACATTTTGGAATGCACAATCTCTTATCCCTAAAAAGAAAGCCATCATGTAAGTAGAAAGATCCAAAAGCTCCTTTGCCGCATGCTTGATAAGCTTCTCCTAGCTCCGGATCATCATTGTATAGCTCCTTCATGTGTTCAAACCCAAGTACTTTGGCCTCCATTGTAGATATGAGAATGAATCGCCTAGACAAAGCATCATCTACTACATTCTCCTTCCCTTTATTGTGCTTGATTGCATAAGGGAACGTTTCTACGAACTCCAACCACTTGGCATTCGTCTCTTCAAGGAAGTTTGGCCTCTTAGATGCTTCAAGGTCTCGTGATCAGTATGGATTATGAAATCCTTGGGAAGCAAGTAATGCTGCCATGTTTCTAAGGCACGGACCGGTGCATATAGCTCCTTGTCGTATGTTGGGTAGTTGAGTGTAGCTCCACTCAGCTTCTCATTAAAGAATGCCACGTGTCTCTTTCTTTGATGTAGCACAGCTCCTATTCCCAGTCCGGATGCATCACATTCTACTTCAAACATTTCTTCAAAGTCTGGTAGAGCAAGAACCGGTGCTTCAGTCAGCTTCTCCTTTAGCGTGTTGAAAGCTGCTTCCTGCGAGGGTCCCCATGAGAATGGTAAGTTCTTCTTGATCACAGCAGTAAGTGGGGCAGAAAGAGTACTGAAGTCTCGCACAAATCTCCTATAGAAGCTAGCCAATCCGTGGAAGCTTCTCACATGTCCGATCGTTGTTGGCATGGGCCATTCCTTGATCACTTTGATCTTCTCCTCATCCACTCTTAAACCCTGTTCACTAACAACAAATCCTAAAAAGACAAGCTCATTAGTACAAAAGGTGCACTTCTTAAGGTTGGCATATAGTCCTTCCTTTCGAAGTGTTTTAAGCACTAGTTCAAGATGTTGTAGATGATCACTTAGGTTCTTACTATAGATAAGTATGTCATCGAAATAGACAACTACAAATTTACTTATGTAAGCCCGAAGAACCTGGTTCATAAGGCGCATGAAGGTACTTGGTGCATTTGTCAAACCAAATGGCATGACCAGCCATTCATATAACCCTTGCTTGGTCTTGAAGGCAGTCTTCCACTCATCTCCTTCTTTCATGCGGACTTGGTGGTAACCGCTTTTCAAGTCCACTTTTGAAAAGAGTGTTGATCCACTCAACTCTTCAAGCATATCATCTAGGCGCGGAATAGGATGCATATACTTGTCCACACACATCCTCCACGTCCCATATTTCTTAGGTACAAGCAAAACTGGTACCGCGCATGGGCTTAAGCTCTCTCGTATGTATCCTTTGTCCATCAGGTCTCGCACTTCTCTCTCTAGCTCCTTGGACTCTTCAGGGTTCGTACGGTATGCTGCCTTGTTTGGTAAGGCTGAGCCTGGCACGAGATCAATCTGGTGCTCTATGCCACGTATAGGAGGTAGTCCAGGTGGTATGTCTTCCGGGAACACATCTTGGAACCGGTCTAACAAAGTCTGAACTTCTAGAGGTACTCTCAACTCGTTGGTACCTGTTCTCAAACACTCTTTGTAAACCATTAGTAGCACAGTGCCCTTGGCACCAACGGTCTTACAAACATCTCTTGAAGTTAGATAGAGACTTGGTTTACTTACCTTAGGTCCTTTGTTCATGTGGATATACATTTCGTGAACTTCAGTTGGACTAAGTGGGGCAAGATTGAACTTACGGCCATTGTGTGCAAAAGAGTAATGGTTGGTGCGTCCATCATGTATGGTGTGAGAGCCGAAACTCACACTGTCAAAACTTATATTTAATGGGGGCTCGAAAATTCTATTTATAAAGAACTAAAGGACCGAAAATGCAAAAAAGATGAAAAGGGAGATTTTATTGATATTTTCCGAAAGTACAAGGGAAATTAGCAAAAGCTGAATAGTCTTAAATTGCTAAAACTCCTAATACTCGGATCTGGGATGGGTTTTACCCTTACATGAGCGTACATATATATACTGACAATCCTAGGAGGCTAAGACTGCAGATTTCCGATGTGGGACCTTGTCTTTCCTTCCCAGCCCCCGACCTAAGCTTTTCGGGCCCGATATCCGGCCCGAGAGTCTTCCTTGATCCATCCGCGCATCCTGACCCAAATCCGGCCCGCCGGTGAATAGTGACCCGATGAATAGTAAACCGGTGAATAGTAATCCGAATCTCGGTTTATGCTTAATTCGATTTTTCGGTTAACTTTGTCTCGGGATGAATAGTGTTTTTCTACGGTTTTTCCCGCGTGAATAGTGTTCCGAGCGTTTTTACGACTTCTGAGATTTGAACCGCCCGTTTTTTGTTTGAACTTCCAGCCGCCGGTTTCGGTGTTGATGGCCAGCCGCCGGTTCCTCTAGCTCGTGTGCTCGGCGACTGGTCCACGGACGGCTGGACGTTCGTCACGGTCCTTCGGGGAATGTTTACGGACGTCTTTGGAGTCAGAACATGCAAAGGATGATCCTCGGGTCGGTCCGGGCACGATGGTCGGTCGACTGGACGATGTTCGGGTATGAGTCTTGTCTTGAGAAACGATCGTGTGCATGTGATGATGATCCGGCGGCCGGCCTTATCCCAGCCGCCGGTTGGTATGTGATGAAGATCCGGCGGCTGGCCTTATCCCAGCCGCCGGCCTTGGATGGAGAAGACCCGGCGGCTGGCAATCATCCCATCCGCCGGCCATGGACGCATAAGGATCCGGCGGCTGGCACTTGTCCCGGCCGCGGTCATGGACGTGTGATGATCCGGCGGCTGGCACTTGTCCCGGACGCCGGTCATGGTCGTGTGAAGATCCGGCGGCTGGCATTGTCCGGCCGCCGTTCATGGACGTGTGACGATCCGGCGGCTGGCACTTGTCCCGGCCGCCGGTCATGGACGTGTGACGATCCGGCGGCTGGCACTTGTCCCGGCCGCCGTTCACGGACGTGTGACGATCCGGCGGCTGGCACTTGTCCCGGCGCCGGTCATGGACGTGTGATGATCCGGCGGCCGGCACTTGTCCCGGACGCCGGTTGATGGACCAAGACGATCCGGCGGCCGGCCTTATCCCGGCCGCCGGTCGTGGATCAATGAAGACCCGGCGGCCGGCCTTATCCCAGCCGCCGGCCGGGGTGTAAGAAGACCCGGCGGCTGGCCTTGTCCCAGCCGCCGGTTGATGTCTTGGACGGATCGTGGGCAGTTTGCCTTAGCTTGTCCGTTCCATGTTCGGGATAAGTTCCATTTGATCACGACTTGACTTCTCGTTCCGTCAATCTTCGAGGAGGGGATTTTGACCCCAACAGTTAGCCCCCCAGCTCTTTGCTTCCGTGGTTTGGAGCAAGGAGCGTCGAGTTGAGAGTTTTATCGGGATTGACTGAAACGGGAAGGCAATGAGTTTTTCCGTTCGTCCGTTCATCCGCTTCTCTTTGATGTCTTGTCAGAGCATTGTTCATCATGGAAGTTTGTGCCATGTTTGCTATATCAAAGGAGTGGCTTCATTCATCTTTTCATACTTCACTTCTCTTCTCAAGTTCTTTCTTCAAGTCTTCCTTTGATAATTTTTTTTCTTTAGTAATGGCTGGTGAAGGAGGTTCTCCTTTCGAACTCAACCTTGATGCCATAGTGAATAATCAGTTTGAGTTCGATTTTATGTCGCTGATCAGGATATGGTACTTGTGGAAGATCTGCTGGCAGCTGGAGAAAATGCCATTCCACGAGCAGCGTACGGTCCCGAAGGTGTTCCGCAGTGGGAGGCTGGTCCTAGCAATGCTCAAGGATCGTACGGTTTTGATAATGTTCCTCAATGGGAACCCGAAAAGGCTGCAGGAATGAGGACGTACCCGAGCCGGCGGCCGGGAATGATATCAGTCCTGAGCCGGCGGCCGGGAATGAGATCAGACCCGAGCCGGCGGCCGGGAATGAGATCAGACCCGAGCCGGCGGCTGGGAATGAGATCAGACCCGAGCCGGCGGCCGGGAATGAGATCAGACCCGAGCCGGCGGCCGGGAGTAGGGCGTCTGGTTCGAAGAGGGCGGCTGGCTCTAAAAACGCTTCCAAGAGGGCGGCTGGCATAGTAGCCGTATCAAGATGGCGCTCGGCTCTGGAGGTGCCTAGAGAGGGCGTCCGGCTCTTCTCGAGTTGTAATTGACGGCGTCTCGCCAAGGACGAGTATAACACGTGGCGTTTGGACTCCTCCTCAACATATTGAGGACAACGGCGGATGGCGTGCATGGCCGTCCCGACCTCTGGTCCCTTCCGAACGTCGTCGTGTTTGGTCAGGGACAGGTGACGACTCGGCCATGTCCGGGGAAGAAGTTAGGTCGGATCACCCGGAAGTGCCTGTCTTCGTGCATCCAGACGTGAAATCCGAGTGTCGTTCTCCCGGAGAGGCTAAAGCCTATTGGGGTGAAGACATTTTCGCTTGGCGGTTTAAGAAGCCTGGACCGTCTACGAGTTATAGATCGATAGCCGAGACATTCAAGCACGGTCCTACTTTGAGCGATCGGGATTCGCTAGCCGAGCTTAGATACGATTTCCGGATTCCGGACAAGATTAAGTTCCGTCTCCCGAAAGATGGGGATAGGATGAACAAGGCGCCAGATGGCTATTTTGCCATGTACGAGTCGATGTTCTACGAGGCCTTCCTCTGGTTCCCGATCCGGGAGCCATTTTTGATTTTCTCGATCTATATGGGGTTGCGATCTCCCAACTTACCCCTGGTGCCATGAGGATTTTGATGGGACTTGTGGTCCGTTGTGCCGAATGTGGGATCAAGTTGGAGGGTGATCTGATTCGGAATTTCTTTTCGATGAGGAAGGTTTCCAATTCGGATTCCTTCTGCTCAATCAACGTTCGGAGGAACGTGAAGCGTTTTTACACCGGGCTTCGACAGCATTGCAAAGCTTCGCGGCTCGAGTTTTTCTATGTGAAACGCAGCCCGCTTACGGTCGGTTCTGACTTCGGCGGCTCAGTTAGGACCGAGTGGAGTTTGCCACGTAAGTGTTTCGTCTTTTTGTGAATTTTTTCCTATAAGTAGTCCTTGCTCATTTGTTTCATTCTTCATTTCTCACAGCTTTTCTTCTTTTCTCTCTCTAGGTCGTGATCCTTTTTCCCAGGATTTCCGGGTTTGAGGATATCGTTACAGAAGTGATAAGAAGAAAATCGATTGGAGTGTCCTGACCTTTGGCGCCGCTTTCTTGACGCAAGAGACATTTTAGAAGGACGTGCCCCTCTCAAAGGTCCCGACTTCATCGACCCGCTGGCGACGTACCCCGGAATGGAGGGGTTTGGAACTATCGCAAGCAGAAGTACGGCGAGGCTGGACCGTCCGGAGAGGCAGTCGAGTTTGACCCGGCGTCCGGCTTTGTTCTTCCGCCCGGACCTGATTTCCATGGCGCGCCGAGGAACAGATTGCTGCTCCTCAGAGTTCGGCTTGTGCCGTCGCTGTGGATAAGGGGAAGGGAGCTTCCAACAGCCCTGGCCGTCTGAGGAAGGGGAAAGTGGCTCGGACGGCCGAGGCGTCCGATCATGGTCTTCTCTTCGATGCCCGCAAGGCGGCGGGAGGCGATCCAGCTGAGTCCGTTAAGGTTGTGGACTACTTTGGAGCGCTGGCTCCGGCCCCAGCTGCGCCGTTCGATCGTTCAGCGGCTTACGGAGATCTGTCCTCCAGTCTTATGACGGTAACTCTTTTTTCCTTAGATTTGTTTGGACGCAGTTTGGTCTTTGCTGATATTTGCTTTTCTTTGATTCAGATCGCCACCCGAGCTCATGCAACCCAGGTTGCCTTGGAAGCTTCGGAGAGAGAGTCCCGGAAGAAGGACAAGAAGATCAAGGCCTTGGAAGTGAAGCTTCGGAACGTGGAGAGGCGATCTCAGAAGGAGATTAAGAAAGTGCTCGCGGAAGCTGAGCGAAAATTGGAGCTGGCTCTTAAGAAATGTCGCTGGGACTTGGTGGAGAAGTACCGTCTTCGCATCGAGGGAGCCAAGGCTGCTCTCGTGCCGATGCGTCAGGCGAAATATGGCGAGACTGCCTTGTCTGAGGTCAGCTCTAACCTCGACCTAGTCCGGGACATTAAGTCGGGAAGTCGAAGGTTGAGGGGGAAGAGAGGGAGCTGGAGGCGGAATTGGAGCGGCTCAAAGGAGGAGGTTGGACCGGTTCCTATGATCGGCTGCTGCCGTTCTCGAGAGCACTTGGTATACTCTCCCGTTTCTCCGTACCAGTCTCGGACGCCGAGGCTTTGGACTATGGAGCTCCTACCCCTCTGGTCGAATATGACTAGGCTTTGGCCTTGTGTTTCTTTTCTGCCTTAATTGTATTCGGGTCTTTTGACCCTTTTTATTGTATTTGCTTTGTTAACCGAACTCATATCTCCTTTCATGGAGATTTTTATCTATCAGCTTTTGCCTTAGATGTTATGGACTTCTTTGCTTGCTTGCTTTGCTTTTATAGCCTTGATAAAGGAGAAGATGGTCGGCCGGTATGTCTCTCTTCCAAGAGGGCGGCTGGCCATTTTATAGAATGAAGGGCGGCTGGCCCGTCTCTCTACGGGTGGCTGACGGTTTTGTGGAGTAAAGGGCGGCTGGCCCGTCTCTCTACGGAGGACGGGCGGCTGGCCCGTTTTGTGGAGTAAAGGGCGGCTGGCCTGTCTCTCTACGGGGGACGGGGGCTGGCCCGTTTTGTGGAGTAAAGGGCGGCTGGCCCGTCTCTCTACGGAGGACGGGCGGCTGGCCGTTTTGTGGAGTAAGGGCGCTGGCCGTCTCTCTACGGAGGACGGACGGCTGGCCGTTTTGTGGAGTAAAGGGCGGCTGGCCTGTCTCTCTACGGAGGACGGGCGGCTGGCCCGTTTTGTGGAGTAAAGGGCGGCTGGCCCGTCTCTCTACGGAGGACGGGCGGCTGGCCCTTTTGTGGAGTAAAGGGCGGCTGGCCCGTCTCTCTACGGAGGACGGACGGCTGGCCCGTTTTGATATTGCGTTGGAGTGTTGTTCCGGACACTCGAACTTTTAGACCAGTTTGTATTTTGCGAATGTCCCGGGTTTAATGCAGTCTTTTGTTGTCGTAGGGGACCGAGCTCGTTCGAATCCTTCTTTCGACTGAACGCTTTTAAGATCTCGCATCAGAGCCGGTTTGATACTGCGTTCTCGAGATGTCTTTGACCAGTGTTCCCGTGTCAGGCGCTTTACTGGGTTTAAAGAGTTTACTTTGTGTCCTGTACTATGCAAAGTGTTGGTAAAAGTAAACTAATCAGAACATCGTGTCGAGCTTCCTGCAGGATCGCGGGATACAAGTTACGCCCTTCAGATGTTAGTCCGGAAATTTGTATAGCGCGCTAGTTTTATCCTCTGCGGGATGTTGAAAGAACCATGGTTTAAAAAGATAGTCTTGTTGTGGCCAGCAACAGACGGATTTGCTTAAGTATTTGGGAAGAATATCTTGACTGGTTAGTGGTCGCGGATAAGTTGCGAGATGCTAAGTCTCGATGTTTATTGATTTTAAGTTCGAGTTTGTGCTATGAGATACTAAGTCTCAATGTTCATTTTCCTCGGGTTTTTCTGGATCTATTTGGTTCTGGATCAAGTTTTGAGATGCTAAGTCTCAATGTCTGTCGGAATGGTGTTTTCGGGAAACTTTTTCAAGCTTTGGATGTGTTATGAGATGCCAAGTCCCAATGTCCATCTTCTTGATTTGTTTGCGAAAATTCGGGAGTATGTATATACGGACCCACTCCCCCCTTTTTTAAAGAGAGGGGCAACTGAACTCGTTTTTTAAGCGAGCTGCCTACGTACCCTTCGTGAAAAGGGATCAAGTCACCCGTAGTTCCGTTTTTTTTTTTTTTTTTTTTTTTTTTTTTTTTTTTTTGTGGCGGGAAGACGGTTAAGTCTTGGTAATGGAGTTGTCCGTTGCGCGGCTTCGGCGTTTTCTGCGGTCTTTTCGGCAGCTTTTGTCTTTTCTTGGTTGATTTCGGTCTCCGTGGGTGGAACCTCCGTTTTTCGAACCGCTCGGTTCTACTCAGTTTCTTCCCAGTTCGGGGGGGCGTCGTCTTCATTCTTTCTTTTCGGGTTTTCTCTCTGCGGGATGGTCGGATTCCGGAGCTTTGCTCTGCCAGAAAACAGATCCGAGCCTCCTTCTGGTTTCCCCACACGGTCTTGATCCCGTTTGGTGTCGGGAACTTCAGGCAGAGATGGTAAGTTGATGGGATAGCTCGCATTGAGTTGATCCAAGGAGTTCCCATGATCACATTATAAATCGCGGGGTGGTTGGCCACCGCGAAGTTAACGATTTTCGTGATTCCGCCGGCACGAACCGGGAGCTGGATCGTTCCATCCGTCATTGTGACTTCGCCAGAGAATCCGGTTAGCGACCTCGGATTCGGTTTTATCATCGACGGGTCCACCTTCATCCTTTGAAGCGTCTCTCGAAAAATGACGTCCACCGAACTTCCGGTGTCGATCAAGACTCGGGAGACATCGTAGTCGTTGATGTCCAACTCTACTACCAACGGATCGTCGTGAGGTTGGTCGAGGCCCTCAGCATTTTTTCGTGAAAGGCGATCCGGTCATCGTTTTCGGTGATCGGTTCCCGCGGGTTTGATTCCTTGTCTCCTCTTCTCAAAAATGCCTTGATGGAGGCCACCGTATCTCGGCAGTATTGTGATCCTCCGATGATCATGTGGATTCTCCTGCGGTTGGCTGCGGAGTCGTCTCCGTTTGGTCTCCTTCCTCGTTTGGGGGTATCCTCGTGGGCCTTTCGGGACGTTCCTGGTTAGGTCGTCCGTCGGGCGCCATCATCTTCTTCGATGGCTCCGAGACTCTCGAGGGTCACTCCGTTTCCGAGCTCCCCGGCTAACAGCTTCGCCGCGAGCCTCCTTCCGACGGTCCTGCAGTTTTCGGTTGAGTGGCCTTTTGTCTTGTGGAAGGTACAGAAGGCGCTCTCGTCGAATCCTGGTCGAGTCCATGTATTCCATGGTCCCTTGTTGCGCTCATTATATGGTCTCTCCGTGTTTATCTGGTAGTTATGCGCTCCGCCCGGGTTGGGTTCTTCATCTCGGTTGGTTCGCCTACTTCTTCTCTCGTTTGGAAAGTTAGAGGGTTGCACCGTGCCTTTGGCGACCAATTTTGAGGATTGGTGTTTTCCGGCCGGGACCCTCATGTCTTCCTCGTAGATGACGAAGTTGGAAGCGCGGTGGAGAGCGTCTTGAATGGTGATTGGTGGGTTCACGGTAATCTCCTTTCGGAAGTTCGAAGTCTTCAGCAGGGACTTCTTCAGGGCGTTGATGGCAGCACTGTTGCTCAGTCCGTCAATTTTCGAGACGATCACTTTAAACCTTTCGATGAAATCTCGGAGGCTTTCTTCGGGTTCCTGCGACAGCGAGTAAAGATCCGCGTCGGATGTCGACTGTCTTATGAACAACGAGTAATGTTTCAAGAAGGCTGTCGACAACTGCTCGAAACCGTCAATTGAATCTCTCTCTAGCCTCGAGAACCACGACAGGGCTGATCCTTTCAGATGCTCCACGAAGAGGAGGCAGAATCCTGCGTCCCTCTCTTCGGGTTTGAACCTAGCACGTCCCATAGCGATGCGGAAGGCTGTCATGTGGGCCTTTGGATCAGTTGTCCCGTCGTAGAAGGGAATTCGGATTTTGCCCGGGTCAGAGAGTCTGACGCTGGTGATCCTCGAAGTGAACGGGATCTTTTGCGTTTCCTCTAGGACGCGGTCAATTTCCGGGGCCGCGCTTGTTGCTTTATGGACCTGCGACCTTACCTCCTTCATCTGACTTGTCGTGAGTTCTAGGCGGGCACGGAGCTCATCCAGCTCGTCCCTTCGGCTAGCGGATTGATTAGCTCTGGCTCTCGTTCCTCCTTTTCCTGCTCTTCGATCCAGCGGAGCTCTCTTCGTCCGCGTTCAGATCTCCAGCCTCGTCGTCAGTTTCGTTTTCGGCTCTGTTCGTGACGTCTCTCGAGTTCTCGCCGTTGGTCACCGTGGAAGTTGGCCGTTCGGCTGTTCGCCCAGTGGTGCTCTTCCGGTACAGCGGGGGTGGTGCTGATAGCTCTTTCCTTGTTCCGACGGGTTTGTTCGTCTGGATTCTGACGGCCCGTTGGGTCTGCTCGCGGGGTGAAGACAAGGCGTCTTACTCCTAACGTCCGGGGGACGTGTGCTGGTTCTTGGGAAGCCGCTCTTCCCGTGCGGCCGCTCTTTCTTGCCTGTTCTGCCGCTCCGCGATTTCGGCTACCATGTTCCGCAGTTCGGTGATTGCTGCGTTCTCCGGGGCGGCGTTGGCCGTTTCCGTGATGACTGGATCTTCGAGTGGCATTCCGTATCTGGCGAGGGCCCTGGGCGAAGTCCCGGATTTCCGACTGCTCCGTCTGTGGATGTCCCGGCGGCGGTGTTCCGGTTCCGGCCGCCAACGTGCTAATGGCGGGAAGTCCCACTCCGGTTGCTGCTCCGGTTGGTTGGTTGGTGATGTCGTCAGTTCTTCTGGTCATTGTCTTCGTTCGGTATCCTTTTCGTTCTTAGGGTTAAGAATATTTCTCGTCCCCACAGACGGCGCCAAACTGTGAGAGCCGAAACTCACACTGTCAAAACTTATATTTGATGGGGGCTCGAAAATTCTATTTATAAAGAACTAAAGGACCGAAAATGCAAAAAAGATGAAAAGGGAGATTTTATTGATATTTTCCGAAAGTACAAGGGAAATTAGCAAAAGCTGAATAGTCTTAAATTGCTAAAACTCCTAATACTCGGATCTGGGATGGGTTTTACCCTTACATGAGCGTACATATATATACTGACAATCCTAGGAGGCTAAGACTGCAGATTTCCGATGTGGGACCTTGTCTTTCCTTCCCAGCCGCCGACCTAAGCTTTTCGGGCCCGATATCCGGCCCGAGAGTCTTCCTTGATCCATCCGCGCATCCTGACCCAAATCCGGCCCGCCGGTGAATAGTGACCCGATGAATAGTAAACCGGTGAATAGTAATCCGAATCTCGGTTTATGCTTAATTCGATTTTTCGGTTAACTTTGTCTCGGGATGAATAGTGTTTTTCTACGGTTTTTCCCGCGTGAATAGTGTTCCGAGCGTTTTTACGACTTCTGAGATTTGAACCGCCCGTTTTTTGTTTGAACTTCCAGCCGCCGGTTTCGGTTGTTGATGGCCAGCCGCCGGTTCCTCTAGCTCGTGTGCTCGGCGACTGGTCCACGGACGGCTGGACGTTCGTCACGGTCCTTCGGGGAATGTTTACGGACGTCTTTGGAGTCAGAACATGCAAAGGATGATCCTCGGGTCGGTCCGGGCACGATGGTCGGTCGACTGGACGATGTTCGGGTAATGAGTCTTGTCTTGAGAAACGATCGTGTGCATGTGATGATGATCCGGCGGCCGGCCTTATCCCAGCCGCCGGTTGGTATGTGATGAAGATCCGGCGGCTGGCCTTATCCCAGCCGCCGGCCTTGGATGGAGAAGACCCGGCGGCTGGCAATCATCCCATCCGCCGGCCATGGACGCATAAGGATCCGGCGGCTGGCACTTGTCCCGGCCGCCGGTCATGGACGTGTGATGATCCGGCGGCTGGCACTTGTCCCGGACGCCGGTCATGGTCGTGTGAAGATCCGGCGGCTGGCACTTGTCCCGGCCGCCGTTCATGGACGTGTGACGATCCGGCGGCTGGCACTTGTCCCGGCCGCCGTCATGGACGTGTGACGATCCGGCGGCTGGCACTTGTCCCGGCCGCCGTTCACGGACGTGTGACGATCCGGCGGCTGGCACTTGTCCCGGCCGCCGGTCATGGACGTGTGATGATCCGGCGGCCGGCACTTGTCCCGGACGCCGGTTGATGGACCAAGACGATCCGGCGGCCGGCCTTATCCCGGCCGCCGGTCGTGGATCAATGAAGACCCGGCGGCCGGCCTTATCCCAGCCGCCGGCCGTGGGTGTAAGAAGACCCGGCGGCTGGCCTTGTCCCAGCCGCCGGTTGATGTCTTGGACGGATCGTGGGCAGTTTGCCTTAGCTTGTCCGTTCCATGTTCGGGATAAGTTCCATTTGATCACGACCTTGACTTCTCGTTCCGTCAATCTTCGAGGAGGGGATTTTGACCCCAACATATGGCTCTTCTATCAAATTGCCAAGGCCTCCCAAGTAGAAGGTTTCCAGCTTGCATGGGCAATATGTCGCACATGACCTCGTATTGGTAGTTGCCAATACTAAAGGGTACCACTACTTGCTCAGTGACCTTCAACTCCACGTTTTCATTGAGGCATTGAAGAGGATAAGGTCTCAGATGCTTGGTTTGCTCCAATCCTAGCTTTTCCACAAGAACTTGACTCGCAACATTAGTACAAGAACCACCGTCTATCACCAAGCTACATACCTTGCCTTTGATGGTGCATTTGGTGTGGAATAGGTTCTCTCTTTGCGCTTGCTCGGTTGGGTTTACTTGAGCACTTAGCACACGCCTAGTGACCAAAATTTCTCCATGATCCGGATACACAAGATCTTCCTCTTGATCAGTTAGATTCAGCTCGTTCTCATCTTCAGTCTCATAGTCTCCCGTAGAAGTAATAAGCATCACGCGTTGGTTGGGGCAATCTCTAGCCATGTGACCCCTTCCCTGACACTTAAAACAGATAATGTCACGGTTCCTTGATTGATTACTAGGGAACTTACCTTGCTCTCCACGGTTTGGTTTGGGAGTCTCATTGGTTTTGCTCTTGAATCGAGAATCTATCTCAACCGCTTTGCCCTTGTCTTGAGTTTTGGAAGTGCTTGCAACCCACGGTTGTGAGTTTCGGTTTCGTTGGTTGAGTGATGTCTTGCGCTTAATCTGCTGCTCGGTCATGACAGCCAAGTGTAGCAACTCGTAGAGTCCATTGTACTGAGCTCTCTCTCCAGTTTCCTAGCTATCCTGTCATGCAAGCCGTCAATGAATTGCGCCATAAGAGCCTCCTCGGATTCTTCCAGCTCCAAAGAGTTCATCAGCTTCTCGAATTCTTCAAAGTAATCCTCCACACTCCTTGTTCCCTGAGACAACTTACGAAAACGTTTTTGCAAATCTTTATGGAAGTGTTCAGGAATGTACCTAGCCCTTAGTAGGCTTTTCATATCTAGCCAAGCTAGTATGGGTCCAAAACGTTGCCTTCTTCACTCGGCTACGGTTCTATCCCACCAAGCTAGAGCGTTCTCAGTCAATTGGGCTGCTGCCACAGCTACTTTCTTCCTCTCATTGTATCCATAGCACTCAAAGATGTGCTTCAGCCTCCTCTCCCAATCTAGGTAAGCTTCCGGATCAGATTTTCCTGCAAAAGTCGGAGGGGTTAGTTTAATGCCATACTTGTTGTCTCGGGTATCTTCTTCACGGCCTTGGTTCCTCCGGTATCGCTCGTGTCTCCTCTGGTTATTTCTCCTATAACCGTCAGGTGGATCTTCTTCTTGATCAGTTTGATCACCTTCTTCATGTTCTTGGCGTGGTTGTACAATGGGATTGCCTCGTATGGGTCCTCGCCTAGGTTGTTCCAAGCGTCCAATGCGTTCACCAAACTCAGTGCGCATTGTGCCAACTTGTTGCCCAACATGCCTCATCTCTTCACGCAAAGTAGTGAGCATTTGTATCATAGCATCTGGTGGCGTGTTGTCTCCCATGTGCTCTCTTTCGTTCCTTGCAACACTTAACACGGTTAAAAATACCACAGAAGGCAAAAGAAGGAAACTAAACAAAAGAACGATAACAAAGAAACAAAGAACTCGACACAAAATAAAAAGGAAACTCGGTAAAACAGAAAAGGAAATAACTAAAATGAAAAAGGGAAACCTAAGGAGCGACACAACCCGGTCTACAACCTAAGGAGAGTAAAGCTTCGCGGCTAGATAAACTTAACAGAGAAGCTAGCAACCTAGACCACAACAAAGACACTCCAAAGACAAAGAACAAGCCGATATCAAATTCTAAACAAGCCGCAAACAAGATCAAACTATGATATACTTTTTTTTTTTGAATTGAAATCTAACAACTTAAACAAACGACTCAAAGTAAACACGATATGATTTTTTTTTTTTTTTTGAGTAAGATCTAAACAAGAAAACAAAGAACTTAAACAATCCGATCTAAAAAGAACACAAAGAAAACAAGGAAATCGTAAGGATAGAAAAACCAAAGGTGGAACCTTTGGCTCTGATACCAAAATGATATAAGACTCGGTGGTGAGACTTATATGCGGTCTGGATCAAGGGGAAGACGGAACCACACGCTGGCTTTGACGCTCTCTCGTGATGGTTGTTGGAGGGATGATGGTACGACAAGACTTGGGAAGCAAGGCTTGAAGTAGATGCGGATTCCTTAAGCTGGCACGAAGGCTCTCTCTTGGAAGGAACGATTGATGGAGGTTGATGATGGATCGATGTCACCACAAGGAGGATGAAAGGCTCCTTGATACAGCAACACTCGCCCTTGGCTACTCTCCTTCGCACTGGCGGCGGCTAAGAATTAGGTTGAACTATGTTATTTTATTGATAGTAGTCTGAAAACGATACACGGCTGCAAGGGAGCTTTATTATAGCTCTATCAGCTAGCCCTCAGGCCGACTAAACAGAAAAGGAAATGATACAATTTCGAAAGTAAAACAAAAATCGTTAATATTGAGAACACTTTACCTTGAGTTAGCTTAGTTCGGTTGTCTTGTGGTTCGGTCTTGATTGGTTCTTCTTTGAGGTCTTCTTGTCCAATCTTCGGATCTTGTTCCTTGTCTTTGATACACGAGTTTTAAACCCTTATTTCCTACTGCAAGTGCACAGCATACGAAGTAGTATTTAGGGGTTGATCCCACGAAGACCAGTTTCACACTTTGATCTAATGAGCTAAATCAAAAGCTAAGACAATTCAATTATGTTTTTGGTTTTGTAAATAGCAAGTAATAAAGCAAAATCGGTTGTAAAGATAATATTAAACAAGCGTTAGGTCAAGGAATATCGCAGGAGATTCAGAGCAAAGGATCAAACAACTTTTCAGGCAGTAATTAAGCACAAGTCTAGAACTCAAACATAAAGATAATATCAATCCACTCTCGTGGTACCAATATCTTTGTCTATCAACCTAGAATTCCTAACTCTCGCTGGTACTATAAATCGTAGACAAGCTTTAAGATCAGGTTTAATATGTTCACAATTCTCCAACACATCTACTCTCGCAGGTAATGAATAAATTGCTCACCAATTTTCTTTCTAGCAACCTAGCAACTCTCGCTGTCTAAGTTAACCTGACATCAATGAATCAAGTGATCAATTCGATCCAAGCATTAAGGATAACAAGGGTGAAGACATCGATTTGAATAGCCTATTTGTGTTTAACCCTAAAGCTCAAGAATTCCTTTGACAAACCTTAACCTAACTATGAGATCTACTCAGACATAATTAAAGAAGAAGAAAACAAAGAGATTATAGAGTTCATCATAAAAGTTTGAATAGATAATAAAAGCTGAAAATAACTTAATAAGAACTTAACAAAGTATAAATATAGATAACAAAAGCTGGAATTAAACTTATAAGAACTTGATTAAAGCATAAAGATAGATAATAAGAACTGAAAATAAACTAAATAAAACTTAATCAAAGCATAAATGTTTAAAGCTTAAAAGAGAGAAGAAGCAATGTTTAGAAGCTAGAGAAGAGTGGGAGAAGAAGATGGTGTGGTTTGAAGCATCAAGAGTGAGTCCATTATATAGGCCAAGGTGTAGGGGAGTAGGTAAGACGGGGAACGACCGTTCCGGAGGAGAACAGTCGTTCTAGTTGGTCGATCGAAGTAGGTGGGTGTTGGTGAGTCGGGGAAAGGTCGTTCTTGGTGGAGAACGGTCATTCCTTGCTTGGTGGTTGGTGGAGTAGGTGAGCTTGGGAACGATCGTTCTCTGGAGAGAACGGTCGTTCTCTGGCTTTTGTCGGCAAGGTAGGTGTGGTGAGGAACGACCGTTCTGTTGAGAGAACGGTCGTTCTCCGTGGTCGTTCTACACCAAGAACGGTCGTTCTCTTCAGTTGGTCCTTTTCTCGTGTTTTCCACATTAACTCGACTCGAACATGTCCGTAAACGCCAAACTCCTTCGGAACTCCATAAAATCTGTAAAAAGACTCGAAACAATAGAAAAGACTCGAAAAACTAACGAAAGATGCAAATCAAAACTCAAACCGAATACTAAAAACAAATCAAAATACGTTAAAAATACATAATATCAACTCTCCCCAACTAAAACCTTTGCTTGTCCCAAAGCAAAACTAGAGATCTTACAAAGTGGAGAGGTTTGAAAAACGTGTGAATCTCGTAAAACTTATAGGACCATACTCTAAATCAATTGCCCATAAACCGCATTCGCAAGGTTCAGATCAAACCGTACTTCATTGTACTTCTCCATAACCGTGGTAAATAAGTGAAGTCTCATGATCAAGCAGAAATTAATATTTAACATTCATTATCAAATGCGTGTACTCTCACAAAGGGAATATCTAACACGTTATGGTCTAGGTAACAAGGTTGGTATTTGGTGGCTCAAGTGTTTCGGTTTCTTTTGGCAGTACAAACGGATGCAAATCATTATGCAAAATCACAGTGAGACACGGACCAATTAGGAGGTACACAACTCTCCTTAACTATAATCCTTCTACTCTTATTTGACTGAGTCACAAACAAGAACATGATTTCTTTTGAAATTTAACGATATTACATTAACTTTCCCGGTTCCTTCTGTTATCTTTTCTGTAATGCTAATAATGCTATTTTTATTCTTCTCTTTTTTTTTTTTTTTTTTTTATATCGGAGAATGGAACCGGTTAGTCTCTAAGATCTGCATCAAAAGAATTTCAACGATGTAAGCTTATTTCTTGAATGTGAATACAATCTTCTACCCATTAAAAGTTCATCCTCTTTTGAAACGAAAATTTTCGATGAATATATTCAAAAAGAGATAACTTAAACACATCCCATGAGTTTAATCAGAAATAGACCACCTATCTAGACACAGACCTAAAGAAAAGTTGTGTCGGTCCGTATACTCCATAGTTTTTGCACATGAATGCAATGACAGTAAACGAAAATAAGTGGGTTTCAACATGGAAATGGTAAGGGTGTGGTACTAGACTAAGGATAAGTCTAGCCATTTGGAGTTAGCAAAGATTGGTAGAAATGATGCAAAGAAAACTCCAAATGTAAAATCCAATACATGATTATCACCCCCCTAAGTGAGATAAATTAAGTCCATATTAAGTTCCAATAATTCGATTAAGTTCAGATGATTTGAGAAATTCACTAAATGATCAAGTTATGGATTTTTCTGCGTTTCCAAACTATCCTCAAACAATGCTAAGCAGTCGTAAGGCAATGACATCGAACATGTTGCAATTCCAAAAAGTTAACAAATTCACACATAGTTTTGACTCGATAAATGTTTTTTTTTTTTTGAAAATTTAAACACACCAAAATAAAACATAAGAAATAAACATCCATAAAGCACACCGTTAGTACACAAATGAATCCCTCCCCCAGACATGTTTTTAACCGTCCCGGTTGAAACAAAACCGAAAGATAAACCCACAAACTCATAAATAAAATAAAAATGTCCTAAAATTAATAATGGATTTGACAGTGGTGTGGGGACAAGAAAACTTACCTGAAGACGTGCACCCCATTCAATTATTTTTTTTTTTTCGTGGAGCACCCTGGCGGAGCAGGTGCTCGGAAACAGATTTGGGGTGCTCGCTCGTTTTTTTTTATTATTATTTTTTTATTCAACTGAAACAAAGAAAAACAAAACCAAAAATCAATAGCAAAAGAAAATAAAAGAAAAACACTTACCAGTGGGTTGCCTCCCACCAAGCGCTTGGTTTAAGTTATTAGCTTGACTTCTGAGCACAAGCGCTAATCATGAGAATCAAAAGGCTGAGCCAATGCACCTTTGGTCCTTCTCTTATTGGGACAAGAAACAAAGTGTGCAAAAAGGCATACAATTGTCCAAAGGAAATAGACAATATTCTCATCAAGGAAGTTTACTACAAATGTAGCATGTATCTTCAAATATTCCTTGACAGTGAGATGTTGTTGAGAATCAAATGCATTCGATGGAAAGATATAATCAACTTTAGCTTCAAACGAGTTTGTCACAAAATAGTCAACTTTATCTCCATCAATCTTATAAAATACCACATTCTCATTCTCATCATCATTCTCAACCTTAGGGTTCTCTATCTCATCCAAGATCTTATCTAAATCAAATTCATCCCCTAGGTCAGATTTTTCAAGAAGCGATCTAGATTCCTCTAGCAATAAAGAGTTAAGCTCGAGATTATGATCATTCAAAACACAAAGATAACTAGTATTAAAACATATTTCATGATAATCTCTAGCAAACTTTTCTACTCTTAAGGCATCTAGTCTTTGCGTCTCACATATCAAATCAAAGCATTCATCAATGAGTATGGAGGAAGGTGAATCATAAGCTACATCTCCAATAGAAGGCATGTGACTATCCTCAAGATCTTGAAATTCAAAGGCTAAATCGGATGTACCTTGTAATTGGAATGGTGGAACCCAATATATTACCTCCTTAAGTGACTGGGCTACCATTATCTCATCAAACGTAAGCTCTCTTCCTTCTAGTACTGCCCGATGTGACATGAGGTTCATCTGGATCATTACTGCTAGGTCACTCCTTGTCAGCATTGGATTTTCCACACAAAGCTTATCCAACTCCACTCTTTGTTCTGGTGTAAGTATGTTCTCATCAAAAGACTCATCTTGAATGTATTCTTCAAATGTGTCCTCCTCTTCTTGTGGCCAATCATTGTAGTCCATGGCCATCAAAGTTAG
Organism: Isatis tinctoria; assembly: GCA_010577795.1. Classification (NCBI taxonomy): domain Eukaryota; kingdom Viridiplantae; phylum Streptophyta; class Magnoliopsida; order Brassicales; family Brassicaceae; genus Isatis; species Isatis tinctoria. Next base: position 23,767,086 of record CM021250.1, read on the forward strand.
TAAAAGTTAGTGTCTTAGACTAGAAATTTCGCCGAAAACCAAAGGTGAAAATTTGGTCCCCGGCAACGGCGCCAAAAACTTGATACACGAGTTTTAAACCCTTATTTCCTACTGCAAGTGCACAGCATACGAAGTAGTATATAGGGGTCGATCCCACGAAGACCAGTTTCACACTTTGATCTAATGAGCTAAATCAAAAGCTAAGACAATTCAATTATGTTTTTGGTTTTGTAAATAGCAAGTAATAAAAGCAAAATCGGTTGTAAAGATAATATTAAACAAGCGTTACGTCAAGGAATATCGCAGGAGATTCAGAGCAAAGGATCAAACAACTATTCAGGGAGTAATTAAGCACAAGTCTAGAACTCAAACATAAAGATAATATCAATCCACTCTCGTGGTACCAATATCTTTGTCTATCAACCTAGAATTCCTAACTCTCGCTGGTACTAGAAATCGTAGACAAGCTTTAAGATCAGGTTTAATATGTTCACAATTCTCCAATACATCTACTCTCGCAGGTAATGAATAAATTGCTCACCAATGTTCTTTCTAGCAACCTAGCAACTCTCGCTGTCTAAGTTAACCTGACATCAATGAATCAAGTGATCAATTCGATCCAAGCATTAAGGATAACAAGGGTGAAGACATCGATTTGAATAGCTTATTTGTGTTTAACCCTAAAGCTCATGAATTCCTTTGACAAACCTTAACCTAACTATGAGATCTACTCAGACATAATTAAAGAATAAGAAAACAAAGAGATTATAGAGTTCATCATAAAAGCTTGAATAGATAATAAAAGCTGAAAATAACTTAATAAGAACTTAACAAAATATAAATATAGATAACAAAAGCTGGAATTAAACTTATAAGAACTGGATTAAAGCATAAAGATAGATAATAAGAACTGAAAATAAACTAAATAAAACTTAATCAAAGCATAAATGTTTAAAGCTTAAAAGAGAGAAGAAGCAATGTTTAGAATCTAGAGAAGAGTGGGAGAAGAAGATGGTGTGGTTTGAAGCATCAAGAGTGAGTCCATTATATAGGCCAAGGTGTAGGGGAGTAGGTAAGACGGGGAACGACCGTTCTGGAGGAGAACGGTCGTTCTAGTTGGTCGATCGAAGTAGGTGGGTATTGGTGAGTCGGGGGAACGGTCGTTCTTCGTGGAGAACGGTCGTTCCGTGCTTGGTTGTTGGTGGAGTAGGTGAGCTTGGGAACTATCGTTCTCTGGAGAGAACGGTCATTCTCTTGCTTTTGTCGGCAAGGTAGGTGAGGTGAGGAACGACCGTTCTGTTGAGGGAACGGTCGTTCTCCGTGGTCGTTCTACACCAAGAACGGTCGTTCTCTTCAGTTGGCCTTTTTCTCGTGGTTTCCACATTAACTCGACTCGAACATGTCCGTAAACGCCAAACTCCTTCGGAACTCCATAAAATCTGTAAAAAGACTCGAAACAATAGAAAAGACTCGAAAAACTAACGAAAGATGCAAATCAAAACTCAAACCAAATACTAAAACCAAATCAAAATACGTTAAAAATACATAATATCAGTCTTCACCTTGAGCTTCCAACTCGAATATCAGCTGCTTAATGACTTTAGTACCTGCCAAAGGAATAGACTCACATTGCTTGACTTGGCATTGCTCATCTTGTAGGTTTATTCGAGCAAAATCTTTGACGAGGTCAGGTTCCTTAGTTGAGTTCTCTTCTTGTGGTTCTGGCCTCAAACATTGGAACTCGTGGGTGTTGATGAGTGCAGCTACAGCTCCACTGAACCCTTCTCGGAGTCGTGTACTCTTGGATCGAGTCATGGGTGAATCTTTGACAATAGGAATGATCGGTTCTAGTTGGTCTGGTTGCATGTCCACATCAAGCATGCTCAATCTCGAGAAGTCGACGAAGGTGGAGGTGACGACGGTTGTATCAGCGAAGGCACCGAAAAGACTCACGGCATCAGAGGAGGAGGAGGAGGGACAAGAAAATTCACCGGTCCTGCCATGGAGGTCACTACACTATGGTGGCTTTGCTAACTCCACGATTGTTGATTTCACGATTTTCTTTGAAATTTCGCCATGGCAAGTGAAAGTTCTGAAATTTTTCTCTGGATTTCAAATCTGTCAATCTCAGTAATCTTGGTTTGATTTTTCAGTTTCTGGTTGTGTTCTCTAGTTTATACTCATTTGGCAAGGATAGCTTGATGAACATGAATGAATACGAGGAGATTTTGCTTTGTCTATTTGTTGTTGCAAGGTTTTGTTTTGTGTTCTCGACGGAAAGTGGTTTTTCTTGGTCCGATTTCTTGCAGAGAGGTGGACGAGCTTCGCAGAAGAAATTTGAAGAGATGATAGACGCGGGTCATGGTGAGGAAATTTGATAAGAAATCTCCCAAGGAGTCGGCAGTCTAAGGTTGAAAACTGGATAATGCTTGTAAAACAAGGTGGTGAAAACGAATGGTCGCACAGAAGGTGCGGAAGACTTCTGATATACCGGTTGATCCCATGGATATGATGCACCAAGACGGATCGAAATGGATCGAAGGGTCGCACAAGAGTTGTGGAAGGCTCTTGATATACCCGACTCAATGCCCTAGGATATGAGTCACCTAGATGACAAAGAGGTTTTGATCAAGGATATTACACACATCAGATCAATGGATATTACACACCATCGACAAGAATAATGAGTTAACCACTCAAAAGGTTCCAAAAATAACAAACTACTCTCTGATTTATTCTTTGCACGATATTTTGCTTAAATAGAATACAAATGTGTAAAAATAGAATAAATGTGGTGGAAAACAAGGCTACTCGAAACTAGAACAAAGACAACAGACTTAGACTAGAAATAAAGATAGTTTGAATGACTCTTCAACTCTAAGTGACTCTTGATCTGATTAAATCCGCCTTGCCCTTTTGGAGTTGGCAAGTGGGCTTCGGAATTGAGCTTCTCTATTGGACCAAGATTGTAGAAAAATTCGGTTTGTGGCCTAATTCCATCTTGTCTGGTCCGAATCTTCGTTGAATGCTCGGAGGTCTGAATTCGCGTAAGCTGCAAAACACCCAACTTGTAAATGGCATAGCTCCTTCATATGAACTCGGTTTGATCAAATTCTTCTTCGAGGAGCTTTGTCATTGAGATGAGAAAATTTTCCAAGTACTTTCAAGGGCAGAAACATCTTTGTTTAAAAGATATGATTCCAACAATGAACGGATATCATTTCTGATTCTCATAATCATATCAAAAGTGAACATGGAGAAGCTGATGTTGATGCAGGAAATGAAGTGGCAGAGCCAGATGCTGCAACTTCTGGTTGATTTTTCTCGATCACTTTAGCTTTAGATATGAAGAAATTTCTCCATCGAATGCTATTAATACATGCTTTGTTTTTTTTTCTTCTTTACCCTTGTGTTTTCTCATCGTGTTTTTTTGTTAACCACAGACAATTTTAAGTTATTTATAGAAGATATCTGACGCTTTGATACACATTCTTGGCCAGAGTGACAGAGGCACTGAGTATTGAGCAGATGCAAAATCAACCGTGAAAATGACTGAGGTTTCCTGACACAAATTTGAAACAAGAACATAGATCCTCCACATAATCAAAACACATCAGAAACCTAAGTACAAAGAGTAGACTTCGATCTGAAGTCTAGAAACCTAAGTATAAAGAGTAGACTTCAATCTGAAGTCTACTACTAGTGAACTAACTGTAAAATGAAACAAGAAATCTGATTCAGTCATGCATATAACAAATAAACATGTCAAGCTTGTGAGAGTCGAAATTAACACAATCTAAACTTATTATTTATGGAGGCCCGAAAACTCTATTTTATAAGAACAAAAAGGCTTGTGGCTCCCTCTTTTGGGCTTTTGGCTTGACATTACTATGTAATTCGTAGTCTTTGGTGTACCTCGAAGATGCGTATGGTTGAAATTTCAAATAAAACAATAGACGACAAAAAAAAAAGAACAAAAAGGACAGAAACTATAAAAAGATGATTTTATTAGATATTTTTAAGTACAAGAAAATTCGTGAATGCTTAATGTCTTATATCACAAAAGCTCTTATACTCGGAATGTGATGCCTTCAAGTCTAATACAAGCATGCATATATATACTAGGAGACCTAGGGTGCTAAAACTCATTGTTAGCGATGTGGGACAATGCGACTTATTCCCAACCGCCGACTTGGCTTATTAGGTTTCGCTTACAGCCCAAAACTTTTGTCAGTCCGCTTGCGTGACTTTAATCTCGTCCTTCACTTTAGTTGGGCTCTTTTCCAGCTTTAATAAATATTTGGATAATGTTTTAACGCATAACTCCAAGTAGAGAACGCTTCGAACCAAAAGTCGTCGAGACAACTTTACAATCCAACCATTTCTTATTTTGAACCCAGCCGCCCGTTTCTTGTTTTGAACCCAGAGCTTTTGTTGTAAAGTATCGTGCTTCCGTGGGAGGATTGTTTCTCAATTGGTTCCGCTCGATCGGAGGCGAAGATGTTGCGATGTCCAATGCCGGCTTGATCGAGAAGGAGGCTGTCGCAATCGGAGTGGATGATCTTGCCGGATCAAGCGAGGCGGTTTCTGGGATCTTGGACATTGCAATGGTTAAGGCGTTCGGTCGGATTCTCGATTTCGTAGTTTCTATTCTTTGTTTTTCGTTTACCTTTTTCTGAGTTTTCGTTTCTTCGGTTTTTGTTTGGGCTTTTTGCTTTGGGATTTTTGTTATGCCAGGCAAAATTCCTGGTCTGGTTGATTTTTTCTTGTTTCAAGATTTTAATGAGAAAATGCTTTGATCATCTCTTCTGCCGGTTCATGGCTTGATTTTCTCGTTTTAGATCCCGAGTAACATGCTTGCTTTTAGGCAAAGATCCCGAATGCTTTATTTTGGTAATGCAGTCCACCGTGGTCCTAAGAGGAGGTGAAGGGCGGCTGGCTTCTGAGGAAGATGGGCGGCTAGCCCTTCCAAGGAGGATGGGCGGCTGGCCCTTCCAAGGAAGACGGGCGGCTAGCCCTTATCTTGAAAGTGGACAGCTGGCCCTTCCAAGGAAAATGGGCGGCTGGCCTCATTCCTTTGCTCGTAGTTTGCTTTGGGGCTTTTTTTTCTGTTCCAAGTTGGGTCGATTAGGGTGCTATATCGGGCGCCGGATCAAAGTACTTAGGAGATTTTCCTTTTGTATTGTCAGACCAACGAGGTGGACTGATGGGGTTTAGAGTTTGGTTTAGTTGCTAGTTTTGTGAACGAGTTTATGATCTCATACCATGCGCAGTTTGGTACTTCGTTACGAGATGTATCAAGACCAGCTTTCCTTGTTAGCGTTTACTGGATTTGGCAAGCTCATTTCGCGGTTTACGCCCCGTAATATCCCAATCTACGGAACCCTCATGAAGATAAGCTTAAACAGAATACCACCCGGACATTCCCTGCATTACAGACCAGGTTGTGCCCTTCGGATATTAATCCGCAAAATTTGTATAGCGCGCTACTTATATCTGCTTCAGGATGTTGAAAGAACCATGGTTAGTGAGTCGCCTTGTTGTGATCAGCAACATACGGTAATAAGTATGCCAAGAGGCGAAATTTTGTGTATACCAAGTGGAGAAATTTTAGGGAGTATACGTTTATACGGACCCACTCCCCCCTTAAAAAATTGAAAGGGAAAATAGCTGAACACATCGAAGGACGAGCTGCCTACGTAGTTCGGTTTACAACGATTTTGATTATCTAGTGGTAGTACTTATTTAGGTGCATTGCATTCCATGTACTTGGTACGGGTTTTTCCTCCTTGTTTGTAAGTTCATATGCTCCTGGGCGAACCACCTTCTTTATCGCCTAGTTTTTCTGCATTCAGCTCTCCAGTATTCTGGAAAAAATTTCGGAGGACGAGGTCACCTTCCTTGAATTTACGGCTTCGAACATTGGTGTTGTAATACTTCGCGGCTGCTTGCTGGTAGTTTTGGTTTCGGACAAGTGTGTCGTCTCGCTTTTCGTTTTTTAGGTCCAGCTCGTCAAGCATCATCAGATGGTTCAAGCCTTTTAGTCCGTAAAGGAGTCTTTGCCTGACTCCAGGAAAACCGACCTCTGATGCAAATGGTGTTTCTCCCGTTGCTCGTCTCGGGGTTGTACAGTGAGACCATAGGACTCTTTCGAGATCGTTTGCCCACCATCCTTTCTTTTCCCCGAGGCATTTTTTTAGTCCGTCCTCGATTGTCTAGTTAGCTGCCTCGGCTTGGCCGTTGACTTGCGGGTAACATGGGGTTATACTTGCTTAGTCGTAGCTTCCACTTCTCTCAAAATCCTTCGAAACGAGCAGAGATGAATTAGCAGCTGTTGCCAGTAACGAACTCGTACGAAACTCTGTTCCTATATATTATATTCTTCCAGACAAAGTGCTCTACTTGAGCATCCTTGATAATGGTGTAAGAATACCCTTTGACCCACTTCGAGAAGTAGTCTGTTAGGACGAGTAGGAATCTCTTCTGCTTTGAGTTATGCATCGGTCCCACGATATCCATTGACGACCTCATAAACGGGTATGGTGCCGAGATTGATGAGAGAGACTCTACGAGTTGATGAATAATTGGTGCATGCCTTTAACACTTCTAGCACTTGAGGGCAAACTTCTCGCAGTCTTTCATGGCGCTTGATTTTGATTCGAATTCTCTTCCTCCGGAATGGTTTCCGCACGATCCGCTGTGGACTTCTTCCATGATTCTTCTTGCTTTTCTGCCTTCTACACAGGTCATCAATTGTCCGAATAGCCTCCACTTGAATACGTTTCCGTCGAGTAGGATGAAGCGGGCGGCTTGAGCCCTTAGTTTGCGTGCCGCCACTTTTTCTGCTGGGACTTCTCCGTCCATGATGTAAGATCGTATTTGGCCCATCCAATCGCGATCACAGCCGTATTCTTCTTTTGGGTCGGTCGTGAGTTCTTCCTACGGGGGTTCTTCTTCCTCGTCGCCTTCCGGCAGTTGTATAAGGTTTGCGACTCGGGGCGGATCGATGCTTGGTTGTTCGATGAACTCGACGGGAATGACTCGTCTCTCTCCTGGGGCTGAGGTCGATGCTAGGGCCACCAACGTGTCGGCTGGGGCATTCTCTCCTCAGGGAATTCTCGTGAGCTCAAACTTTCCGAATTGTTTCGCCAGGTCTTGGACGATTTTGAGATAAGCTTCCATCCGATCGTCTCTTGCTTCGTAATCTCCGCTGAACTGGTTAGCCACCAGCTTGGAGTCACAATACGCTTGGAGGTTTTGGATTTTGAGGCTGAGGGCAAGTCTCAATCCCGCGATCAAGGCTTCGTACTCTCCTCGTTCTTGGAGGTGTTGAAGAGTAATCGGAACGACTGCTCGAGGATTTTTCAGTTTGGCGATGTTAACCGCACTCCAACTCCCGAACCCTGCTTTGATGATGAGCAGTCTGCGTGAAGTATCCAAACCGAGTTTGAAATTGGCTCCTCGACATCCGAGGTTGGTAGTTCGACCAAGAAATCCACCAGAACTTGAGACTTGGTGCACGTTGTGCTTCGGTATTCGATATCGTACTCGCTCTGTTCCACTGCCTATTTTGCTAGCCGTCCTGACTGACTTGGACTGTGTAGGATCGTTCTGAAGGAAAACTTGTAAGTATGATGATCGTGTGTGATTGAAAATATAGTCGCAACTTCCGAGCAGACATTACCACCGCCAAGGCCGCTTTCTCTATCAGCGCGTATCGAGTCTCCGCATCCGTCAAGATCTGGCTCACGTAGAAGATAGGTTTTTGCACGTCACAATCCTCTCTTATGAACACTCCGCTCACTGCTGTTGATGACACCACCGTGTACAAGAACAGGGGCTCTCCTTCGGTTGGTTTCGACAGGACGGGCGGACTCGCCAGGTATTTCTGCAACTCTTGGAACGCCTGCTGGCACTTCTCCGTCCATTCAAACCTCTTGTTTCCTTTGAGGGTGTCGTAAAAGGGCAAGCATTTGTCCGTTGATCTTGAGATGAATCAATTCTGTGCCGCGACCCGTCCGTCAGCCTTTGGATCTCTTGTTTTGTTCTTTGCTAGGCCATCTCTATCAGGGCATTGATTTGGTTTGGGTTTGCTTCTATTCCTCGATGAGTTACAAGGTACCTGAGGAATTCTCCTGACGCCACTCCGAATCTGCATTTTTCTGGGTTTAGCTTCATATTATGCCAATTAAGCTGCTCGAAACATTCCCGTAAATGTTTCACGTGATCTTTTTCTTCTATAGACTTCACCAGCATGTCGTCGATATAGACTTTCGTCATCTTACCGAGCTGTCCAGCGAACATCTTGTTGACGAGTCTCTGGTAGGTTGCGCCAGCGTTCTTCAATCCGAATGGCATCACCTTATAGCAGTATATCCCGCGATTTGTGATGAACGCAGTTTTGTCTCGGTCGTCAGGTCTCAACATGATCTGGTTATTCTGGAAAATGCGTCCATGAAGGATAGCATTTTGTTCGCGGCCGTAGCCTCGACTAGTCGGTCAATGTGCGGTAGCGGAAAACTGTCTTTTGGGCATGCCTTGTTTAGATCCGTGAAGTCGACGCAGACTCGCCATTTTCCATTCTTTTTCATCACTACCACCGGATTGGCAAGCCAATCGGGGTATTTCACTTCCATGATGGACCCGAGTTTAAGCAATCTCTCCACTTCATCGTTCACCGCTTGGGCGTGACCGAGTTTTCGTCTTTTATGCTTCACCAGAACGTTGGGTCCACGTTGAGTTCATGGCTTGTGATGCTGAAGTTGATTCCGGGCATGTCTTCCCCTACCCAGGGAAATGAACCGTCGTTTTCCTTCAAAAGAGTGATTAACTCCGACTTGATTGGTTCTTCCAAATTTACTCCGATCTCCGTACACAGCTCCGAGTTCGTCTTGTCTATGTTTACCGAGACCACTGGTTCGCACGGGGGATCTTTATCCGTCTTCCGAGCTTCCTCGATCTGCAGTTGTGCTCGAGTTTCGAAAGCTTCCGTTCTTCTTTCGTCTTATTGGGTTTCGTTTGGGGGTCGGATTTGGTCACCGGCCTTCTCAATCTGTGCTCCTTTAAGAAACAAATCTGAGAGTCTTTTTCTCGTCCCCATATCGTCTTGACTCCGGACGGGGTCGGGAACTTCAGGCAGAGGGGATAGGTTGACGGGATGGCCTTCATTGTGTTTAGCCATAGTGTCCCAACGATCGCGTCGCAGATTTGAGGGCAGTTTATCACAGAGAATTTCGTGTTTTTGTCCACTCCTTTTGCTTTCACAGGGAGTTGTTTGTCCCTATCGTCATTGTTGTCTTTCTGGAGAAACCAGTCAATGGTTTTGGATGGGTTATGAGATGCCAGGTCCCAGTGTTCATCCTCCGAAGGGTTTCAAGGAATATGACGTTCACCGTTCCTCCCGTGTCGACTAACACTCTCAGTATGTCATGGCCTCTGATCGAAAGATTGATGACGAGCAGATTGTTGTGCGGGTGATCTATTTCAGCCACTTCTCCTTCTCGGAAAGTCATCGTTCGGCCGCGGTTGCCGCCCGTCAAACTCCAGTCCATCGTTTCTTCGGCCATCGTCTTCCTTTTCTATCCTCTCGTTCTTAGGGTTTAGAATATTTCTCGTCCCCACAAATGGCACCAATCTGTGAGAGTCGAAACTAACACAATCAAAACTCATTATTTATGGGGGCTCGAAAACCCTATTTTATAAGAACAAAAATGACTGAAACTATAAAAAGATGATTTTATTAGATATTTTTCTGAAGTACAAGAAAATTCGTGAATGCTTAATGTCTTATATCACAAAAGCTCTTATACTCGGAATGTGGTGCCATTAAGTCTAATACAAGCATGCATATATATACTAGGAGAACTAGGGTGCTAAAACTCCTTGTTAGCTATGTGGGACAATGTGCCTTATTCTCAGCCGCCGACTTGGCTTAAAGGGCTTCGCTTACAGCCCAAAACTTTTGTCAGTCCGCTGCTTGACTTTAATCTCGTCCTTAACTTTAATTAGGCTCTTTTCCGGCTTTAATCAATTTTTAGATAATGTTTTAACTCATAACTCCGAGTAGACAACGCTTCGAACCAAAAGTCGTCGAGACAAGTTTACAATCAGACCGTTTCTTGTTTTGAACCCAGCCACCCATTTCTTGTTTTGAACCCAGCCGCCCATTGCTTGGTTTGAACCCAGCCGCCCATCTTTTTGAGTGAGTTTCGGCGGCTGCCCGGAGAAGAGGACTTGGGCGGCTGGCCTGAGTAAGAGGCTTGGGCGGCTGGCCTTGAAAAGAAGACTTGGGCGGCTTGCCCTGAGTAGGAGGCTGGGGGGCTGGCCCTGAGTAAGAGGCTTGTGCGGCTGGCCTTGAGTAAGAGGCTTGTGGGGCTGGCCCTGAGAAGAAGACATGGGCGGGTGGCCCTTAGCAAGAGACTTGGGCGGCTGGCCCTGAGTAAGAGGCTTGGACGGCCGACCCTGAGTAATATGTTCTGTCTTTCGGCATCAATCTCCGAGGAGTGGGTTTTGTCCCCAGTCAAACTCACAGACAAGCAGATAGGTTGGCTAAACCTAACGTATGAACAAGAAAATCTTAAGAATTCATTCAAAATATGCTACAATTACAACTTTGAAAAAAATCATCCAGTAGTAGACTTCTATATGAAGTCAGAAGAGTACACTTCAGAGTGAAGTCTACTATTAGGCGGGGAACAAAATTAAAGGGGATTTTCAGAAATACCACTTTGGGGCAAAATAGGAGTGGGCCCATACCACTTCTGTCTCTCGGGATTGTGGTATTTTTGAAAAATGCACACCACAAAGTGGTATTTCTCAAATTTTTCCAAAATTAAATAGGCGGGAAACAAAATAAATTGGCGGAAAAAGAAATTAAGTAGGCTGAAACAAAAATAAAATTGGCGGGAAACGAAATAAAATAGACTTCATTTTGAAGTCTACAATTTGTGAGTTAACTTCAAAATAAAACAAGAAAATTGATTCAGCCATGCATATAACAAATAAACATGTCAAACTATTACACAAGCAAATAGGTTAGCTAAACTTACCCATGAACAAGAAAATCATTAAAATTTGTTCTAAATATGCTATATAATCTAATTAATTTTAAATATCAAACCAAACACTAAGTTTGTAAATCAAAAAGCTACCTAAATCAAAAGCAAAGTCTAATTAAATTCCATAACACCAAACAACATAAACTCTCATGATTTTTTTTCTTCTTCTATCTTGGTGCTAGAAACGTTTTTGGTTTTCATTTCTTGTTATAATAGAATGATGATTTAAAAACAGTTTATATAGTCTTATTTATTATTTAAAAAACATATAAACATTACACTAGAGACAGATGTAAATCATACTAGAGAAAGACATAATCAAACTACAAAGAATAGACTTGGATGTGAAGTCTACTACAAAGTGAGCTAACTGCAAAATGAAACAATAAATCTGATTCAGCCACACACACACAAGCAAGTAGGCTTGGTAATACTTACCCATGAACAAGAAAATCTTAAAAATTCGTTGGAAATATGCTACAATTACAGCTTCAAAAAAATCATACAATGCTAGACTTCTATATGAAGTCAACGACGCAGACTTTGGGTGAAGTCTACTCAAACAGGTTATTTTGTAATTGCCAATTTAGGAAGGGAGACTTCACCCGAAGTCTACTCAAAAAAATGAGTCACTTCTGCAATTGACCAAAATTTGGCTTTGTTAAATAGACTTCTACGAATTTTCCTGCGTAGACTTCGCTAAGACGTCTACTCCCGAGTAGACGTCGGGTGAAGTCTACTCGCGTTGACCAAAGTTACGATTTTAAAAAATAGTAGACTTCACGTGAAGTCTCCTGATTTTTAGATAATTAGTAAACTTCGGGTGAAGTCTGCTCTTTTAAAGACATTATTGGTCAATGTTTTGATGTTTTCGTCAAACCCAAAAGTAACCCAGTAGACTTCGCTGTGAAGTCTATTATATTGGGGAATCTCTGGACAATTGCACTACTAACCTCACTTTAACATAGACTTTTGGTCGAAATCTTCTCCCAAAAAGCCCTCTTTTGGTCAAATGCAAAACTAACTTGGCCAGTACGAGGTAGATATGTCATCAATTAACTCTGAATCCTTGATGTTTTCGTATATTTGGAACAGCACAAAGTTGTCCCTAAAACAGCATGATGTTTTACGGAAACAGCACGATGTTTCCGAAGGAACCTATGAAGACAAAACGACTTAGTTTTTATTTTGTAATTTTTGCACGAAACGTAATTTCCACTCAGAGTTTCTGTAATCTTTCTTGGAAAATACGAAGTGTAATTCCAATGATCGGAAGAGTGTAATGAAGTCAGCTCGGGAATGTTGATCAACTGTTTCAGAAGATAGGCTCCTGCTAGGCCAAGATCAACATTCCAGCTTGGCTTCTTACCTCGGAGAATACTCAAAGATTCGAATTGTACAAGACTCGTAGAAAACTCAGTTCGGCAGACTTTTGACTAAAGGTGCTGAGCTGAATGCCATGAATTCAGCTCGGCATGTTTCTTGCTTGAAGGAACCGAGCTGAATGCCATAGATTCAGCTCGGCACGTTTTGGCTTGGTGCTGCCGAGCTGAAAGTCACGAGTTTGGCTCGGCATGCTCTGCTAGATGCTGCCGAGCTGAATGCCATGAATTCAGCTCGGCACAACACTGAGTTGATTCAGCTAGGCATGTTTTTGGTCTTGGAAGGAGTTGTTTTTCGTATAAGTTTGGTTAGATTAGTTTCCGTACATTTCAGTTCGGCAATGCTCAATCCTGGTCGGCACAAGGCAAGATCGAGCTCGGCGTTGCCTAGCTGAGTTCAGGTCGACACACTTAGGAAGGATTCGATGTTGGCACGTTTTTAGCTTAGCTCGGCCAGTTTTCAAAAACTCCAGCTTCGCCAGTTTTCGCAAAGTTCAGCTCGACCAGTTTTCGCATAGTTCTGCTCGGCCGGTTTCCGCAAAGTTCAATATGGTCGCACTGGTTTTTCTTTGCTCTTTTCCTATGAACTTATGATTTATACGGATAAGGGAATTGACTTGTAAATCCGTATCTTCCGATTCTTAGATCCGCTTTGATGTTTAGAGATTTATAGCCATTGATCTCGAGAGTGTGTGTTTTGACCCCAATAGTTAGCCCCCCAGCTCGTTAGTCTATGTATTTATGACGACGAGGTTGAAGTTATGTAAATTCGAGGTTAAGGGCTACAATGTTGTCAAGTCGATAATTTGATTCTGTTTCGGGAATTTGATAGTTTTTCTGAGACGAAGACTGTTTCAGAAAGTGTTTTTTTTTTCTGAGTCGAGACAAAGATTGTTTTGGAAAGTGTTTTTCGGAGTTAGTCGAGGCAAAGACTATTTCAGAAAGTATTTTTCCTTAGTTTTTCAGCTCGGCATGTTTTGCTATGTTTTGGCCGAGCTGAGTTTTTCAGCTCGGAAGAGTTGTCTCCATGCTTGCCGAGCTGGGTTTTCAGCTTGGCAAGGATTGTTTCCGTGCTTGCCGAGCTGGCTTTTCAGCTCGGCAAGGGTTGATATGCATTGACTGAGCTGAGTCTTCAGCTCGACATTGGGCGTCATGCCTTGTGCCGAGCTGGATTCTAATCTCGGCACTTGTTTTGTTTTGGCCGATCAGTAGTGTTTCGTTTCCGTGTCTGGTGAAGCTTCGGAAATTGTTCATGGACGACTAAACATCAAGCAGTCTCCCATGCACGACTACATTATACGTTTGAAGTACTGTTCACCCTCCCTTCTCTGACTTTAGTTTGAGTTTTGAATTAGACAGGTTGTATCCCACTAATGTGGATCTGTATACCTACGAGCCTTGCCTTATATATTTGTAACTCTGATAATTTAACCTAAGGAGGTAGACTGTATTCTCTCCCCCACTTTTTATCAATGGAGATTCTGAGTTCATCATTTACTTCTTTCACTCTATCCTTATTATTCATATAATCTCTTTCATTTCCGCAAATTCTTACACATAGGAGGTTCCTCCCCCCCATCACCAACCATCTTTGGAGATTCCACCGGCATGGTAGCAGCCTCCACTGTAGGATCCACTTGCCCTTACCTAGTATGATCCTCCGATTCGTCGAGCTTCGTGTTTCCACCAGCACAGAATCATCCCTTGGTCCTTCTTCAATCGCATTTACCTTAACAGAATCATCCATTCGTTCTTCTTCAACCGTATCCACCATGACAGAATCGTCCCTTCGTGCTTCTGCAAAAGTATCCACTGTGGCGGTGCCTTCCTTTTCATACCCACATCCACCAGTTCGTTTGGCGCATGGTACGTGATGGGTGTAGCTGCGAAACTCCCACTATCCTTCCAAGGTAATGACAACACCACAGACGGCATCAGTATTTGGAAGTCATTCTCAAGATCTTGTACACCCTCATCGCACTCGGCCATAGCACCCATGAACTCGCCTTCCTTGTTGATGATCCTTGAATCTCAGAACCGAAGGACATACCCGAACACTTGCGAGAACATGTGTTCTATACCAGAAAAGTCTTCGTGAGTGACAATCTTTTTTTGTGTACTCGTAAGCGTGAATGGAACTCCGATAATTGGACCTTTGACGGTCGTATTAGAACCGCAGCCACAACCGCTATTGCTGTTTGTGCTTGGTTGACCTGCAGATTGTAGAAGCAGAAAAATGTTAGAAGCATCTCTATTGATCCACAGAAGAATCACTATATAAATACCTTTCGGAACAGCTCTCCTTTCGTCGTTGTACTGAAGAAACCCGATGAACCCAGTGATTCCAAGCACAAGTGGTGGCTGAAAAAAAAAAAATTGGCAGCAAAAGCATCGTATTGGTTTAGCAGAAAAAACGATCCAAATTCAAAAAAATAAAGAGTTTAAACAGAATTACAGCAGCATTAGGAAAATGCGAGCCTGAATTAGTTTGAGTTCCTATGGGCAATTCATATGTCCGCCCTGTTGATTTACAGTAATTGAATGATTGCATTCTTCTAGATGTCCCAGACCTACAATTTTAAAACTGAAGATGAATCCGTGGTTCGAGAATTTTAAAACGGAAATTTCCCATAAAGATGACAAACCCGGGGAGTCCTAAAGTTCTGCTTTGAAACGGAAACTGCGAGAGACTTAACGCTTACCGCGGAGATGAGAGGGAGTCGATCGGTCAACGAACGCGAAGAGACAGCCGGAGAAGAAAGGTCTCGCCGGTGGGAAGAAGTACTGAGCGAAAAATATTTTGGGCTTCTATAGGTTTTGGGCCAGAAAATTGGCCTCTACGGACTCCTCTGTAGTTCCGGAACCGGTGGCCGCCTTACGACTTTTGAAGTCCCCCTTAACCATGTCAGCTGATAGCTATAGTGTTTGAGCCTGAAGAAGTAGAAGGTCTCTACGGTCGTCATGGTATTTATCATTGCTGGCCGTGGGAGAGGAAAAGGCGGAAGTAATAAACTACACAGTGGGTTACGAAATATTTAAAGAATTGAGGAGGTGGGAAGGCTCCGGTCTTTACGAAGTCGGTTACGAAACGAGAATGAATGAACTGCGTTGAAGACGTCGGTTGCCGGAAAAGCTGAGAAAGCCGACAGTCAGGGAGGCGCAAAAGCTGAAGACTTTCTCCCGTGCTAAAAAATGAAATGGGCCGAGTAGGTAGGGTTTATGTGATGTTTGGGCCTATACGAACAGGTAATGATCATTTGTAATTTGTGGTTCTCTAACTCTCGACGAAGCCTTTGTAAAAGACAAAGAAGAGATATCATTGGCCACCGATTTATTACGTGGCATTAAGCTGAGGTGGACAGCCTGAAAGTGGTTTGATTCTATCCCTTTTAATTAGTAGGATTCAATATATCTTTGTGCCATTTGCAAAATAATAAATATTTCTCTGTTAAAACTTTTAAAAAATAAATATTAGTTTTCAAATCTTATACCAATATTTTATGATAAATATGAAAATTTTACACGTTATTGTTTTCTTATAAAAAGATAAAATTTTAATATATATGAAACAAATTAAAAGGATAAAATTTATATATCGCCGATAAAAATTAAAATAGAGATAGATATTTGACTTATTTTAATTAGATCTAATGTTGATTCGTCACAAGTTATTAGTTATCCAAAACTTTGCGTTGAATAGAATATTTCATAAATATTAATTAAATACGTAAAAATGGTAAATCTCAAATAATTGTTGGAACAATGTATTAACATATTCAGACTTTATATTAATGCATTTAATTTAGTTGACCAAATCTATCTATAAAATGGTATAAGCTGGTAACCAAAACTATAACAAAATATTAAAGAGATAGCAAAACAAAATGAGTGGTAAAAAGATTGAGGAGAAATTCATTGAAAATAGCATCTCAAAATGCCTAGAGGGTATTTTCGATGAGTCCGATGAACTAGCGAGGCAATGTAATGTTGACGCGGATGTTTTGATCGTCCCTCCTGATGGAAAACCATACATGTTCGAAAGTTCATGCATCAACTCTAGGGTTGGATATTTCGAAAACGTTAATCCGTTTAGAAAAATATCCTCTCTCGCACTGAAGCAAGCTAGGATTATGAAAGAATTGGAATATGAACAACAGCGTGAAAAGGTAAATTTTTCATTTCCATATCGGTTATATAATGTTGCTACTTTAAATTTACGATACAATTGAAACTATTTATTTAAATTAAGCTAGTATAGTAGATTTTTCTTTTAAAAAATTTTAACAACATATAATACATATTTGTCACTTTATTTGTTATCAAATTCTGATAGAATAATAGTTGGAGGAAAAACCCATTATTCATTATATCTTTTAATTATTTAATAATTTGTTTTCAAAATATGAAATATTTTCATAAAATGTAGGTCTTAAAGAAGAGGAAGCAAGAGCTCTTTCAAAAGTACGGGATAAAGGAGATCAAAGATATGAAATTGGAAGAGTTGAGTGCTTTCAAAGATAATCTCAAAGCTCTCCGACAAGATATAAATCATAAACTTACAGAGATCAAGGGTTCATCATCCCAAAATGAATAATGAGAAGAATAATACATGATATAATACGATATATATCTATATATCATATAGTATCAATATGGCTGTTTTCTTTTCCTTTCAAAAATTTTATGGAATAATTTCAGTTTGTTGTAATAATTGACTAATGTCAAATCGTTCATTTTCATCTTTTAATCAAATTTTTATAATAAATTATGTTTTTTCTTTTTTACTATTTTACAGTATGTATCATTGTTGGGGTCGAAATCCCTTCCTCGAAGATTGACAGAACGAGAAGTAAAGATCGAGATCAAATGGAACTTATCCCGAACATGGAACGGACGAGTTAAGGCAAACTGCCCACGATCCATCCAAGACATGAACCGGCGGCTGGGATAAGGCCAGCCGCCGGGTCTTCCTTCATCCACGACCGGCGGCTGGGATAAGGCCAGCCGCCAGGTCTTCTTGGTTCCACGGCCGGCGGCTGGAATGAGGCCAGCCGCCGGGTCTTCCTTCATCCACGGCCGGCGGCTGGGATAAGGCCAACCGCCGGTCTTCTTGATTCCGCGACCGGCGGCTGGAATGAGGCCAGCCGCCGGGTCTTCCTTCATCCACGGCCGGCGGCTGGGATGAGGCCAGCCGCCGGGTCTTCCTTCATCCACGGCCGGCGGCTGGGATAAGGCCAACCGCCGGGTCTTCTTGGTTCCGCGACCGGCGGCTGGAATGAGGCCAGCCGCCGGGTCTTCTTTCACCCACGGCCGGCGGCTGAGATGAGGCCAGCCGCCGGGTCTTCCTTCACCCACTGCCGGCGGCTGGGATGAGGCCAGCCGCCGGGTCTTCTTGACCCATCAACCGGCGGCTGGGATAAGGCCAGCCGCCGGGTCTTCTTAATCCATCAACCGGCGGCTGGGTTAAGGCCAACCGCCGGGTCCTCTTGATCCATCAACCGGCGGCTGGGATAAAGCCAGCCGCCGAGTCTACATGATATACCAACCGGCGGCTGGGATAAGGCCAGCCGCCGGGTCTTCATCTTATACTCACGATCATTTCTCAGTCAAGTCTCATTATCCGAACATCGTCCAGTCGACAAACATAACTCTAAGCCCGAACCGACTCGAAGACTATCCGTTTGCATGTCCTGATTCCAAAAACATCCATAAACATTCCCCGAAAGACCGTGACGAACGTTCAGCTGTCCATGGACCAGTCGCCGAGCACACGGGCCAAAGGAACCGGCGGTTGGCCACAAATACCGAAACCAGCGGCTGGAAGTTCAAACAAAAACAGACGGTTCAAATCTCACAAGTCGTTAAACGCTCGGAACACTGTTCACGCGGGAAAAACAGTTGAAAAACACTATTCATCCCGAGACAAAGTTAACCGAAAAATCGAATTGAGCCTAAACCGAGATTCGGATTACTATTCATCGGATTACTATTCATCGGTTTACTATTCACGGTTCACTATTCATCGGGGGCCGGATTTGGGTCAGAATGCGCGGATGGATCACAGAAGACTCTCGGGCCGGATATCGGGCCCAAAAAGCTTAGGTCGGCGTCTGGGAAGGAAAGACAAGGTCCCACATCGGAAATCTGAAGTCTTAGCCTCCTAGGATTGTCAGTATATATATGTACGCTCATGTAAGGGTTAGATCCATCCCAAGTCCGAGTATTAGGAGTATTAGCAATTTAAGACTATTGAGCTTTTGCTAATTTCCCTTGTACTTTCGGAAAATATCAATAAAAATCTCTCTTTTGCATTTTCGGTCCTTTAGTTCTTTATAAATAGAATTTTCGAGCCCCCACTAAATATAAGTTTTGACAGTGTGAGTTTCGGCTCTCACAGTTTGGCGCCGTCTGTGGGGACGAGAAATATTCTTAACCCTAAGAACGAAAAGGATACGAAACGAAGACGATGACCAGAAGAACCGACGATATCACCAACCAACCGGCCGCAGCCGCCGGGACATCCGCCGAGGGAGCTATCGGGATAACCGCAACCTCCGCCAGTGCGCTCACCCGATTCGCAATGCCGATCGAGGACCCGATCATCACGGACACAGCCAATGGTAGCCGAAATCGCAGAACGGCAAAACAGACAAGAAAGAACGGCCGCGCAGGAAAGAGCAGCTTCCCAGGAGCTGACGTGTGGCCCCCGGGCTTTCGAAGCAAGACGCCTTATCTTCACCCCGCGAGCGGATCCCCCGGGCCGTCAGAATCCCGATGAGCAGACCCCAATTGGAACAAGGAGAGAACCATCGGCACCACCTCCGCTGCACCGGGAAAGCGCTGCTAGGCGAACCGCCGAACGACCAACTTCCACGGTGACCAACGGTGAAAACCCGAGAGACACCGCAAATGGAGACGACAGGGAGGAAAGCGGAACCGACAACGAAGCTGGAGGTCTAAACGCGGATGAGGAAGAGCTCCGATGGATCGAAGAGCAGGAAAAGGCGGAACGAGAGGCCCGAGCTAACCGATCCGCTAGCCGAAGGGACGAGTTGGACGAGCTCCGTGCCCGTTTGGAACTCACCACAAGTCAGATGAAGGAGGTAAGGTCGCAAGTCCATAAAGCGACAAGTGCCGCCCCGGAAATCGACTGCGTCTTAGAGGAAACGCAAAAAATCCCGTTCACTTCAAGGATCACAAGCGTTAGACTTTCTGATCCGGGAAAAATCCGAATCCCTTTTTACGACGGGACGACCGATCCAAAGGCCCACATGACAGCCTTCCACATCGCTATGGGACGGGCTAGATTCAAACCCGAAGAAAGAGACGCCGGATTCTGCCTCCTCTTCGTGGAACATCTGAAAGGATCAGCCCTGTCGTGGTTCTCGAGGTTAGAAAGAGACTCGATCGACGGTTTCGACCGATTGTCGGCAGCTTTTCTGAAGCATTACTCACTATTCATAAGACAGTCAACATCCGACGCGGACCTCTACTCGCTGTCGCAGGAGCCCGAAGAAAGTCTTCGAGATTTCATCGAAAGGTTTAAGATGATTGTCTCGAAGATTGACGGCCTAAGCAACAGTGCCACGATCAACGCCCTGAAGAAGTCCTTGCTGAAGACTTCAAACTTCCGAAAGGAGATTACCGTGAACCCACCGGTAACCATTCAAGATGCTTTCCACCGTGCTTCCAACTTCGTCATCTACGAGGAAGAAATGAGGGTCCCAGCCGGAAAGCACCAATCATCGAAATTGGTCGCCAAAGGCACGGTGCAACCTTCTAACTTTCCAAACGAGAGAAGAAGTAAGCGAACCAGCCGAGATGAGGAACCCAACCCAGGCGGAGCGCATAACTACCAAATAAACACGGAGAAACCGTATGATGAGCGAAACAAAGGACCGTGGAACACTTGGAAAACTGCAGGACTGTCGGAAGAAGGCTCGCGGCAAAGCTATTAGCCGGGGTGCTCGGAAATGGGGTAACCCTCGAGAGTCTCGGAGCTATCAAAGAAGCTGTTGGCGCCCCGGACGGACGACCTAACCAGGAACGTCTCGAAAGGCCCGACGAAGATACCCCCAAACGGGGAAGGAGACCAAACGGAGACGACTCCGCCGCTAATCGCAGGAGAATCCACATGATCATCGGAGGATCTCAGTATTGTCGAGACACAGTGGCCTCGATAAAGGCGTTCCTAAGATGAGGAGACAAGGAGTCAAACCCGCGGGAGCCGATCACCGAAAACGATGACCGGATCGCCTTCCACGAAAAAGACGCTGAAAGCCTTGACCAACCTCACGACGATGAATTGGTGGTAGAACTGGACATCAACGACCATGACGTCTCCCGGGTCTTGATCGACACCGGAAGTTCGGTGGAAGTCATTTTTCGGGAGACACTTCAAAGGATGAAAGTCGATCCGTCAATGATAAAGCCCAATCCGAGGTCGCTCACCGGATTCTCTGGCGAAGTCACAATGACGGACGGAACAATCCAGCTCCCGGTTCGTGCCGGTGGAATCACGAAAATCGTTAACTTCACGGTGGCAAACCACCCCGCAATCTATAATGTGATAATGGGAACTCCCTGGATCAATTCAATGCGAGCGATCCCATCAACATACCACCTCTGCCTGAAGTTCCCGACAACAAACGGAATCAAGACCGTTTGGGGAAATCAGAAGGAGGCTCGGATCTGTTTTCTGGCGGAACACAAGCTCCGTAATCCGACCATCCCACGTAGAGAGAATCCAAAGAGGAAGAATGAAGACGAAGTCCCTGAACTGGGAAAGAAAGTAAGCAGAACCGAACAGTTCGAGAAAACGGAGGTTCCGCCCACGGAAACAAACCAAGAAGAGACGAAAACTGCCGAGGAAAAGACCTTAGGAACCGTCGAAGCTACAACCGACAATTCCATGACCAAGACTTAACCGTCTTCTTACCACAAAAAAAAAAACAAAAAAAAACGGAACTACGGGTGACTTGATCCCTTTTCGCGAAGGGTACGTAGGCAGATCGCTTAAAAAACTAGTTCAGTTGCCCCTCTCCTTAAAAAAAGGGGGGGAGTGGGTCCGTATATACATACTCCCAAATTTTCGCAAAAATTTGAAAAAGTTTCCGAAATTTGGGACTTAGCATCTCATAACACGTCCAAAATTTGAAAAAGTTTCCGAAAACACCATTCCGGCAGACATCGAGACTCAGCATCTTGAAACTTGATCCGGAAAACCCGAGGAAAATGAACATTGAGACTTAGTGTCTCATAACACATCTTTAACTCAAACTTAAAATCGGATAAATATCGAGACTTAGCATCTCGTAACTTATCCACGACCACCAACCGATCAAAGATATTTCTCCCAAAATACTTAAAGTCCTCTCCAACAAATCCGTCTGTTGCTAGCCACAACAAGACTATCTTTTAAACCATGGTTCTCTCAACATCCCGCAGGGGATAAGACTAGCGCGCAATACAAATTTCCGGATTAACATCCGAAGGGCGTAACCTGCATCCCGCGATCCTGCAGGAAGCACTCGAGACGATGTTTTGATTAGTTTACTTTCACTAGCGCTTCGCATAGGCAAATAGTGCGAAACATAGGACACAAAGTAAACTCTCTAAACCCAGTAAAGCGCCTGACATGGAACACTGGTCAAAGACATCTCGAGAACGCAATATCAAACCGGCTCTGATGCGAGATCTTAAAAGCGTTCAGTCGAAAGAGGGATCTGAACAAACTTGGCCCCCTGCGACAACAAAAGACTGCATTAAACCCAGGAAATACTCGCAAGGATGACATGGTCTAAAGTTCGAGTGTCCGGGATAACACTCCAACGCAATATCAATCAGCTCCGAAACGGGCCAGCTGCCCGTCCTCCGTAAAGAGACGGGCCAGCCGCCTTTCACCCTGCAAAACGGGCCAGCCGCCAGTCCTCCGTAGAGAGACGGGCCAACCGCCCTTCATTCTACAAAACGGGCCAGCCGCCTGTCCTCCGTAGAGAGACGGGCCAGCCACCCTTCGTTTCTACAAAACGGGCCAGCCGCCCGTCCTCCGTAGAGAGACGGGCCAGCCGCCCTTCGTTCCGCAAAATGGGCCAGCTGCCCGTCCTCCGTAGAGAGACGGGCCAGCCGCCCTTCATTCTACAAAATGGGCCAGCCGCCCGTCCTCCGTAGAGAGACGGGCCAGCCGCCCTTCGTTCCGCAAATTGGGCCAGCCGCCCTTCATTCTACAAAAAGGGCCAGCCGCCCGTCCTCCGTTTGAGAGATGGGCCAGCCGCCCTTCGTTCCGCAAAATGGACCAGCCGCCCGGACAACGGGCAAGCCGCCCTTCACTCTACAAAATGGGCCAACCGCCCTCTTGGGAGAGAGACATACAGGCTGTAACACCCCCGAACCGGACTAGACAGGACCGGCCACCCAACAATCAAACAAGAACATGAACCGGCCGACCCTCGCCCTAGCCGACCCGGGAATGCCACAGTACGGGGTTAAGTAACGAGTCAGCTCATTCCAGGACGGAGTCCGAAAACAGAGCCATCCCATTACCTAACTCCGTTTACCTCTTGACTTTGGCCTAAGGCTTTTCAATCCGTACCTCGGTCTTGAGTTGTGATCTAGTTTGGACCGAACTAGATAATATCAGCGGAAGACTCAATATATAAAGTGCAAGGAAGTTTTAAACAGAAACATACTTCATTAACATAATTTTCAGAGTTCTTAAACAACAAAACAACTAAAGTTTACGAAAGACGGATACAAACAAAATGATGTCCACGGATGCTAAAAACCGAATAAGACAATACATGATAGGTTACAGGCCCAAGCCTAAAATTTCCCGCACTTACAAAGCACCACTGGAAAACCGTGATCAGAGCACTGATCCTAATGAGCGCCATGCTAACGGTCCAAGCTAAGGGTTCCTGAAAGGGATAGGACAAGGGAGAAAAGGGGTGAGTAATCAAAAGATTACTCAGTGAGTTTCAGGACTCACCGAGACAAGAAGACAGAGCAATAAACCACCCAAACCCACAAATAAGTAAACAAGCAATCAATCAAGCAAATAGCCGAAGCAACATAAAGTAGATAGCCGAAGCACAAAAACAACGTTAGTAGGTGCGATGGCACTTGGACAACCGCGTTCTTACAACGCCTTCCACCGCGTGGGCACTGAGATCTCAAAGTATGGCGGATCCCCCGTGAACACCCTGCACTTGACTATCACAAAGACCATCAAGCCGGAACATCACAACTCAATCATACACCCCGGCTTGCGGCCAAGGTGCAGATTTACGGTCTAATTCCGCCCTTCCTCTTCCGGAACACCGTCTCCGTACCCCGTCGGGTACACTCGGCCAATTAGGCTGCAACCCCGTCTCTCCGAGTCTTCCCCACCTCTCAGTCCATCGATGCCGTGGAGGGCTTTGGGGATCACGCACACACCGCCACTAAACCGAATCTTTACGGCTCCGCTTCAGTCCGAAAGCTACCCGCAAACGGACTGACTCTACAACCACATCATCACAACTCAACTCCACCTAACAATCTGGTCACACAGCTCTCACTAGCCTGAGACCAAACAAACCCTTCTGTGGTGTTACCTGCACGAAAACGTTAGTTTTACACCACAGAGGTCACCTGCACAACAACTACTAAACAATACACAGAGATAATCACAATCATGCATGCAACCAACAATTAACACAACAAACAATTCACACAACAATCAACATGCAACATTCAATTCAATCAATATTTTTAAATCCCTTTTTTTTTTTAAATTATAACCTTCTTTCAAAATCAATTGAAATAACTTTTTATAAAAATCCAAGTAAAAATCCTTTTTCTTTTAAAACCACATTCAAATACAAATCTTTTATAAACCTCTTGAAAACTCTTTTATAAATCTTTTGAAAACTTCTTTTATAAATCCTTTTGAAAACTCTTTTCTTAACCCACTACCCCATGCAGCCTAAACACTCTAAATCTAACCTAGCCACTCTTAAAAAGAAAAACCTAGAACTACTCGTGCAAAAATCCTTCTCTTAAACTTAACATGCAAACACAAACTAACATGCTATCTAACTCACAACCCTCTAAGACAATCCTAGCAATCTCTAACTAATTACTAACCACCTTAACCAATTTCAAGTTAATCTAACAACCTAGACTCAATTAAAATTCAATTAACTATTAATTAAATTAATTTCCCAAAACCTCAATTTAAACTAAATCCAAATTCTAAACATGCAAAGACTAATTCATTAATATTCTAAAGATCAGATTTTAAATTAATTAATTTCTAATTACTAACTCCTACACATGCAACCATCTAACTAAGAGATCTAACTTAACAACCTCATGCAAAAGAAAATCTATCTATCAACCTAACTTCAAGCTCAAATACACATGCATGCAAAGATCTAACTCAAAAAGGCTATTAAAACCACATGCAAAGCTAAAAGACACACATACTCCTAGACTTACATGCAAGACTCTACACAACTCATGCATGCCCCCAAAACAAGAAAATCCATGCTTTTAAATCAACTTTTATCAAACCAAATAATTTTGAAAACTCAAGGAAAACAAGATCTTTTTCAATCAAATAATTTTTCAAATCCAAAGAACTTCAAAGACACAACTGAAAATCAGATTTGAAAGAAAAGCTTTTGAAAATCAATTGTAAAAGAAATCAAAACCGATTTTTGAGAAAATCCAACAAATCAAAATCAAGAAAAGAAGAAACAAGCAAAGAAATTCTAACCCTGTCAAGCCTACAGCGTTATGTATGAACATAAGGTGCAGATCATGAACAGAGAAAGACAACCACACTGAAACCCACCTTCAAAATCGGATGAGAGAAGGAAGAAGAAGAAGAAGAAGAAGAGCTAGACTCCAACCAACACACAGAAACTCCTAGACTCAGCTCCTCTCTCTCACGCCTCTACTCTCTCTCTCTCTCTCTAAAACTAAAACTTTGGTCTCTTATTTTTGTGGAACAAAGAAAATGTGAAGAGAAACCCCTTATATTTATAGTGGGAGGAGAGAGGAATGTGTGAAAATGAGTTAGTGGAGGGAACTCATATCTGGCTGCCACATAACCCATAGCCATGCTGAAATACCCCCTTCTAGACTCTCCATTTCGTGCATGCAAAGGTACAGCTGGTCCCCATGCAATTTTTCTTAATTAACTCTCTCTTCCTTTGATTTTTCTTGAAAATGCTTGAGTACTAATTGCTTCCTGACATCTGGCCACCCCAAACAGTTGCTGAAGCCCCTATTAGGTAAACAGTAACAGCTTGGCATGCATGGAGTCGAAATTAAGTGCATAGGTTTCCCATCTTGGCTTGTAGTTGCTGGAACTGCTTCATTTAATACCTTCCAGAGATTAAATGCACAACTGTTGATCTACCCAGTCAAAAATCACTCTGTTTCTTTCTGATGCTCCTCTGACATGTCCTTAATGTCTCCACAAAATTTCAGGAGTTTTGGTCGGATGCTTCTCCATTTATGAATTATTTGGCTCCACATGCTTCATTTCGAACCCTCTTAGCATTTACTCCATATATGATGTTTTTCCCAGGAAAAATTCAATTTGCTTCGTGCCAAACCTTCCTACACGTGTCTAGTGTCTTCAAAAAAAATCCCATGATTTAATTGTGGGCAGAACTCCTATTTTTGAATTCAGAACTCCGATTGGTCCTTCTTCTCGCAAAACTGACTTCCACGAATTTTCGTTGTCTCCACAGAATTTTTCTTGACTTGAATCTTTTTGCAATGGCTTCTATGATGTCCTGTGCAGCTACGCTCCAACTCCCATAATTTTTAAAATTGTCCTGACCAGATTTTAAAAATTATTTCTCCTTGCTGCTTTAATCCGCTCTTGACCGGGGTATTACATTCACCCCCCCCTTAAATTGAATTCGTCCTTGAATTCATTGCTCCTTGGGGTCCCTCAGCTTTGTCCTTAAGCTGGATTTCTCTGGACAAACTTAAGCTTCCATTGCCCTGACCAGACCTCTGATCCTTTCCTCCACTTGCTTGAGCATCCTTCACTCTTGTCTTGTTCCCTTTCTGATCCGTCCGGGACTCCTGCTAATCTCCTGTCCTGACTTCTGTTCTGCTTCGGATCCTTCCCCACTCCACTCCTCAATTTTCCACCTCACTCCCATCTCATTCATTCACATTTCTTGTCCACATGGTTTTCTATTGGATTCGGGTCTAAACGAACTCGGGTTTCTACTCAAACCACTACTAAACTCTCTCGAACTTTTCTAAACGCGCAAACAAGCACACAACAAAGATTAGGGTAAGCACCCAAAATTACGTACCTTGGCCCTGGAGAGCTGGCCCTGGTGTCGTCTGCTGCGGCTTCTTCGTTGTGACGGCGGCTGACTGAACGAGTGACCGGTCGATGGTTGATCTCCCACGGCTGGTTCGGACAGACCTTAAGGTGTCTCCCAATCTTCCCACAAATCGGACAACGATGATGGTTAGGGGTCCTTGGTGCCGTTCCCTGAGGACACATGTGCGTGAAGTGGCCAAACTGCCCGCACCGTCCACATCTGACCTGCTCTATCGGAAAGATTCCCTTACGAGCTTGCGATCGATATGCTAACCGAGTTCTTCCTCTCCGGCTAGACTCTCCAACCTCTCTAACAGTACTCTGGCCCTGACTGGACTCACCAGCTTCTCTCACTGTAACCGGTACTGACTTCCACTGTTCCTGCGCTTCTGGCTCTGATATATCATGGTTTTTAGTGTTTTTAGCCATGATATAAGTTGTATATAGAGAGTCTTTTTAGTGTTTTTGGAGTCTTTTAGAGTCATTTGCAGGTTTAGGTACGTTTGGAGCTTATTTGGAGATTATGGATCATTCTGGAGTTAAGTAGGAAGTTGTGCTGAAGATTTCAACTCGGAGGCAAAATTTAGAGATGGTGTCGATCGACACCACACCTGGTGTCGGTCGACACCAATTCCTGACGGCAAATTCGAGACGCGTTTTCCAGGCTTTGCAGAGTTGCAAACAGATCCCTGAAGCTCCTAATATTTACAATTAAGTGTCAAACGTGTTTTCCATATTCTTAGACTATTTTTATGGGTTTTTAAGGTCATTGTTTAGACCAATCTATTATTCTAAGCTAGAGCTTTGGAGAGAAGAATTCAGACTCCTTCAGAGAAGATTCAGAACTCCTTTAACCTCTATTCTTATTTCTTTTATGCAATCTTATTTAAACATGTTTATTGTTTCAATCTCCATGTCTGAGTAGTTTGCTAGTTAGGTTTAGGGTTTCTCATTAGGGATTTCATGGATTGCTAAGTTGATTGGTTATTTAAGGATTCTGGAACACCAGTTCTTCATCTAGGTTATGATTAATGCTTGATCTGAACTGAGGAGTTAGATTATTGATCATAGGTTGATTCTCGCAACGAAAGTTGGTTAATTAGCTAGAAAGAACCTTAGATGAGCAAAATAACTATTCGCAAAGAGATTTGGTTTAGGTATTTTGTGAACATATCGAAACTTGAATTTAATGCATGTCTGAGCCTTTGAATTTGCAAAGAGATTTGGAATTCTAGGATCTAGACATAGAAATCTCTGCAACGAGAGTTGATTGATTTGAATATTGTGTTTCGAGTTCTAGAACATAGCAGAATCCTGATTTACTGATTAGCTTGCATTCCTGATTTCCTGAGAATTCCTTGAGCCTGACGTTTCTCCCATCTGATCTTAAAACCGATTTTAGTTGCTTTTCTGTCTTTTAATTACATTCATTCTCGTTTAGCTTAATTCGAATACTATAATCTATTGTGCGAATCTTGAGTCTCTGTGGAAATCGATCCCTAAGTACTACAGTCGATCTCTTAATTTGAGAGAGTAGCTCTGGGGTAAATTTGAGCATATCAAATTTTGGCGCCGTTGCCAGGGATTCATTGAATTCGCCATTAGATTAGGAATAGAATTTAGACTAAACATTTTATTTCTTGTTTACTCACATTTGTTCTTTCTCTTTTCTTGTGTTTCAGGTGTATGCATTCTCGCAATACCCGAAGCAACAAAAACGCTCAGCTTTTGAATCTTACGAATCAAGAGTTGAGAGAGTTAGAACGAACGAACCTTAAGGCAAAGAGATCAGCAGAGATGAATCGAAGAATTATCGTTCGACCTGATGCTGCTGGAATCTTACGAGACCAAGAGGGTCATGCCTACAACGAAAACGGCGACCGAATTGATGAACAGGAAATGTCTTCCAAGAAGACGCTGCTGCGAACCCTGCTAGAGGGAGGACTCTTGCTGATTTTAACAGGCCTGATCTATTCTATGAGAACAGGTCTGCGATTCGTCCTCCTCCATTCCAAAGGAATGACTTTGAGCTGAAGCCAGTGTACTTCACTCTTGTGGGTCAGCACCCTTTCCATGGTCTTCCTCATGAGCACCCCATGGACCATATTGAGAAATTTGAAGACTTGGTGACAAGCATTAAGCTTAATGGAGTCTCAGAGGATTATCTGTTGTGCAAGCTCTTCCCATATTCTCTTGCTGGGGATGCAGCTTATTGGCTCAAGAATGAGAGTCCAGGTTCTCTAACCACATGGTCTGATACCAAGAATGCCTTTCTCAACAACTTTTTTGATGATGCAAGGTCTGAGGATCTGAGAACAAAGATCTCTACATTTTCTCAAGGACCTACTGAAGCATTAAAGGCTTCTTGGCTGAGATTCAGAGCTTACCAACGAGATTGTCCACACCATGGCTTTAGTGAGGTTCAGTTGCTGGGTATCTTCTTCAGAGGGATAGATTGGAGATATCAAATGGCTTTGGATGCTGCAAGCCAAGGAAACTTCTATACTAGGAGCACAGAAGAAGCTAAGAAGCTTATTGAGAACTTGGTATCTAGCAATAGTACCAAGAATGCAGACTGTGATAGGAAGAGGTTGGCTGGAAACATTGATGGAGGTCAGATTGCTGAGGTGAAAACCAAATTAGATTCTGTCCACAATCTCCTTGTGGGTAAGAAGCATGTTCAGTTTGCTGCAGAAGTTGAAACCTTTGAATCAGAGGAAAAAGATGTGGATTACATCAATGAAGTTGGGTTTCAGGGACAAAAGTTTGGAAATCAGCAAGTTTATGGTTCTACTCACCAAAGACTTTCTCAGAACAACACTTTCACAAGAACTTATGGTTCTTCATCCTACCAAAAACCTCCTGAGCAGAATAACAAGATGGAGTCAATGCTAGAACAGGTATTGGAAGGCCAGACAAAGATGACTGTGAGCTTTAATGGGAAGATGGATGCTTTGTATACTGATCTGAATGAGAAAATTGAGTCTTTGGGTGCTCATGTTAAGAAGCTGGATATTCAGGTTGCTCAAACTGCAGATTCCATCAAAAGGCAAGAAGGATTTCTTCCTGGAAAAACTGATATCAATCCAAGACATCATGTTAATGCCATCATGGTGAGGGAAGAAGAAAAATTTGTGGGTTCTGCAGTGTTTGATGCAGATTTTGGAGTCACAGACTTGGTGTCGATCGACACCACTGATGGGTGTCGGTCGACACCACTCCAAAATCTCGAAATTACGTTTGTCGATCTCATTCACAAACTGCCTATACACCACCTTGGATGATGAGATGCTCTTCTCAGAGGCATTCGCTCCCACTCTCTGATCCACCAGATGCTTAATCCCCAACATAGTCAAGCTAATGACTGAAAATAAGCGCTGAGTGGGAGGCAACCCACTATTAGGTAGGAGTTTTCTTTGGATTTAGTTTGATTTTTTGCTAATTTTTAGTTTTGTTTTTCTTGTTTAAAAAAAAAAAAAAAAAAAAGGGATCGTGACCAGACCAGTGTCGATCGACACTACTCGTTGGTGTCGGTCGACACCAATCGCGACTGCAGGTAAGCGTCTCCGATCCTAACCTTTTCTATTCTAATTATTTTCTTTTGACCAAACTCATGCCTGTTAACACTGGGGACAGTGTTATTCAAGTCTGGGGGAGTGGTTACTAACTTTGTTTTTCTTTTTCTTTTGAGAGTCTTTTGTGTCAAAAATTTATTTTTTATTGAGTCAAAAGCTTGTGGGGAACAATGAACTTTACTTAGAATAAACTGTCTTAGCTACCTCTTTAGTGACCATTCTTACAGCCATTGACAGCAGTTTCTACCAACAGGAAATTCCAAAGGTAAATTGATCTTCCATTATCCCCATATTGTTTGAGTATTTAGATGATCCAGAGCTGGCCTAGATATAATGAACTTAATTTTTCTCATCTTGGGGCTTGGTATACTTAGAATCGGATTCCTTGCTTAGGTCTGATAAGATTAGTCTGTGATTATGGTTTCCCTCTCTCTTCCCTTCATAGTCTCTAAAAAAAAAGAATGAAAAGAGTCATACTTTGAATAGATTAAATTTGAGAAGTTGAATCATTCGATACTTCTAGAAAAAAAAAAAAAAGAAAGAAAGAGAACAATCAGTCGATAAATAAAATAAAATGATACCCTAGTAGGGAAAAATCGACTGATTGGAAGCGAGAAAAGAGGGAGAAAGGAAACTAGAAGCAGATTGTTCAATAAATCAGTACTTAGGTAAGTAAGAGTCCATGTGTCCTTAGATCGATATTCCCTCGATGAGACTGCACTTTTAACTTGAATAAGGTCAGCAATGGGGATTCTAGATTACTTTTTTGGGTTGTGGTTTGGAATCTGGATGATTAGTAAGTCTGCGGAAAATTACTAGAGGTTTTAACTTAAGTTGGTACTGTTTGATGTGGCTTTACTCTGGTGTTGGTTGATTCAGTGCTCTAAAAGGTTAAGTGAGTTCCTATGTTTTCAAACCTCTTTCACAGGTTCAGTTTTCTGTTTTGCTTGAGGGCAAGCAAAAGCTAAGTCTGGGGGAGTTGATATATCATGGTTTTTAGTGTTTTTAGCCATGATATAAGTTGTATATAGAGAGTCTTTTTAGTGTTTTTGGAGTCTTTTAGAGTCATTTGCAGGTTTAGGTACGTTTGGAGCTTATTTGGAGATTATGGATCATTCTGGAGTTAAGTAGGAAGTTGTGCTGAAGATTTCAACTCGGAGGCAAAATTTAGAGATGGTGTCGATCGACACCACACCTGGTGTCGGTCGACACCAATTCCTGACGGCAATTTCGAGACGTGTTTTCCAGGCTTTGCAGAGTTGCAAACAGATCCCTGAAGCTCCTAATATTTACAATTAAGTGTCAAACGTGTTTTCCATATTCTTAGACTATTTTTATGGGTTTTTAAGGTCATTGTTTAGACCAATCTATTATTCTAAGCTAGAGCTTTGGAGAGAAGAATTCAGACTCCTTCAGAGAAGATTCAGAACTCCTTTAACCTCTATTCTTATTTCTTTTATGCAATCTTATTTAAACATGTTTATTGTTTCAATCTCCATGTCTGAGTAGTTTGCTAGTTAGGTTTAGGGTTTCTCATTAGGGATTTCATGGATTGCTAAGTTGATTGGTTATTTAAGGATTCTGGAACACCAGTTCTTCATCTAGGTTATGATTAATGCTTGATCTGAACTGAGGAGTTAGATTATTGATCATAGGTTGATTCTCGCAACGAAAGTTGGTTAATTAGCTAGAAAGAACCTTAGATGAGAAAAATAACTATTCGCAAAGAGATTTGGTTTAGGTATTTTGTGAACATATCGAAACTTGAATTTAATGCATGTCTGAGCCTTTGAATTTGCAAAGAGATTTGGAATTCTAGGATCTAGACATAGAAATCTCTGCAACGAGAGTTGATTGATTTGAATATTGTGTTTCGAGTTCTAGAACATAGCAGAATCCTGATTTACTGATTAGCTTGCATTCCTGATTTCCTGAGAATTCCTTGAGCCTGACGTTTCTCCCATCTGATCTTAAAACCGATTTTAGTTGCTTTTCTGTCTTTTAATTACATTCATTCTCGTTTAGCTTAATTCGAATACTGTAATCTATTGTGCGAATCTTGAGTCTCTGTGGAAATCGATCCCTAAGTACTACAGTCGATCTCTTAATTTGAGAGAGTAGCTCTGGGGTAAATTTGAGCATATCAAATTTTGGTGCCGTTGCCGGGGATTCATTGAATTCGCCATTAGATTAGGAATAGAATTTAGACTAAACATTTTATTTCTTGTTTACTCACATTTGTTCTTTCTCTTTTCTTGTGTTTCAGGTGTATGCATTCTCGCAATACCCGAAGCAACAAAAACGCTCAGCTTTTGAATCTTACGAATCAAGAGTTGAGAGAGTTAGAACGAACGAACCTTAAGGCAAAGAGATCAGCAGAGATGAATCGAAGAATTATCGTTCGACCTGATGCTGCTGGAATCTTACGAGACCAAGAGGGTCATGCCTACAACGAAAACGGCGACCGAATTGATGAACAGGGAAATGTCTTCCAAGAAGACGCTGCTGCGAACCCTGCTAGAGGGAGGACTCTTGCTGATTTTAACAGGCCTGATCTATTCTATGAGAACAGGTCTGCGATTCGTCCTCCTCCATTCCAAAGGAATGACTTTGAGCTGAAGCCAGTGTACTTCACTCTTGTGGGTCAGCACCCTTTCCATGGTCTTCCTCATGAGCACCCCATGGACCATATTGAGAATTTGAAGACTTGGTGACAAGCATTAAGCTTAATGGAGTCTCAGAGGATTATCTGTTGTGCAAGCTCTTCCCATATTCTCTTGCTGGGGATGCAGCTTATTGGCTCAAGAATGAGAGTCCAGGTTCTCTAACCACCTGGTCTGATACCAAGAATGCCTTTCTCAACAACTTTTTTGATGATGCAAGGTCTGAGGATCTGAGAACAAAGATCTCTACATTTTCTCAAGGACCTACTGAAGCATTAAAGGCTTCTTGGCTGAGATTCAGAGCTTACCAACGAGATTGTCCACACCATGGCTTTAGTGAGGTTCAGTTGCTGGGTATCTTCTTCAGAGGGATAGATTGGAGATATCAAATGGCTTTGGATGCTGCAAGCCAAGGAAACTTCTATACTAGGAGCACAGAAGAAGCTAAGAAGCTTATTGAGAACTTGGTATCTAGCAATAGTACCAAGAATGCAGACTGTGATAGGAAGAGGTTGGCTGGAAACATTGATGGAGGTCAGATTGCTGAGGTGAAAACCAAATTAGATTCTGTCCACAATCTCCTTGTGGGTAAGAAGCATGTTCAGTTTGCTGCAGAAGTTGAAACCTTTGAATCAGAGGAAAAGGATGTGGATTACATCAATGAAGTTGGGTTTCAGGGACAAAGGTTTGGAAATCAGCAAGTTTATGGTTCTACTCACCAAAGACTTTCTCAGAACAACACTTTCACAAGAACTTATGGTTCTTCATCCTACCAAAAACCTCCTGAGCAGAATAACAAGATGGAGTCAATGCTAGAACAGGTATTGGAAGGCCAGACAAAGATGACTGTGAGCTTTAATGGGAAGATGGATGCTTTGTATACTGATCTGAATGAGAAAATTGAGTCTTTGGGTGCTCATGTTAAGAAGCTGGATATTCAGGTTGCTCAAACTGCAGATTCCATCAAAAGGCAAGAAGGATTTCTTCCTGGAAAAACTGATATCAATCCAAGACATCATGTTAATGCCATCATGGTGAGGGAAGAAGAAAAATTTGTGGGTTCTGCAGTGTTTGATGCAGATTTTGGAGTCACAGACTTGGTGTCGATCGACACCACTGATGGGTGTCGGTCGACACCACTCCAAAATCTCGAAATTTCGAGCCGTGACGGACGTTTGTCGATCAACCCGATCGACACCAAAGCAGTGTCGATCGACACCCAGGAGGAGTGTCGATCGACACCAGAAGAAAATCGCGATTTCTCGGGTTCCGACGGAAAAAAATCGATGCACTTCAACAAAAATTTCGGGTGTCGATCGACACCGGGGGTGTCGATCGACACCAATCATGTGTTTTTCAATTGCCGTCAGAAGAGCGTGCTGATCATCCCAAAACCCCATCACCCATTGAAGAGAGGGTCTACAAACCTAAGATACCTTACCCGAAGCCGAAACTGTCTAAACAAGAGGTGGAAGAGGCCAGATGCAGGGCAATAATGGACAAGGTGCTGATTGAGATACCATTGGTTGATGCTGTCAAGTTTTCACCTTCAATTAAAAGGTATGTTAAGAGGATGGTTGTGAATGGTATAAGTCCTGAGGAAGCAGCTTTGCTCACAAAGGACATTAGTGCAATCCTTTTGAAAAAGACAGTATCAAGGAAAGAGAGGAAGGTGAGAGTGTCTGAACAGGTCAGTGCTATAATTCAAAGTAGGATTCCAAAGAAGTTACCTGATCCAGGGAGTTTTGTGCTAGACTGCTCCATCTCAATAGGAAGATTTCCTCACTCTCTCTGCGACCTTGGCTCAAGCATTAACCTAATGCCATATTCTGTTGCTGTGAGACTTGGGTTGACTGACTTCAAGCCTACAAGGATTCATCTTGTCCTTGCTGATCGTTCCAAGAGGATTCCAGAAGGTGTTTTAGAGGATGTTCCACTTCAGATTGCAGGATGCACTATCCCCACAGACTTTGTGGTTTTCGAATATGGTGAAGAACCTCAGGATCCTCTTCTTCTGGGAAGATCATTCTTAGCTACAGCAGGTGCTATTATTGATGTCAGAGAAGGGCAGATAGAGCTTGATTTGGGAGATAAGGTCATGAACTTTGACATGGAGAAGCTGAGGAGAAAACCTACCATTGATGGTCAAACCTTTTCTGTAGAGGTTGCCATGGATGAGGAGCCAGATGACATTACTGCTGGGTATGTCAAGGAGCTGGAGGCTACTGAGCAAGTGAACAAGCTGATTGTTCAAGAGGAATTGGTTGAGATTTCTAAGCAAGCTGCTGGGCTTGAAGATTGGAGTGGAGATCATCTTTTTAGGGCAAGGGTCGAAGATAAGGGTCCACTTAAAGACAAGTTGATGGAGGATGATGTTTTTGTGATGGAGACACGGATTGCAGAGTTGAATTGCAGAAAAAGTGCAGAGTCCCGAGTTTCAGGTTCAGTGTCGATCGACACCACTGTTGGTGTCGATCGACACCCTCCACAGGCCAAGCCAGTGACGCCTAAAACTCAGAGTTTTCAGAAGTTTTCTAGTCCAAAAGACCCATCAACTATTGTTAAACAGAAACCTCTACATCTCGCACCTCACTCACCTCCAATAGAGCAAAGGTATGCACTTCCTGTTCCAAATTCTAAACCTCCTGATATCATCATTAAGAATTTTCAAAGTGCAAAAGCTGTCTCACAGTTAAACAAGCCACGAGATTATCGTAGAGCGCTTGTTTCTTCTTTTGATGATTCTGCAGGAAAAAGGAGTGTACCACCCAGAACTAAGTCTCACCCTGCTGCTGTTCCTTCATTCCTTGGTCGATCTCATTCACAAACTGCCTATACACCACCTTGGATGATGAGATGCTCTTCTCAGAGGCATTCGCTCCCACTTTCTGATCCACCAGATGCTTAATCCCCAACATAGTCAAGCTAATGACTGAAAATAAGCGCTGAGTGGGAGGCAACCCACTATTAGGTAGGAGTTTTCTTTGGATTTCGTTTGATTTTTTGCTAATTTTTAGTTTTGTTTTTCTTGTTTAAAAAAAAAAAAAAAAAAAAAGGGATCGTGACCAGACCAGTGTCGATCGACACTACTCGTTGGTGTCGGTCGACACCAATCGCGACTGCAGGTAAGCGTCTCCGATCCTAACCTTTTCTATTCTAATTATTTTCTTTTGACCAAACTCATGCCTGTTAACACTGGGGACAGTGTTATTCAAGTCTGGGGGAGGTGGTTACTAACTTTGGTTTTCTTTTTCTTTTGAGAGTCTTTTGTGTCAAAAATTTATTTTTTATTGAGTCAAAAGCTTGTGGGGAACAATGAACTTTACTTGGAATAAACTGTCTTAGCTACCTCTTTAGTGACCATTCTTACAGCCATTGACAACAGTTTCTACCAACAGGAAATTCCAAAGGTAAATTGATCTTCCATTATCCCCATATTGTTTGAGTATTTAGATGATCCAGAGCTGGCCTAGATGCGTGCCTTTAGGCATTAAAATGTGGGCCTGGCTGGAACCTTCTATAAGGCCGGCCGGTCCTGCTATAGTATCTTTTATCTTTTAGAATCGTGTGGCTTGACCCACTATCCACCACAAACTCGTCCATACTTCATAAAACAAGAATTTATGCCTTAAAAGCCCTAATATTATTCATTAAACACCAAAGAAATAAAATTCAAATACATAAAATCCAAATATAAATAAAAGCAATATGAAATGGAAAAACTTAAAATCTCGGATTCACTTCAAACAGTTGGAAGTCTCATAAGCTATGTTATCGTTCCAAGCTGTGTCCATAAGATCATCATTTTCATGAACGAAGTCACCCTCATTGTCATGTTCATGCTGGATCATGTGGGCTTCAGGATTCTTCCCTTTAAGTCGCTCTTGATAGCATTCTACAAGATGTCTAGGAGTCCTGCAAGTCTTGGCCCAATGGTTACTCATCACACAACGATGGCAAACAGATTTGGTCGGGTCAGACTGATGTCCAGATTGATATCCGCGGCCATTTCCTCTTGGAATCCGCGGTCGTTACGGCCTTTGCCTCGACCATATGGGTGGTAGTTATTGCGACCACACCCTTTTCCTTTCCCACCACGTCCACGGCCGTAATGCCTTTGATCTCTATGGACGTAGTTTGCCTCGTTTTCTTTCTTTTTCTCAGCGGCCAAGTTGGCTTCAGGGAGTGGGGCTGTTCCAGCTGGTCTCATTTCGCTGTTGGCCAGAGCAAGCTTGTTGTTATGTTCCGCAAGCAGCAAATAAGCAATCAGATCTGAGTACCTCGCGAAGCCTCTTTCGCGGTATTGTTCTTGTAACACTATGTTACCCGAATGGAAGGTGGAGAATGTCTTTTCCAGCATATCATTCTCCGATACGGTCTCGCCACATAGTTTCAGTTTTGAAACTATCTTGAACAAGGATGAATTGTACTCATCCACAGACTTAAAGTCTATGAATCGCAAGTTCAGCCAATCAAACTTTGCCTTAGGCAAAATGACCGTTCTTTGATGGTCATACCTCTTTTTCAATTCCTTCCATAGATCCAAAGGATCTTCAATTGTCAGATACTGATCCTTGAGACTTTCATTGAGGTGATGGCGTATGATTAAGATCGCCTTGTACCGATTTCGCTAATGCTCGTTATTTCCTTCAGTGATGCATTCTCCGAGCCCTTTTGACCTTAGTAAGATCCTTGCATCTAGTGCCCATTGCAAGTAATTGTCTCCTGAGAGATTGAGGGCTGCGAAGTTTAAGTTGTTGACTTTTGTCATTTGAAAATATCCAACAATTTTCAGTTAGGACCTTTTAAAATATGATCCGGACCTTAGGAATATGGTCGGTCATGCATCAAAAACTCTCATTTAGGACTTTTTAATAAAATCCGGACCTTAGGAATATGGCCGGTATTGATTATTCGATTTTAAGCTTTACAATCAATCGAGTAATTTATGCAATCAAACAATTAACTATATGGGCCGATTTTTATTAATGGTTTATGCACTTGGAATTTTCTATTTTTAATTTAATCCTTAATTAAAAGTTAATCCTAAACTTTTAAGAAAAGGAAAAACAATTAAAAGGATAGATCATTAAAAGAAAAGGATATTATCTAAAACTTTCTTTTTTCCTAAAAGGAAAGGAATTAGATTTTCCTATTTATAATAGGATTAGGATTATTATCCTTAATTAAAAGTTAATCCTTGACCTTAAGAAAAGGAAAAACAATTAAAAGGATAATTCCTTAAAGGGAAAAGGATATTATCTAAAACTTTCCTTTTTTTCTAAAAGGAAAGGAATTAGATTTTCCTATTTAGAATAGGATTAGGATTATGATTTTATGTTTTAGGCACAAACTATTTTTCTTTTCTTCTTCCTCATGGCCGATTTTTTTTTCTTTTCTTAGGTTTTTTTTTTTCAAAATCATTCAAGGTTCAAACAAGATGATTTAACAACTTAACTCATGAATCAATGCAGGCGATTAATAAAACTAATGATACAACTGATTTCCATGGATGCCAAAGTTCGGTTTTAACATATGCACATGATGCAATCCGATTTCAAGATGAACAAGGCATGGCCGATTTTTAAAGATGATGAAACAAACTATATGGTTTGGTTTTATCATGCAAAAAAGTTCATCAAGACAATCTCAAACAAGTTTGATCAAGCAACCGATTTTTAGGGTTTCATATAGCTTAGGTCAAATTCAATTCTCAGGGTTTATGAGATCAAACAAGTTTAAAACACATAGCCGATTTTTAAAGAGTCTTATCTTGGCTTAGATTCAAGTTCAGATGATGGTTTAAACATGAACAAACAAGTTCTAGAGAGAGATTGATTTTAGGGTTTCTTATTCTTCTTAGTCCAATTTGATTTGCTCTTGTTCTTAACTTAGGGATTACCTTAACACCTTTGGATTAAACTTTGTCTGAACCGGGAGCTAAAGACCTCGGAAAACACAAGCAAACTCTTGCACACAATCGGCGGCCGGCGGCAAGAGGAGAGAAGAAATCGGCGGCGGCTGCTAGGGCAAGGACTCGTCGGCGACTAGGTTTAGGTCTAGGAGCTTTCGTGCTGATAACGTGTTGTGAATAGTTATGTTTATTAATGAGACCAAAGGGTCTTTATATATAGGTTTACTTAAGGATCAATATAGCAATATTACATAAACCTATTCCTTGTATAAAAAGAATGTCTAATACTTAATATATACTAAACATAAGGACCGGTTATGTAATAACCTCTACTTGGATCGGTCTGTACTGAGTCCATCAAACCAAACAGTTCATAACATGTAACTGGTCTCTAAAACATAACTTAAAAATCTTAATTATAGTGTAAAAACACGAGTGAGACAATCTGCAAATGGACAAAATTTCTGTTCCAAATTGGAATTATTTGAAGTCTTCAAAACTCGTCAAAGAATTTGTCTGTGTGCTTGGTCTCTTCAGCAACATCTCTTGCATATCTCTGATATCTCTAAACCTTTAAAGACACGAAAAAAACTCAAAAATACAAAATACTAGAGTAGCATCCTCTAAATTAAGCAGACTAGATTAGCTCTAATTTTT
Source organism: Isatis tinctoria (assembly GCA_010577795.1). Taxonomy (NCBI): domain Eukaryota; kingdom Viridiplantae; phylum Streptophyta; class Magnoliopsida; order Brassicales; family Brassicaceae; genus Isatis; species Isatis tinctoria. The sequence continues at coordinate 23,806,675 of CM021250.1, forward strand.
TTTGCTAAGTTCATAATATTTACGAAAATGCCATTAATGAATAATAATTAGATTTTAAAAATTTTGAAAATAAAAAACATTGATTATAATCATCTTTTGTTTCTAATAAAAATAAATTAATTACTTTTACTATTTTTACCTTATTCAAGTAAAAAAAAAAATCTATTTTCTTTAACCTATTTCCCTTTCATTGATCATGTCGCCACTGTTGCCTTGTCACCATCGCCGTAGGAGACAAAATCCCTAATCGTTTTCAGATTCTCGACGAAAAAAAAATCTGCCAGAAAAATTTAGAAAAGAATTGGCGGCGGCTGACCAAATGGTTGAACGCATTATTTTATTTTTAGGGTGAAATATATTTGTTTTCAATTTTTTTAAAAAAATTAAAAACTGAAAAGGTCTGCCATACAGTTAACAGGATAAATCTGCTGTTAAAGCGAAAAAAGTCTGTCACAAAAATCTGTCGATAAATAAACCTGTCACTGTAAGAAAATCTTTTACATCATTCGACAGATTTTGTGGACAAATATGTTTACTCAAATAAACCTGTTGCAAAAAAACGGTCATTGCCAATAAATCTGTTACTTCATTCGACAGACTTTGCGGACAAATCTGTCGCAAAAATCTATCATTCATAAAAATCTGCGGCTTCATACGATATATTTTGTGGACAAGTCTGTTTACTCAAACAAATCTTTCTCAAAAAATCTGTCATTCCCAAAATTCTGCTACTTCATAAGATAGATTTTGTGGACAAATCTGTTTACTCAAATAAATTTGTCGCAAAAATCTGTCATTCCCAAAAATCTGCTACTTCATACGATATATTTTTGTGGACAAATCTGTTTACTCAAATAAATCTGTCGCAAAAATCTGTCAATACTAATAAATCTGTTATTTTGTACGACAGACATTTACAAAAGTCTGTGGAATAAAAATCTGTCACCGGAAAAAGTTTGTCAAATTCTAAAAATCTGCCGTCAAAGCTATTGAGGATAGTATAGGCATAAATAGTCATCAACTTTTAAGTCAATAATTAAAATAAAATTTGAGTTATTCTAGTAATTAATATTAATTTTAGAGCTAATCCCATAACATAATAGCTCAATGGGAAATTTTCCTACCTTTTACCCAAAAGAAATTCTTTCATATTTTCTACTTTTATTTTTACTTATAACTGGGTGATTGTCTGCACTACACGCGGAAAAATATCTACGTAGCACAGGAAAGTATATAATATTTCTTTTAATTTTACATATATACTATGTTTTTTTTGTCTTTAATAATTTTTAAATACTTGAGCCTAAAAAACTGCAAGTCGGAGAGGGTGCGATTTTTTTCTCTCCAAAACTTTTGCTTTTACGTTAAGATTTGCGGCCGGCGCTGGCTTCTCTGGCGTCGGTCGACCCTTTCTTCCCTTAGTTCTATTTCTCCTGCCCTTCCATTGTTGTAGATCACTGGTCTTGTCCATTGTTTTCTCTCTGTTCCCACCGTTTCGATCTTGTTTCTCTAAACACTTTCAGTGACCATGAAAATTCACTGTTTATCAACGATGGTTTCTTTCTCTCGCTTCTTGGAGAGTGTTGTCTCGGCAAAGAGAGTGATTCTAATTGGAATTGCATTCTTCTCAAATGTCTCTAATAAGAATAACTCACGTCTGAGGGTCTTTATCATCATTCTTTCAAAATGATGGTGTGTTATTGTTTCTATCTTTGGGGTTTTCTCTGCCCAAAATTTATTGGTGTTATCTCTAACGAAGTTTCAATTTTTTATTAGTTATGGAAGATAATAGGTTTAAGATAGGGCTTATTGTTACTCTAGGAATTGTGGAAGAAAGGAAACATCTTCAGTTTGAAGATCGTTGGATCCATATAGTTTTAGTAAAAGTGCTATATGGATGTTGGCTTTACATGTTATCAATAGAGATTACAGGGGAAGATATATATTTTCAGGATCATATCTTTGCGAAGATATTGATAGTGGAACGGGGATCATCAATGTTTTATCTAAATAACAGATCTGTTGAATTTTTAGTGAAGGTAGTTTTAGAGGTTTCGATTGAAGTTAGGTTAAGGTTTAGTATATCTTCAAGGACACTGTTGCGGACTAATTGGCATCAGATTGTCACAATCTTAAGACTAGTATCAGATGTAATGGGTTTTACTGATATGATTAGAAGACAGCCTCAAGTTAAAGAAAGGCACAAGAATCATATTGGAGTAAAGGAATTGGAGAAATATTACAAATATGTTTATTTATTAGCGTGTAAGTCGTTGTTGATTTTTGATCAATACGCATAGTGAATCTTATTTTTTCGATTTGTTTTCAGAAGATGCGCACATAGCTGCTTGTGTAATAATTTACGTTCTGTAGTCTTGTATATCCTTAACAGTTTCACTTCGATATAATGAAATATATGTATTAGCCGTAAAAATAAAATAAAAAAATAAATAAATAAATAAAAATTTTAATTTATGTTGGAAATGTTTTATAACTATTTTTATCTAGTGTGTTGTTTTGCTTTGTTTATAATGTGTTTTTCATTGTTGATTATTTTGTAATGTATTCCTTATTTGTTGATTGTGTTAATAAGTTTAATACTCCCTGTGTTCACAAAAGTGTCATTCTGACATTTTTCACACAAATTAAGAAAACAAGTTGAGTTCTTTTCTACCCTTTGTTCACACACTAAATATATTTCTCTCTCTAATTAATGCATTAACAAAATAAGGTTAAAAGTGTATTTTTATTTAAAATTATGCATTGAAAAATATAAAATGACACTCTTTATAAATAAATAACCTTAAAACGACACTCTCTATGAAATGGAGGGAGTATTAATTAGTTAGTTGTAAATTAAACGTGCTTGTAATTGCATATTTACATAATTTTGTGCTTTTTGTGTTAATCTCCCTCCTTCTTTGTAACACCCGTCCCCTCGACACCCGAGAACGGCGTGCCACTAACCACGTCACATACGTCAAATACCCCACTATACAATGTCTAATATCCCAACTACCTCGATGCTATATGTACATGATAAAATACGGAGAAAACGTAAAAATCCCAAAGAAGCACCGTATCGTCAAAGTGTAAAATACTTGTCCGTCTCACCTGAAAAACTGGAAAGGGGATAAGGAGGGGTGAGTAACAGGGGAGTCACTCAGTGAGGTATGGGGTGCTAATCACAGAAAACGTAAATCTGACCATAGCACGCCATACATAGGAAATAGACTAAACATGCACAATCACGGTACCTAAAGTACCCAAAGAACAATCAACGGGTCCTACGGCCAGAACTCGTGGCCAGTCTGATGGGATAGTGCCCAACACACCGCCCGTAGACGATTTATCGACCTGCCTGAGGTACCAACAACCGATCGACGCAATTGTTGTACCCCGCCTCAAACAACACGCGACGCAAGTACAGAAGTCATGACTCTGTACCCCCGCAATCCCTAACGACTCACATAGTCGACTAACTTAGTTCTAGCAGGTTTAAAAGAATCAATTAACAGTTTAATGCACAAACAGTGGGTTGAATCATCTATTATTCTAAGTCCAATTTACAAACAATCCTAAAAAGAACTCTAGCATAGAAACGGAACATATTTAGTACTAATCCTATCTACGGCGCTTTTCGATGAAAAATACGATATTCTGCGGAAAGCCCTCACCTTAGCCAAAATGGAGTATATCTGCTTTCTCGGCACTCCAGATGCTAAAACGGACGTTGAATCTGAAATCAGGACGAAATTTCGAGTCAGAACGGCTTTCGAACGGCGAAAAACGGTTAACGGGTCAAAACGGTCAAAGTCAACGGTCAACGGTCAGAAAGTCAACGGTCAACGGTCAATCCGGTAAAAGTCAACGATTGACCTGGTCAAAATCAAACCGCGATTAAACCGGATTAAACCGAACCAAACCAGACTAAACCGGACTCAATTGATTTAAACCAGAAATTGAACCAAACCGAAATCAAATTGAATTAAACCGATCGAACCATACCAAACCGAAATCGAACCGGCCGGTTAAGCCAAACCGGACTCAAACCGGTCGACCGAGTTGACTCAGTGAGTCACCGGCGAGTCACCGAGTCACCGGCGAGTCACGGCGGCGAGTCACGGCGGTTTCCGGCGACCGCGACGGCGAGTCGCGCGGTGACCGGCAACGACGGTCGGCGGAGACGGCGGCGCGTGAGGCGCGTGAACAGTACACACCGATCTTCCATCGGCGATTGCGGGCGCGTCCGGTGGCAGTTCGGCACGATCTTGGTGTCTACGGACTCGCCTCGTCGAGCTGAATCCGGTGGTGGCCTCAGATTTGCGAGATTCGAAACGGTTAGAAAGTTATGGGCGTTTTACTGAACGGCCAATAAGAAACTGATCTGAAAAGCTTCTCCGGTTACCTGAGTCGGACGACGGCGGCGCGGATGAGAGCAGCTCCTCTTCTCCTTCCTCTTCCTCTTCTCCTTCCTCTTCCTCTCTCTTCTTCTTCTCTCTTCTTCTTCTTCTCTCTCTCTCTCTCTCTCTCTCTCTCTCTCTCTCTCTCTCTCTTTGCTCACGGTGGAAGACACCAAAGGGGGGGAATGGATTTATAAAACCAAAAAGAAAAAAGGGGGGAAAAAGGATGGAGGAGGTTGGTGGTGGTGGGTGATGGTGGTGGTGTGTGGGTCGTGACAATTCTTCCCCACTAACGAGGAATTCGTCCTCGAATTCTAGTCCTGAGTTAACTGCTCGACATTCTCAAATAGGTCTGGATATTCGGATCTCATCTGAGACTCTAACTCCCAAGTCTCCTCCTGAATACCGTCTGTCTCCCAAATAACTCTGACCATCGGTAGCACTTCCCCCTGAATAACTCTATCTTGGCGCTCTAGGACTGACACTGGCTGGCTGACTGCAGTCAAATTTCTCCCGATGCCACTAGGTGGCTGCTGAAGGATGAGCTCTGGTTCTCGGACGACTTTCCTCAGAACAGACACATGAAACACATCGTGAAACCCAGCCAACTCTGCTGATAGCGCTAAGCGGTATGCTACTGCCCCAATCCGCTCGATGATAGGGTACGGACCCATATATCTCGGCTTAAGCTTCTTCAGCTTCCGGGTCTCGGAACCTCCCTGAAATGTCCTCATCTTAAGGTATACCAGTCGCCCACCTCAAACTCTAGATCTCTCTGACGCTTATCTGCATAGCTCTTCTGGGGATCATGAGCTTTCCTAAGTCGTCTCTTGAGCATTTCCACTTGCTTAACTGTCTCCTGAACCAATGCTGGTTCTATGTCTCGCGCTCTCTCCCGCCTCTGTCCAACAAAGTGGTGTACGGCACGGTCTACAATAAAGAGCCTCATACGGTGCCATCTCAATGCTCGAATTGAAGTTGTCGTTGTACGCGAACTCTGCCAGCGGTAGATACTCAACCTAGCTCCCTTTCCATTCCAAAACACAAGCCCTGAGCATATCCTCTAGTGTCTGAATATTCCTCTCAACTGGCCATCTGTCTGCGGATGATAGGCCGTAATCATATGTACCTTGATTCCCATGCCTTCTGGAAGGCTTGCCAAAACATCGATGTGAATTTCAGACCACGATCTGATACTATACTAACTGGTATCCCATGCTATCTCACAATCTCAGCAATGTATCTCTGCGCTAACTGCTCTGCTCCGTCTGTTTCCTTAATCGCTAAGAAGTTAGCAGACTTAGAGAGTCGATCAACAATAAACCAGATAACATTCTTCCCGTAAACTGTCCTCGATAATCCGGTGATGAAGTCCATAGTCACCATGTCCCTTTCCCACTCGGGTAATGGAAGATTCTGCAGTAATCCACTCGATAATTGATGCCTTGCCTTAACCAATTGGCAAGTCTGACAACACGACACGAAGGTAGCCACATCCCTCTTCATGCCGTCCAGTGATATATCACTTAATATCCTGATACATCTTTTACCTCCTGGATGAATGGAGAACTGAGAATGATGCGCCTGCTTGAGATCTCCTTCATCAACAAAGTCTCAGTCTCACATACGTCCTCCTTAATTTCTTCTTCCCTCAACAGACTCTTACCATCGAGTCCCATCTCCTAACTTTTGTTTCTTTGATGCCCTGGAACCGTCACTAGTTGGCTAATTGTAGATTCTTTTTACTTTGCGACTGTTGGTGAAAACAGCGCTGACCTTATAACGATCTTCCTGAATGCAACACAAATTTAACGAAGACTCCTCCTGTTGTTTTGAATATCCTGAGAAATAATAACCCTTTCGGCTCCTGGGATATGCACTCTCGTTCCCCAACTATACTCAATGCCATGGTAACCGACCCATCCTTAAAGTCACATCATAGTGGTTTTAGCTTCATCACTACTAAGTCTCTGATAATATTAACTCCCCTGAGTACAACAAATACCACTCGATGAATGCTTCAAGCTCCCTGTTAAAATCGACTGCCTAACTCTGTCTACTCTCCGGCTCGAACACATCCTGGGTGACCAATAATCGACTAGGCCCACCATACGAAACTATAAATAGCTCTAATAACCAATCGGGTATAAGCTGCCCACCCCAAGCGACAATCGACCAACACAAGTACTAAATCAATAGTTTCCACATAAACGACATACTCGAACACAAACTCAAATCCACAATCTCAATCCAGAACGTCGAAAAGAACAGTCTCAACTATCCCGTGGTCACCAACAATAAATACTCGCGACAATAGCTTGGCGCTTGGTGGTGGCAGAAACAACCCTGAACTCACTGCGAAAAATCCCTGAAAATGAGAACATGCTAACCACAACTGAACAACTCGGTCTAACCGCTGATGCTGCAATATAACTGACAAACGACGCATCCACGTACATAGACTGGTAGTAACTTATGACATATCCAACCATCTGCATGAAAACACTGAACACACTCTCCCAACATGCTGACGGTAATAACGAAACAACACGGTGGATATCCCGACAGCTGCGACACATTGTTATATCTTAAATAAGTCTTATCAAGCTTGACTGAACCACCCTGAAGAAGTATTGCTTCTGCTCTATCTCTGCCTCGTGAACAAAAAGTCTTCTCAACCAATTGATTGGACCGGTGTAAACCCGTACGACATCACGGTTACAATTATCCACTTGTTGCCATTCAAGAACCTGCTGATTAAATCTTCATTCGCTATGATTACCCTGAAAATCTGCAAAACCGACCAACTCTTGCTCGTACTCCTTGATAATCCTAGTGCCTTGATAAAAGTGCTTAAAAGCATTGGCATTCCTGTGTCTGGCTTCACGAGGAAAGAACGTCCTGTCGAACTCCCTCTAGAGTGATTATAGGTTAACTCGTAACAACTGTGCCTACTCTCAACAAGTTCCTTTTGCCAAAGAAACGTGTCATCCCTCAGAAATTGAGTAGTCAAATCCAATTAAAACTCTGTTGTACACTTCTTATGCTCCAAGTTACGGTCAAATTCTTCCTTTAATTGTCTGCGGTGACAGTATCCACTGCCCTTCCAATCTGATCCAAACTGTTGTCCTGCATCTTTCTCATTAGCTTCCTTTACGTGGGTCCCTCTCTGTCTCTGCCGGATACTGGCGGCGGCTCTGCTCCCTGAGCCTTAACCGATGGTGCATACGGTGGTGACAGTGGAACGTGCGGATGCTTACTCTGCTTGAAGGGTGAACTGGTGATCAATCAGTGGTACAATTATCAGATCAGCTTCCTGCGTTGCTCTCCGAGCGGCCTTTTATGCAACTGCTGCATGAACTCCTGAGAAACTTATCTAACGGTCTCTTGAGCGGTCTGACTGATGACATCCTGATTAATCTGTTGAACACTGATCTCTTCGGCATAACCTGTTGAACAACGAGCTGACAATCCGGCGCGAAACAATGACCTTCCTTGATGGCAACTCAAACCTATTTTACACTGAGGTTGAAATGAGACAAACTTAGAATAGATTAATACTTGACAGAATGGGTGCTCCTTTGTCTTTTTTTTTTTTTTTTAAATACACAAGTCCCGGGAATTTTTATTTTTTTTTTTTAAACCGTTTAAAACCGAATATGCAATCATGCTTCCTACTACCCGTCTCCCGGGTCAGAACCGGGACGACACTAACCTAGGCTCTGATACCAAATGTAACACCCGTCCCCGACACCCGAGAACGGCGTGCCACTAACCACGTCACATACGTCAAATACCCCACTATACAATGTCTAATATCCCAACTACCTCGATGCTATATGTACATGATAAAATACGGAGAAAACGTAAAAACCCAAAGAAGCACCGTATCGTCAAGTGTAAAATACTTGTCCGTCTCACCTGAAAATTGGAAAGGGAATAAGGAGGGGTGAGTAACAGGGGAGTCACTCAGTGAGGTATGGGGTGCTAATCACAGAAAACGTAAATCTGACCATAGCACGCCATACATAGGAAATAGACTAAACATGCACAATCACGGTACCTAAAGTACCCAAAGAACAATCAACGGGTCCTACGGCCAGAACTCGTGGCCAGTCTGATGGGATAGTGCCCAACACACCGCCCGTAGACGATTTATCGACCTGCCTGAGGTACAACACCGATCGACGCAATTGTTGTACCCCGCCTCAAACAACACGCGACGCAAGTACAGAAGTCACGACTCTGTACCCCCGCAATCCCTAACGACTCACATAGTCGACTAACTTAGTTCTAGCAGGTTTAAAAGAATCAATTAACAGTTTAATGCACAAACAGTGGGTTGAATCATCTATTATTCCTAAGTCCAATTTACAAACAATCCTAAAAAGACTCTAGCATAGAAACAGAACACATTTAGTACTAATCCTATCTACGGCGCTTTTCGATGAAAAATACGATATTCTGCGGAAAGCCCTCACCTTAGCCAAAATGGAGTATAAATGGAGTATATCTGCTTTCTCGGCACTCCAGATGCTAAAACGGACGTTGAATCTGAAAGCAGGACGAAATTTCGAGTCAGAAAGGCTTTCGAACGGCGAAAAACGGTTAACGGGTCAAAACGGTCAAAGTCAACGATCAACGGTCAGAAAGTCAACGGTCAACGGTTGACCTGGTCAAAATCAAACCGCGATTAAACCGAACCAAACCAGACTAAACCGGACTCAATTGATTTAAACCAGAAATTGAACCAAACCGAAATCAAATTGAATTAAACCGATCGAACCATACCAAACCGAAATCGAACCGGCCGGTTAAGCCAACCGGACTCAAACCGGTCGACCGAGTTGACTCAGTGAGTCACCGGCGTCACCGAGTCACCGGCGAGTCACGGCGGCGAGTCACGGCGGTTTCCGGCGACCGGCGACGGCGAGTCGCGGCGGTGACCGGCAACACGGTCGGCGGAGACGGCGGCGCGTGAGGCGCGTGAACAGTACGCACCGATCTTCCATCGGCGATTGCGGGCGCGTCCGGTGGCGGTTCGGCACGATCTTGGTGTCTACGGACTCGTCTCGTCGAGCTGAATCCGGTGGTGGCCTCAGATTTGCGAGATTCGAAACGGTTAGAAAGTTGGGCGTTTTACTGAACGGCCAATAAAACTGATCTGAAAAGCTTCTCCGGTTACCTGAGTCGGACTACGGCGGCGCGGATGAGAGCAGCCCTCTTCTCCTTCCTCTTCCTCTTCTCCTCCTCTTCCTCTTCTCCTTCCTCTTCCTCTCTCTTCTTCTTCTCCTCTTCTCTCTCCTCTCTCTCTCTCCTCTCTCTCTCTCTCCTCTCTCTCTCTCTCTGCTCACGGTGGAAGACACCAAAGGGGGGGAATGGATTTATAAAACCAAAAAGAAAAAAGGGGGGAAAAAGGATGGAGGAGGTTGGTGGTGGTGGGTGATGGTGGTGGTGTGTGGGTCGTGACATTCTTATCCCTGTTTTGAATTATTTGTATTAATTTTTTTCTTCTTCGTTTAAATTACGATGTATTTTTAGTTTTTCATAAATTTCGTACTATTCTCAAAATTAAGATCTTCGAGTTCAGGATGATAGTTTGGAAGAAATAAAATTTATGAGAATGATGAGCTGAATGGGTAATAAGAGAATAAGTCGTAGAAGTCTTGTAACTCTCGCAGTTAAATAATAAGTGATTGTTATTTATTGATGTTATAAACAATAAAAGAAATTAGAGAAACATCGTTTTTTCAGCAGCCACGTGGCAAAAAGCTGAAGAAAGTTATTCATCTTTTACATATAAGATAAGAGAGACGAGTATAATTAGTTTTCAAAAAGAGTGCAATAGTCATGTATGAACAAAGAGCCAAACTCTTTGAAAACTAGTCACATCCATGAGGTAAAAGGAAAAGCTCATAAATTAGTTTGGACTTTAGTGGATTTTTTTTGCAAATATGGATGTCTCTAGTTACCTAGTCAGTCTTTGGATTTTTTTTTTATTCGGATATGACTTGATTTTGCAGTAATGGTCACTCAGATGCAACCGTCAACACAATTGACCAGGAAAAAGATCATAGTGTCCAACCAATTTTAACGCAATAAAAGGACACAGCTAACTCAGAATAAAATAAAGTTCAGATGAAATAGTCAACACAATAAACTATGAAAAAATATCATAGTTTCCAACTTTGACTCCATAAAATGACACAACTGGCTAAAAAACTTACTAAAAGCAAAACAAAGCAAAATACCTTAGTATTTTCCTTCCATAAACTTAAACAACACTTACCTCTCAAATGGTGTTGGGTGACACTCGGGTCAGCTCCTAGCTCGATCGTCGTTTTCTATGAGTTCTGAAAAGAAACATAGCCAAAGTGAAACTAAAAAATAACAAGAGAGCAAAAAGATCTTCAAGTTGCCTCCTAATCAGCACTAGTTTTCAGTTATTAACTTGAATGTGTCGGGGTTTAGGAATCTGGTAGATCAGATACTTGGCAATGAATGCCTCAATCAGAAACGTCTAATCCACGGTGATCTGTATGCAGTAGCCGCACAATATTTAGCAAAGAATCGGGGAACAGCAGCAGGATGGGCTCTAAGTCTGGACGGTACACTTCAATCACTTTTATTTCCGGCAGCATTAGAATCTGTTAAAGCAATCCATTTTGGTCAATTCTGAGAAGATTTTTCGAGTGTGTCAACCGAGAAAACGGGTTGTGTCGATCGAAACTGCAGCTTCTTATCTAGGGCTTGTGTCAATTCTGGCATCGAAGAGTCGACATTGATCAGTGACTTCGAGTGAGGTCTCGACCAATACTTAGTTGGTATCGACCAACACCAGATTTGTAACTCGAATTTCTGCAATGCAGCTCTACAATTCTTGCCTCCATCATAAAAACGTCATCCTCCATGAATTTGTCTTTGATTGGGACCTCATCTCCCATCCCAGTTCTTGAGAGATGATCTATAACTCTGTTATCAATCCAGGGACTAGCTTACCAGCTTTCTCAGAATTCTTAGTCAAAACCTCATAAACAACCAGTTTTTTTCATTTGCTCACTAGCATCGAACACCTTAAGATACCCAACAATAATGTTATCCAAGTGTTCTTTAGGACTACCAGAAAAAACTGATGCACTCTTGACCGGAGGGGGATCCGTGGAGGTCTCTACAAATATGGTTTAGCCGTCAATAGTTTGTCTTTTTAGCTTATCCATGCTGAAATTCATGACCACATCATCGATATTAAGCTCTATCTTCTCCTTCTTCCAGTCAATCAATGCTCTTACAGTTGCTAAGAACGACCTCAACAAGAAAAGAAGATATTAGGGTTCTTCATCATATTTCAAAACCACAAAGTCTGCATGGATGAAGCATTCACAGATCTTAACTAAAACATCCTCAAGTAAATATTCTAGAATCCGTACCGATCTATCAGCTAGTATCAAAGAGATCCTTGTCAGTTTGACCTCTCCATCATTCAGACTGATATTTGTCATTCCTACACACTGAGAAATTGAAAACAGCACGAGGTTAACACCTGATCTGAGATCACAAAGAGAATGCTCAAACCTGTCAATCAAAATCGAACAATCTAGCACAAATTTTCCTGGTCGGGTACCTTTTTTGGAATCTTGGTCAATAGAACCGCATTGAGATCCTTAGTGATAAATACTTGTTCCTTAGGACTCAAATCGCTTGCAACCATCCTCTTAACATAACTACAGAAAGCTGGTGAAGTCTTGAGTACAATAATAAAAGGGAGTTTGTCAGCTAACCTCTCCATTATTGCCTTGCATCTATCATCATCCAGCTCTTGTTCAGACTTCTTATGAGTCCTCGGATAAGCTATCTTAAATTTGTATACCTTCTCCTCTGCTGCCTTAGATGTTTTAGCATGATCTGGCTTCAGCTGCATTCTGGGTCGATCGACACTATTGGGATGTCAGTTAACACCGAAATATTTTGTTGACTATACTGTCTTGGGTGTGTTGACCTTGCATAATTTTGGTCCAACATGACTTGTTTTTCTTAGTCTTTGTGTGAAGGGTGTCGATTAGCACCAAGGTGGTGTCAGTCGACAGTAGAATGTTTTGTCGACTCCACTTCTTCTTTTCAATCGACCGTGGTCCTCTCCATCATGATTCAAATTTTTGAGGATATGTATTGGTGTCTCTCCTTGGGTCCAAATTCTTCGTCTTCCAACTCTTCAAGTTCCACATATTCTATTGCACTAAGATCCTTTTTCAACACCTGGTCCAGCTCTTTTCCACTTCTCACCATGATAGCATTGAAATGATACCTCGGATTAGTATCAGTTTTTCCTGAAAGGATTTCTTCTTGCCTTTTGACAGACTCAGAAATCTGAGCAACCTGAGTATTCATCTTCTTAACATGAGTGTTCAAAGCTTCAAATTTTTCATTCAAGTCTTGGTAAAAAGCATTAATCTTCCCATTAAAGTCCATAGTTCTCTTTTGCTGACCTTCCAGAATCTGTTTTAGCATTGACGTCATCTCACTATCTGGAGTTGGTGCACGAGGTATCCTATAAGAACAACAACCATAGTTCCTTGTGAAGCTTCAGTTCTGATAAGGCTTCTGGTAACTGAGGTTTTGGAGTACAACCAGAAGAAATAATTTCCTGAGAAAGGAGTCATCAGACAATTCCCTTTAAAGTTTATGTTCTCTTTTTGAGTGCCAAATTTTTTATTCTGAAACCCAGCTCTATTGATGAAATTAATACTTTCTTCATCAAATTTTTCAACTGGTCCAAAAGTCTTAACTTCGGCAGGAAACTTAACTGATTTCGTACCCACAAGAAGACTGTGCACAGAATCCAACTTAGCCTTCACCTCAGCAATATGACTTTTATCCAGGTTTCCAGTTTGCTTCTTCCTCTCAAAATCTGCATCATTGGTACTATTGGTAGATTCTGAGTTCTCAATCAGCACATAAGCATTCTCTGGATAGTGGTGTTGAAGTTTACATTGCTTGTTGTGTCTAGAGCCATCAGATATCTCCAATCTACACCTTTGAAGAAAAAACCTGAAAATGAGCTGGAAAGAATTCAACGGACACATTATTACTATTACACAACCGATAAACTGAGATAAGGTTCTTATGAAGATTAGGAACAAATAAAAGGTCATTTAAATGGAAACGAGAGGGTGTATAAAGAGAAGTGGAACCGGTATGCGATATTTGAAGACCTGATCTATCGGCTATGTTAACCTCCTATCCCCCAGTGCATGGTTAATGCAGAGAGAGATTGCTGAGATCAGTGGTGAAATGATGGGAGGAGCCACTGTCTAGAATCCATTTGTTTATATTGTATGGTGAGGCAGCTGCCATGTGTGCTCGTGGTTGCCATGAAGTCGAGGATGGTGAGAATGGGCGCAGACTCGCATTGTGTTGTGTAGACACATGTTGTAGTTGTGGCCAACGTTTGGCACTATGACCCTGTTTGCCACATATTTTGCAGCGTCCTTGATAGTCTCGGGTTTGTTGATCATTGTGAGGCGTAAACTGTTCCTGTTGTTGCCAAGTTTGGTTACAATTGTTGGTGATGTTTTTACATTGGCGATTGTTGTGATTACCAGATGGGCCACGAAATTTGACAGCATTTGCAGTGATCAGGAGAGTGGAGGAGGCAACCTTGGTCTCAAGCTTCTCTTCATAGCTACTCAGCTTCTCGTGCACTTCGGTAAGAGATGTTGGTGTCTCACGACTTTCGATATGTGCAGCGAATTGGTTGTACCCTATGGGTAAACCTTCCAGGATGTACTCGATCTGATCCTCATGATCGAGATGCTTACCAAGTAACGTCAATAGGTCAAAGCGTGTTGTCAGACCTTGAAAGTACAAGTTGATCGACATAGTACCTTTCCTTCATGTCTTGGGCTGCTGTTTAAGTTATTGAATGTGACTGCAGCTAGGTTTTGCATATGTGGGAGAGAGATTTTCCCAGATCTGCGCTGATGCTGTTGTCGTTAAGAAGATTAGTTGAATTGGTGTCGTGATTGCACCAAGTAATGCACTGTAGATGAGCTTATCTTATCTCTTCCACAGCGTGTAGGCAGGATTGATTGTGACGACACCTGACACCGGAGTCTGTGTTCGTTGAAGGAGTAATGACCAGGAAACCATCAATGTATCAGGCAAGGTCATAACCATCGAGTAAAGCTTGGACTTCACGACTCCACATCAGAAAATTGGATGCCGTAAGTTAGGTGACATTGGTCATATTGATGTTGAGGAGATGTTGTCCATCGGATAGCATGATCATTTCATTAGATGTGGCCGGAGAAAATGCCATGACGAAATAGAAAAGAAGAGTGAAAAAGGAGATTTGCATAGATGAAAAATGGTGATTTTTGCAGAGATTTCAAAGATGGCTGTTTTTGTGGATCGCCATTCTGATACCATATAAGTTAAAGAGATTGAATTACTTCATAAAATAGGATATTACAACATATATATAGTGGTGTACAGACAGTATATTAGGGATTAACGAGTTACTAAACTATCCTTTACATTGGTTCTATAATCACTATAAAAAAAAGCTGGAAAAACATGTAAAACGATTGAAAGCCCAACACTTGGTTCAAAATTCTGAAAGCTATAATCAGTGCCGGTCTGGCTATTTTGGAGCCCCAAATCATGAAAATATTTTTGGCCCATTAGTTAATAATTTTGAAAAATACTCAAAATAACTTTTTGAAGTGTTGAAACACTGATATTTTCTCTGCTAAAAATGACAAATACAAACAAAGCTGTCAACATTTTAGAAATACATGGGCCTCTAAAATTATTTAACACATACTCTACCTCAAGCACATATTTGACTGGCTTCTAGTCAAGATCAGCTCTGGCTATAACCATTTTCTTTGTAAATCATAAGCACAAAAGTTATTCAGAGATTGTGTGAAACAAGTGATGTTAATTGTAATTTGTCGGAAACTTTTGATAAAACAAATTCTTCACTTATCTGTCAGAAAACATTTGTCGCAAATTTGACGGTGGGTAAGTATTTTACGAAAAGATTGAATTGTCGGTATTCTGTCTGAAGATTTTGTCGGAACCGTATCAGAATGAATTTTTTACCCAAAAGATTTCAGTTTGTCACGAACTTATCACTAAAGCTGCAGGAACCTCGTCGGTAATATGTCAACATGAGTGTCGGCAAGAAGATAGTTGATATTATGTATTTTTAACATATTTTGATTTGTTTTTAGTATTCGGTTTGAGTTTTTATTTGCATCTTTCGTTAGTTTTTCGAGTTTTTTATATTGTTTCGAGTATTTTTACAGATTTTATGGAGTTCCGATGGAGTTTGGCGCTTACGGACATGTTCGAGTCGAGTTAAAGTGGAAAAACACGAGAAAATGACCAAATGAAGAGGACGCCCGTTCCAAAGGAGAACGACCGTTCTAAAGGAGAACGACTGTTCTGGAGGAGAACGGCCGTTCTTGCTCCCACCTATTCTGCCGACAAAAGTGAAGGAACGACCGTTCTCTCCCAGAATGACCGTTCCCTCACTCACCTACACCCACCTACTCTGCCGACAAAAGTGAAGGAACGACCGTTCTCTCCCAGAATGATCGTTCCCCGTCTCACCTACTCCCCTACAGCTTGGCCTATATATTGGACTCACACTTGAAGCTACAAACACACCATCTTCTTCTCTCAGTCTTTTCTTGCTTCTAAACATTGTTTCTCTTCTCTTTTAAGCTTTAAACATTTATGCTTTATGCTTTGATCAAGTTCTTATTGAAGTTTCTTTTCAGCTTTTGTTATCTATTCAAGCTTTTATGATGATTTCTGTAACCTCTCTTCTTGTTTCTTTCAATATGATTGAGTAGTTTTATTTTGGATTCTTGGTTTGGCAGACATGGGTGTTTGGAAGATTGATTAAGTAAGTTTTGATAGATAATTTATGCTTATGTTCATGTATTTATTATTCTTAATGCTTGGATTGAACTTTAAAAGAGAGAATCCTAGATCATAGGTTGTTCAGCACTCAAAAGGTATTCTGTATCAACCCGACTATTTATTACATGCTCATTATTTTAACCATTGGAAAATTGAGTCTAAGATAAGGATGATGATATTTATGGGTTTGTGTTCATTGTATACATAAGGTTTGATTGCATTCGAGAAATCTATAGCTAGCCAAAACTGTTAGTAAAATGGTTAGTATCATCAAAAGTGAACTAATCTAAATTAAGTAACCCATGTCATAAGATAGAATATAGATTTCTTGTTAAACCATCACTTATCAATCCGAAATTCACCCTTGTCAAATTGCCTCATCAAGGATCCTTCTTTGTCTTTAAAAGTCTTATTTGTTTATTGTACTTGCTTTCAATCAATATTATTGTCTTATTTTGCAAGAGCTTGTAGCTGAATCTTGTTTGTTTACTGTTCTTAATTTTATTAGGATTCTGCTTTGTGACATTTACTAAATTATTGCTGTATTCTGTTTAGTTTCATGCTTTTAAACGTTGAAATCGAAACAAAAACAATCTTTGAATCGTTTAGCTCGATTAGAATCCTATACTCTTGGTGTGCCTATTCTTGTTTTCCCTGTGGATCGAAAAAATAACATTTGTTTGTTGTTTTCACACCCGAAAATACGCAGCATCAAATTGGCGCCATTGCAAGGGGAAGGCATTAGCAATAGCCATTGGGATTTGGAATCTACCGAGTCTAAATTTTAGTTACTCTGAAAAAGAAATAAATCTAACCTTGTTCTGTAATTTTTCTCTTTTGTGAAGGTGCATGAACCTAAGAAGCCAAGGAAAACAACACTTGGTAGAGTTAGCACCAGATATAAGCAGACTAGAGCGAGCCAACACTCGAGCTAGAAAAGAAAGAGGAAGACTATCAAGAACGACAGGGTTCAACATGGCTGATCATATTCCTGACGTTCTGGAAAGAGCAGGAAATGGAGCCAACGCAGAAGTCCAAGGTGCTAGAAGGAGAGTGATAGGAGTGTATGATGCACCTCAAGAGCATGGACAACGATCCGGTATTGAAACTCCACCAGTTGAGAGCCAAAACTTTGAGATAAAGGCGAGTCTCGTTAACATGGTGAGCGGGTCCAAGTTTCATGGTCTACCTATGGAGGATCCTCTTGATCACTTGGACAACTTTGAACGATTATGTTGCACAGTGAAGATGAATGGTGTTTCTGAAGATGCCTTCAAGCTTCGCTTATTCTCATTTTCTCTTGGGGACAAGGCGCACACATGGGAGAAGGGCTTAGCTAAAAAACAATCGTCACTTGGAATCAATGCAAAAAGGAGTTCTTGTCCAAATTCTTCTCGTCGACAAGGACTGCACGCCTTCGGAATGACATATCAGGTTTTACTCAAAGAAACAACGAGAGCTTTCACGAAGCCTGGGAGCGTTTCAAGGGGTACACAACTAAGTGCCCTCATCATGGTTTTTCTGACGAGTCGATCCTCAACACTCTATACTGTGGTCTCCTCCCCAAGTACCGATCTATGCTCGATACAGCCAGTAATGGTAACTTCTTGGGGAAAGACATTGAAGAAGGTTTCCAACTTGTGGGGAATCTAAGCCTAAGTGATGAGAAAAACAATGAAGACTATGATAGAGCTCCTAGAGGGAGCGACGATGATAGAACGACTAAAGAGATCAAGTCTTTACGCGAGATGATGGCTAAGGTCTTACAAGCCACGGAAAGATCTGTGAACTATATTGGCGAGTATGATGGAGGTCAAGCTTCTAACGAGAACCAGTTTGATGGAAGCCTTGAAACACAAGAGGAGTTGAATTTCGTCGGAAATCAAGGGAACTATCAAGGAGGCTACAACAGAAACTACAATTCGAACTATGGGCAACAACAAGGGCAAGGATACCAACCGCGACCCTTTATACCATCTACTAACCAAGGAGGACAGAACTACAATCAGCAAGGGTTTGTACCCAAACAACCTTTCCAAGGTAACCAAGGAGGATTTCAGAACAATCAAAGTGGTTATCAAAACAGGGCACCTTTTGTTCCAAACGCTCAACAAGGATATAAACCAGCAGCGTAAGCAGCGCCATCTCTATCTCAAGGATACCAACAAGACATCAAGGACATGAAGGATATGTACCAACAATTGATAGCGGGGCAAACCAGTTTAGCTACCGACGTCAACAAGAAGATCAATGAGATCCACAACAAGATTGATGGAGGGTACCAAGATCTTAACATCAAATTCGAGAATCTCAGTATTCATGTCAAAGGACTAGAAAAACCAGATAGCTCAAGTTGCTTCTACATCTTAAAACCAAAAAGGAGTCTTACCTAGTAAGGCTGAAGTAAATCCCAAGGAGTATTGCTTGGCGATAACTTTGAGGAGTGGGAAACAGCTACCATCAAGCAACAAAAAACGTGGTGAGTCTAGTAACAACGATAAAATTGTTGAGAATGAGCTTGTAGATAATGATGAGGAGCAAGCAAACCAGGGAGTCATGCCAAGCAAACCAGAAACGGCAAAGGAAAAAGGGAAGCAAGTTGTGGAACCTAGAGACATCGCCGCGGAAAATGTAGACGAATTTGAACCAAAAGCTTACGAAGCAAAACTTCCATTACCTGGGAGGTTTAAGAAACAGATATTGGACAAACAATTCGAGAAGTTCAAGAAGTTGATGAAATCGATTCAAGTCACCATTCCGTTTGCTGATCTGATTCTAGAGTGTCCAATTTACAACAAGCTTCTTAAGGATGTAATGACCAAGAAGGGGCAAGTGGAAGATGCAATGGTGATAATTAACCATGAGTGTAGTGCCATTATTCAGCGAAATCTGCCAAGAAAGCTCAAGGATCCAAGGAGTTTTACTCTTCCTTGTACTATAGGACCCATGCATTTTAATAGATGTTTGGTTGATCTTGGTGCTAGTGTCAGTCTTATGCCTTTGACAGTATCTAAGAAATTGGGTTTAACTAACTTCAGGAGGACAAGAATCTCGCTAGTCTTAGCGGAAAGATCGGTTTGTCATCCTATAGGTATTCTAGAAGACCTACCCCTGAAGATTGGAAGCTGTATCATTCCAACATATTTCGTTGTGCTTGAAATGGATAAGAGCCAGTGAATCCCATCATCCTTGGAAGACCATTTTTGGCAAGCTGGAGCCATCATCGATATGAAGAAAGGTATGATTGACCTTCACTTAGGTGATATTGTTATGAAATTTAACATCGCAGACGTGATAAAGAAACCAACCATGGAGGAAAACGCTTTCTATATCGACATCTTAGAAGACTTGGTTGACGAGTACTTAGAAGAGGTGAACATGGAAGACTCTCTCGAAACAGCCCTCACACGATCAAACAACGAGGTAAGTTTTCTAAACCAAGACGTAATTTCATATGAACAATTTCTTGATTCAAAAAAGCAATGGAAAGAAGATGCGTGTCTCTTGGATGTTAACGATTCTATACGTGAGGGGATGAAAGAAAGCGCCAGCAATGGTAAGTCTAGCATGGAGGATGATTGGAGTGAACTCAATGCTCCAAATGTGGAACTTAAACCACTACCTAGTGGTCTAAGGTATGAATTCTTAGGACCTAATTCTACATATCTTGTTATAGTGAATGATGAATTAAACCAAAACGAAACTGAAATGATTTTGCATGAACTAAGAAAGTATAGGAAGGCAATTGGTTATTCACTAAAAGACATTAAAGGAATTTCACCATCATTATGCATGCATAGGATTCACATGGAGGATGAAAATAAGTCATCAATCGAACATCAGCGTAGATTAAACCCGAACCTAAAAGAAGTAGTCAAGAAATTTTAAAATTACTAGAAGCGGGTGTAATCTATCCTATCTCGGACAGTACATGGATCTCTCCGATTCATGTAGTACCTAAGAAAGGGGGGATGACTGTGACAAAAAATGAAAATGATGAACTTATTCCGACAAGAACGATAACTGGGCATAGAGTGTGTATAGATTATTAAAAACTGAACTCATCCACTCGTAAGGATCACTTTCCTTTGCCATTTATCGATCAAATGCTTGAAAGGCTAGCTAATCATTCATATTATTGCTTCCTAGATGGTTACTCTGGGTTTTTCCAAATACCAATTCACCCTAGTGACCAGGAGAAAACGACCTTCACATGCCCTTATGGCACCTTTGCTTATGGAAGGATGCCATTCGGTTTGTGCAATGCACCGGCAACTTTTCAGCGGTGTATGATGTCCATTTTCTCAGATTTAATTGAGAATACAATGGAAGTTTTCATGGATGATTTTTCTGTGTATGGTGCTTCGTTTGGTTCTTGTTTGTTGAATATGTGAAAGGTATTGAAGAGATGCGAAGAAACGTACCTAGTCTTGAATTGGGAAAAATGCCACTTCATGGTGAAGGAGTGATATTACGTGTTTTTAACGTATTTTGATTCGTTTTTAGTATTCGGTTTGAGTTTTGATTTGCATCTTTCGTTAGTTTTTCGAGTCTTTTCTATTGTTTTGAGTGTTTTTACAGATTTCATGGAGTTCCGAAGGAGTTTGGCGTTTACGGACATGTTCGAGTCAAGTTAAGACGGAAAAACGAGAAAAGGACCAAACGCAAGAGGGCCAAGCAAAGGAACGACCGTTCGTTTCCATGGAACGACCATGGAGAACGATCGTTCCCTCCAAGGAACGGTCGTTCCCTCACTCACCAACCCTGCCGACAACAATAGGAGATCGACCGTTCTCTCCCATGCAGGTCGTTCCCAACCTCACCAACTCTGCCGACAAAATACCACGGAACGACCGTTGTACACAGCCGAACGATCGTTCCCCTCTCACGCATCTCACCTACTTCGATCGACCAAGGGGAACGATCGTTCTCCACCAATAATGACCGTTCCCCGCTTCACCTACTCCCCTTCACCTTGGCCTATATAATGGACTCACAACATCACTCTCAAAACACACCTTCTTCCTCCTCCTCTCTTCTCTAGCTTCAAAGCATAGCTTCTTCTTTAGTTTTAAGTTTTATGTTTATGCTTTTATCTAGTTCTTGTTAAGTTTCTTTTAAGCTTCAATCTTATGCTTTTAATCTTATGCTTTACTTTCAGTTCTTATCTTTATGCTTAATTAAGTTTTACTTTCTGTCTTTATATTTATGCTTTACTTTCAGTCTTTATGTTTATGCTTTAATTAAGTTCTTATAAGTTTATATTCAGCTTTCATTATCTATTCAAGCTTTTATGATGAACTTTATAATCTCTTTGTTTTCTTCTTTAATCATGTCTGAGTAGACCTCTTAGTTAGGTTAAGGTTTGTCAAAGGAATTCATGAGCTTTAGGGTTAAACACAAATAGGCTATTCAAATCAATATCTTCACCATTGTTGTTCTTAATGCTTAGATCGAATTGATCACTTGATCTTATGAAATTTGGTTTAACTTAGACAACGAGAGTTGCTAGGTTGCTA
Organism: Isatis tinctoria; assembly: GCA_010577795.1. Taxonomy (NCBI): domain Eukaryota; kingdom Viridiplantae; phylum Streptophyta; class Magnoliopsida; order Brassicales; family Brassicaceae; genus Isatis; species Isatis tinctoria. Next base: position 23,828,528 of record CM021250.1, read on the forward strand.
TAAAGAACATTGGTGAGCAATTTAACCATTACCTGCGAGAGCAGATGTATTGAGAATTGTGAACATATTAAACCTATCCTTAATGCTTGTCTACGATTTCTAGTACCAGCGAGAGCTAGGATTTCTAGGTTGATAGACAAAGATATTGGTACCACGAGAGTGGATTGATATTATCTTAGTTTTTAAGTTCTAGATTTATGCTCAATCATTGCCTGAATAGTTGTTTAATCCGTTGCTCTGAATCTCCTGCGATATTCCTTGACCTAACGCTTGCTTAATATTATCTTACAACCGATTTCGCTTTCATTACTTACTATTTACAAAAACCAAAAACATATTGAATTGTCTTAGCTTTTGAATTAGCTCAATATATCAAAGTGTGAAAACTGGTCTTCGTGGGATCGACCCCTAAATACTACTTCGTATGCTGTGCACTTGCAGTAGGAAATAAGGGTTTAAAACTCGTGTATCAAGGAGGGCATCGTACTTGGGCATAAAATCTCTGGAGAAGGGATTGAAGTAGACAAGGCTAAGATTGAGGTTATGATGAAGCTAGAACATCCAAGGACAATGAGAGACATAAGGAGTTTCTTGGGTCATGCTGGGTTTTACCGAAGGTTCATTCAAGACTTCTCTAAAATCGCAAGGTCTCTAACAAGACTCCTATGCAAGGATACCGATTTTGTGTTCGATGAAGCTTGTCAAGAAGCATTCACAAAAATGAAGAGGGAGTTGGTTAGTGCTCCAGTTGTTCAGCCACCGGATTGGGAATTACCGTTTCAAATTATGTGTGATGCGAGTGATTTCGCTGTTGGAGCTGTATTGGGTCAAAAGAAAGACGGAAAGATGCATGTGATCTACTACGCTAGTAGAACACTTGATGATGCACAAACAAGATATACAACAGCGGAGAAGGAGCTTCTGGCAATCGTCTACGCTTTTGAAAAGTTCCAGGCATATTTGCTGGGTTCCAAGGTGATAGTGCATACCGATCATGCAGCACTTAGACACTTGTTAGCAAAGAAGGACATGAAACCGAGGCTGATGAGGTGGATCTTACTTCTGCAAGAGTTTGATCTCAAGATAAGAGACAAGAAAGGGATAGAGAATGGTGTGGCTGATCATTTGTCAAGGATGAGATTCGAGGAGTACATACCGGTCGATGATTTCTTGCCCGAAGAACAAGTGAACTTGGTTCAAGAATTAGCCAAGGCTGATTATATGCTTGAGGAGCTTCTAGCTAATGACACCATGGAGATAAGTTTACCTTGGTATGCTGACTTTGTTAACTACTTGGCTTGTGAACATGAACCACAAAACCTTCAAGGGTATGCCAAGAAGAAGTTTTTCAGAGATGTTAACCGTTTCTACTGGGACGAGCCATACTTGTACACACTGTGCAAGGACAGTCTCTATAGAAGATGCATTCCGCAAGAGGAAGTCTCTGGAATCCTGATGCATTGCCACGGTTCAGCTTATGGTGGCCACTTTGCAACGTTCAAAACGGTTAGTAATGTATTGCAAGCAGGTTTTTGGTGGCCGACCATGTTCAAAGACGCCCATGACCTCATATCCCGCTGTGATCAATGCCAAAAGAAGGGCAACATAAGTAGAAGGAATGAAATGCCACAACACCCCATACTTGAGATTGAAGTTTTTGATGTTTGGGGAGTGGACTTCATGGGACCGTTCCCATCTTCTTATGGTAACAAGTACATCTTAGTAGCGGTCGTTTACGTTTCTAAGTGGGTGGAAGCTGTAGCCAGCCCAACAAATGATTCCAAAGTGGTTCTTAAGCTGTTTAAATCTACCATTTTTCCAAGGTTCGGTATTCCGAGAGCAGTGATAAGCGATGGTGGATCGCATTTTATTAACAATTTGTTTGAGATTTTGTGAAGGAAGCATGAGGTGAAACACAAGGTTGCGACGCCATATCATCCCCAAACCAGTGGACAGGTCGAGATCTCTAACTGCGAAATCAAAGTAATTTTAGAGAAGACCGTGGGAACTACAAGCAAGGATTGGTCCAAGAAACTAGACGATGCATTATGGGCCTATCGAACCGCCTTCAAGACACCTATCGGGACTACACCGTTCAATCTTCTGTGCGTTAAGTCATGCCATCTTCCAGTGGAGCTGGAATACAAGGCTTTGTGGGCTGTAAAACTCCTGAAAGGAGGTTAGCACAGCTTAATGAGTTGGATGAGTTTCGTCTCAAAGCTTACGAAAACTCAAAAATATACAAAGAAAGGACGAAGAAGTTCCATGACAAGAAGATTATTCCCAAAGACTTCCGGGTAAATGATAAGGTTTTACTGTACAATTCCCGGTTAAAACTTTTTCCAGGGAAACTTAAGTCGAGATGGACGGGACCTTTCACCATTAAGGAGGAAAGACTGTGTGGGACGGTGATGCTTTGGGACAAATATGGGGGAGAATTTGCTGCGAACGGACATCGAGTCAAACCATATCTGGCCAACGAAGGAGGTGAGGAAAGAGAATCAATAGATTCCTTTTCGGGAGCGATTCATCCTTCCCGAACGCAGCATTCCTCTAGTTTGTGTAATTGATTCAATTATGAAATCATGAATAGTCATAGTTCAGTCAGTATATTGTGAATGATTCCTGGGATGGGAGAGAGTAGGTCTCTCGTCATTCTCGGTGAACCTTTTTTTTTTTCAAGAAATATTATTGAACAACGGTTCCTCTCTCGGATCCACAATCCGTTTAAAAGCTGTGGGCGACGTCCAGCTTAGCGACGTAAAACAAGCGCTTTCGTGGGAGGCAACCCACCAGGTAACATGTAAATATCGTGAAGTTTTTTGTTCTTGTTTTGTTTATGTTTCTTGTTTTGTTTGAGATTTTTTTGTAGGTCTTTATTAAGTATTTGAGAAACCGCTCTTCTGGGAGTGAAGAGATCGGTCGTTCCTGACAAGAACGGTCGTGCTACGAGGAAGAACGGTCGTTCTGTAGCCGTCGGGTGTGTTGTCGGTTCGGACCGACGAAAGTCCGTGAACTCGTGTTTAACTTTACGAAGGAACGACCGATCTCTGCATAGAACGGTCGTTCTTCACAAATCTTCGACGGAACGGTCGTTCCGGTGCAGAACGATCGTTCCCAGGTACGATTTCTCCCCAAAATTCAAGACTAAGCCGGTTTCAACTTACATTAAACCGGAAAACACATAATTCTTCTTGATTCAGAACGATCGAAATGCTCATAAAAACAAATTCATCGTTCTTCTTCTTCCTCTTGAAGAACAAAACCTATACATTTTGAATCATCCATAACTCTTTCAATTTTTGGGGGGTTTTATCGATTCTTGTTGCTTATCTACTCGATTTTTCGTGCTCTTTCTGTTTCTGGAAACCATTCTCACGATTAACAAAGGAATCAGCAGAGTTCAAAGAGAAGTGGGAAGCTCTAGCAACCCGAGCAAGAAGCATAAGACGACGCGTGAACAGAACCCACTCCTCAGGCCCATAACCAGAAAGAGGGATGCATACGACACCAAGTTTTTGGCGGACTTGCGACAAATGAAACTTATGCCAAACCGGTTGGGTAGTAAGGATACATTGGAGGCATTGGGTCTAAAAGAAGATGTGGAGACTGTGTTCGAGAACATGGGGTTCAGACGAATGTGGAAGATCAACGAGCCTATCTATCCTAAGTTGGTGAAGGAGTTCCTAGGCACTTTCCGTCTCACCTAAGCCAATCCCGAAGAACCAAAGGCAAGTGAGGGTACTCTCACATTCTTCCTCAACAAGAATCACTACCAGTTCAGCCTTTTCGAGATTTGCGATGTCTATGGTTTCCACAAAGGAGAAGACATCAGATACTCTCAGTTCGTAAAAGAAGAAGCGGATGAGTTCTGGGGGATCATTGCTAATGGGAAGTATGTTCCGCGAAATGCTAAGATAACCGCGATTAGGAATCCGGTTTTGAGAGTTGTGGTCAAAATCATAAGCAACACCTTCTTCTGCAAGAAGAAATCGGGAGCTGTACGAGATGATGAGTTGTGGATGCTCTTCTATGGAGTGAAGCATCTCATTCCGTTGTACGCACATACGGACGGTCCTACCGAGAATTTTTTCTGCTGTGTTGTGTGATATGTTGGTGAAGATCAAGACGAGGCCTCCAAAGACAGTATATGTAAGCAACATCCTCACACCTATCTTACAACGCACGCAGATTGATATGTCCGGGGAGGAAGTTCTGAACAAATGGGAGAGCATTGACATCGACCATCTCATCCGTTGCACAATCCTCAACAAGAAAGACGTGTACCAGTTCTATGGGCGCGACGGAGTGGCCCGTTTTTGTAGACTCCCAAACAGAGGTATCACTTCTCTCATTGATCAGGCCAGTTTGGAGTTTGATATTCGTCAAGAGTTTTTGATACCAGATCCAGCAGTGCAAGTCGCACAAGTTTCGCGACCTCGCAAGATATATACTTAGACCACAGCGCGAACCACAGCCTGCTGCGCAAGACGAAGAGAGTGATGATGAGATGGCAGAGGGTGGAGATGATATCGAAGAAGAAGAAGAATGACAGCCACAACAACTCCTACCACACAGCACTGACAGATACCGCTTACCGCCGAGCCCTCCAGCAGATGACAACTCACGTGGATCATCGAATCGCAAAAGAAGAACAACTCGATGATGAGGAAGATCTGGGGAGCGATTCAGAAGATTCAACCTTGTTCTTGTGCATCAGGTTCGCAGACACGAGGAGATGACAGCGAAGATGACAGCGATGACCATGAGAGGAGGACCAAGGCTAGACAAGATCGGTTGAGCAGATGAAGGAGAAAGAGCAGCACCGATGGCTCCACCAGCGACCACTGAGCTTGTGGTTATTTCTATCACCCTTGTTATATCCATTTTCATTTTAGGACACTTTTATTTTATTTATGAGTTTGCTGGTTTCTCTTTCAGTTTTGTTTTAACCGGGACGGTTAAAAACAAGTCTGGAGGAGGGATTCATTTGTGTACTAACGGTGTGTTTTATGGATGTTTATTTCTTATGTTTTATTTTGGTGTGTTTATATTATGAAAAAGAAAAAAAAAATTATCGAGTCAAAACGTTGTGAGAATTTGTTAACTCTTTGGAATTGCAACATGTTCGATGTCATTGCCTTACGACTGCTTAGCATTGTTTGAGGATAGTTTGGAAACGCAGAAAAATCCATAACTTGATCATTTGGTGAATTTCTCAAATCATCTGAACTTAATCGAATTATTGGAACTTAATATGGACTTAATTTATCTCATTTAGGGGGTTGATAATCATGTATTGGATTTTACATTTGGAGTTTTCTTTGCATCATTTCTACCAATCTTTGCTAACTCCAAATGGCTAGACTTATCCTTAGTCTAGTACCACACCCTTACCATTTCCATGTTGAAAACCACTTATTTTTGTGTATTGTCATTGCATTCATGTGCAAAAACTATGGAGTATACGGACCAACACAACTTTTCTTTAGGACTGTGTCTAGATATGTGGTCTCTTTCTGATTAAACTCATGGGATGTGTCTAGAAATGTGATCTCTCTCTTTGAGTATATTCATTGAAAATTTTCGTTTCAAAAGAGGATGGACTTTTAAATGGGTAGAAGATTGTATTCACATTCAAGAAATAAGCTTACATCGTTGAAATTCTTTTGATGCAGATCTTAGAGACTAACCGGTTCCATTCTCCGTAAAAAAAAAAAAAAAAAAAAGGAAGAATAAAAATGGCATTATTTGCATTACGGAAAAGAAAACAGAAGGAACCGGGAAAGTCAAGGTAATATCGTTAAATTTCATAAAACGTTAAAAGAAATCATGTTCTTGTTTGTGACTTTGTTAAATAAGGGTAGAAGGATTAGAGTTAAGGAGAGTTGTGTACCTCCTAATCGGTCCGTGTCTCACTGTGATTTTGCATAATGATTTGCATCCGTTTGTACTGCTAGAAGAAACCGAAACACTTGAGCCACCAAATACCAACCTTGATACCTAGACAATAACGTGTTAGATATTCCCTTTGTGAGAGTACACACATTTGATAATGAATGTTAAATATTGAGTTCTGCTTGATCATTAGATTTCACTTATTTACTACGGTTATGGAGAAGTACAATGAAGTACGGTTTGATCTGAACTTTGCGAATGCGGTTTACGGGCAATTGATTTAGAGTATGGTACTATAAGTTTTATGAGTTTCACACGTTTTTTAAAACCTCTCCTCTTTGTAAGATCTCTAGTTTTGCTTGGGGACAAGCAAAGGTCTTAGTTGGGGTGAGTTGATATTATGTATTTTTAACATATTTTGATTTGTTTTTAGTATTCGGTTTGAGTTTTTATTTGCATCTTTCGTTAGTTTTTTGAGTCTTTTCTATTGTTTCGAGTCTTTTTACAGATTTTATGGAGTTCCGATGGAGTTTGGCGCTTACGAACATGTTCGAGTCGAGTTAAAGTGGAAAAACACGAGAAAAGGACGAAATGAAGAGGACGCCCGTTCTAAAGGAGAACGACCGTTCTGGAGGAGAACGGCCGTTCTTGCTCCCACCTACTCTGCCGACAAAAGTGAATGAACGACCGTTCTCTCCCAGAACGACTGTTCCCTCACTCACCTACACCCACCTACTCTGCCGAAAAAAGTTAAGGAACGACCGTTCTCTCCCAGAACGATCGTTCCCCATCTCACCTACTCTCCTACACCTTGGCCTATATATTGGACTCACACTTGAAGCTACAAATACACCAGCTTCTTCTCTCAGTCTTTTCTTGCTTCTAAACATTTTTTCTCTTCTCTTTTAAGCTTTAAACATTTATGCTTTATGCTTTGATCAAGTTCTTATTGAAGTTTCTTTTCATCTTTTGTTATCTATTCAAGTTTTTATGATGATTTCTATAACCTCTCTTCTTGTTTCTTTCAATATGATTGAGTAGTTTTATTTTGTATTCTTGGTTTGGCAGACATGGGTGTTTGGAAGATTGATTAAGTAAGTTTTGATAGATAAACTATGCTTATGTTCATGTATTTATTATTCTTAATGCTTGGATTGAACTTCAAAAGAGAGAATCCTAGATCATAGGTTGTTCAGCACTCAAAAGGTATTCTGTATCAACCCGACTATTTATTACATGCTCCTTATTTTAACCATTGGAAACTTGAGTCTAAGATAAGGATGATCATATTTATGGGTTTGTGTTCATTGTTTACATAAGGTTTGGTTGCATTCGAGAAATCTATAGCTAGCCAAAACTGTTAGTAAAAGGGTTAGTATCATCAAAAGTGAACTAATCTAAATTAAGTAACCCATGTCATAAGATAAAATATAGAATTCTTGTTAAACCATCACTTATCAATCCGAAATTCACCCTTGTCAAATTGCCTCACCAAGGATCCATCTTTGTCATTAAAAGTCTTATCTGTTTATTGTACTTGCTTCAATCAATATTATTGTCTTATTTTGCAAGAGCTTGTAGCTGAATCTTGTTTGTTTACTGTTCTTAATTTTATTAGAATTCTGCTTTGTGACATTTACTAAATTATTGCTGTATTCTGTTTAGTTTCATGCTTTTAAAGTTTGAAACCGAAACAAAAACAATCTTTGAATCGTTTAGCTCGATTAGAATCCTTTACTCTTCGTGTGCCTATTCTTGCTTTCCCTGTGGATCGATAAAATAACATTTGTTTGTTGTTTTCACACCCGAAAATACGCAGCATTAATAGTGCCGGCAACGTGTATTTGTGAAAATGCTCTCGGTCTTTTCTGAGAATTTTAAGTTTGTGGTAAGATGGTCGGAAATGGCATCTGCAATAAGTTAAGCAGACTAAAATTATCAGATTCATTTCATAAAGTTTTGAGAGAGAAGTGAATGAACAAGAAAGCATAGTGAGAAAAGGAAAGATCGAAGAGAGGAAAAAAAATGTCCACCCACAATATATATAGAGTTACATCGTACAACAGAGTATATGAAGGTACGGGTGAAATCAATAATGATTTTTAAGGAAGGTCGAAAGATGTTCATGCGGTTTGCTACAAATCAAGAGATTTCCCGAGAGCAAGGTAAGATGAGTTGTCCTTGTCTTACGTGTAATAATGAGAATCACATTTTCATAGAAACGGTTTGCAAGCATTTGTTTTTTAGAGGATTCACACCTGGGTATTATATATGGTTCTCACAAGGAGAAGATTTTTAAACCTTGTCTAGTTTTGGCAATGGAAGTAGAGGGGTGATGGTAGATGGCAGAACGGCAGAACGGCAGGCAACTTAGTAGTTCGCGAATCTGATAGCGCTGTTGAGATGGTTATAAAGGCTTTTCAACAATGCAAACATAAAATATGGCTAGGAACCGAATGTAGGGGCAACGCGGTTTTATGATATGTTAGAAGCTGCTAGGATTCCTATTTATTCGGGGTGTAAAGAAGGTCAGTCCGCTTAATCAGCTGCCACTAGATTGATGAGTATTAAGACGGAATGGAATTTGTCCTAGGATTTTGTAGATGCAATCGCAGATTTTTCTAAAGGCTACATGCCTGCGGATAATATAGCACCGGGATCATATTACGCTATTCAGAAGTTGGTATGTGGAATAGGGCTACCGTACGAGATGATCGATGTATGTAGAGACAATATAATAAGAGACTAGCCGAGGATGAGCTTTCAACACGGTATCAGATCAGATAGAAGGTGAAGCTACTAGCTTTGGTGATTGTTGGAACGATGGAACGTAGGGTCGCACTGAGGATGCGGATGTGCCTCAGATTTTCCCGAACTCAAGACCTCTTGATATGACGCACAAGAACAGCCTTTGATGGATTTGTTGAGTGAATTAACCCTTCAAGTAACAACAAAGTTTATGATGAACAAAGAGAGAAAATAACTTAGAAAGTTTGATAAAAATTCAAATAATGAAAAACAAAGGGAGTTCGGACACATAAAAGAAAGAAATAGGAGGTGAAGAGTTATTTTTGTCTAAATTGTGCAAATAAAATAAATAAAAGATAGAATTTGTAAAATAGGGGACGGTTTGGTTTTTGGTCTTGATCAAGTTGGTTGGCTTGGATTCAGTTTGTTTGATTTGTGCTGGGCTGGTTTTACTCTTGAATCTGTCCTTGGGCTCGGATCACACATAAGAAGAGACTAGGGAGCATTGACCACAACCTTATCCAGTCGGTCCAAGTGATTCTTTGTTTGATCTTCTCCTTAAGCCTTGTAGTACGTTCAGTAAACTTCTGGTCGAGAGAATTCAAACGGATCAAGTTGGTTGTGTGCCTGAGTCTCTGGTTCCGCAGCACGGGCGATGGTCCGGGTACAGTCCACGTACAGATCTGCATCCCCACATACTAAGTTGATGCTGCCTCATTCGTTTGATGTTTCCAGGTAGTTTGATCGAGGTTGGTGACGCCTTGGTCGAGAAGTTCCCTCATCTGGTCATGGAATCAGGCGTAGGCCTTGGTTCGGGTTACTCGGGTCGAAACAATACACTGCTGGCCACCCGGGTGGTGCGGGCTGCTCTCCACGGGCAACCTCCTTTGCTGCTGTCCTAGGAACTGGTACAGGTTCTTGTTCGAGTCGGTTGTCTCCTCGGGTGTCTTCCTCGTCCTTGGGGTCACTTTGGTCAGTGGTGCCATCCATTGTCCTATCATTCTCCCCCTGTTGAAAAGGATTTGACCACGAATCTGGAACATCTGCCACAAAACACATAAGGTCAGCAACATTAAGACTCAGAGTATTATCATACTTACCTTGGAGGTCCAACTTGTATGCATTGTCATTAATTCTTTGGACGACTTCGAAGAGACCGTCAACTCGGGGCATAAGCCTGGACTTTCTCTCCTTGGGAAACTTTGCGTAGATGAACCAAAACAAGATCACCTGGACTGAACACAACTTGGTGCCTCTTCTTGTTTGTGGTTTGTTCATATTTCTTGGTTTTGGCTTCTATATTAGCTTTGACCTTCGCATGAATCTTCTGGATCTGTTCTACGTTTTTCTTTCCATCTAAGCTGACCCTATCACTCACAGATAAAGGTAAAAGATGAAGTGGGGACAAATGATTAAATCCATAAACGATTTCAAAAGGTGAGTGCAAAGTGACCAAATGCATGGACTGATTGTAAGCGAATACAACATGAGCAAGACAATCTTCCCAAGTTCTAAGGTTCTTCCTTATTGATACACAGGTTTTAAACTCTATTTTCCTTCTGCAAGTGCACAGCAAACGAAGTAATATTAAAGGGTCGAATCCCACGAAGACCAAGTATTACACTATGGTTTTATGAGCTAGATTAAAAGCTAAGTCCAATCAATATTAAATCTTTTTAGTTTGTAACAAGCAACTGAACTAAAATCGAGAGTAAAAACTATAATAAGCAGGCGTTAGGTCAAACAGTAAAATCTCCAAAGATGTTAAAAGCAAAAGTAAAGGTCCTCTATTCCAAAAACTAAAGGGAGTATATATTAGAGGTCTTTCAGGCTGCGGCTGCTCTTCCTATCGCCAATTAGGATTAGGTAAAATCTTGTTTCCATATTTTTCTCGGAGGCGCGAGCATGTGCTCTGGGGTAGCCGAGCTGAGCGAGCATGTGCTCGCGAGTTGGAGTTGCTACTTCTGTGAGCGGTTTGACTTCTTTTTTTCAAATTAAGCTCTTTTCTGATCCAACAGCTCCAGCTGCTCCAAACTTCGATAAAGGCTACTTAGCCACCTGAAATAACCTGAAACACACTCAAAAACTCTAAAAAGAGATTAGATACTAAGGTTAGTGTGAGTCAAAATCGTAATATATCAACTCCCCCGGACTTATACCTTTGTTTGTCCTCAAACAAACTAAAATCAAGACACAGAAAAGAAGGTGGGAACTCGCAAAACCTCAGCAACCAAAAATAGACGACAACCTGCGGACCACATACTTTAGAACAAAAGATGCATACCCTTACCGAAAACCCGTACAACAAACATTAGCAACCCAAAGCCTTACTTAGCTTTCTAACCCAGAAAGGTTCACTTTCAAGAACATAAATTAACTCTTTACATTCAATTAAAGGGTGGAGTGAGCTTCTTATTAAGGGCACTAGCCTAGAAAATTGAGGCTTGGTAAGGGGAGGCAGATTTCAATGGTGGAGCTTAGAGTGTTTAGAGGTTACCGTGAATCGAAGAGGGTGCAGGATATCGCACAAAACTGCAAGGGAGAACGGACTCATTGATGTCTACAACCTCTAAATCACTCTCCTCTTCTTGTTAGATCAACTTCTCTTCTCGGTTCTTCTTCTTCTTTTTCTTTTCTTTCTCTTGCGATTACTGATGCTGAAGGACACCATCTTGAGTTACTAACTCCCAATTCCTTATCAATGAGTTACTAACTCCCCACTCTTTATCAATGAGTTACTAACTCGATTTTTTTTTTTTTGATAAGGAGGGTCTTTACATTGTGTATATGTCCTTTGAGCACGGGAATTTCTAAACATCTGTCCACATACCCTAGTAGGTCATGTTTCATAGTTCTTTTTCACATGACAGAGCGAGCAGGTGCTCGTGTATTGTAAGCAGGTGCTCTGGAAACTTGTACTCTTTTCTAAAAACGACTTCTTCAGCAAGAGTGAATCAGAGGTCGCGCTAATCATTTTCTCCCCGACCTTTTTGCACATATCTGCACATCAAAGAGATAAAAATACAAGTGCATGTGGTTTGAAAAGAGGTTTGAGTCAAGGCGGGATACTAACTAAAAGCTAGCTATTCAGGATCAGCAAGAGTGGCAAAGGAGTAAGAAGTCTTGAATATATAATGTAACTCGTTCCCTAATCCTAATGCCCATAACAACAAGAATTTAAGTCCAAATTACGTCCAGATAAAATATAGTCTATGCCTATCCGATGGAACCTTTAAGGGACGAAATTTTCTGGCAATGGAGAAGGGTCCGAATGTGAAGAAGCCTCAGCTCGTCTCTGCACTCTGAATTCTGCAGCAATGGTCACTAGAAAGATGGTCAAAATTGCAATTGGTCTGAAAACATCATAGACCATGGTCTTAATTCCCACAAATATTTCGATTTGACTCGTGAAACAAACTGACTCAAAAAAGAAATAGCAAATGACTCAAAAGCAAAAAACAAAATACTGACTGTAAATACTACTCTCCCCCAGACTTACTTCACACCGTCTCGGTGTGAGAATAAGCTAGAAAGAAGGAAATAAAAAGACCGGAAATGTTATAAAACAATGAAGGTAAGGAAGGTGTTACTAGTCTTCAACGAGGAGGTGTGTCCTCAGGGCTCTCGCTCCCTTGGCGATCAGTGCGGCGGCGAAGACGGGGATGCCTCGCAGATGGGCTTGAAGCAGCGGTGGTTGTGGGGCTACATTCACTGGAGAGGCGCTGTAAGATCCGCTGCAGGAGAGTGTTGTTCTTGCGCTGAGAGGTGATCATCCATCGTCGATACTCAGGCTCGTCGGAGATGGGCGGAAGGTTAAACTCGCCGGCCGTAGCTGAGAGAGGTGGATCTGCCATATCTGTATCCTCCATGTGAGGTGGTGATGCACGGGACGAGCTGGCGAAGTCGGCAGCTGGGATAGTCTGAAGGGGGCTAATCGCGTGATATCCGGTGTCGGGAGATAGATCTGTTGGGGCAGACCGTTGATGCCTTGGTAACGGTAGAAATACCTGTCGACATCGGCGGCACTGATGATGCGAGAATAGATGAGGAGTTGGAGGTCCATCTACTCTACCACTGCCACATGCTCGTCAAAAATCAACTCAAGTTTCACCAATTTGAAGAGGTTGGTGAGCAGTGTCCCGATTCTTTCTGTCTTAACGCTTGTCAAGTCCTTGAGGCAGCGGAGCATCTCAGAAAAATGCATCCCCAGGTTGCTGCGATATGTGGTGGGAGCAGGTGCTCCGGGAAGCAAAGTATGTGCTCTAGACGAGTCGACCATCAAATTGCTGCAGCCGAGATACAACATGAGCAGTTCTTCGTTGTGCACCTTGTTTCCTTCGCCTCTGTTTAAGAGCATGTTGCTGATAATCCGAGCATAGATGCGAAGTGCGGTGAGTCGGATGTTGGTCTGGCTGGCAGAGTTGGATTTGTATCTCGAGTGTGCTATGGTCCGCCAAAAGGGAACTGCTTCCGGGAACTTCTTCGGAAAGATAGCTCCTCGATCTCTTCGTGGAAGCCATATAGTTGGGTGAAATAGTCCATCGACATACTGAAACACCTTCCACCAGCTTTGAAAGAGAGTTTCATCGAAGCTCGAAGGGAGTACCTTCAGGTCGCGGCCAAGGGTATAACATTGTAGTGGGGATCGGTGGTGCAGCCTGTGCTGGTTCCTTTCCTTTGCGGCGCGAATAGTGTTGCTTAGGAGCCATGAGTACCTGCGAGATGAGCAGACTTTAAGGAGAATATAAACAGAGAGAGAGCAAAAAGATATGAGCAAGGGTGAATCGAAAGTAGATTCAGCTGCAATCTTCTAGGCAAAACTCCAATTAATGGTCTAGCGAGCAGGTAACAAGGCAGCAAAAAGCGCAAAACGCAAAGAAAGAACAGCAGAACAAACAATTGCAAAATCACCATTAAAGCTAAGTTTGAGGTTTTAGAGATTTGCATGTCTATCGAATTCCGCACGCACAAGCGATATATGAGGCAATCACGGTCAGGAACGAAGCTAAACACAATCGCAACAAAGGAGAAACTAAAGAATCGACCAACACTTCGCAATTGCTCAACCATTGTGTTGGGGTATCAATCCCCTCCTCGGAGATTGATAAGACAAAAAGACGAAATTACGGAGGAGCGTCTCATGTCCCGGCAACAAGCCCTCGAAATGGGACCAAACTTTCTACGGGACACGCAACCGAGCATTGCAGGATGATCGGGAGAAGGCTCGCAGCGAAGTTACTAGCCTGGGAGCTCAGAAACGACATAACCTTGGAGAGTCTCGGAGCGGTCGAAGAAGACGCCGAAGCCCCGGGAGACACCTGGAGGAAGTGTCCAAGCGAGAAAGGAGGCCGAACGGGGATGATCCCGCCGCGAACCGGAGAAGGATCCACATGATCATAGGAGAATCCTAATACTGCCGGGACACGGTATCCTCGATAACGGCATTCCTGAGAAGGGGAGACAAAGAGTCGAACCCGCGGACCCCCATCACCAAAAATGATGATTGGATCGCCTTCAACGAAAAAGATGCCGAAGGCCTTGAGCAACGTCACGATGACCCGTTGGTGGTGGAACTCGACATCAACGACTACGATGTGTCCCGAGTCTTGATCGATACCGGAAGCTCGGTGGAGGTCATATTCCGGTAGACGCTTCGAAGAATGAACGTCGACCTAACAGAAGTAAAACCGAACCCCATATCGCTAACTGGATTCTCCGGCGAGGTCACGATGACGGACGAGACTATACAACTCCCGTTTCACGCCAGCGGAATAACGAGGATCGTGAACTTCGCAGTGGCGAACCACCCCGCGATTTACAACGTAATCATGGGGACCCCTAATATCAACTCGATGCGGGCAATCCCATCGACGTATCACCTCTGTCTGAAAATCCCAACCCCGAGCGGAGTCAAGACTATCTGGGGAAACCAGAAGGAGGCCCGGATCTGCTTTCAAGCTGAGCACAAATTCTGGAATCCAACCATCCCGCAAAGAGAGAATACGAAGCGCAAGAAAGAGGACGAAAGCACCAAGTCAGGAAAAAAGGCAAGCAGAACCGACCGGGAATGCGGGAAGCGTCAAGACGATGTTCTGTTTAGCTTATCTTCAGGAGCCCTTCGCATAGGCAAATAGTGCAAGGCTTAAACCGCGAAATGAGCTCGCTAACCCAGTAAACGCCGGACATGGAAAGCTGGTCTTGAACATCTCCGAACGCAGTAACAAATCGGCTCTGATACGAGATTTTAAACGCGTTCAGTCGAGAGAGGGATTTAAACATACTCAGTTCCCAAAAAATGCATTAAACCAAGGAAATACCCGCAACGGAACCCTGGTCGAGAAGTTCGAGTGTCCGGAAAAACACTCCAACGCAATACACGAAATACTAATCAGCAACAAACAAAGCAAACGCCTCTTAGCAAGCGACAAACAAAGCAAACGCCTCTTGGCAAGCGACAAACAAAGCAAACGCCTCTTGGCAAGCAACAAACAAAGCGAAGCGCCTCTACGCAAGCAAAACGAATTAAGGGCCAGCCGTCCACCTCTTTTAGAGATGGGCCTGCCGCCCACTTTCACGGCAAGATCCAGCCGCCCATTTCTTTTAAAGATTGGGCTTGCCACCCTTCACTCCATCACGAGTCGTTTACCAAAAAGAATCTAAATCTAAAGCAGAAAAAGAAAAAGGCCGCAGAAATGGTTCAAACTTTCTTATTAATCTCGAAAGCAAAAGCCTATCCGACCGAGGAAAAGGGCCGAGCAATACAAAAATCCAAAAGCAAAAAGCAAAAACAAAGGTCTGAAAGCAAACGACTGAAACCGTAAAATCAAGAATCAAGGGTCTGGACCAAACCCCTTAAGCGTGGCAAGGTCCGAGATCCGATCAATCAAGCTAGCATCAGAAATCGGCGATCGCATCACTATAAAATGGGACAAACTGAGAGTCGATCTTCCCCTGAATCTGGATAACAATATCGTCGAATTGACCTTCGGCTCCGTCAAAGCCATCTCTCCATTCGGACAGCTTCGCCTTTTCCTGGTCCAAACCGGGAGGGTCGCCGCTCTGAAGTAACGCGACTAACTCGAGATTACCCGTTATCTGGGCTAAGTCAACCTCCCGAGTCCTTGCTTCAGACAGCGACCCGAGCATCTCCTTTAATTCGCCCAATAAGACAGGATACTCGGCGGTACAAGCTTTGCAACCGTGAGCATCACGCGAAGCTTTGGTCCGTCAAAGTCTTTAACTCCTTCTCCTGGCACGAAACTCTAGCCTCTAGGAGAATCGATAAATAGACAGCCTCATCTTTTTTGGCTTTTAATACCGAAAGCTGCTTCTCAAGCAACTCAATCCGCTGCAAACTTGACGTCTCAAGAACGTCAATCTTCCTCTTTTCCGAGCGAACATCCTCTTCGGCACGCTTACGGATCCCCCGAACGGCGGCGTCGTACGAGCCAACACACTTGTTCACAAATGATATAAACTGAAACAAAAACTAAAAAAAAAAAAGAAGGAAAAAGGAATATCAGAAAAAAGGAATGTGGGGAAAAAGGAAAATTTACTTTCGTCCTGAACAAGGCCATATCCTCATACTTCTCAAATTCCTCAAGATCACCATACGGAGGAAACTTAAAACTTGCATCCGCAATCGTCGAGAAGTTCTTGGCTGCCTGGCGACGATTTTTGCAAACATCCTCAACAAACGCAAGCCCTGGATGGAAATCCGCTAGCGAACCGAGCGAAGAAGAACTCTTCACTCCACCCTCTACTGGACCATTTGCCCGCTTCTGGTGCAACACACCATCCGACCCTGTCAAGAAATAAACAACTCCCCAAGACTCGGGAGCACGTTTCGCGGCATTCCGTGCCAAAATGGTTTCCTTCTTGAGTGGAGTAACCGTAAACGACAACGAGGCCGACTTATCAGCGGACCACTCCGACGGAGGAACAGCCAAACCACCATCCGCCGGCTTGCCGCCAAGACTGGGCTTCGGCCTGACCCTCGCCTCTTTTGCTTTCTTCCCCCTCTTTTCCATCTCCTTCTTCTCACGGAGCGATAATCTAATCATGGCAGCATACCTAAGAAACTTACCAAAGAAAGGTGTTTGTTAGAGAAATAGCTGTGAGGAAAGGAGGAAGGGGGAGGCGCATATATATACAAAAAGGGAACATGAATCCTGACATAATAAGGAAAAGGAATTTTTCCAATCCTAACGAGAAAAAGGAAATTCTCGAATTCCTAACTCAATAAGAAAAAAGAATTTTTCTCAAAGGAAAAGGAATTTTCCAATTCCTAACTCAACAAAGACAAAGGAATTTTCCAAATTTTCCAATTCCTAACTTAACAAAGGAAAAGGAAATTTCCAATTCCTAACTGTACAAGAAAAAGGAAATTTTTTCAATTTCTAACTCGACAAAGAAAAGGATTTTTTTCCAACTCTTAAACGCAACAAGAAATGGAAATCCTCCACACCAAAGGCGGCCGCCAATGAGCTTCGGGCCCGATAAGGAAAAATTCATTTACCAGTCTAGGGCGTCGACTAACCGAAATCAGTAGAAAGCTCCAAAGATGTTAAAAGCAAAAGTAAAGGTCCAATATTCCAAAAACTAAAGGGAGTATATATAACAGGTCTTTCAGGCGGTGGCTGCTCTTCCTATCGCCATTAGGATTAGGTAAAATCTTGGTTCCTTATTTTTCTCGGAGGCGCGAGAATGTGCTCTAGGGTAACCGAGCTGAGTGAGCATGTGCTCGTGAAGTTGGAGTTGGTACTTCTGTGAGCAGTTTGGCTTCTTTTCTTCAAATTAAGCTCTTTTCTGATCAAACAGCTCTAGCTGCTCCAAACTTCGATAAAAGCTCCTTAGCCACCTGAAATAACCTGAAACACACTTAAAAACTCTAAAAAGAGAATAGATACTAAGGTTAGTGTGAGTCAAAATCGTAATATATCACTAACAAACAACCTAAGCAACAAGGATAATGTCCTATTCACCACCTCAGTCTGACCACCTGTTTGCGGATGACAAGTAGTAGAAAAGAGTAACAAGATCCCACTTTCATCCTAATCTGATGGTATCCACTCTTAAGATCTATTTTTGAAAAGAAACAAGATCCATGGAGTTCATCTAGCATGTCATCTAGCCTAGGGATTGGGTGGCGATACTTTACCGTGATGTTGTTGATGGCTTGGCAATCTACACACATTCTCCAGCTGCCATCTTTCTTTCGGACCAAAACAACTGGAACCACACATGCGCTCATACTCTCACGGGTGTACCCTTTCTCCATCAGTTCCTCCACTTCTCTTTGCAGCTCCTTGGTCTCGATCGTATTGGTTCTATATGCGGGCCGGTTGAGTAATGTGGCTCCCGGAACAAAGTCTATCTGATGCTCAATCCCACGGATTGAGGGAAGACCGGGAGGGTTGTCTTCTGGAAAAACCTAATCAAATTCCTGCAATATTCTCTTAAGCTCACTCGAAATCTCCGGTGCAACGTCAGAAGAGATCTTTAGTGTTTCCTTATAAACAAGAAGAACAGGAGATTGATGAGAGAGTAAAGATATACGGACCTGACCGGCTTTGATATAGAAGTTTCACTTCTTTGTCTTAGTCTCTTCCTTGGGCTTGTCCTATTATGGATCGACTCACCATGTCAGCTGACTTTCTGGCAATTTAGAAAACAGATGGAGCAGAACAGTTGGCACATAAGTATATTGACGAGATTGTGAGGTTGCATGGAATGCTGGTCAGTATAGTGTCAGATCGTGATACAAAGTTCACATCCACTATTTGGCGAGCCTTTCAGGAGGCATTGGGGACTAAGGTCCATATGAGTACGGCCTATCATCCGCACACAGATGGTCAGTCAGAGAGGACCATTCGGACATTAGAGGATATGCTCAGAGCTTGTGTTTTGGATAGGGAAGGGAGTTGGGTGAAGTACCTACCACTGGCACAGTTCGCTTATAACAACAGTTTCCATTCGAGCATTGAGATGGCACCGTATGAAGTTCTTTATGGTAGACCGATTCGTACCACACTTTGTTGGACAGAAGTGGGAGAGCATCAAGGCATAGAACCAGCATTGCAGCAGGATACAGTTGAGCAAGTGGAAATGCTCGAGAGACGGTTTAAGCAAGCCCATGATCGTCAGAAGAGTTATGTTGATAAGCGCCGGAGAGAGTTGGAGTTTGAGGTGGGCGACATAGTATATCTCAAGATGAGGACATTTCAGGGAGGTTCTGAGACCCGAAAGTTGAAGAAGCTGAAGCCGAGATATATGGATCCTTATCTTATCATTGAGCGGATTGGAGCAGTAGCGTATCGTTTAGCCCTATCAGCACAGTTGGCCGGCTTTCACGACGTGTTTTATGTATTAGTTCTCAGGAAAGTCATCCGAGAACCAGAGCTCATTCTTCAACAACCACCTAGTGACATCAGGAGAGATTTGACTGCAGTTAGCCAGCCACTGCCAGTTCTAAAGAACCGAGATAAAGTGGTTCAGGGGAAAGTGTTACCGATTGTCATAGTTACTTGGGAGAGAGACGACACTCAGGAAGAGACTTGGGAGTTAAGTCTCAGATGAAGTCTGATTACCCAGACCTTTTTAAAGATGTTGAAGAGCCAGCTCAAGACTTTAATTCGAGGACGAATTCCTCGTTAGTGGGGGAGAATTGCAACGACCCAGTTTCCAGGTCTTGTAGGCCCAATAGCTTACCAAAAAACCCTAGGTACTCCCATTATAAATGACTATTGTTTCCATTTTTTTTTTCACCACAAAACCCTAAAAGAGTTGTTACTCTGCAGAAATAGAGCCATCAAGCAGTAAGGTCATTGATCTGTCTCAGGAACCTCGTATATCTTCCAGTCCACCGTCGATCCGCGACTCAGGTAACCGGAAAAGCTTTTCCGAATTGATTTCTTATTTGGTCAGAATTTTAAATCAGTGTACCTAAGGCCACCATCGGATTTAGAACGACGAGACGAGTCCACACCACCAATCTCAGCCTCAGCAACCGCCGCACATGCTGCCATCGCCAGCCACCGCTTGTGACCTCCACACACCACCGTCTCTGCCACCGTCACCGTGACTCGTCGCCGTGACTCGCTAACTCGTCGGACTCACTGAGTTGACTCACTGAGTCGACTCGGCCGAGCTGGGAGAGCTGATTTGAGACCGGTTTGGTTCTGAGACCGTTTAGTCTGGTCTAGTTCGGTTCGGTCCGGTTTAATCAGTTTAAATCAATTTGAATCCGGTTTAGTCTGGTCCGGTTCAGTTTAATCGGTTTAGATTAGGTTAACTTTGACTGGTTTGACCGTTGACCGTTGACTTTACCAATGACCTTTGACTTTGACCAATTTGACCAATTAACCGTTTTTCGCCGTTCGAAAGCCGTTTTCACTCGATTTTTCGTGCTGATTTCAGATTAAGCATCCGTTTTAGCATCTGGAGTGCAGAAGTAGCAGATATACTTCATTTATGCTAAGGTGAGGGCTTTTCCGCAGAATATCGTATTTTCGTCAAAAAGTGTCATGGATGGAATTTAGTGCTAAATGTGTTCCGTTTTGTTGATCGAATCTAGGTAGCTTTGTTTGTAAATTAGACTTAGGATTACAGAGGATTCAACCCACTGATTGTGCATTAAATTGTTAATTAATTCTTTTATTCATGCAAGAACTAGGATTAGTTGTTTTTGTGTTAGACGTTAGAGTTTGCGGGGGTACAGAGACAAGACTTCTGTACTTGTGTTGCGTGTTTTTTTAGGCTGGGTACTGGCAGCTTAGTAGACCGGTTGCCAGTGCCTCAAGCAGATCGATAAAACATCTACGGGCGGTGTGAAAGGGCACTATCCCATACTACCACCTGGGAGGAGGGTGTTGTCGGTCACTGGATATAGGTTAATTATTGGCTGTTCTTTGGGTACTTTAGGTACCGTGATTGTTCATGTTTAGTCTATTTTCTGTATTTAGCGTGCTATGATCAAATTGAGTTTTCTGTGATTAGCATCTCATACCTCATTGAGTGACTCCCCTGTTACTCACCCATTTCTCTTCTCTTTTCAAGTGAGATTGAGGAGTAGTAGACGCTTACCATATCGGATGCTACATTTGGGTTTTTATGGTTTTATTTTGTATTTCATCTCAGACCCTGTTTTTACGATTACTATTGTTATTTCGGTTATGAGACTTATTTATGGATTTTCGGAAATCTAGTCGTAGTTTATTAATAAATGGTGTATTTGAGTTTTGTGTTTTGGTCAGTGACACGCCGTTCTTGAGTGAAAATGAGACCAGTGTTACAAATTTCTCCGCCTTTTTATATTTACACATATTCTTTTTTTATTTAGTCGACGATATACCCACAAAAAAAAACCACTCGGATTAGGGTTGATAATTGACCTTGATCTGTACGAGTACTCGAGCTGTCTCTTCTCCATCAGTGCTTTTGCCAGAATTCCTGAGAAATTAATGAGCGTAGTAGTTGGATGAAGTGTATATCAATCACTGTAATTGCACGGGAAAGGCTGGAAACCATGCGGTAGCCATCACATCTATGGCTTTGAAGCTATCGCCTATTAACTTTTTCTCAGTTTATCTCAGTTGGAGATTCTTCTTATTCTGTCATAACCAAATAACAATTACATATGGTTATTTTTCAAACCTTTGAGTCGCAGGAGATGTCACTAACGTCAGGACCTGGTACATGGCGAGGATTCATTGAACAAGGGACTGGTTTGCGAACGAACGACGACAACGACGACACGCAATCACCAAGTCAGCCAAGGCAGCCTGAGGAGGTCCCTGTTCCTATTCCTACACCTGACCCTGTTATGATGACCGTGGATGAGTTACATCTTGCACCGGGAATATCTCATCTCCCTATGCTAGATCCACTGAGGACAAATGGCGCAGGATTGTAAGTTTCAACATGTTCCTAGCTTTATTTTTGTGTAAACAGTCAAAAACTCATCATGGACACGAACTGATCAATTTTCCTTTTCCAACGTGTGTTCACTCTCTTATTGTCTATGGTTCAAGGTTTGGCTACACTAAGGGAATAACAAAGTCTGTGAAGTCAATAATGGACAATGACTTTCCAGATGCCGCACCAAATTGGACATTACTGTCATTATACACAAAACAGAGATGGTTTAAAGCATTTGCCGTAATTAATATATGATTTAGTTCTGTCTTGGTTTGGAAACTTAGATAGGGTAATTTTTTTTTTTTGACATCAGAAGGATTACTTTCGGAACTTATGCTGACGCAAATAGGTTAGGATGAGATCCCAACCAAAGCGGAACCAGCTGACCAACGAAGGAGAAAGGGGAATCGCGGGCTCTTGAGCCTTTCGCTAGCCAATCCGCCCGGACAATGATCATCCTTGATATGAAAGAAATTGAAAAATGATCAAATTTTCGTCGTACATCCTGAAAATCTTCCATTTCTGCTTCCAATAATGGCCATGAATCCTCTTCATGAATAAGTCTTATCATCTGTGCACAATCTGACTCAAAGTGAACAGCCCGTCGTCCTTGTTGGAGCATTGATTGCATCACCCAGATCAAGCATTCGAGTTCTGCGTGTAGTGGAGAATTGATGTTCAGTTTTGCGCCCGCGCCGAGTAGCTGTACGTCGCCGCCTACTTGTTCAACAAAGCCAAGCCCCGTAACCGCTACATTGCTTACCCATGAAGCATCTATTTGGCAGCGGGTTATCACAGCCGTCGCCGCAGCCTGAGCCTCGGGACTAGTTAGATCCATCGGCTCTGGATAGCTCCCCAAGTCTTCTGCTGTTTCTTCCACTACTTGGGCAACCCTCCAATTCTTCGCTTCTTGTGTCGCAAGGTGCAAAGTATCAAGAGGAGATATTTCTTTCCCATAGAAAACTTTTTCGTTCCTTGCTTTCCAAATATACCATAGCACCCAAGGGAAGAAAAAAAGACTATCAAGTTTTATTCCCGACTCTTTTGCTCTCCAGAATAAAAAATCAAAGTTTGTGTAAAGTGAGCTACACGGGAAAGACCCAGGAGGAGAAGGGATATTAGATAAAGCCCAGCATTGCAGAGCTGGGGACATTCAAATAACATATGGTTGATCAATTCATCCGCATTACCACAACGAGGACATGTTCCTTCAATACCACAATGTCCATCCGTAAGTTTACTCGTCGTTGCTACGCAACCCGACAAGGCTTGCCGAGAAAATGTTTGATCTTTCTTGTGGTTTTGATTTTCCATACTTGCTTTTTGAGGCTCGTTGTACTTGGTTCCAAAAATGCTTGATTTTCCGGTGGTATCAGCAGGCTCGCTGCAATTTTGTAGCCTGATCGGACCGAATATTGCCCCGATGGGGTATGTTCGCAGCACACACTGTCACGTCGACCAAATCGACTTGGACGAATACTCATAATTCGCGGAATGTCCTCCACTGCTATAAAGGCGTGTAAAAGCTCCATATTCCATTGATTTGTAACTGGGTTGATCAAATGATAAACTTTAAGATCCGGATCTCGGTAACATCCATTGTCCATCGCCGGCCTCGCCCGGGAGGTAGGAATCCAGTTATCGGACCACACTTCCGTCTTCGTTCCCGTACCAATTGTTCTCCTCAAGCCCGAGCCCAGAAGCTCTTTGGCCGCCATCATGCTCCTCCATCCATAGGATGGAGCATTTGCTTTACCTGTTTTCATCGGGCTTGATTTTCGGAAGTAGCGACCTTTGAGAACATAGGCGAGGAGAGAATCCGGATATTTCATAATTCTCCATAGCTGCTTCCCAAGTAGAGCAAAATTGAAATCACAGAGATCACAAAATCCCAGTCTACCCTCCTCTAGGGGATTACATAACTTTTTCCACGCAATCCAGTGTATGCCTCGCGTATTGTTGCGAGAGCTCCACCAAAACCTGGCTATTGCGCTTGTTATTTTATCAACAACATCCTTTGGAAGTAGGAAACATGACATGACATATGTCGGAATCGCTTGAGCTACCGCCTTGATCAAAATTTCCTTTCCACCTTTTGATAGAAACTTGGCGGACCAGAGGTTCGTCCGTCCGTTCAAGCGATTCAGGAAATACGAGAAAACCTGTTTTTTGGAGCCGCTTATCTTTTCTGGTATGCCCAAATACATGCTCATTCCGCCTTCTTGAGGGATTCCAAGAGCTCCCTTTATTTCCGCCTTTCGTTTGGAGGGGATTCTTGATCCGAACATGACCGAAGACTTGGCTTTATTTAGACGCTGTCCTGAAGCATCTCCGTAGAGATTAATAATCTTCATTAGTTCTTTGCATTTAGCTACTTCCGCTTTGCAAAAGAACAGGCTATCATCCGCGAATAGGAGATTAGAAACTGCTGGGCTGGCACGGGCAACTTTAATCCCGTAAATACGTTTTTCTCCTTCAGCTCCACGTATTTGTGAAATTAGTACCTCTGTACATAAGATGAAAAGAAATGGTGAGAGTGGATCTCCTTGACGCAGACCTCTTCCTGGGTGTATATGCCATTTGGCCTCTCCGTTGATTAGGACTTGGTAGGAGACAGATGAAATACATTTCATAATCCAGCCAATCCATTTTGCATCAAATCCCATTTTAACCATAAGATTTTCCAGGAAATCCCATTCCACTCTATCATAGGCTTTACTCATATCTGTCTTTATGGCTACATATTTATCCTTGCAGCTTGGGTTGGTCCGCAGCGCATGAAAGATCTCTTACGCAACAAGGATGTTATCAGTAATAAGTCTCCGGGCAACGAATGTCGATTTGGTCTCCGAGATAAGAGACGGGAGAAATCTCTTCAAACGTCTAGCAAGGATTTTTGAGATAATCTTATAGCTTACATTGCAGAGACTGATCGACCGAAGCTCTGTCATCCACGTAGGTTTGTCTGTTTTGGGAATGAGGCAGATGTTTGTTTGATTCAAGCGGGCATCAAGGTCTCCTGTCTCGAAAAAATATCGTACCATCTTGATGATGTCTGTTCCGATAATTTTCCAATAGCGATGGTAGAACAAACTGGTCATTCCATATGCACCCGGAGCCTTATCAGATTTTATGTCAAAGACAGCTTCTTTAATCTCTGAAATTGATGGAGGCCGAATCAGCGACCTATTTATATCCGAAGTTACTAACGCGGTCATATACCGGAAAATGTCCTCATTTCGATCTGGATTTTCCGTGGTGAAGAGGTTTTGGAAGTAACCCGTGGCCACCTGTTCAATGCCGTCAGTTGTTTCCACCCAGATATCTCTATCGTTACGGATTCAGACAATCCGGTTTCGAGCTCGTCTCTGTTTAGTCGATGCATGGAAGAATCGCGTATTTCTATCCCCTTCTCGGAGCCATCTAACTTGGCTCTTTTGTTTCCAATACAACTCTTCGTTTCTCAAGGCTTCGCAGAGCTGCCATTTAAGTATGAGCTCGTCTTCGGTCGAGATGGTATCGTCCCCTTGGACCTGATCGATGATCTTTTTTAGGTCCTCAATCATTTTTGCAGAGTTCGGTGGGTTCTCTCGCTTCCAATTGGATATCTATTTACGGCATTTACTGATCTTTTCATGGAAACTGGTTTGTTCCCTCCTAGAATCGTCTCTCCATCCTGATACTATGGAGTCAAAAAAGCCATCCATCCCGATCCATCTCTTGTCAAACTTAAAACTTCTTTTAACTCTGTTGTTGTTAGATTTTATACGCACCAAGATAGGTTTGTGGTCGGATCCCCATCTAAGAAGATACTCCACCTCAGTGTGGGAAAAGATATGGTACCAGTCTTCATTGCCAACTGCGCGGTCTAGTCTACATTGGATCCTTCCTGACCTTCTTCTTCCCGTCCAAGAGGAGCTGTTCCCCTTATGTGGGAAATCTATCATACCGCAGTTTGCTAACATTGTTTTGAAATGGATGAAATACGATTCAGGACGCCTACGTCCTCCTTTTCTTTCGGCATTACTTGTGATTTCATTGAAATCCCCAACCATTAGCCATGCTCCATCTCTCGTAAAGCTGAATCGAGTAAGCCTTTCTCATACTTCTTCTCGGTATTCCACAACCGGATCTCCATACACATAGGTAATAAACACTTTGTGGCCTTCAATAACTGCTTCAATATCTATCATGCGATTATTCGAATAAAGTACTCTCACATTAGAGGAAGAGGAATAATAAAGTGCTAGTCCACCGCTCCTACCAACAGGATCCACGGTGAACAAATGATCATAACCAAACTCAAACAGAAAATCTTGCAAAAAAAGCATAATTGATTTTTGTTTCTGAAAGAAAAAGAAAACTAGGAAAAAAATAGCGATGTAACTCCCGGAGAAGTTTCTTGGTCAAGTAGGCTCCGGCCCCTTGACAATTCCATGCGATAACATTCATATCTTCTTACTGGGTGGTTTCTGGGACACCACCGAACCGGGATTAGCAGATTTCTTTTTGTTTGCCATAGGCGGAACCGCCTCCATACGAGGGATATTTGTTTTAAGTAGCTCAGCTCTCGTAAGAGCATTGTGTCGAGAGGGACCTGTTTTCTTTTTTTGTGAGGCTCTAGCACGAAATTGCTGAATCTTCTTTGAAACCAGGAGACTTTTTGGATCCGGGCTTCGTCTAGCTTTCCTTCTCCCCGTCATACCATTGTCCGATATCTGTGCTATTGTCTTATCAGGAAGAGCTTTCTCACTGACCGCCTTATGCACTATATTGGCTTCTTTGCTGGTATTCTTTGCCGGAGGGGGATCAGAGAGTTGCCAGAGGGCCGCAATTTGGTCTTCTCCGGGATGAAACTCCTCTGTTAAATCTTCTGCTAGCAGGTCATCACAGTCAGTCATCTCGTCATCCATCTCCACATCCGCATATTTCACTAACAAATTATCAATCTCTTTCTCATTTTCGAGATTCTCAGGCAATTTACCAATCATAGCTTCTCCATTAAGAGTAATATCAGCAGCGTTTTCATCGGTGTTCATCTCTTTATTCTCGCTAAGTATCAACTCATTCCCAACTTGTTCCTCCATCACAGGCACAGTTTCCCCCGGTTCTAAATTCCGAGAATCAGTGAACTTACCAGACGCCTGAGATGTGGACTCACCGTGATCAATTACAGGTCTTGCCGTTCCGGATCTTGTCGTTTCTTATAGCTCTGTTACTGGTGCTTTCCCTTTGATGCGACGAAGCCGCTGCTCCTCTGTTTCTCTTTCCCGCTCTGCTCTATCACGATCTCCCAAAACTCTCGTATCTCTCCTGATAGGCCTCCATTCTTGAGCTGGAGGCGAGGGTCGGTGTCCACCGTAATTTCGAACAGAGTGGGTATGTGAACGACGGTGAACATAATCTGCAAAGATGGTTCTCTGCGAATCATGCGAAGGAAATGATCATCCATGTCTGTGACCATCAATCCTGGTCTGACCTTTTTCCTCAGTATTTCGACTAGGAGAATGACCATTCGGACTTTTCCGTCTCCATTGCAGAGGTGGTCTTCCCTTCAGAAAGTTCTGGTCGTTGTTCTGTTTGTCCCGATCTCCATATGGGTGATAGCTTTCTCGACTCCTGAGATGGTCTCTGCTTCGATAATTTGATGTCGGGGTCCTCACATCAATGCGATCATCAATTCGGTTCCAGATGTCTTTTGCTCGACTATCCCTCTTTTGCTGAATGTCTTTTCGCAGATCAGACCTGGGTTCTGAAACGACCGATTCCACTCTCTGTTTTGTCACTTGGTGATCTGGCGAAGGTCTTTTTACTCGTCCATGCTCAAAATGGTGGTGATTTTTGTCTGCCGGTGGGTACACCGAGAACATTTCTTTATTGATAGCATCATCTTCTTCTTTCTGTTGAAGGCGAGCAATATGATTCTTCTCCTTCTGAGCCTCGGACAAATCCGGACAAGAAGCTTCAAGGTGAGAGATCCTTCTACACGTGTAGCACCAACGGTATAAATCTTCATAGGTGATTTTAACCTTAATGACATCCCCATTTTCAAACCCAACCTTCCTCTCAAACTGTAGAGGCTCATCTGCATTAACAAAAACTTTAACCCTTTCACGGTCAACGTCAACACAGATCACGTCACCAAGAGCACTGCTGATCCCTCGGTATGCTTGATCTTTCATGTAGCGAGTTGGTACGCCGGAAATAATGGCCTAGAAAACCATCGAGTTTGGAAAAGACTTGCTGATATTAGGTTCCCAACGTTCAAGGGAAAAATTCCATTTATTAAAATGGCATGGTCGTTTAGCTAAGACCTTTTAAAGATCTTCCTCCCTGTCGAAGTCAAAATGGAACTTTCCATTACCTAGGTTTCTTCCTCGAACACGACCCTCCACGTCCCATACTTGTCGCTTCGGAAGTTGCACAATAAGAGCATCGACACTCCTACTATCCTGATGAAGCATACGGCCAACCAAGGTTTTATCATGTTTCGCTTTAAGTTCAGAACAGTCAAAAGCCGGTATGCGGATAATCTCATCTTCATCGTGCAATCGGCATCGAACGCTTGAGGAAGACCCTCCTCTTAATCTTTTATCTGAAAGCTTGCTCATGATATCAAAAGGCCTTAAAAGATATATAGCACCCTCGTATAGGGGAATCGTCAAAGAGAACAGTCGTGCGAAGTCTAAGCGAAACGGAAAACCAATCTCGTTACGAGCACACACAGACGTGGAATCTCCCAAAAAGAAAACGTAGCAACAGGCTAGTAAAAAAGAGAAAAACAAGGGTGATTGATTGAGAAAAACCTTTCACAAAGCACCACCGAAGGAGAAATGTTGTAGTCTTCCTCCTTTGCTCACTGAATTGCTGTGAAGAGACGCAGATCTGCAGTGCCGTGGTGAGGAAGCAACTCCGATCTGGAAATCGCCTAAAGCCCTAGCCGCCCGACGAAGGTCCACACAAACTGACACTTAGATAGGGTAATTAAAGCTGTGAATGATGCATCTGCAGTGCTTATTTTCATACCTTGTTCTGTTCCTCTTCTCTAACATAGATATGAAAAAGAATGGTAGTTTGATGCGTTCGGCTGTAGGTAAATTCGTTTTTCTTGTTCAGTAGTTTATTTTCTATAATAAATAACGAAAAGTGGGATAGGTTTATGCCTTTACTGTTATCTCTATAATATTAATTGGCAAGTACATTTTAAAAAGTGTTTGAAAAAAATTAACTTATTTACAACCCATGACATTATTTAAAACATGTTCCCAAACAAGAAACGTAACCTATTTATAACTCATGCCACTATTTAAAACCTGTTAAAGACATTACCTTATCCAATTATATCTTTATAATATTAATCGGATAATATCTCTATAATATTATCGATATTAGTATATTCCACTAAAAAATCTTTGTTTGATTTACTTGATAGATTTGATTTACATAAAAAAATAAAACTTCTTCCTATCAATATATAGCGCGGATTATATATTTTGTTTACATTTATGAAAAAAAAAAGACTAACCTACAAACTCTATCGAAATTAATTAAAAAAATATCCTTCTAAAAACAACTTCCTAATAGCTAGCATGATCTCCAAATAAAATTGTTACATTATAAAAAAAAAATATCTTGACAACCAATCTTAACAAAACCAATCCTCACGTTCATTAAAATATATAAATATCTCACCAAGAAAAAAACATACCTCACCAATTTTCTGTCTACAAAATTATTAAAAAAACATAAAATGCATTATCGGAAACCAAATTATTAAAAATAAACAAAAAAAAAAAGAAAATTCTCCGCACAATTGCGGGTCTGTTACTTGTTGTCTTCAAATCTGGTTATGTTCTTTTTTTTATAAGTTAGCTTAATGCATTTTGGGTCAATGGTTTTTTTCATACATTGTTCGGTAGTTTCTTGTCTAATAATAAATTTTGCGTTGTGGTAAAGGTTAATGCCTTTTCAGTTTTTTTCTTAAAATCTGGTTCTTTTTTAATTTTAAGTTCCAAAAGCAAAAGTATAATTGGGATTACAGTCACACAACCTGTGTACGAGAACAATTCAATGCATTTTGTGCGTTGGTTCTGCTAGACAGAGTGTACGAGTGGAAAACTTCATAGCGTAATGGAGATGACCAATTCACTTGGATGAAGGATACAGTTTGGGCAGGGTTTATTGTCTATTGGGCTATGGAGGCAAATGCCAAGCGATGCGAGACAAATTCGGACAACCGTAATAGCATGAGAGGAGGCTACGGAATGGCGAAGAACACAAGTGGTTCATGTCCTTATGTCAGACTTCGAGAGTATAGTACTGTGCCTAATTTCTCCTCTCTACCAATCTCTTTATATATTATGACGAATATAAGTGAAGTTTCTTTAACTGCATAGCGAGATGCTATGGACATCTTATGGCTTTGTCAATTTTACTTTGTAACTGTAGGAACCTTATTTTACTACAACAAGGCAACTGATATTTTTATAAATAATTGATGAACAGAAATTTAAATACAATACCAAACCAGAAAAATGATAAGGAAAATTTCAGAGGCGAGACTATGAATCTCTTTCCTTAAATCTTTAAACGCCCCGTAGTCTCGTACGGTCAGATTCCCAGGATAGAACTGCTGTGTTTTTATCTCCCAGCACTGAAGATAAAACCTATTGAACCAAAAAATCTGTGTTGTATTCTCAAGGAGTAAAAACAGAAGAAGAAGAGATTGTGAGGGAATTGCTTTCAGAATTGTGTGAAGAAGATGAGCAAATGACTTGTCTAAAAAAACAAGATTTTCCAACGCCAAAAAATTCTATGGAGTAATGAAAAATTAATTCCATTATCACAATTAAATTTTCTGTTACAGAATCTATTTACATTAATTATGTAGTTACAAAATTCAATTTGAAGATATATTATTGTTTGACTTTATCAACAACAAAATTTACAAATGGCTTTTGGCCCAAAGATGATCAGCCTTATAAACCGCAGGCCCATTTGTCAAATCCCGAGACCCGAGACTCAAGCCCGGCCTGGATATCTCTCTTTCCACTTTCGACGTTCATTTCTCATTCAAAACAACTTCGATTTTGACATGTGACTACACTACTACATAGTGCACACTGTTGGGGTCAAAATCCCCTCCTCGGAGATTGATAAGGGAAAAAAGGCTGAGTACGGTCGAACATTTCATATCCTGGCAGCAAGCCCACGAAATGAGACCAAACGCCTGCCCGGGTCAAGCCGTTGGCTTCCGGTCGCAGATGAACTAGACGGGTAGTGACCATTTGTACTCTTTCCTTATCTTTGGTTTTGTCCCAAAGGGTTTTCCGGGAAAGGTTTTAACGAGGCAAATTGGTTCACTAATCTTAAACCCGTTCAGGAGCTGATTAAGTCACTCCGACCAAATACCCGTCGGACCAAGCTCTCAGCATCCGGTCTGACGGATGAACTGAACTCTCTAACGGCCTCTCAAGACGAATCTCTACATATTTTCCCAGCCCGGAGCATTCACCAAGCCAAGACATGAGCAACGGCCAAGCCTTACCCCCTCGGACCAGCCGCAGAGGCTATTTCTCGACTATTGGGCTTCGGCCCAATAGTTCCCGAAGGAACGTCGCGCCATTTGAAGACGAACTTCACGCTGTTCAAAACATGGAAAAACATCGAGGAGTTTACTTAAAATAAACCGGAGTGAAGGCCTTAACCAAAGAAGATCGGACCAGAAGATTAAAAAGACAAGCTGGCCCAAACGAGACGAACGGGCCGCGACGGAAAAGAAGCCAAGGTCGGCGGCCCATCATGCTATTGGCGGCTGGGAAAGGGATTTTTACAACGTCCCACATTGCTTAGATTAGTCTTTGAGACCTCAGACTCTCTCATATAAATAGACCCCCTTGTATTCACTTAGGGATCGATCCCAACTCAAGTGCAAGAGCTTTCGAGATATAAGACAATAAGCTTTCTCGAATATTTTTGTACTTAGAGAATTATTAATAAAATCACCTTTCTCATCTTTTTACCTTTTTGCCCTTTGGTTCTTGTTTAATAGAATTTTCGGAGCCCCGCGAAATATAAATTTCGACAGTGTGAGTTTCGGCTCTCACAGTTTGGCGCCGTCTGTGGGGATCAGAAATATTCTTTATTCAAGAACAGCAGGAAACCATGACTTCCGGAGGGAGAACCGACGACCTCAGCAATCAACCGACCGGAGGAGCGGCAAGAGTTGGCACGTCCGCCGCAGGAACGTCCGCAACCGGGGCAGCCGCAACCGGAGCCATCAACGCTCCACAACCCCGATTCGGAATGCCAACCGGAGGACCCGTGATAACGGAAGTGGCTAACTCCGGCCCGACCGACCTAGCCGGAGATATCACGGCAATCGGAGACCTGAGAAACATGATAGCAGGATTAGCAGAACGACAAGACATGCAAGCAAGAACGACGGCACAAGAAATAACGGCCATCCGAGAACTTGCGCAAAGTTCTCAACCGAGAAGGCGCCTCCGCTTTTCACCACTAACAAGCATCCTCGAAGGACAGAATCCAGGTGAACAAACTCCCACCGGGACAAGAGCGGAACTATCGGCACCACCGCCGTTACAACGAAGAGCGCAACAAGACAACAATCGAGCAACCCGTCTCGACGACGACCGACGAAGAAGTCGCGCTCGGAGCTAACGGCCGCGACGAAGATGAAACGGACGAAGAAGAAAGAAACCTCGCTAAGAAGAAGAAAATATCCTCTTGGTAAACCAGCGGATAAGAGCAGAGGAGCAAGAGAGAGCCGGCCGGAGGAACCGAGCCACTAGCCGGAAAACCGAAATAGACGAGCTACGCGCTCAAATGGAGCTAACGGCGAACCAGATAAGAGAATGCGATCTCAAGTCCATAAGGCGACTAGCTCGGCTCCCGAGATCGACAGAGTTTTGGAGGAAACTCAGAAGATCCCCTTCACGTCGAGAATCACGAGTATGAGACTCTCCGACCCCGGCAAACTCAAGATCCCGTTCTACGAGGGAACGACGGATCCAAAAGCGCATATGACGGCATTCCATATCGCCACAAGTCGGACTAAATTCAAGCCCGAGGAAAAAGACGCTGGCTTCTGCCTCTTGTTCGTCGAACACTTGAAAGGAGCAGCCTTATCGTGGTTCTCGCGATTGGAGAGAGACTCGATCGACAATTTCGACCAGTTATCTGCGGCCTTCTTAAAACATTATTCGCTTTTCATAAGCCGCTCAACATCTGACGCAGACCTTTACTCGTTGTCACAAGGACCCGAAGAGAGCCTTAGAGGGTTTATCGAGAGGTTCAAAGTGATCGTGTCAAAAATCGATGGCCTAAGCGATAACGCCGCAATAAACGCCCTAAGGAAGTCTCTGTGGTACGCCTCCAGCTTCCGGAAGGATATCACTATCAACCCACCGATCACCATTCAAGACGCTCTCCACCGCGCTTCGAACTTCGTAATTCACGAAGAGGACATGAAAGCCCCGGCCAAAAGGCACCAGCCGCAGAAAATGTCTAAAAACCCGGCGCAACCCGCGAATATCCCGACGAAAAGAAGAAGCAAACGCGGTGGCAGAGACGAGGAGCCCGAAGTAAGCGGAGCACATAACTACCAGATAAACGCAAGATACCCGTTCAACGGACACGGCAGAGGGTCAACGCCCACCTGGGCTCGGATGGGCTACGACGAGAATGCTTACTGCACTTACCACCGAGCCAGAGGACACTCAACTGAACACTGCAGGACAATTGGAAGAAGACTCACAGCTAAGCTGCTTGCCGGAGAACTCGGAAAAGATATAACCCTAGAGAGTTTCGGAGTACCCGAAGAAGATACCGAAGTCCAGGCGGAGCGACTTAATCAAGAGCGTCCCGAGAAGACTGCCAAGCGAGGAAGAAGGCCGAACGGAGACGACCAAACCGCGAACCGAAGAAGGATCCACATGATCATCGGAGGATCCCAATACTGCAAAGACACAGTGGCCTCGATAAAAGCTTTCCTCAGGAAAGGAGACAAGGAGTCAAACCCGCGAGCCCCGACAGCCGGGAATGACGACCGGATCGCCTTCACCGAAGACGACGCCGAAGGGCTCGATCAGCCCCACGACGATCCCCTGGTCATAGAATTAGACATCAACGACTACGACGTGTCAAGGGTACTAATCGACACCGGAAGCTCGGTAGACGTCATATTCCGGGAGACGCTCCGAAGAATGAACGTGGATCTATCAGAAGTGAAGCCGAACCCCAGATCGCTCACTGGATTTTCCGGGGAAGTCACTATGACCGATGGGACGATCCAACTCCCGTCCACGTCGGCGGAATCACGAAGGTTGTAAACTTCGCGGTAGCTAACCACCCCGCAATCTACAATGTCATTATGGGGACCCCGTGGATCAACTCGATGCGAGCAATTCCGTCAACTTACCATCTTTGCCTGAAGTTCCCAACCCCCAGCGGAATCAAGACTGTCTGGGGAAACCAAAAAGAAGCTCGGATTTGCTTCCTTGCAGAACACAAACTCCGAAATCCGACGGTCCCACAAAGAGAAAACCCAAAACGGAAGAAAGAAGAAGAAGACACGAAGGGCGGAAATAAAACGAGCAGAACGGATCAGTTCGAGAGAGCGGAGCTCGAGCCCACAAAAGACAAAGACGAGCAAGAACCGGCAATCGCCGAGAAGAAGACATCCAAGATCGCTTAGTACGAAACGGTCAATTCCGTATTCTACAAAGCACATGCACGTCCAAAAAAAAAAAAAAAAAAAAAAAAAACTACGGGTGACTTGATCCCTTCTCACAAAGGGTACGTAGGCAGCTCGCTTAAAAAACGAGTTCAGTTGCCCCCTCAAAAAAAAAAAGGGGGGAGTGGGTCCGTATATACACACTCCCAAAGAAATTTTTGCAAAAGGGTAAAAAGGTCAAAACAGGAAACCTTAAATCCCATTTTCTCTCGAACGAGATCATCCGTTGCTGGCCACAACGAGACTTCTTTGTTCGAGAAATCGCCTCTCGGCACAAATCGCCTCTTGGCATACGTATCAACCGCCCGTTGCTGATCACAACAGGGTGACTTTAACCATGGTTCTTTAACATCCCGCAGTGGATAAACTTAGCGCGCTATATAAATTTCCGGACAACATCCGAACGGCGTGACCTGACATCCCGCGATCCTGCAGGGAGCGTCGAAGACGATGTTCTTTTAAGCTTATCTTCAGGAGCATTTCGCATAGGCAAATAGTGCGAGGTGTAAACCGCGAAATAAGCTCGTAAACCCAGTAAGACGCCTGACATGGAAAGCTGGTCTTGAACATCTCTGAACGCAGTATCAAACCGGCTCCGATACGAGATTCTAAACGCGTTCAGTCGAGAGAGGAATTTAAACGTGTAACTCCTCGACACCAAAACATAAGCCCAGGAAAACACCGCAACCTGGCCAAAAGTTCGAGTGTCCGGAAAAACACTCCAACTCAGCAACGCCTCTTGGCAAGCTATACAACGCAAACGCCTCTTGGCAAGCGACAAACAAAGCAAACGCCTCTTGGCAAGCTATACAACGCAAACGCCCCTTGGCAAGCGATAAACAAAGCAAACGCCTCTTGGCAAGCTATACAGAACATCGCCTCTTGGGCCAATATCAGTACCGCCTCTAGGCAAACGGACCAGTCGCCTATCTCTTTCAGAGATCGGGCCTGGCATCCTTCGTCAAACAAGAAATGCTAAAGCAAGAAAAGAGAAAAACCTCATGAACGGTTCAAAACTTTTCATTAATCTCAGAAGCAAAAAGGCTCATTCGGCCCACAAGCAAAGCCAGACGATACAAGGATTCGAAAAAGAAGACAAAACAAAAGCAAAAATCCGGAAAACAAAAGACTAGGATCAAGACTCTGGGCCAAACGCCTTAACCACGGCAAGGTCCGCGATCCCGGAACGTCTTCATTAGATCCGGCCGGATCAAGAACTCCGATCAACGCGGCCTCCTCCTCAAGTGAGCAAGGCTCGAGAAGCGGAACGGTCGGATCACTGGAAAGAGGAACCAACTGAGAGTCGATCTTCTCCCGAACCTGAACAATCATATCATCAAACCGGCTATCAGCGCCATCGAAGCGAGCTTTCCATTTCAAGAGCTTGGCCTTCTCTCGGTCTAAGTCAGGAAGTTCGCCACCTTGAATCAACGCAATCAACTCGAGATTTCCCACAATCTGAGACAAATTCACTTCTTCAACCCTAGCTTCGGACAGAGAATCAAGAGTCCCTGTTAACTCTCTCAAGAAGACCGGAAGCTCGGCAGAACAAGTTTTGCAACCGTGAGCATCACGCGAGGCCCTGGCAGTCGCGAGCTGGCCCGCTAAATCCTTCAGTTCCTCGGACTGACGAGAAACCTTAACCTCCAGGCGAACAGACATACACACGGCTCTCTCCTTTTCAGCTTGCAAATCCGAGACTTGTCTCTCGAGCAACTTGATCTGCCGT
The DNA here is from genome assembly GCA_010577795.1 of Isatis tinctoria. Lineage (NCBI taxonomy): Eukaryota > Viridiplantae > Streptophyta > Magnoliopsida > Brassicales > Brassicaceae > Isatis > Isatis tinctoria. Next base: position 23,864,575 of record CM021250.1, read on the forward strand.
GAGCTCGACGACTCAAGAACTTCAAGCTTCCTCCTCACCGAGCGAACATTCTCTTCGGCATATTTGCGAACCCCGCGAATAGTGGCGTCATACGAACCAATGCACTTGTTCACGGAGGATATGAACTGCAAACAAAAAAGAACATCAGGAACAAGAAAAAGGAATATCGAAGAAAAGAAAGAAGGGAAAATTCACCTTCGATCCACATAAGCCATCTCCTCATATTTTTCGAATTCTTCAAGATCACCATACGGAGGAAACTTAAAGCTCGAGTCCACCATCGCCGAAAAACTTTTGGCCGCCTGACGACGGTTCTTGCAAACCGACTCCGGGAAAGCAAGCCGGGCGTCCGACGGAACGCTGGATGGAGTAGAATTCTTCACCACGTCTTCTGCCGGGGCGGTCTCTCGCCTTTGGCGCAAGACACTATCCGCTCCACTCAAGCTATAAACGACTCCTCGAGACTCAGCAACCCGCTTCGCCGCGTTACGCGCCAAGATAGCATCCTTCTTAAACGGAGTGGGCACAGCCGGTGGCGAAACCGGTCTACCAGCCGGCCATTCCGGCGGAGGAACGGCTAGAGAGCTCCCCGCCGGCTTGGAGACCGAAGGACGGGCCGACGGTCTGGTCCCGGGCTTAGGAGCTGACCGGCCGTCCGTCCCCTTTGTCTTCTTTCCATCCTTCTCCATCTTCTCGCGAAGCGATAACCTAACCATGATAACAAGCTTAAAAAAAAAAGAAGGAGGAAAGCTTTTTGGTGTCAAAATCGTGGAAGACAAGGAGAGGAGGAGGGCTCATATATATACAACAAGGCTGCATGGAAGAATTGAGAATTTTCCTATTTCTAAAAAAAAAGAAAAAGAAAAAGGAAATGAGTTTTTTCCAATTCCTAGCTTTCTAGGAAAAAGGAACTTCTTCCAATTCCTTTCCAACAAGGAAAAGGGAATTTTTTCTTAAACCTGAACGGGAAAAGGAAAATTTTCAGTTTCTCACTTGTGAAGGAAAAGGGAACTCCCCACCAGCACAAGCGGCCGCCAGCGAGCCTAAGGCCCAAGGAGAAAAAGATTTTCTCAGCCAATTTCGGCCATTCAAGTTATTTACAAAAGCCTTTTTAACCTACCAATCCCGATAAGCATTCCAATAACGCTCATTGCCCGTGCACGCAAGGCCCACGAGCTGGGGGGCTAACTGTTGGGGTCAAAATCCCCTCCTCGGAGATTGATAAGGAAAAAAGGCTGAGTACGGTCGAACATTTCATATCCTGGCAGCAAGCCCACGAAATGAGACCAAACGCCTGCCCGGGTCAAGCCGTTGGCTTCCGGTCGCAGATGAACTAGACGGGTAGTGACCATTTGTACTCTTTCCTTATCCTTGGTTTTGTCCCAAAGGGTTTTCCGGGAAAGGTTTTAACGAGGCAAATTGGTTCACTAATCTTAAACCCGTTCAGGAGCTGATTAAGTCACTCCGACCAAATACCCGTCGGACCAAGCTCTCAGCATCCGGTCTGACGGATGAACTGAACTCTCTAACGGCCTCTCAAGACGAATCTCTACATATTTTCCCAGCCCGGAGCATTCACCAAGCCAAGACATGAGCAACGGCCAAGCCTTACCCCTCGGACCAGCCGCAGAGGCTATTTCTCGACTATTGGGCTTCGGCCCAATAGTTCCCGAAGGAACGTCGCGCCATTTGAAGACGAACTTCACGCTGTTCAAAACATGGAAAAACATCGAGGAGTTTACTTAAAATAAACCGAGTGAAGGCCTTAACCAAAGAAGATCGGACCAGAAGATTAAAAAGACAAGCTGGCCCAAACGAGACGAACGGGCCGCGACGGAAAAGAAGCCAAGGTCGGCGGCCCATCATGCAATTGGCGGCTGGGAAAGGGATTTTTACAACGTCCCACATTGCTTAGATTAGTCTTTGAGACCTCAGACTCTCTCATATAAATAGACCCCCTTGTATTCACTTAGGGATCGATCCCAACTCAAGTGCAAGAGCTTTCGAGATATAAGACAATAAGCTTTCTCGAATATTTTTGTACTTAGAGAATTATTAATAAAATCACCTTTCTCATCTTTTTACCTTTTTGCCCTTTGGTTCTTGTTTAATAGAATTTTCGGAGCCCCGCGAAATATAAATTTCGACAGTGTGAGTTTCGGCTCTCACACACACGGTGACGATTACATCGTGCCCAAAATCCGGTCATTTCGATAGACGTTTCCATCGAAAAATCCACTGGAAAATTGGTCCTCACCACTTTGTCAAAAACGAGTTCCAACAGTAACAAACCTCCTCTACTTTCTTCCTTTTGTTATCGTGAACATCTTTTTTATATGCTATGTCTATCTTTTTCATATTATATTTAGTCTATTGTCAAACGTGACAATGTTGAGAAAAGGAGGCACTTAAACACATTTTAACATATGTTCCAACAAAACTCATGCTCCCCTTATCAAAATAAGTTATCGTAAAATGTTCCGTTAACCTTGAACTTACCGAGAACCTTTAAACCTTTAAACTGATAAAAAGAGTACAAAATTATGATAAAATTGTTTTCGATAATGTTTTGCTTACTTTGTTGAAAATTTATGACAGGAAATTATCTTCCAATTTCCGACTTATCTATGACAAATGAAAATGACGGTATTTTATCGGAAACTCCTCCTTACTCTCCGACAAGTTACCTACAATTATTAGCAACAGATTACTGATATGATATGTCGATGAATTTCCCTTTATTTTTTTTATCAAAATAACATCGGAATTTCGTCTGTGAAAGGCGTCGGTAGTTACCGACAAACAATATCGACAATTTTTTTCAGAGAAAATAATTCGCCGTTAATTTCCGACAACTTTAAGACAAACGGTGATTTTCGATCGTCAAACTACGACAAAATGGACATTCTCATTACGTTGTAGAGATTGAAGTTAGCAACGTTGTAACACCCCCGAACCGGACTAGGCATATACGGACGATCGACAATCAAACAAGAACACGAACGACCGCACGACCCAGCCGATCCGGAGACACCACAGTCCGGAGGTTAGGTAACAAGTCGGCTCATTCCAGGACAAGTCCGAAAACATAGCCAACCTATCACTCAACACCGGTTACCTCTCGACCTCAGCCTAAGGCTTTGCAACCCGTACCTTGGTCTTAAGTTGTGTTAGTCCGGACAAGACTAATATCATTGAGGCAAACACAAACTTTCCACAAAACACTTCATTTTATTCATCCTAAAACAGCTTACAAAGTCTTACATATTACAAACCATAGGTGGCCACACTTAACGAGTTTATAAACACAGCGGAAAACATAACATACTTATGCAACTGAGTCTTTGCTACACGCCCGAAAACAAGTCTACTTCCGGTCTTCCTACGTTCCACCACGAGCTACTCTATGGGTCTCCTGCATAAGGGGGAAAAGAGAGAAAAGGGGTAAGTAATCGGGAGATTACTTAGTGAGTCCAGATATAATAAAACCCCATCCAATTCCCCCATCATGCAACACACAACAAGCAATCAATCAGATAACCAAATAGCCGAAGCAACATAAAAGTAGATAGCCGAAGCACAAAACAACGTTAGTCTGGGCGTCCTGGAACGCACAACACACGTGTGGGCACTGAGATCTCAAAGTATGGTGTGGATCCCCGTGAACACCCTGCACTTGACTATCACAAAGACTGTCAAGCCGGAACTTCACAAACAAGGTCATACACCGGCTTTCGCACAAATGTATTCCGACCTTCCTCTTACGGACGCTGTCAAAACCGTACCTCGTCAGGTACACTCAGGCTGGGCAGCAACCCCGACATCCGAGTCTTCCCCACCTCTCAGTCCATCGATGCCGTGGAGGAATACCAAATGGGATCACACTCATACCGCCACTGAACTGTCTCTCCCGATTCCGCTTCAGTCCGAAGACTACCCGTCAACGGACTGATCACATACCACCACCGCTCTGCCCTCCAATCGTAAACCACCGTATCACATCACCACTCCACATCACTATCTCAAACACAAAACTTCCATAACTCCAATCTCCACTCATACACAATTTCTCTGTCCTTGGTGACACTGAGTTTTCGGTGGAGAGAATGCAAAGGATTTAGAATTCACGGCAATCTCTCTCACCATCCGTGTTAAGGCTTGGTAGGGAGGATAATACACCTTACGGTTGTATATCCAACCGCTACCTATCCCATCGGGTTTCTTAGCCCACGGATCTGTAAACTCAGCTCACTACCAAACGGCTCACTCCCATGCACTTTGCTGCACAAACACTTTATCTCACTATACCGTGGGTGAAACCTGCAAGAACATGTTAGCCACCACACGGATAGCACCTGCAACCACAACTTCATACAAACACATGCATGCAACAATATTCAACAATTCATCAAACAACCTGCATGTAGAGATTAAACTATCAATTTAATCAAGCATGCATGCAACAATCAACAATCGATTTAAGAAATCATGCATGCAAAGATCAAGAATTAACTTAAATCAGCATGCATATCAAGTTCATGAACAAGCTAGACAATCAACCATTTTTCACCATAGCATAAAGAGTAAAGCATGGGGTTTAGGTGGGATTTTCCTAAACTGAACTCACCTAGAATTGCTCCAAGGCTAAAGACACAAGCACAGCTTCAGAAACACCTTGCTATCACCAAACTCCTCTTCCTCTCTACTCTCTCTCACACAAACACACTTAAGCACAAAGGGGGAAATTTTGATTTCTCTAAAAGAAACCAAGTGAAGAGAGGAGAGGGGGTATTTATAAAGGGAGAGATTGAACTACTGGTTGACACCTAATCTGCCACTAAACTTCCCCAGGAATTGCCACATAGAACTAATCACACTCTTGGTTGTTATAAGGGCACTTGGATTCAACTAGGCTAAAATCACTAATTAATTGAATCAATTACCATTTTCCTTCTAGAAGCTGCTTTCTCCATCTTTTCCCACGAAAATCCTTAGCTGCAGGACACCTGGATGCTTCAAAAATAATCCTGATTGAGCCTTAGACTGATTTCTTTGAAGAATGATTCAACCAACAAGCTTCTACACTTCGAAAATCATAACTTTCGTTTCCCTTGCTCAAAAATTTCTCTATTAGATTCTGAATGCTCCTGATAATATCCTTTGTGCCCACAAAACGTTTCAGAATTTTTGGATGCGCAAATCTCGACTTATGAATTTGTCTTCTCCAAACCGTCCATCTTCGTCATATCATCTTGTCCCATTTTTAGTTCTCACAGGAGAATTTTTCTTTGCCTTAATCTTTTTGAAATAGCTCCATATAGGTATTGAATACCTCTGTGAAGAAGCCCGGAATTTTTAAAATTGTTTTCCTATTTCTTTCGGAATTATTCTTGCCACAACTCCTTGCTCCAAAAATGATAATATTCATTTATTATTTTTTTTTTATTGGGGTATTACATTCTCCCCCCCTTAATAGAATTCGTCCTCGAATTCTTAAGGTCGAGACGATTCTCCAAGATCCATCATTGTCTCTGGCTGGAAGAATTCTGGATACTTCTCTTTAAATTTTTCCTCATCTTCCCAAGTCACAACCACTCTGTTCCTGCGTCACCAAAAGACTTGAAGTTGCGGAATCTCCCTGTTCTTTAACTTCCGAACCCTTCTTATCCCAATCCTGATAGGTCCTTCTGGGTAAGTTAGGTTCGTCTGAAGCTCTTCAATCCTTTCCGGTTCCACTGAATCTGGGTCCTTAACATGCTTCCGAAGCATGGACACATGAAACACCGGGTGAAGGCGCATATCGGAGGGTAGATCTAAACGGTAAGCTACCATTCCTACTCTTCCTTTTATCTGAAATGGACCAATATATCTTGCATCCAGCTTTCCCGTTTTGCCAAACCTATCCTTGCCTTTCTGTGCTGATACCTTTAAATATACCCAGTCTCCGACCTCAAAGGTCACTTCCCGGTGTCCCTGATCTGCATACTTCTTTTGTCTGTCCTGTGCCTTCTTCATGTTTGTCTGGACCATCTTTAACTCTGCCATGGTCTCGTCTACTATCTGGGGTCCAAATACTCTCCTTTCTCCAACCTCTGTCCAGCACAAGGGTGTGCGACACGGTCTCCCATATAAGGCTTCATACGTTGACATCTTGATGCTGGCGTGATAACTATTGTTATACGAGAATTCTATCAATGGTAGGTAGTCCTCCCATGAGCCACCCCAATCTAGAATGCACAGACGCAACAAGTCCTTGAGTGTGCGTATCATTCTCTCGGTTTGGCCGTCTGTCTCCGGGTGAAAGGCAGTACTGATATGCAACTCTGTGCCTAACGCTCCTTGCAACGCCCTCCAAAATGCAGATGTGAACCTCGGATCTCTGTCTGACACTATGTTCATAGGTACCCCATGAAGTTTTACAATCTCATTCATGTACTGATCCACTAGTACCTCTACTTTATCTGTATCTTTCATGGCCAACAAATGTGTTGCCTTTGTCAGTCTGTCCACAATTACCCATACTGAGTTATTCATCCTTCCTCTTGAGATTGGTAGTCCAACTATGAAGTCCATTGAAATTGAGTCTCATTTCCATTCTGGGATCGGTAAACATTGTAGCAATCCTCCGGGTACTTGATGTTCTGCCTTGACTTGTCGGCACACTTGACACTGAGCTACTTGCTTGGCGACTGATCGCTTCATTCCTGGCAAATGGTAGTATCGGCGGATGTCTCGGTACATCTTGGTGCTCCCTGGATCGGTGAGCCATCTGCAAAATCTGTTTCCTTAGTCCTCCTCCTTCTTGTACACTGATCCTTCCCTTAAGCAACAAAGTTCCGTCTTCTACTAAATGATAGCCGCTCGGATCGTCTCCCTCTGTCTCCTTGACTCTGGTTACTATCTTCTGTATCTTCTCATCTCTTTCTTGTTCTTGTCGGATTCTTTGAATTAGACCAACTTGTCTCACCGCCTGTAGTCCCATTGGTTCACTGGTCTCGCCCTCCAATGCTGCCAAACTGACTTTCTTCATTTCTCTGTCCAATGCCTCCACTTCTTTCTCTACACTCAGCTCGGTCCTTCTTCTGCCCAAAGCGTCAGCTACCGAATTGGCTTTGCCTGGACAATACTGAATCTTAACATCATAGTCTGCTATGAATTCCATCCAGCGACGTTGCCTTAAGTTGAGATCTGTCTGAGTAAACAAGTACTTGAGGCTATTATGGTCCGTGAATACTTGTACTTCCTCCCCGTACAAGTAAGATCTCCAAATCTTTAATGCAAAAACCACGGCTGCCATCTCCAGATCGTGAGTAGGGTAGTTCTCTTCATGATTCTGCAGTTGTCTTGAGGCATAAGCTATCACTTTATCGTTCTACATCAGGACACAACCTAGGCCGACTCTCGATGCATCAGTGTAGACCGTGTATGGCTTGCCAGGCTCTGGTAAAGTCAGAATTGGTGCCGACATCAATGCCTCCTTAAGTTTCGTAAATGCCATCTCTGTCTCTGGGCTCCACACATACGGGACGTCTTTTCCCGTTAGTTTTGTTAAAGGTTTAGCAATGGAAGAAAAACCTTTGACAAATTTCCCAATCCAAGGAAACTTCTGACTTCAGTTACCGATGCGGGTCGCGGCCATTCTTGAATCACGGATACCTTCTCCGGATCCACTGTCATTCCTTGCTCTGAAATTCTGTGTCCTAGGAATCCAATCTCTCTCTTCCAAAAGCGGCACTTACTGAACTTCGCATACAGCTTCTGGCTCCTAAGTCTCTCCAAGACTTTACGTAGATGTTCTGCATGTTCTTCTCTTGTCCGTGAGTAGATTAGGATATCATCGACAAAGATTATCACGAATCCATCCAAGTATTCATGGAACACTTCGTTCATCAAACGCATGAACACTGCCGGTGCATTTGTTAACCCAAACGGCATGACCACATACTCGTATTGTCCATATCGAGTATTGAAGGCCGTCTTCTCTACGTCCTTCTCGTGAATGCCAATCTGATGATATCCCGAAGCCAAGTCTATCTTTGAGAACCAACTTGCCCCTTGCAGTTGATCCAACAACTCGTCAATTCTTGGTAATGGGTACTTGTCCTTAACCGTGACATTGTTGATGCCTTGGTAATCAATGCACAATCTCATTGTTCCATCCTTATTCTTGACAAACAAGACCGGTGCTCCCCAAGGTGAGGAACTTGGTCGGATGAATCCTTTTCCAGCTAGATCCTCCAATTTAGTTTTTAACTCAGCTAACTCGGCTGGAGCCATTCGATAAGGAGTCTTAGCTATAGGTGCAGTATCCGACTTCAAGGTGATGGTGAACGGATTCTTCCTTGCTGGCGGCAGGGAGGTTAACAGTGCAAATACATCAGCAAATTCTTGTACCACCGGGATGTCTTCTACTCTTAACTCCTCTTCTTCCGCTTCTCCGATTATGTTAATGGCCACCAAGTAAACTTCCCCATTTTCCAACTGACTCACTACTCTGGCGGCTGACAAAATAGATGCCACTGGGCTTGGTCTGATTCCCTGATACACAACTTCTGGCTTACGGCTCTCCCTGAGCGTTACCCTTCCCTTCTCGCAGTCTATCAAGGCTCGGTACTCTGACAACCAATCCATGCCAAGAATCACCTCAAAATGCTTCATTGGAGTCTCCAAGAGGTCCGCCTTAAAGATCCTACCACAGATCTCTATCGATACCTTCCTAATCACCTCTACCGACTTGAGAACTTCAGGACCGGGGGTTTCTATAACTAAACTCACACTTTCACGCGAATAAGGTTCTCTAAACCTAGACGCCACCTCATGGGTTACAAAGCTATGGGTAGCCCCTGAATCGAACAGAACATGCGTGGGATTTCCGCCCACTCGCAATGTTCCTACCAAAATCACAACAACATGCAATCATTCATTCATTCATTCAAATGCACACACACAAAAAGAGAGTTAACACCCGACGCGTACCTGTAACAGGACCGTGAGAAGGTCCTGCGGGGTCATAAGCTGCTCCCTCCAACGTATACACCCTCCCGGACGCTCTTGTTTCCCTGCTCCAAACGTAAGAACTTCTGTGTTAGCCGGTCTCGGGCCTCTGGTGGAAAGTACTTCTTTTCAAACTCCTCCTTGAACTATTCCCACATCCTGATAGAATAGTTTGTCTGACGATCTATAGTGCTCCACCATCCCAGGGCTTCCTTCTCCAAGTAGTACACTCCTATGTCCTTCTGATATTCTTCCGGGCAACGAGTAGCTGTGAAGTTCTTCTCCATGCTCATTATCCATGCGTCAGCTTCAAAGGGATCCGGTTTCCCTGCATACTTACGTGTCCCTAATGTCTTCATCGTAGTAACAATCTTCAGGAAAGTAGGAGGTTTCGCCTCCTCTGATCTCGGATTAGGTGTTGTCCTGTCCTAAAGCACCTTAGAGAGGAGTTCATGGACTACTCATAACATCGGATCTGTCCTCTGTTGTTGTCCAACGTTCTGAGCCATATTACAATCCTGTCCCACTGGCTCCTGTCGCCCTTGATAACTTGCTGGAGTTGGTGACGGGGTCACAGCTTCTACTGAATTGAATGACCCATGAGATAAACCATCCGCACCTGGATACCACGACTGGTCAGTCTCCAGAGTTTCATGGGTTTCGGATTCCATCTCAACTGCGGTAGTACGTCTGCGCCTGGAGGTACCACCATGCTCAAGGTTTGGGTAAAGATATGGCTGGAAAGATTCTGGCCGCTGTCCTTCCTCATCCTGACTCTTCGACAAACCCCTCAGCCTTCGTCCACTAAGCCACACGTCCGACATCCTGTTACAAGGAAACAACCTTTTTGATATCCTATAGAGCGGAATGGACCGGAATTCCTAAATTGGCTATAGCGACATCTTTGACTCGATAAAACCTTGAAAACATCGAAAACCGTTTGTCCCGTGAGCATGATCGGAAACCATGCTCTGATACCACCATTTGTAACACCCCCGAACCGGACTAGGCATATACGGCCGATCGACAATCAAACAAGAACACGAACGACCGCACGACCCAGCCGATCCGGAGACACCACAGTCCGGAGTTTAGGTAACAAGTCGGCACATTCCAGGACAAGTCCGAAAACAGAGCCAACCTATCACTCAACACCGGTTACCTCTCGACCTCAGCCTAAGGCTTTGCAACCCGTACCATGGTCTCAAGTTGTGTTAGTCCGGACAAGACTAATATCATTGAAGAAAACACAAAATTTCCACAAAACACTTCATTTTATTCATCCGAAAACAGCTTACAAAGTCTTACATATTACAAACCATAGGTGGCCACACTTAAGGAGTTTATAAACACAGCGGAAAACATAACATACTTATGCAACTGAGTCTTTGCTACACGCCCGAAAACAAGTCTACTTACGGTCTTCTTACGTTCCACCACGAGCTACTCTATGGGTCTCCTGCATAAGGGGGGAAAGAGACAAAAGGGGTAAGTAATCGAGAGATTACATAGTGAGTCCAGATATAATAAAACCCCATCCCATTCCCCCATCATGCAACACACAACAAGCAATCAATCAGATAACCAAATAGCCAAAGCAACATAAAAGTAGATAGTCGAAGCACAAAACAACGTTAGTCTGGGCGTCCTGGAACGCACAACACACACGTGGGCACTAAGATCTCAAAGTATGGTGTGGATCCCCGTGAACACCCTGCACATGACTATCACAAAGACTGTCAAGCCGGAACTTCACAAACAAGGTCATAATCGGCTTTCGCACAAATGTATTCCGACCCCAGCTCCGACCTTCCTCTTCCGGACGCTGTCAAAACCGTACCCCGTCTCTCCCGGTTCCGCTTCAGTCCGAAGACTACCCGTCAACGGACTGATCACATACCACCACCGCTCTGCCCTCCAGTCATAAACCACCGTATCACATCACCACTCGACATCACTATCTCAAACATAAAACTTCCATAACTCCAATCCCCACTCCAACGCAATTTCTCTATCCTTGGTGACACTGAGTTTTCGGTGGAGAGAATGCAAAGGATTTAGAAATCACGGCAATCTCTCTCACCATCCGTGTTAAGGCTCGGTAGGGAGGATAATACACCTTACGGTTGTATATCCAGCTGCCACCTCTCCCATCGGGTTTCTTAGCCCACGGATCTGTAAACTCAGCTCACTACCGAACGGCTCCCTCCCATGCACTTTGCTGCACAAACACTTTATCTCACTATACCGTGGGTGAAACCTGCAAGAACTTGTTAGCCACCACACAGATAGTACCTGCAACCACAACTTCATAGAAACACATGCATGCAACAATATTCAACAATTCATCAAACAACATGCATGTAGATATTAAACTATCAATTTAATCAAGCATGCATGCAACAATCAACAATCGATTTAAGAAATCATGCATGCAAAGATCAAGAATTAACTTAAATCAGCATGCATATCCAGTTCATGAACAAGCTAGACAATCAACCATTTTTCACCATAGCATAAAGAGTAAAGCATGGGGTTTAGGTGGGATTTTCCTAAACTGAACTCACCTAGAATTGCTCCAAGGCTAAAGACACAAGCACAGCTTCAGAAACACCTTGCTATCACCAAACTCCTCTTCCTCTCTACTCTCTCTCACACAAACACACTTAAGCACAAAGGGGGAAACTTTGATTTCTCTAAAAGAAACCAAGTGAAGAGAGGAGAGGGGGTATTTATAAAGGGAGAGATTGAACTACTGGTTGACACCTAATCTGCCACTAAACTTCCCCAGGAATTGCCACATAGAACTAATCACACTCTTGGTTGTTATAAGGGCACTTGGATTCCACTAGGCTAAAATCACTAACTAATTGAATCAATTACCATTTTCCTTCTAGAAGCTGCTTTCTCCATCTTTGCCCACGAAAATCCTTAGCTGCAGGACACCTGGATGCTTCAAAAATAATCCTGATTGAGCCTTAGACTGATTTCTTTGAAAAATGACCAGCTGATTCAACCAACAAGCTTCTACACTTTGAAAATCATAACTTTCGTTTCCCTTGCTCAAAAATTGCCCTATTTGATTCTGAATGCTCCTGATAATATCCTCTGTGCCCACAAAACTTTTCAGAATTTTTGGATGCGCAAATATCGACTTATAAATTTTTCTTCTCCAAACCGTCCATCTTCGTCATATCATCTTGTCCGATTTTTAATTCTCACAGGAGAATTTTTCTTTGCCTTAATCCCTTTGCAACAGCTCCATATAGGTCTTGAATACCTCTGTGCAGACACCCGGAAGTTTTAAAATTATTTTCCTATTTCTTTCGGAATTATTCTTGCCACAACTCCTTGCTCCAAAAATGATAATATTCATTTATTTTTTTTTATTTTTTTTTTATCGGGGTATTACAGACGCTTTCCCGACAAATTCGACCGTCAGTATTAACACCCTTTTCTTGTAATGTAATTTGGCTGTATCTAATCTTGACATACTCAAAATATAGATATGAAATTAGGAAATTCGAGAAGATATGGAAAATTACCTTACTATTTCAGTGAGATGGAGAAGGTTGTTGGTGCGATGATAGAAAAGAAGCCATGAGTTTGCTATAGATCTGCTCACCAGCTAGGTAACACAAAAGGTAGCAAAACTGATTTTGAGACCCGGAAGTGTGTTTCTTACTTGATTCGAAAGCATCGGGTGCTTCCTCCACTCATCATTTTGCCCGAAATATTCTGCGGGTGTACCCAACGTTTTCACCATTTTGCATCTTCTTTGTCATCGATCACCTCTGATTTTAAATCAATACTTTTGAAGGGGTTAGAATCATAGTTTGAACATCGCCTCTAGTGGCATCCAATTTTTCAGAAGCTTCCATAGGATGATTGCAAAGTCGTAGACATCTGCTTTGTTCTTGTGATGCTTCTTCATTAAAATGACATTCTCCAAATTGCAATAGATTTTGTTCTTTAAGACCAATATGTGACATACATGGCAACGAGGATTGAATTAAATGAAGCAATAAATTATAAGTAAAAAGATAAATTGAAAAGAGAAATAAGTTGAATCAAACCTTAAGTTCTTCAATCAGCCCAAGTTCTTCGTCCTTGGTCGAATGTGAGAGCCGAAACTCACACTGTCAAAACTTATATTTAATGGGGGCTCGAAAATTCTATTTATAAAGAACTAAAGGACCGAAAATGCAAAAAAAGATGAAAAGGGAGATTTTATTGATATTTTCCGAAAGTACAAGGGAAATTAGCAAAAGCTGAATAGTCTTAAATTGCTAAAACTCCTAATACTCGGATCTGGGATGGATCTAAACCTTACATGAGCGTACATATATATACTGACAATCCTAGGAGGCTAAGACTTCAGATTTCCGATGTGGGACTTTGTCCTTCCTTCCCAGCCGCCGACTTAAGCTTTTTGGGCCCGATTTCCGGCCCGATAGTCTTCCGTGATCCGTCCGCGCGTTCTGACCCAAATCCGGCCCGCCGATGAAAGTTGTTCGATGAATAGTAATCCGAATCTCGGTTTAAGCTCAATTCGATCTTTCGGTTAACCTTGTCTCGGGAGGAATAGTGTTTTTAACGGTTTTTCCCACGTGAATAGTGTTCCGAGCGTTTTACGACTTCTGAGATTTGAACCGCCCGTTTTTTGTTTGAACTTCCAGCCGCCGGTTTCGGTGTTGATGGCCAGCCGCCGGTTCCTCTAGCTCGTGTGCTCGGCGACTGGTCCACGGACGGCTGGACGTTCGTCACGGTCCTTCGGGGAATGTTTACGGATGTCTTTGGAGTCAGAACATGCAAAGGATGATCCTCGGGTCGGTCCGGACATGATGGTCGGTCGACTGGACGATGTTCGGGTAATGAGTCTTGTCTTGAGAAACGATCGTGTGCATGTGATGATGATCCGGCGGCCGGCCTTATCCCAGCCGCCGGTTGGTATGTGATGAAGATCCGGCGGCTGGCCTTATCCCAGCCGCCGGCCTTGGATGGAGAAGACCCGGCGGTTGGCAATCATCCCAGCCGCCGGCCATGGACGCATAAGGATCCGGCGGCTGGCACTTGTCCCGGCCGCCGGTCATGGACGTGTGATGATCCGGCGGCTGGCACTTGTCCCGGACGCCGGTCATGGTCGTGTGATGATCCGGCGGCTGGCACTTGTCCCGGCCGCCGATCATGGACGTGTGACGATCCGGCGGCTGGCACTTGTCCCGGCCGCCGGTCATGGACGTGTGACGATCCGGCGGCTGGCACTTGTCCCGGCCGCCGGTCATGGACGTGTGATGATCCGGCGGCTGGCACTTGTCCCGGACGCCGGTCATGGTCGTGTGAAGATCCGGCGGCTGGCACTTGTCCCAGACGCCGGTCATGGTCGTGTGAAGATCCGGCGGCTGGCACTTTTCCCGGCCGCCGGTCATGGACGTGTGACGATCCGGTGGCTGGCACTTGTCCCGGACGCCGGTTGATGGACCAAGACGATCCGGCGGCTGGCCTTATCCCGGCCGCCGGTCGTGGATCAATGAAGACCCGGCGGCTGGCCTTATCCCAGCCGCCGGCCGTGGGTGTAAGAAGACCCGGCGGCTGGCCTTGTCCCAGCCGCCGGTTGATGTCTTGGACGGATCGTGGGCAGTTTGCCTTAGCTTGTCCGTTCCATGTTCGGGATAAGTTCCATTTGATCACAACCTTGACTTCTCGTTCCGTCAATCTTCGAGGAGGGGATTTTTACCCCAACAGTTAGCCCCCCAGCTCTTTGCTTCCGTGGTTTGGAGCAAGGAGCGTCGAGCTGAGAGTTTTATCGGGATTGACTGAAACGGGAAGGCAATGAGTTTTTCCGTTCGTCCGTTCATCCGCTTCTCTTTGATGTCTTGTCAGAGCATTGTTCATCATGGAAGTTTGTGCCATGTTTGCTATATCAAAGGAGTGGCTTCATTCATTTTTTCATACTTCACTTCTCTTCTCAAGTTCTTTCTTCAAGTCTTTCCTTTGATAATTTTTTCTTTAGTAATGGCTGGTGAAGGAGGTTCTCCTTTCGAACTCAACCTTGATGCCATAGTGAATAATCAGTTTGAGTTCGATTTTATGTCCGCTGATCAGGATATGGTACTTGTGGAAGATCTGCTGGCAGCTGGAGAAAATGCCATTCCACGAGCAGCGTACGGTCCCGAAGGTGTTCCGCAGTGGGAGGCTGGTCCTAGCAATGCTCAAGGATCGTACGGTTTTGATAATGTTCCTCAATGGGAACCCAAAACGGCTGCCGGGAATGAGGACGTACCCGAGCCGGCAGCCGGGAATGATATCAGTCCTGAGCCGGCGGCCGGGAATGAGATCAGACCCGAGCCGGCGGCCGGGAATGAGATCAGACCCGAGCCGGCGGCCGGGAATGAGATCAGACCCGAGCTGGCGGCCGGGAGTAGGGCGTCTGGTTCGAAGAGGGCGTCTGGCTCTAAGAATGCTCCCAAGAGGGCGGCTGGCGTAGTAGCCGTTTCAAGATGGGCGCTCAGCTCCGGAGGTGTCTTAGAGAGGGCGTCCGGCTCTTCTCGAGTTGAAGCTGACGGCGTCTCGCCGAGGACGAGCATAGCACGTGGCGTCTGGACTCCCCCCCAACAGGTTGAGGACAACGGCGGGTGGCGTGCATGGCCATCCCGATCCTTGGTCCCTTCCGAACGTCGTCGTGTTTGGCCAGAGAGCGGTGACGACGCGGCCACATCCCGGGAAGAAGTTAGATCGGATCACCGGGAGGTGCCTATCTTCGTGCATCTGGACGTGAAGTCCGAGTGTCGTTCTCCCGGAGAGGCTAAAGCCTATTGGGGTGAAGACATTTTTGCTTGGCGGTTTAAGAAGCCTGGACCGTCTACGAGTTATAGATCGATAGCCGAGACATTCAGGCATGGTCCTACTTTGAGCGATCGGGATTCGCTAGCCGAGCTTAGATACGATTTCCGGATTCCGGACAAGATTAAGTTCCGTCTCCCGAAGGATGGGGATAGGATGAACAAGGCGCCGGATGGCTATTTTGCCATGTACGAGTCGATGTTCTACGAAGCCTTCCTCTGGTTCCCGATCCCGGGAGCCATTTTTGATTTTCTCGATCTATATGGGGTTGCGATCTCCCAACTTACCCATGGCGCCATGAGGATTTTGATGGGACTTGTGGTCCGTTGTGCCGAATGTGGGATCAAGTTGGAGGGTGATCTGATTCGGAATTTCTTTTCGATGAGGAAGGTTTCCAATTCGGATTTCTTCTGCTCAATCAACGTTCGGAGGAACGTGAAGCGTTTCTACACCGGGCTTCGACAGCATTGCAAAGCTTCGCGGCTCGAGTTTTTCTACGTGAAGCGCAGCCCGCTCACGGTTGGTTCCGACTTTGGCGGCTCGGTTAAGACCGAGTGGAGTTTGCCACGTAAGCGTTTCGTCTTTTTGTGAATTTTTTCTATAAGTAGTCCTTGCTCATTTGTTTCATTCTTCATAACTTCATTTCTCACAGCTTTTCTTCTTTTCTCTCTCTAGGTCGTGATCCCTTTGTTCCCAGGATTTCCGGGTTTGAGGATATCGTTACAGAAGTTGATAAGAAGAAAATCGATTGGGAGTGTCCTGACCTTTGGCACCGCTTTCTTGACGCAAGAGATATTTTAGAAGGACGTGCCCCTCTCAAAGGTACCGACTTCATCGACCCGCTGGCGACGTACCCCGGAATGGAGGGTGTTTGGAACTATCGCAAGCAGAAGTACGGCGAGGCTGGACCGTCCGGAGAGGCAGTCGAGTTTGACCCGGCGTCCGGCTTTGTTCTTCCGCCCGGACCTGATTTCCATGGCGCGCCCGAGGAACAGATTGCTGCTCCTCAGAGTTCGGCTTGTGCCGTCGCTGTGGATAAGGGGAAGGGAGCTTCCAATAGCCCTGGCCGTCTGAGGAAGGGGAAAGTGGCTCGGACGGCCGAGGCGTCCGATCATGGTCTTCTCTTCGATGCCCGCAAGGCGGCGGGAGGCGATCCAGCTGAGTCCGTTAAGGTTGTGGACTACTTTGGAGCGCTGGCTCCTGCCCCAGCTGCGCCGTTCGATCGTTCAGCGGCTTACGGAGATCTGTCCTCCAGTCTTATGACGGTAATTCTTTTTTCCTTTAGATTCGTTTGGACGCAGTTTGGTCTTTGCTGATATTTGCTTTTCTTTGATTCAGATCGCCACCGAGCTCATGCAACCCAGGTTGCCTTGGAAGCTTCGGAGAGAGAGTCCCGGAAGAAGGACAAGAAGATCAAGGCCTTGGAAGTGAAGCTTCGGAACGTGGAGAGGCGATCTCAGAAGGAGATTAAGAAGGTGCTCGCGGAAGCTGAGCGGAAATTGGAGCTGGCTCTTAAGAAATGTCGCTGGGACTTGGTGGAGAAGTACCGTCTTCGCATCGAGGGAGCCAAGGCTGCTCTCGTGCCGATGCGTCAGGCGAAATATGGCGAGACTGCCTTGTCTGAGGTCAGCTCTAACCTCGACCTAGTCCGGGACATTAAGTCCGGGAAGTCGAAGGTTGAGGGGAAGAGGGAGAGCTGGAGGCGGAATTGGAGCGGGTCAAAGGAGGAGGTTGGACCGGTTCCTATGATCGGGCTGCTGCCGTTCTCGAGAGCCACTTGGTATACTCTCCCGTTTCTCCGTACCAGTCTCCGGACGCCGAGGCTTTGGACTATGGAGCTCCTACCCCTCTCGTCGAATATGACTAGGCTTTGGCTTGTGTTTTCTTTTCTGCCTTAGTTGTATTCGGGTCTTTTGACCCTTTTTATTGTATTTGCTTTGTTAACCGAACTCATATCTCCTTTCATGGAGATTTTCATCTATGAGCTTTTGCCTTAGATGTTATGGACTTCTTTGCTTGCTTGCTTTGCTTTTATAGCCTTGATAAAGGAGAAGATGGGCGGCTGGTATGTCTCTCTTCCAAGAGGGCGGCTGGCCCATTTTATAGAATGAAGGGCGGCTGGCCCGTCTCTCTACGGGCGGCTGACCGGTTTTGTGGAGTAAAGGGCGGCTTGCCCGTCTCTCTACGGAGGACGGGCGGCTGGCCCGTTTTGTGGAGTAAAGGGCGGCTGGCCCGTCTCTCTAAGGAGGACGGGCGGCTGGCCCGTTTTGTGGAGTAAAGGGCGGCTGGCCCGTCTCTCTACGGAGGACGGGCGGCTGGCTCGTTTTGTGGAGTAAAGGGCGGCTGGCCCGTCTCTCTGCGGAGGACGGGCGGCTGGCCCGTTTTGATATTGCGTTGGAGTGTTGTTCCGGACACTCGAACTTTTAGACCAGTTTGTATTTTGCGAATGTCCCTGGGTTTAATGCAGTCTTTTGTTGTCGTAGGGGACCGAGCTTGTTCGAATCCCTCTTTCGACTGAACGCTTTTAAGATCTCGCATCAGAGCCGGTTTGATACTGCGTTCTCGAGATGTCTTTGACCAGTGTTCCCGTGTCAGGCGCTTTACTGGGTTTAAAGAGTTTACTTTGTGTCCTGTACTATGCAAAGTGTTGGTAAAAGTAAACTAATCAGAACATCGTGTCGAGCGCTTCCTGCAGGATCGCGGGATACAAGTTACGCCCTTCAGATGTTAGTCCGGAAATTTGTATAGCGCGCTATTTTTATCCTCTGCGGGATGTTGAAAGAACCATGGTTTAAAAAGATAGTCTTGTTGTGGCCAGCAACAGACGGATTTGCTTAAGTATTTGGGAAGAATATCTTGACTGGTTAGTGGTCGCGGATAAGTTGCGAGATGCTAAGTCTCGATGTTTATCTGATTTTAAGTTCGAGTTTGTGCTATGAGATACTAAGTCTCAATGTTCATTTTCCTCGGGTTTTCCTGGATCCATTTGGTTTCTGGATCAAGTTTTGAGATGCTAAGTCTCAATGTCTGTCGGAATGGTGTTTTCGGGAAACTTTTTCAAGCTTTGGATGTGTTATGAGATGCCAAGTCCCAATGTCCATCTTCTTGATTTGTTTGCGAAAATTCGGGAGTATGTATATACGGACCCACTCCCCCCCCCCTTTTTTAAAGAGAGGGGCAACTGAACTCGTTTTTTAAGCGAGCTGCCTACGTACCCTTCGTGAAAAGGGATCAAGTCACCCGTAGTTCCGTTTTTTTTTTTTTTTTTTTGTGGCGGGAAGACGGTTAAGTCTTGGTAATGGAGTTGTCTGTTGCGGCTTCGGCGTTTTCTGCGGTCTTTTCGGCAGCTTTTGTCTTTTCTTGGTTGATTTCGGTCTCCGTGGGTGGAACCTCCGTTTTTTCGAACCGCTCGGTTCTACTCAGTTTCTTCCCCAGTTCGGGGGCGTCGTCTTCATTCTTTCTTTTCGGGTTTTCTCTCTGCGGGATGGTCGGATTCCGGAGCTTGTGCTCTGCTAGAAAACAGATCCGAGCCTCCTTCTGGTTTCCCCACACGGTCTTGATCCCGTTTGGTGTCGAGAACTTCAGGCAGAGATGGTAAGTTGATGGGATAGCTCGCATTGAGTTGATCCAAGGAGTTCCCATGATCACATTATAAATCGCGGGGTGGTTGGCCACCGCGAAGTTAACGATTTTCGTGATTCCGCCGGCACGAACCGGGAGCTGGATCGTTCCATCCGTCATTGTGACTTCGCCGGAGAATCCGGTTAGCGACCTCGGATTCGGTTTTATCATCGACGGGTCCACCTTCATCCTTTGAAGCGTCTCTCGAAAAATGACGTCCACCGAACTTCCGGTGTCGATCAAGACTCGGGAGACATCGTAGTCGTTGATATCCAACTCTACTACCAACGGATCGTCGTGAGGTTGGTCGAGGCCCTCAGCATCTTTTTCGTGAAAGGCGATCCGGTCATCGTTTTCGGTGATCGGTTCCCGCGGGTTTGATTCCTTGTCTCCTCTTCTCAGAAATGCCTTGATGGAGGCCACCGTATCTCGGCAGTATTGTGATCCTCCGATGATCATGTGGATTCTCCTACGGTTGGCTGCGGAGTCGTCTCCGTTTGGTCTCCTTCCTCGTTTGGGGGTATCCTCGTCGGGCCTTTCGGGACGTTCCTGGTTAGGTCGTCCGTCTGGGGCGCCAGCATCTTCTTCGATGGCTCCGAGACTCTCGAGGGTCACTCCGTTTCCGAGCTCCCCGGCTAACAGCTTTGCCGCGAGCCTCCTTCCGACGGTCCTGCAGTTTTCGGTTGAGTGGCCTTTTGTCTTGTGGAAGGTACAGAAGGCGCTCTCGTCGAATCCTGGTCGAGTCCATGTATTCCATGGTCCCTTGTTGCGCTCATTATATGGTCTCTCCGTGTTTATCTGGTAGTTATGCGCTCCGCCCGGGTTGGGTTCTTCATCTCGGTTGGTTCGCCTACTTCTTCTCTCGTTTGGAAAGTTAGAGGTTGCACCGTGCCTTTGGCGACCAATTTTGAGGATTGGTGTTTTCCGACGGGACCCTCATGTCTTCCTCGTAGATGACGAAGTTGGAAGCGCGGTGGAGAGCGTCTTGAATGGTGATTGGTGGGTTCACGGTAATCTCCTTTCGGAAGTTCGAAGTCTTCAGCAAGGACTTCTTCAGGGCGTTGATCGCAGCACTGTTGCTCAGTCCGTCAATTTTCGAGACGATCACTTTAAACCTTTCGATGAAATCTCGGAGGCTTTCTTCGGGTTCCTGCGACAGCGAGTAAAGATCCGCGTCGGATGTCGACTGTCTTATGAACAGCGAGTAATGTTTCAAGAAGGCTGTCGACAACTGCTCGAAACCGTCAATTGAATCTCTCTCTAGCCTCGAGAACCACGACAGGGCTGATCCTTTCAGATGCTCCACGAAGAGGAGGCAGAATCCTGCGTCCCTCTCTTCGGGTTTGAACCTAGCACGTCCCACAGCGATGCGGAAGGCTGTCATATGGGCCTTTGGATCAGTTGTCCCGTCGTAGAAGGGAATTCGGATTTTGCCCGGGTCAGAGAGTCTGACGCTGGTGATCCTCGAAGTGAACGGGATCTTTTGCGTTTCCTCTAGGACGCGGTCAATTTCCGGGGCCGCGCTTGTTGCTTTATGGACCTGCGACCTACCTCCTTCATCTGACTTGTCGTGAGTTCTAGGCGGGCACGGAGCTCGTCCAGCTCGTCCCTTCGGCTAGCGGATTGATTAGCTCTGGCCTCTCGTTCCTCCTTTTCCTGCTCTTCGATCCAGCGGAGCTCTTCTTCGTCCGCGTTCAGATCTCCAGCCTCGTCGTCAGTTTCGTTTTCGGCTCTGTTCGTGACGTCTCTCGAGTTCTCGCCGTTGGTCACCGTGGAAGTTGGCCGTTCGGCTGTTCGCCCAGTGGTACTCTTCCGGTACAGCGGGGGTGGTGCTGATAGCTCTTTCCTTGTTCCGACGGGGGTTTGTTCGTCTGGATTCTGACGGCCCGTTGGGTCTGCTCGCGGGGTGAAGACAAGGCGTCTTACTCCTAACGTCCGGGGGACGTGTGCTGGTTCTTGGGAAGCCGCTCTTTCTCGTGCAGCCGCTCTTTCTTGCCTGTTCTGCCGCTCCGCGATTTCGGCTACCATGTTCCGCAGTTCGGTGATTGCTGCGTTCTCCGGGGCGGTGTTGGCCGTTTCCGTGATGACTGGATCTTCGAGTGGCATTCCGTATCTGGCGAGGGCCCTGGGCGAAGTCCCGGGATTTCCGACTGCTCCGTCGGTGGTGGTCCCGGCGGTGGTTGTTCCGGTTCCGGCCGCCAACGTGCTAATGGCGGGAAGTCCCACTCCGGTTGCTGCTCCGGTTGGTTGGTTGGTGATGTTGTCAGTTCTTCTGGTCATTGTCTTCGTTCGGTATCCTTTTCGTTCTTAGGGTTAAGAATATTTCTCGTCCCCACAGACGGCGCCAAACTGTGAGAGCCGAAACTCACACTGTCAAAACTTATATTTAATGGGAGCTCGAAAATTCTATTTATAAAGAAATAAAGGACCGAAAATGCAAAAAAGATGAAAAGTGAGATTTTATTGATATTTTCCGAAAGTACAAGGGAAATTAGCAAAAGCTGAATAGTCTTAAATTGCTAAAACTCCTAATACTCGGATCTGGGATGAATCTAAACCTTACATGAGCGTACATATATATACTGACAATCCTAGGAGGCTAAGACTTCAGATTTCCGATGTGGGACTTTGTCCTTCCTTCCCAGCCGCCGACTTAAGCTTTTTGGGCCCGATTTCCGGCCCGAGAGTCTTCCGTGATCCGTCCGCGCGTTCTGACCCAAATCCGGCCCGCCGATGAATAGTGATCCGTGAGTAACCGATGAATAGTAATCCGAATCTCGGTTTAAGCTCAATTCGATCTTTCGGTTAACTTGTCTCGGGATGAATAGTGTTTTTAACGGTTTTTCCCGCGTGAATAGTGTTCCGAGCGTTTTACGACTTCTGAGATTTGAACCGCCCGTTTTTTGTTTGAACTTCCAGCCGCCGGTTTCGGTGTTGATGGCCAGCCGCCGGTTCCTCTAGCTCGTGTGCTCGGCGACTGGTCCACGGACGGCTGGACGTTCGTCACGGTCCTTCGGGGAATGTTTACGGACGTCTTTGGAGTCAGAACATGCAAAGGATGATCCTCGGGTCGGTCCGGGCATGATGGTCGGTCGACTGGACGATGTCGGGTAATGAGTCTTGTCTTGAGAAACGATCGTGTGCATGTGATGATGATCCGGCGGCCGGCCTTATCCCAGCCGCCGGTTGGTATGTGATGAAGATCCGGCGGCTGGCCTTATCCCAGCCGCCGGCCTTGGATGGAGAAGACCCGGCGGTTGGCAATCATCCCAGCCGCCGGCCATGGACGCATAAGGATCCGGCGGCTGGCACTTGTCCCGGCCGCCGGTCATGGACGTGTGATGATCCGGCGGCTGGCACTTGTCCCGGACGCCGGTCATGGTCGTGTGATGATCCGGCGGCTGGCACTTGCCGGCCGCCGGTCATGGACGTGTGACGATCCGACGGCTGGCACTTGTCCGGCCGCCGGTCATGGACGTGTGACGATCCGGCGGCTGGCATTTGTCCCGCCGCCGGTCATGGACGTGTGATGATCCGGCGGCTGGCACTTGTCCCGGAGGCCGGTCATGGTCGTGTGAAGATCCGGCGGCTGGCACTTGTCCCGGACGCCGGTCATGGTCGTGTGAAGATCCGGCGGCTGGCACTTGTCCCGGCCGCCGGTCATGGACGTGTGACGATCCGGTGGCTGGCACTTGTCCCGGACGCCGGTTGATGGACCAAGACGATCCGGCGGCTGGCCTTATCCCGGCCGTGGATCAATGAAGACCCGGCGGCTGGCCTTATCCCAGCCGCCGGCCGTGGGTGTAAGAAGACCCGGCGGCTGGCCTTGTCCCAGCCGCCGGTTGATGTCTTGGACGGATCGTGGGCAGTTTGCCTTAGCTTGTCCGTTCCATGTTCGGGATAAGTTCCATTTGATCACGACCTTGACTTCTCGTTCCCTCAATCTTCGAGGAGGAGATTTTGACCCCAACATCGAATGCTTTTCCGAGTTCATAGAAGGTGGCTGGCCTTGGTCTTCGGTTAGATGCAGCGGTCTGGAGCGGTGCTCTGGTGGCGGTGCTCTTCCTGAATTGATCTACTGAAAACTAGATCGTTATGGCTCCAGTGCTGCACTCTCAGGCCCTCCGTTTTCAGCGTTTGTCTCGGATTTCCCGGTGTCGCGTTCGTGGTCGCGGGTTTAGTTGATGGATTAGATAAGGCGGGTTTCGTGATGTTGACGATTTAGTTTCCAGTTCCTCATGTTCTCCGTGTAGTGGTTGCAGATGTTGACAATGCCGGAAGACCATGCGAGGAGATCTCTGGCGGCGATGGGGGACCGATGATGATTTAGCACGGATTGATATTCCCCCTATCCTAGACGTGAATCGACTCTGGCTTCCTCTAATGAGCTCGTTGGAGCTCCATCTTTCTCTCCTCTTCTTTGCAGGTGGCGGTTCCTGAAGGCTCAAGCTTTTCGGACCCGGTTTGGTGTCTCCTCCAGTTCGGCTATGGTCACCGTGCTGATCGTTGGCGGCACTTAAGTTTCTAGTTGAATGTGTATCCCGGTTGAGGCATTCTTGTATTGTTTTTGTTTGACAAAAAAATGTGCATTCCAATTTACTCTGGTTTTGTCATTTTTTGACTCGATTTAATTTTGGTCCAGGCACATTTTAGATTTTTGAGCGTTTTTAGTAGGTTTGTAATTGTTTCTTTGCTTTTTTTTGTATTGTAATAAAAAAATTAATATGAAAACATTAAAAAATTATATATTTTTCAAAGGACGACAAAACCACAATTTAGTTGGTGGTCAATTTTTTGTGGCGGCCACAATTTGGATTGAATAATCTCTTTCTATTTTGTTATTTCAAACTTTTCTCATTTTGATGTTTTTCTAAAACAATGTTTGAACGGTAAGAAAAATGTAATTTATATTACTGGATAAATTAACAAAATGCACTTTTTCAATGATAGTTTTATTTATGAGAAATACCCTCAAATACCACATTTTCATGTTTTTGTGACAAAAGTACCACATCAAGGTGAAAATGACAAAAATAACATTTATTTATTGGTTTAAAGATTATTAAACTAATAAATTTGTGTTCAAAAGTCATTAATTAGGGTTTAGATTTTGGGTTTTAGGGTTTAGGTTTAAGGGATTGGAAATAAATATATGAAATAAATGTATAATAGTCTTTTTTCTCTTCAAAAAATGTTATTTTGTCATTTTCATCTTGGTGTGGTATTTTTGTCACAAAAACATGAAAGTGTGGTATTTTTGAGAATTACCCTAGTTTTATTAACCTATGTGTAGTGGATATTAGTTTCAAAAATTCAACAAACTATGGTTATTAGTACATTTTTAAATCTAACAATTTTAACCCAAATAAAATTAATCATTGTTAATAATAAATTTAAAAAAGAGAAATAATCTAAAATAAACTATTTCCAACTTCTTAGGACTAAAATGAACTAGGAAGGAGATTATGAACTAAATGTTTCATTAATGGTGGTAAATTGAGTGTATTACCCTTCTTCTCATCACCTTCCTCCACATTACAAGCAACAAAAGCAAAAAAAAATGTGCGATGTCAGACTTTCAATTTCTCTCGTCGATCTCAATATCTGTCTATCTCAATCTCTCGTCGATCTCAATTAGCAATCTCGATCTCTCCTTCCGTCGAATCTCTCTCTTTGTCGATTTCAATCTCTCAATTTCTCCGTCGATCTCAATTGTGTATGCATCTTCTCGTTTATTTCAGATTATGGATAGCTCCAATTTGATCTTAGAATTGTAGTCACAGTCGTCTACGGGAGAGATATTATGTAGTCATCTTCGCTACTGATCCCAAACCTACACAAGACCTCCCCTCCCAAGTCCACCACCACCGCAAACGGATCTTCTTCATCGTTGTATGAGTCAAAAGCAGTAACAACAATGTTTCCACGGTAAAGATTATCTACTACACTTCTTTATAGTCCGTGGATTGTAGAAATTATAACACCCAAATTTGGAAAAAGACGAACAATTGTCTGTATTAATGAGCTTCGTGGACAAAATTTGAAGGATTGGTTGGTTTTCGATAATGATAATATTCAGCTAAGGCTTGTAGAGGTAAAATGCAAAAAAGAAATATTTTTTTGGAATTAATACCATATAATATGAATTGATCATACCATTTAGGAAGATTTCCCTAAAATTGTGTTATTGTTTCCTGAAACTATAAAATGCTTTTTACTATATATATATATTTAGAAATACCTTCAAATAGCACATTTTCACATTTTTGTCACAAAATAGCATATCAGAGTGAAAATGACAATAATAACATGTTTTAATCATTTTAAAATGTATTACACTAATGAATTTGGGTTCACAAATCATTAATTAGGGTTTAGATTTTAGGGTTTAGGATTACAAGATTGAAAAGAAATGAATGAGAAATAAAAAATTTAGAGTTTATCAAGTTTTCTTGAATATTTTAGGGAAAATCCTTAAAAATTTAGGAAGACCATCATAAATTGTATGTTAATTACGAGTTGATCAAATAAAAATTAAGTGAATCTCTGTAAACTTTTGGAATTTATGAAGTTTTCTTGAATTTTAGGAAAGATCCTTAACAATTTAGGAAGATCATCATAAATTGTATGTTAATTACTAGTTGAAAAAGAAACAATTTAGGACGTGTTTCTAAACGTTTAGGAGAGCTTTCCTGAATTTTTTTTAAAAAGTTCTATTGTTTTAAAAAGAAATTCTTAGAGATTGAGAAATATATTATAAATTTTTAAGAAGATCTTACTAAAATTGTTTGAGTATTTTTAGATATCTAGAAATTTTAGTTTTAAACTTTAAGAAAGAATCATACAAAGTTATGATAGGAAGATCATCCTAAATTGTATATAAAAAACCATTTAGAAAGCTTTTTTAAACTTTTAGGAAGGCTTTCCTTAAATTTTAAAAACTTTTTCTATTGTTTTAAAAAGTTATTCTTAGAGATTGAGAAATATATTATAATTTTATAGGAAGATCTTACTAAAATTTGTATGAGCATTTCTAGATATCTAGAAATGTTAGTTTTGAAATTTATGAAGGTTTTTGAATTTTTAGGATAAATTCATACAAATTTAGGAAGATCATCATAAATTGTATGTTAATTACTAGTTGATAAAAACAAAATTAGGAAGCTTTTCTAAACTTTTCGGAAGATTTTCGTGAAATTTTAAAAAGTTATTCTATTGTTTTAGATGACAATCTTAGAAATTGAGAAATACATTATATATTTTTGGAAAGATCTTACTAAAATTTGTATGAGTAGTTTTAGATATCCAGAAATGTTAGTTTTGAAATTTATGAAGCTTTCTTAAATTTTTAGGAAAAATTCATACAAATTTAAGAAGAACATCATAAATTGTATGTTAATTACTAGTTGATCAAAACAAATATTAGCAAGCTTTTATAAACTTTTAGGAAGACTTTCCTGAATGTTTAAAAAGTTTTTCTATTGTTTTAAATGACATTCTTGGAGATTGAGAAATACATTATAAATTTTTAGAAAAATCTTACTAAAATTTGTATGAGTATTTTTAGATATAAAAAGTGTTAGTTTTCGTATCTATGAAGTTTTCTTGAATGTTTAGGAAAGATTTGTAAAACTTTAGAAAGACCATCTTAAGCTGTATGTTAATTATTAGTAGATCAAAAACAAATTTAGGAAGCTTTTCTAAACTTTTAGGAAGGCTTTTCTGAAATTTAAAAAATATCATATTGTTTTAAAAAGACGTACTTAAATATTAAGAAAGCCATTATAAACTTTTATGAAGATCTTACTAAAATTGTATCATCGATTTGCGCACCTAAAAGCATCACAAAAGTTAAAGAAACGATTTTCAGTAAGGATTTCATAAACTCTTTTTAAATTACTAGCAAATGTGACATAAACAACTGAAAATTTATTTTCAGAATGATTTTCGGTAAGACTTTCCTAAAGACCCACAATTGCTTCCTAAATCAAAAGTTTTCATTTTGAGTAACGTAGCCGAAGACCACGTAACGACCGTCCAAAATGTTTGAATTGCTTGGCGTGAACTCACTCTCTTTCAGCAGCCAAAACACTCGATTTTGGATAGACTAATACACACGATCATGTAAAGGCTTAAGCTTCTCTTTTTCTGTAGCCATAGACTCTCGACAATGGCAACAAAGCTATTTCTCCCTTGTTGTCTTGTCCATGGGTGACTTCAAGAGATGTTGTAATTAAAGGGCTTCTTCCACGGCAGAGGCGAGAGTGTGTGACAAAGCGAAACATAGAGTCTCCGCGGTCACGGCCATGGTTATGGTGCAATCACAAAGCTGGATTGATTGCATGCCTTTCTTAAAAAAGAGATTACCATGTAAGTATTAACTAACTTTTGTGTTGGAAGATGATGGAGCAAAAACTTGAGATGCGAAGACAAACACACGCAACTCAATCCTATTTCCCACTGAGAAAGAATATAATAAGATTATGAGCTTTAACGAACCTTTCTATCATATCCATACCAGAGCAAGTTTTGCTTTGATAATTGATCAACAGACATAAGAAGATTGGAATCTTGCAGAAATGAAATATCAGCAGTCCGAGCTGGAGAATAAAGAGAGACAAACTGTCATCTCTTGCAGCTGAACTTGATGTAAAAGACACTTTTCCTTGTCTGCACTCTGCACAAGTACAAAAACAGAATTACCCTAAGAAGAGAAACCACGCAGAGCACTAACTTCATCTTAGCAACAAACTTAGAAACACTTAAAAGTGAAGAAATGACTCACCAGGGTCACAATGATGGTAAAACTTCTTTACGTACATCTTCTTAGTTGTTCTATCTCGATCTTTACATGTTGTGTAATCTCTTCAAAAATGGCTAAAACGATCCATGTGTTATCGTTTCATCAATAAATATAATTTTATTAAAAAAAAAAAAAAAAAAAAAAAAAAAAAAAAAAAAACTTCTTTACGTACATCTGCAAAAACAAAATCCACGCAGAAGAAAGCATATGAATAAACCCAAAATCATAAAACCACATCAGAAGAAAAGCACCAAGTAGAAAGCCAAAATTGTTGGTTTTTCTCTGAAAATCCCAATTGAAAAAAAAAAACATGAACCATAAGCACTAAAAACTCGTGAATCTGTAAAAAGATACAGGCAGACTACGCTCATTGCTTAATCTCTTGAGAAAGAAAATAGTTTTTGATTCGAACAACAAAGATTCCAGAGAGAGATCATAAGTAACCTAATTTGAGATTGTGAAACTTAATTTGTGATTGTGAATCTTACCGGCGTTGGCCACTCCGACAATGACGACTTGGTTCCGGAAACGGCGGTCAATAGCAACGGATATCCAGCGAGTTTTCCCTTTCGTCGAGCTTTCTCTTCGCCGGAGACATGTTTTGATCTTCGTCGGTGAACGGCGCTGATGAGGGGAGAATGATGTGCAATAGAATGCGGGGCAAAAGAGTCCTTCTGGTTCTAAAATAAAACATTTTGATCTAATTCAATTTCCTACTTCATTTTGGTCAGAAAAACTTGTAAATGATTTATTTTAGAGATTTGTCCTTTAAAAAATTGGTTTACAATAAAGAAAATTTAAGAAAAACTATATTTTTTTTCCATTAAATAGAAATAATTAAAAAATACCAAACAAAATATTACTATGGTCAGAAAATAATTTGTTTTGTTAAAACAAGAACTAAAAAAACAAAATATTATATTTGATTAAATAAAAATCTGTCGATTATGATCATAGTCTAGTTAGATGATTAAAATATTATTTTAATATTCTCTTGAGCAAAACATGCAAGCAACATATTACGTTATTGAATTCGTAAAAATATGTGTACGACTACGAGTTAACCAAAACAATAAACAAACTAAAAAAAAAGCAAAGAAGGGAATTTTCCAGATTCGGATCTCAAACGGAGAAAATCTTCACACAATCCGATCATGATCGAAACTGTATTCACGAGCCAAACTCTCATGGGATTAATCTCCGACACAAAATCCTTCGAATCCATCACCGACAACTATTTCAAGCTCTTAGATCTCGACAGAGACGGAACGATATCTCCGTCAGAGCTCCGGCAAGGTCTCAACCGTGTGGTGGCGGTGGAATCTGAAGTCGCCTCGAGGGAAGAGACCGATAACGTGTACAAGGCGATTTTCGAGAGATTCGGCGAGAAATTGGCCCCCAAAAAGTTTAGGGATTTGTTGGCAGAGATTTTGACGGCGATGGCTAGGGCATTTGGAAACACGCCGCTGATTATGGTTGTGCATAACGATGGCCTGATTATGAAAGCTGTTCATCACGAATCGGGAAAAGGCAAGTTATGAAATTAGGTTTTTTTACTATTAGTAATAATAATTCTCAATTTCTCTGGGTTTTCAGATGAGAATTTTGATTTATAAATTTGGTTACACGTTTGATTTTCGTTGAGTTGTTTGATTATTGAATTTGATATTTAATGTTCTTGATTCAACAAAGATACATTGTAACTCTTTCACGAGATTGACAAGTTATTTAATGTTCTTGATTATTGAATTTGATATTTAATGTTCTTGATTGAACAAAGATACATTGTAACTCTTTCACGAGATTAAACAAAGATACATTGTTGTTGAAAGTTAAACTTGAGATGCGGATTGATACAAAAGAAGAAACTGGCCGAAGTTATCAAAGACGTGGTGGTGGTCAAGCTCGAGGAAGAGGTCGTGTTTATGTACATGGACGTGGTTGGAGATCCAATGAAGACCATACAAACCAAAGAGGAGAAAGCTCATCAAGAGGCCGTGGAAGAGGAAGTCCAAAAACAAGGTACAATAAGTCAAGCGTTAAATGTTACAACTGTGGAAAGTTTGGACATTATGCTTTCGAATGCAAAGCTCCGAACAACAACAGAGTTGAAGAGAAGTCCAACTAAATTGAAGAAAGGAGCAAAGAAGATGATATGTTATTGATGGCTTACAAGAAAGAAGAACCAGAGGAGATTCACAAATGGTACTGGTGCAAGCAATCACATGTGCGGAAAAAGAAGCATGTTTGTGGAGCTTGATGCATCGGTGAAAGGAAACGTGGCTTTAGGAGATGAATCGAAGATGGAGGTGAAAGGTAAAAGAAATATTCTCATTCGATTGAAGAATGGAGATAATCAATTCATTTCCAGTGTTTACTATATTCCAAACATGAAGACCAACATCTTGAGCCTAGGACAACTCTTAGAGAAAGGTTATGATATTCGTTTAAAGGATAACAACCTTTCTATAAGAGATCATGAAAACAATCTCATCACCAAGGTACCGATGACAAGGAATCAAATGTTTGTCCTAAACATTCAAAATGACATCGCACAATGCCTCAAGATGTGCTACAAGGAGGAGTCTTGGCTTTGGCATCTTCGATTTGGGCATCTCAATTTTGGAGGATTAGAGCAACTTTCCAAGAAGGAAATGGTGAGAGGATTGTCGTGCATCAATCATCCAAATCAAGTTTGTGAAGGGTGTTTACTTGGAAAGCAATTCAAAATGAGCTTTCCAAAGGAGTCAGAGACAAGAGCACGGAAGCCATTGGAACTCATACATACAGATGTATGTGGCCCGATCAAACCAAGTTCACTCGGTAAGAGTAACTATTTCCTTCTCTTTATTGATGATTTCTCAAGAAAGACATGGGTTTACTTTTTGAAAGAAAAATCAGAAGTATTTGAAAACTGCAAAAAGTTCAAAGCCCATGTTGAGAAGGAAAGTGGTCTTATGATCAAAGCCATGAGATCTGATCGAGGAGGAGAGTTCATGTCCAAAGAGTTTTTGAAGTATTGTGAAGATAATGGCATTAGAAGACAACTGACGGTGTCTAGATCCCCTCAACAAAATGGAGTAGCGGAAAGGAAGAATAGACAATCCTTGAGATGGCAAGAAGCATGCTCAAAAGTAAGAAGCTACCAAAAGAGTTTTGGGCAGAAGCAGTTACGTGTGCGGTTTATCTATCAAACCGATCTCCAACAAGAAGCGTCTTGGGAAAGTCACCACAAGAAGCATGGAGTGGAAGGAAGCCTGGGGTCTCACATCTAAGAGTATTTGGAAGTATTGCTCATGCTCATGTTCCAGACGAGAAGTGGAGCAAGCTAGATGATAAAAGCGAGAAGTACATCTTTATTGGGTATGACGCTAACTCCAAAGGGTACAAGCTCTACAATCCTGAAACAAAGAAGACAATCATCAGTCGGAATGTCATCTTTGATGAAGAAGGAGAATGGGATTGGAGATCAATTGATGGAGACTACAACTTCTTTCCACATATTGAAGAAGATGAGCAACCAAGAGAGGATCCACCAGTTACCCCACCAACTTCACCAACACCAAGTTCTCAAGGAGATGAGAGCTCAAGTGAAAGGACTCCACATTTTAGAAGTCTTCAAGAGATTTATGAGGTAACTGAAAATCAAGATAATCTCACTTTATTTTGTCTATTTGCGGATTGCGAGCCCATGAATTTCGAAGAAGTTATGGAAAAGAAGACATGGAAAGATGCAATGGATGAAGAAATCAAGGCGATACAGAAGAATGAGACATGGGAGTTAGCTTCACTTCTAAATGGGCATAAAGCAATTGGTGTGAAATGAGTGTACAAAGCAAAGAAGAACTCTAAAGGATAAGTTGAAAGATACAAGGCAAGATTGGTGGCAAAAGGATATAGTCAAAGAGCCGGAATTGACTATGACGAGGTATTTGCTCCCGTTGCTCGTTTAGAAACTGTTAGACTAATAATTTCATTGGCAGCCCAAAAACATTGGAGGATACATCAAATGGATGTCAAATCAGCCTTCTTGAATGGAGACCTTGAAGAGGAAGTTTACATTGAACAACCACAAGGCTATATAGTCAAGGGAGAAGAAGAAAAAGTGTTGAGGTTGAAGAAGGCACTTTATGGGCTAAAACAAGCACCAAGAGCATGGAACACTCGGATTGATAAGTATTTGAAGGAGAAAAACTTCATCAAGTGTCCATATGAGCATGCACTCTATATCAAAACACAAGACAATGATATACTGATTGCATGCTTGTATGTAGTTGACTTGATATTTACAGGCAACAATCCAAATATGTTTGAAGATTTCAAGACGGAGATGACGAAGGAGTTCGAGATGACTGATATTGGATTGATGTCCTACTACCTTGGAATTGAAGTGAGGCAAGAAGAAAATGGAATCTTCATTACTCAAGAAGGATATGCTAAAGAGGTGCTTAAGAAGTTTAAGATGGATGATTCAAATCCAGTTTGCACGCCAATGGAATGTGGAGTCAAGCTGTCAAAGCAAGAAGAAGGAGAGAGTGTGGATCCAACACTCTTTAAGAGCTTGGTTAGAAGCCTACGTTATCTAACTTGCACAAGACCAGACATCCTATATGCAGTTGGAGTTGTGAGCGGATACATGGAGCATCCAACAACAACTCACTTCAAGGCAGCCAAGAGGATCCTTCGCTATATCAAAGGTACCATAAACTTTGGCTTGTATCACTCTGTTTCTGATGATTACAAGTTTGTTGGATATAGCGATAACGATTGGGGAGGAGACGTAGATGACCGGAAAAGCACAAGTGGATTTGTGTTTTTCATTGGAGAAACCGCTTTCACATGGATGTCAAAGAAGCAGCCAATTGTCACCCTTTCTACTTGTGAAGCGGAGTATGTAGCGGCTACTTCATGTGTGTGTGATGCTATCTGGCTAAGGAATCTGGTGAAAGAGTTGAGGTTGCCACAAGAAGAGCCAACAAAAATATTTGTGGACAACAAGTCAGCAATAGCATTGGCAAAGAATCTTGTCTTCCATGATCGAAGTAAGCACATTGACACTCGATATCATTACATTAGAGAGTGTGTTACTAAGTTGGAAGTGCAATTGGAGTATGTGAAGACAAACGATCAAGTAGCCGATATCTTCACCAAACCACTGAAGCGCGAAGACTTTATCAAGATGAGGAGTTTGCTTGGAGTGAAAAAATCAAGTTTAAGAGGGGGTGTTGAAAGTTAAACTTGATTTGGGTCAAGTTTAATTATTGGGTTAAACCCAATAATGTGATCCAATTTCTAGAAGTTTTCTCCACCTTCTTAGTCTAGATATTTTGTGAGAAAAATCTAGATATTTATGATATAAAATTAAAATATTATGTTAGAATTTTCTAGATTTATGGTTAAAATATGTAAGATATTTTGTAATGTGGAGGTTATAAATAATACCTCACCCCCTCCTCATTTGTAACCAAGTCAAATTAAGAAGTTGTGAGTTCTAAGAAATGAAAATCTTTGTTCTTCCTGATTCTCTTTTGTCTCCTAAATTCTTAAACACTTTCTCCATCATTTTCTTTTATAAACTTTTTGGTTCCAAGAATTGTAACATGTTTTGTTGCTTTTATGTGTAATCTCTTCTTTATCAAAAAAAAAAAACCGAAATCTGGCATTTTCTTGTTGTCATTAAATCTGATTCATTTAATAAGCAGATTAGGCTCCAAATCACGTTTTCTGGGTGAATTAGGAGGCTGTATTAGAATGATTTGTTTATATAGGTGTTTGCTCCTAAATCAGTTCGACCCAAAATCTGAAAGTTTTAGTTGTAGCGATAGAACAACATGTAAAAATAGTACGTACATTAATGAGTGAAGAGGTATAACTAAGTATAACTAAGTACAAGCCCTGGGAATACTATCCGGGATCCGGATCTAGGATCCACTCTGTATCCGCTCCGAAAATCGGGATATCCGGAGGGCCGGATCCGGATCCGTCTAAGCCGGATCCGTATCCGGATATCTAATTTTTCAAGTCCGGATATCCGGATCCGGATCCGGATCTTTTAAAAATATTATATTTTTTATTTTATTAGTAAAATTTTAAATATATTAACATTTATATATAAAAAAATAAATTTAAATTACTTTTCTAATATTCTATTTTTATTTTTAATATTATATCATATTTTCTTATATTATATATTTATTTTAAATGTATATAAATAATTAATTTAATATATTTTGTAACAGATCCGGATCCGGATCCGGATATATGTGGATATCTTGATATTTAGGCGGATATCCGAAATCCGGATATCCGGGAACCCCGAATCCGGATCCGGATAATGAAAATATGGATCCGGCCGGATCCGGATCCGGATCCGGATACCTCAAAAAAACTCGGATATCCGGATCCGTCCCAGGCTGTAGGTACTTTGGAGGACAACTTAGTAAACCTAGCATCACTGCTATTCTGAATAGGGCTAATATTTTTATTTCTTATATCAGGAGATAATGAGTAATAATGTAAACATACATTTTAATTACAACGTGTTATAATAATCAATATATTATGTAGGATGAATAAATATAAATAAGGGCGAAATTTTATACCCGCTAAGTTTTGGAATACCGAGAATAAAAAGAGAAGCGAGAAAGCGAGAGAATAAACTTATACAAAGTTTGTATTGTGAAATTGTAAAGGTGTGTTTGTACAACGAACGAAATCGTTCGTATATATAGAGGTAAGAAATGAAATTTACTGTACATATACAGTGACTTGGACTCCACTTCAATTTTTCTCGTTTTACATTTACAGCTTCTTTCTTTGATTTTATTGCTTCTTTTGTTGACTTCTTTAACACTCCCCCTTGGAGGCCACGGTCACTGTCATTTTCTGTTTGATGCTTTTGTTGCCTTGTTAAAAATATTTCTAGGAAAACCCAATGGGAAAAACCATAGTAAGGTAAAAAGAGTACAACTTCGCAAGCTCCACCTTGATTAAGGTTATCTCAGAGATCTTGTTGATGACGCATTCCAATGTTATGGACATGCTTCCTGAACGTAGTGGTGGGTAATGATTTCGTAAAAAGATCAGCTACATTGTCGCATGATCGGACATATCTTACTTCAATCTCTTTATCCTTCTCGAGTTCTTGGATGTACGAGAATAACTTCGGAGGTATATGTTTAGTCCTGTCACTCTTGATGTATCCTTCCTTCGTATAAGCAACACATGCAGCATTATCTTCATATAAGATAGTTGGCTCCGTATTTTCATGAATTACACTGCTTGATAGTATGTGTCTGCTTATTGACCTTAGCCATACACATTCTCTACTTGCTTCATGGAGCGCAATAAGTTCAGCATGATTTGAGGAAGTGGCCACAAATGTCTGCTTTTGAGAGCGCCAAGATATAGCGGTGCCTCCGATCGTAAAGACGTATCCTGTTTGTGAACGGGCTTTATGTGGATCAGATAAATATCCTGCATCTGCAAAACCAACCATTTTACCTTTTAAATTTTTAGGATAAAATAAACCTAAGTCGGTAGTCCCTTGAAGGTAACAAAAAACATGCTTAATTCCATTCCAATGTCTTCGCGTAGGGGACGAATTGAAACTTGCCAAAAGATTAACAGCAAATGATATATCAGGCCGTGTGCAATTTGCAAGGTACATCAGAGCTCCGATTGCACTTAAATATGGTACTTCAGGACCAAGTATCTATTCGTTTTCTCATGTGGTCGGAATTGATCATTTTCAACATTGAGTTTTCTAACGACCATGGGAGTACTGAGCGGAGTTTCCTTATCCATATTAAAGCGTTTTAACACTCATTTGGTATATGTGGATTGGTGTACAAATATACCATTTTGAGAATGTTCAGTTTGGAGGCGAAGACAATACTTTGTTTGTCCCAGATCTTTCATCTCAAATTCTCTTTTCAGATAATTTGATGCCTTTTGTATTTCTTCCTAAGTTCCGGTAATGTTTAGATCATCAACATATACTGCGATTATCACAAATCCAGATGTTGTTTTCTTGATAAAAACACATGGGCATATAGGATCATTTACATATCCTTCTTTTGTTAAATTCTCACTGAGACGATTATACCACATACGTCCAGATTGTTTTAACCCATATAATGATCTTTGCAATTTTGATTGAACATAACTCTTTTGGTTTAGATTTTAATGCTTCTGGCATCTTAAATCCATCGGGAACTCTCATGTAGATATCAGTATCCAATGACCCATATAAGTATGATGTAACGACATCCATAAGTCGCATCTCTAGATTTTTATCAGCTGCTAGACTCATCAGGAAACTAAATGTTATTGCATCCATAACGGGAGAATATGTTTCTTCATAATCTATTCCAGGTCTTAGAGAAAAACCTTGAGCCACAAGACGAGCTTTATATCTCATAATCTCATTTTTCTCATTTCTTTTTCGAACGAAAACCCATTTGTATCCAACTGGTCTCACATCTGCAGGTGTGAGCACAATAGATCCAAAAAGTTCTCGTTTATTAAGTGAATCCAGTTCAACTTAAATTACATCTTTCCATTTTTCCCAGTCATGTCTCTTTTGAAATTCATACACAGATTTTGGCTATGGATCTTAGTTTTCTTCATATATTTCCTATGACACAAGGTATGAGAAAACATCACCGAGATCATCTATTTCTTTTCTTTTCCATATCTTTCTGTTATGGATGTAGTTGATAGAAATCTCATGATTTTCTTCTGGCTCTTGATGTTCTACATTATCATGTCTCATGATTTACTTCCTCCAAAGTAATTTCTGCTACTTTGGGGTTTTCATGCCCTTCAGCTTCCTTTTGTTTCTTAAGATTCTTATTTTTGGAACCGACGGGTTAGCCATGCTTCAGGCGTGTTTTAGACTCGCGTGTATTGTCTGTTCTTCCATGTTTTTGTGGTATTTCAACACGAGCAGGAGCATTTTCAGTTGGTATATGTGATTTAGTTACCGTTTTGGTATCTGCAAATGCATCAGGTAGCTGATTTGCTATACTTTACAAATGCACAATTCGTCGAACTTCGAGTTCTGACTCTTTAGTAGGAGGATCAAGGTGTAATATGAATGGTACACTCCACTTGATTTCCTTGCCTACTTGTTTATTTTCTCCCCCTATAACCGGGAATACTTTTTCATCAAAATGACAATCGGCAAAACGTGCCATAAAGGTATCACCAGTCTGTGGTTCTAGGTATAGTATAATGGATGGAGAATCACAACCGACATATATTCCCAACCTTCTTTGTGGTCCATCTTTGTGCGTTGTGGTGGTGCTACAGGCACATACACCGCACAACCAAAAATTCTGAGATGAGAAATATTTGGTTCTCGACAAAATGCTAATTGTAGTGGGGAATACTTATGGTAAGCACTTGGTCTTATCTGAATGAGTGCTTCTGCATGCAAAATAGCATGTCCCCATACAGAGGTTGGAAGTTTTGATCTCATGATCAATGGTTTGCAATCAATTGCAGACGTTTAATTAATGATTCAGCCAAGCCATTTTGTGTATGGACATAAGCAACGAAATGTTCAACTTCAATTGCCGTTACCATACAATAATCATTAAATGCTTGGGATGTGAATTCACCAGCGTTGTCTAATCTAACTCTTTTAATGGGATAATCAAAAAACTGAGTTCTCAGTTTGATTAACTGAGTTATAAATCTCGCAAATTCCATATTTCGAGATGATAATAGACAAACGTGTGACCATCTACTGGATGCGTCAATTAATACCATAAAATAGTGAAATCATCCACAAGGTGGATGTATTGGTCCACAAATATCACCTTTAATTCGTTCAAGAAATTTTGGTGATTCTTTATCAATTTTAGTTGGCAATGGCCTTATAATCAACTTTCCAAGAGAGCGTGCAGCACATGTCATTTTATTCCCCTGATATATCTCCTGGATTTTCAGTGAATGACCATGTGAGTTCTCAATGGTTTTCCGCATCATTGTCGTGCCTGGGTGTCCAAGGCGGTCATGCCATAGTGTGAATCTTCTGGATTTCTTTTAATCATGAGATTTGATTCAATTGCACCTATATAAGCATGATGCAAACCAGAAAGAAGTTTTGGGAACTTCTCTAAAATATGCATTTTGCCAGATATATCGGAAGTTATATACATATACTTCTTTCCATTCTCAGTTGCAGACTGAGTATCATATCCGTGAAGTTATATGTCATTAAAACTAAACAAATTCCTTTTGGAATTCGGAGAATACAAGGCATTGTTTATGGAAATTTTTGTTCCATTAGGCAACATAAATTTGGCATTGCCAATTCCTTCAATAACGTCTGCAGGACCTGATATTGTATTGACAATTATCCTTCTTGATTTTATATCAGAGAAATATTTTTTTTTCTCTCGGAATAGTATGCGTTGTTCCACTATCTAGTATGCAAATTTCTCGAGTCCTTTTCTTGGATTTTGTTCCATCCGCATTTTGATCTATTTCTGTAATTAACATAAACATCAATAAAGGAAAAATGAAATTCATTCATAGAAAAGACATACAATAATTATACATAAGTTTTGTTGTAAAAACAACATTATTTAATGAGAACTAAAAACGTAATAATTATACATTAGTTTCTTGTAAAAACAGTGGCATTGGATAAAAAACCAATAATGTAATAATTATACATGGCATTACTGGGGACTATTCAGCAGTCTCACTACAAGCATCTCAGTAGTCTTCTTTAGGAGTGGTCTCAGTCGAGCTTATTCGCAAAGTCTGAAGGGTCGAGGTACGATGTACCCGCAAAGTCTTCTTTGAGGTTCACCTCCTTTGCTTTTCCTTTCAAGGACTCTTTGTACAAGTTACAAAGGTGTGGGGAGGTACGACATGTACTGGACCAATGTTCTTTGCATCCGCATCTGTAACACACAGTCTCACGCTTCTGGGTGATATCCTCTTGGGTTTCTTTCTCCTTAATTGGATTGGTGTTCAGATCAGATCCATTTGTTAGATCCTCTCCCCTTGAAATTGTAAACTCTTCCACGTCCGCGACTAAATCGATGACCACGACCCCGATAAGTTTGGAATTTTCTTCCTGAATTTTTCACGGCCGTAGCATTCACTTCAGGGAATGCTTTGGCTCCCGTAGGTCGAGAATTGTGGTTTTTGATTAGGAGCTCATCATTCTTCTTTGCAAGAATGAGAGTCACTATCAATTCAGAAAACCATGTATACCCACATCTTCTATATATTTTTGGCAAGACATGATGCTCTTTATGAAATGTGAGGTACGTCTTCTCAAGCATTTCGTCTTCGGTGACAAAGTGACCAAAATATTTCAATTGTGACACCATCCTCAACATAGCAGAATGATAGCCTGCAACCTTTTGGAAATCCTGAAACCTCTGGTTCTTCCACTCTTCCAGAGCATGAGGGAGATTTACTTCCCTCTGGTTGTCAAACCTCTCTTTTAAAGCTTGCCACAGTTCAGCTGGGTATTTTATGTGCGCATAGTCATGCGTCACATTTTCATCAAGGTGTTACCTTAGGAAAATTATCGCTTCAGCTTTATTTTCAGCGGGGAATTTATTTCCACTTTTGATAGTGTCTCTTAGCTTTTTCATTTCCAGATAAAGCTCGACATTTGTAATCCATGCGATGTAGTTCGCTCCAGTAATTTTGATAGCCGGGAACTTGAGCTTTTCAATATTTGCCATTTGATTTTCTAAAACAAAATTATAAAACTTTTATTAGTACGGTAATATTATTTTATTTTAAGATGAGCTGTTTACATGAATAATACAAGCGATTACAAGGAAAAAATGCATAAAAAAGTAATACAATCGAACTAAAAATCGAACTATGAAAAGACCATAAATCGAACTAAAAATTACAATTGCACAGAAAATGAAAAGTAAAACGAATCATCTTCAAAATAAAATCTAAAGAAAGTTGTTTGAAAGATATTTGGGAGTAGATGAAATCGTTGTGTGAAGTGAATGAATGAAAGATAAGTGTATTTATAGATTGAAAAACACTGTTCATAGCCGTTTGAAAAGGTAAAAATTTTGAAAATTTTTCTTTGTGACCGTTGGTGAAAGTAAGGTTTATAAATAATTAAAATAAATCTGAATATAATTTCCATAAGCAATCAATTAAATTTACTAATCTTTAGACATAAATTTTATATAGGTGGCTGAGCCTCTATTTATGATAATTATAATATAAATAGATATATAATGATAATATTATGGTAACAGAGTTAACCACATTTGAATAATAAATAAATTATAAAGCGGTACAGCCGACCATTGTAATATTAACAGTAAATAAATAATTATGGTGCATTTAGCAGCCATGATATAATGCCGGTAAATTGAATAACGAGGCGACAAACCGCCCACAGTAATATTAAGTATATGATGGTGCGTTAAACAACCACTATAAAATAAAAATTATACAGGCAGATATTCCGACCATTATAATATATTGTATATATATTTCAAATATATATAGCCGTATGATAGAGTGATCGTGCTGATAACGTGTTATAATAATCAATATATTATATAGGATGAATAAATATAAATAAGGGCGAAATTTTATACCCGCAGAGTTTTGGAATACCGAGAATAAAAAGAGAAGCGAGAAAGAGAGAGAATAAACTTATACAAAGTTTGTATTGTGAAATTGTAAAGGTGTGTTTTTACGACGAACGATTTCGTTCGTATATATAGAGGTAAGAAATGAAATTTACTGTACATATACAGTGACTTGAACTCCACTTCAATTTTTCACGTTTTACATTTACAGCTTCTTTCTTCGATTTTATTGCTTCTTTTGTTGACTTCTTTAACACAACAAAAGTTATTCTAAGGCTGAGGGAGAAAATATATGGAATTCTGAAAGTTACAAATATGGTTTATCATTTAGGACAGCTACTGAGGAGATAACCTACTCGGTGTTAGTAGGTAGGATATGCGGAGAGATTGGGACAAATGAAAGTACAGTGAAAATGAAATTGATCTACATTCCACTAGTGAATTATAGTGTGATGCCTTTAGGTGATTGTGAGAGTCGAAACTAACACTGTCAAAACTTATATTTTATGGGGGCTCCAAAATTCTATTTTATAAGAACTCATGGACCGAAAATGCAATATATTTTTATTAATATTTTTCGGAAGTACAAGAATAATTTGCAATCTTAATTTCTTATATTGCAAGATACTCTTATACTCGAATTGGGATGATCTCAACCTACTACAAGCATACATATATATACTAGGAGACCTAAGGTGCTAAAACTTTTTTGTGGGCGATGTGAGACAGAGGTCCTTACTTCCAGCCGCCGACCTAGTCTTTTGGGCCCGATTCGCTGCCCGAAACTTATAGCAATCCGTCACTTGATCTGATCCTGGCCCGACCCAACTTTTATTGTTTGATGAATAGTGGCCATGAACAGTAAATCGGGAATAGTAATCCGTGAACAGTAAACTGAATCCCGATTAAGCTTAAATCGACTTTTCGATTAACATTTTCCTGGGATGAACAGTGTTTCGTGAATAGTGTTTTAACGGTTTTTCAGCGTGAATAGTGTTTCGTGAATAGTGTTTTAACGGTTTTTCGGCGTGAACAGTGTTTTGAACATTCTCGGAGCTTTCAAATCTCGGAGCTTTCCTTGGTGATGGCCAGCCGCCTGTCCTGTTACTTGGATGCATGGACGGCTGGCTCATGGGCGCTTGGGTCATGGGATATGATCGAGGGCGCCTGGCTGTAAGATGCTTAGCCAGGCGACATGCTCTTTAGGACATGGTGGAGGGCTTATGGCTAAGAGTACTCAGCCAGGCGCCATGCTCTTCGGGAAGCAATGGTGGGATTCTGGCTTGGAATGCTCAGCCAGGCGCCATGCTCTTCGGGAAGCAATGGTCGGCTTCTGGCTTCAGGATACTCAGTCAGGCACCATGCTCTTCGAGAAGCAATTGAGGGTGTTTGGCTTCAGGATATGGACGTGCGGGGTCAGAACATGGACGTGCGGATGCTTGGTCTTCTCGGTCTTAGCCAGGCGCCCTACTTAAGGGGTTGAAAGGATGGGCGGCTGGCCTTGTTCTGATGTTGCAAGGCGCCACGCTATAATGAAAGAGTTATGGGCGGCTGGCTCCATGCTCAAGGCATGGGCGGCTGGTCCCCATTTCGAGGGCTTGTTGCCGGGACGTGAACTAGGCTTCTCGTTCTATCAATTTCCGAGGAGGGGATTTTGACCCCAACAGTTAGCCCCCCAGCTCTTTGTTTTCGTGGTCCGGAGCAATTAGTTTCGAACTGAGAGTTTATCGGTATTGATGGAAGAGGAGGACAACAATTTTTTGTTCATTTTATTTGTCATTTCAGAGATAGGTCTTCATCTTTTCATGGGAATTTATGCCGTCTTTGCTATATCATGGGATGGCTTCTTCTTCATTCTTCACTTCTTCATTTTCTTCACCTCTTACTTCTTCGAAAATTATCTCTTCTTTGAAGTGTTCTTCTTCTTGTTTTGCAATGTCGGGTCAAGAAAGAACTCCTCTTGAGCTTAATCTTGACGCGATATATAATAATCATTTCGGGTTTGACTTTGATCCCGTACAAGATAAGAGGCTTGTAAACGACCTCTTGGTGGCTAGGGAGAATGGCGTCCCGCAATTGGCGTCTGGACCTGAGGACGTTACCCAAGGTCGCCTGGTCCTGAGGATGCTCCACAATGGGCACCTAGCCCTGAGGGTGTGCCACAATTGGTGAATGGCCAGAGAGTGTGCCGTCGGTCGGCAATATGCCTTGTGGCTCCCCTCAGCGTAATGTTCATGGCGCCTCGCCTCAGGTCAGTGCTCGGGTCGATTGGTCTGACTGTAGATATCGAGGCTTGTACAGACCAAGAGGCCGTGGTGCCTGGGTTCCCTCATCCGGAAGACGTTGAGGTAAAAGAATACAATTCCCCTGGAGGTAGCAACGCCTATTGGGGTTTAGATGTAGCTGCTTTTCGAGCTTCGCGGCTAGAGCCGACCCAGAGGTACAGGAAAATGCCAAGTAAGACTGAGTTTGGGGCCACTTTGGGTACGCAAAGGTCGTTGAATGAACTCCGAGCTAATTTTTGCGTCCGAGACGAGGTTACGTTCTGTCTCAGGGAAGATACTGACAGGATCGACAAGTGTCCCCCGGGAGACTTTGCTGTCTACAAATTGATGTTTTATGAGGCTTTTCTCTGGTTCTTGATCCCGGGAGTTGTCTTCGACTTATTGGAATATTACGGACTTGCGATTTCGCAACATATCCCTTCGTCGATCCGGATATTGAAAAGTTTAGTAGTCCGAAGCGCTGAGTGCGGGTTCAAGTTAGAGGTAGGCCACATCAGAAATTTCTGTTGTTACTTTGCAAAGAAAAGTTTTCCAAAAGAGTT
Organism: Isatis tinctoria; assembly: GCA_010577795.1. NCBI lineage: Eukaryota > Viridiplantae > Streptophyta > Magnoliopsida > Brassicales > Brassicaceae > Isatis > Isatis tinctoria. The sequence goes on from CM021250.1 coordinate 23,908,268, forward strand.
TTACGTTGGTCTTCGAAGCAATAGCAGAGTTTCGAGAGACCAATTCATTTACGTGAAGCAGAGCTCCTTTTCGATTGGCCCTGACTTCAGCGGTAAAGCTAGATACGTCTAGGAAGAGCTCGGTAAGAGTTTGTCTTTTCGTTATGTTCTTGTCTTTAAATAGATTGAGTGCTCTTCATAACTTGTTATATTTTCTTTTGTGCTTCAGGTTCTTTTTCTCCTCCGCATTGGACATCCGATCTTTCGGTGATCTTCGCTGAAGTCCCTATGAAGAAGGTCGATTAGGAGAGTCCAGATCTTTGGAGCCGTTTTCAGGACACTAAAGATATTATCAAAGGACGCGCTCCCCCGAAGGGTTCTGATTTCATTGATCCGATGGAGACCATCCCGGGACTTGAAAGTTTGTGGATGTACCGCAACCGTAAGGCTAGGGGCGAGGGCCCGTCTGAGCCGGCGAACGAGTCTTCTTTCGCTCCGGCCATATCCAGGACTAATTCCCTAGCCAGGGATGTTCCTGAGTCTCCGACTTCCCCTCCTCCGAGTCCTGATTGCGATGCCTTCAATAAGGGCAAAGGCAAAGAGGTTGTTGATGAAGTGGATCGTCTGAAGAGGACTAAAGCTTCACGCCAGGTTCAGGCTCCAGAATCCGGCCTTATGTTCGATGTTCGCAAGCCGGCCGAGGGAGATATTGTTGAATCCATGAAGTTCGTGGATCATATTGGCGGGTCGTCATCCGCATTCTCTCATCCATACGATCTTACGAAGTCGTATAGGGGCTTATTGTAACGCTCATGATCGGCGATCTAGTCCGGGTTGGCCGCGGGTGACTTTTGGGATCGACAGTTTTGGTCGGAACTTGGTGAAATCCAATAGGCTTGGCGATGAACTGATGATTCCAGTGCAAAGCTGAGCTGAATCGAATTGAATCTAGCTGTCTTAGCTCAAACCGTGATTTTAGGCCTGATTGACGATAACCGGACGAGGCAACCTGATGGTAATGCCGACCGAGTACTGTCATGGACGATTGGGAGTCAGTCGGGATGAACAGATCGGTCGAAACAGCTCGACTCGTGGGTTGATGAGCTAAGTGTGGACTGAGGCGGTTGTTTGGTCGATACAAAGGGGCGCGTGTGCTGATACGATTAGTTTACCACGTGTGTAAAAGTCGTGCCGTCCGTGGGGAAATCGAGTCCGTCCGCGGGGAAGTTGAGGACGCGCCTCAGAACGGTTTTAGGACGGTTTCTTCGACCGAAAACTGCCCAACCGCCCTATTAGTCGACTTCTTCGAATGTTTGATCATTTCCTACGAACGGAACACTGCAAAAAAACTCAGAGAAGAACATTGAAAGAGAAACATCGACGAAATTGTGAGAAAAGAGGACATCCGGTCGTGACTTCGTTTATCTGCTCTTTCCGACCGTACATTTGTGGACCTGCGATCGGGTAGCCGTGACTGCGACTGTTCCGTCAGGATATTCCGCGACAAGAGGTGTCAGAAATCAAGTAACCGACAGGCTAAGATGAGTGCGTGTCCATGGGTTAAACTTATGATTGTTATCACTTAGTCTTTGATTATATGCAGAATTGTTCATATTGATTGTTTATCCGTTATTCTTAACTCTGCTTGCTTGTTCGGTTGATCGTTTGCTTGAATGCGGAAGTTCGGATCAGTACATACGTTGTGATCGAGATGATCGTGCGGATTGACTGGATCGCGGACATAACCAGTTAAGTGGAATGATTGGCCAAACAAGGGACCGTAGGATTAGCATGGTAGATTGTTGATACGATTGCTTTGGCTTTGGCTCGGTGGGACGGACTAAACGCTCACTAAGCATTATGTTGCTTACGCCTCCTTTGTGGATGCAGGAAAAGGTGTGGACGATGGACCGCGGGACTAAGGCAGGATGGATCGGATGGGGAAATTAGGGTAGATATGTACAAGACAATGTAATAGCTTATAGCGAACTGATAGCTTATGGCAAACTGATCATTGTACTTGTAACCTCAAATAATCTATCTTAATTCAGTTTATGCTTTAACACTTGTCTAAGAATGCGAAAATGACTCTAAATAAGGAAAATTAAGATAACCCAAGTCTGGCCGAGGAAGTCGTCCAGACACTACCCGCGGGTCAAAAAAATTGGGTTGGGGCGTTTCAAGTTGGTATCAGAGTATGGTCGATTCTAGGACAGTTTTAAGCATATTGGGTTAGTGGGTTAAATCCATCCTTCCATATGCCGGTTGTCATGTGGTAAGTTGTTTTCTGTGTCCTGAAAGATATTAGCTAATGATGTGGGCTAATTATCTTTGTTCTGGTCATCGCAAATGACAGGGAATGACTGTAATGTGACTGGTAACACGGATGGTGTTGGGGTCAAAATCCCCTCCTCGGAGATTGATAAGACAAAATGCCGGATCAACGGTTGAACATTTCATATTCTAGCAGCAAGCCCACGAAATGAGACCAAACGCCTGCCTTGGTCAAGCTCTTGGCTTAACCGGTCGCAGATGAACTAGACGGGTAGTGACCATTTGTACTCTTTCCTTATCCTTGGTTTTATCCCAAAGGGTTTTCTGGGAAAGGTTTTAACGAGGCAAATTGGCTCACTAATCCAAAATCCGTCCACGAGCTGATCAAATTGCTCCGACCAAATGCCCGTCGGGCCAAGCTCTTGGCGTTCGGTCCGACGGATGAACTGAACCCTCTAATAGCCTCTCAAGACGAATCTCTGCATATCTTCCCGGTACGGCGCATTCATCAAGACGAGACATGGGCTACGACCGGACCTCACCCTCTCGGACCGGCCCCGGAAGCCATTTCCCGACTAATGGGCCTCAGCCCATTAGTTCCCGAAGAAACATCGCACCATTTGAAGACGGACTTCACGCTGTTTAGAACATGGAAAAACATCAAGGAGTTTACTTAAAATAAACCGGAGTCAAGACCTTAACCAAAGAAGATCGGACCAGAAGATTAAAAAGACAAGCTGGGGCAAAACAAGACAAACGGGCTGTGACGGAAGAGAGGCGACAGGTCGGAGGCCCATCATGCTATTGGCGGCTGGGAAAGGGATTTTTACAACGTCCCACATTGCTTAGATTAGTCTTTGAGACCCCAGGCTCTCTCATATAAATAGACCCCCTTGTATTCACTTTCAGATCATCCCAACTCTAGTGCAAGAGCTTTCGAGATATAAGACAATAAGCTTTCTCGAATATTTTTGTACTTAGAGAATTATTAATAAAATCATTTTTCTCATCTTTTTACTTTTTTTCCCTTTGGTTCTTGTTTAATAGAATTTTCGGAGCCCCGCGAAATATAAATTTCGACAGTGTGAGTTTCGGCTCTCACAGTTTGGCACCGTCTGTGGGGACATCGAAATATTCTTTATTCAAGGACAGCAGGAGACTATGACCGCCGGAGGAAGAACCGACGATCTCAGCAATCAACCGACAGGAGGAGCGGCAAGAGCCGGCACGACCGCCGCAGGAACATCTGCGACTGGGGCAGCCACACCCGGAGCCGTCATCGCTCAACAACCCCGGTTCGGGATGCCCACCGGATGACCCATCATAACAGAAGCGGCCCGCTCCGGCCCAACCGACCTAGCCGGAGATATCACTGAAGGGATTTGTTCAGGTTTTAATCAGATTAAAACAGCCCTAACAACATCCTAACCCACGGATCGTGTTAATTGAATCTTTGTCAAATCTCGAACATACCTAGAGATTAAGCAGCGGAAGGAGAACAGGTAATCGAGATAATCAAGCGCCTCAAGTGCTGCGCCTCTACAGAAGTCCACACGCACACAAACTGGACGACGGGATGCTAGTACCGGAGCGAACGATTCGCCTTCGGGTTTTCTGAAACGTTTTCTCTGTTTTCTGTGAGTTTTTCAAGCTTCCAAGAGCTTCTCTTGTGTGTATAACTCGAGCAGCCCTCATATCATATATATAGGCTGGAGTTACCGACAGGTGTCGACCGACACCCACCATTGGTGTCGATCGACACCCTCACAGAAAGTCAAACATCGAGAAGACGATGCCGACAGGTGTCGATCGACACCCACTATTAGTGTCGATCGACACCCTCATAGAAAAACGATATCGACGTATATCTTATATACGTTGATCATAATCATTACTCTAATGATCAAAAACCCAATTTATATTATCCAGTTTGCTTAGGTGTGTGACCCTATAGGATCATATGAATGGTAATGAGTTCATAACTCATAAGTTATAAGCGGCTTCTAGCAAAACATTATAACCGTCCAATATCATATGATTGTCTTATCTCGACATCACGACTCTACTAGAGTAAATACATGTCTGATTTCAGGACATTCCCTTCAATCTCCCACTTGTACTGGAATCAACTATTCCCATAATCCCTTTGTCTCTATATCTCGATCTGGCATAAGGCAATAACTCGTGTCATCCTTAATCAACCAAACCATGTTTATCGAACTCCGATTTATACTGATAAAAGACAAACGATTGACATTCAATCCGTTTGAGCGCGGCCACGCATTTCCAGTATCAAATCTTCAATAGGCCCTGAGATATTTATCTCCCGTTATATGGGAGGGACAAATTCCATCTTGTTCCATCCCTGTTTCCTACACACTTCATAATATGCCCAATCAATGCCTTTATAGCCACCAGTTACGGCTGACGTTTGACAAGGTCAAAGCATACCAATTCATATGTAAGAAAACATGATGAACTCAGGTTAAAGGACTATACTCTATAGTCGTAATGAGAAACTCTTATGACACTCATATAACAATCTTGTAGAGTTCTCATTAGCGGGTCATGTCCGATCATGTGTCTCTAACACATATCTATGTGATTGACTTTAATACTCCTATTAATGACTCCATGAAACTTAGTCATCAGTCACCTCACATACTAGTCTCGCGCGGTTATCAATGTCCAACTTTGATAACCTCGACTATGGACACTAATAATTTATGTCATCTATCACTTATAGAGTTTCATGATCAAATCACGTATTTGATGATCTATAAGAATGCCATAAATTACTTTTGGACAATTATTTAATAACACCATTAATAATACTGAAACAATTTCATTAAATAAAACATAACCAAATGTATGTTTACATGAACATCAAAACATAAATATGATAACTCCCACTAAAACAAGATTACTGCTTAGGAATCTAATGCCTATAGCAGCTGCATGACTCTCATGCTTCGGTCGTGGGAGTGGCTTAGTCAACGGGTCAGCAACGTTCTCGTCTGTCGGAACTCTGCTGATCTTGACGTCACCTCTCTCAATGATATCACGAATCAGATGATATCTCCTCTCAATGTGTTTGGATTTCTGATGTGATCTGGGCTCCTTAGCCTGAGCTATGGATCTATTGTTGTCACAAAACAATGCCACAGGCTCAGAAGTGCTAGGAATCACACCAAGCTCAGTAATGAACTTCCTAATCCAAACAGCCTCCTTCGCCGCTTCAGAAGCAGCGATGTATTCAGCCTCGGTCGTTGAGTCCGCCACGGTGCTCTGCTTGGAACTCTTCCAACTAACTGCACCTCCATTCAGACAGAAGACGTAACCAGACTGAGATCGGAAATCGTCTCTATCTGTCTGAAAGCTGGCGTCCGTATAACCACTCACTACAAGCTCATCACTTCCTCCGTACACTAAGAACTTATCCTTGGTATTTCTCAAATACTTCAGGATTGTCTTGACGGCAGTCCAGTGACTCTCACACCGGATCTGATTGGTATCGACTCGTCATGCTTAAAGCACAAGCAACATCTGGACGAGTACAAAGCATGGCATACATAATAGATCCTACTGCAGAAGCAAAAGGAATCCTACTCATGCGCTCTCGCTCAGCAGGTGTCGAAGGACACTGCTTCTTGCTGAGAGTAATGCCATGAGACATCGGAAGCAAGCCCTTCTTGGAATCATGCATGTTGAACCTGTGTAGAACCTTATCGATATAAGTGTCCTGGCACAGTCCAATCAGCCTCTTTGATCTATCTCTATCTATAGATCCTTTCCAAGAATATAGGCTGCTTCACCCATATCTTTCATCGAGAAACAACTTCCGAGCCAGTCTTTACTGACTGAAGTAACGGAATATCATCTCCTATGAGAAGTATGTCGTCTACATACAATACGAGAAATGCAACTGCGCTCCCACTAGTCTTCTTGTAAACGCAAGGTTCCTCTTCGTTTCTGATGAAGTTAAACTTTTTAACTGCTTCATCAAAACGTAGGTTCCAACTCCGAGATGCTTGCTTCAATCCATAAATGGATTTATGAAGCTTGCATACTTTCCCAGCAGCATTAGGATCAATGAAACCCGGAGGTTGTGTCATGTACACATCCTCCTCCAGAATCCCGTTAAGGAAAGCTGTTTTCACATCCATTTGCCAAATCTCATAATCATAATGAGCAGCTGTTGCTAGGAGAATCCGAATAGATTTAAGCATAGCGACTGGGGAATAGGTTTCATCATAGTCAACACCTTGAACTTGTTTGAAACCTTTTGCCACCAACCTAGCTTTGTAAATCTGAACGTTTCCATCCACATCGATCTTCTTCTTGAAGACCCATTTACACTCAATGGCTTTTACACCATCAGGTAAATCACCCAAAGTCCATACTTGGTTTTGTGACATGGAACCGATTTCGGATTCAGCGGCTTTAAACCACTTTTCGGAGTCAGGGCCCATCATTGCTTCTTCGAAAGTCGCAGGTTCATCACTGTCAATGATCAAGAGATCATGACAATTAGTCACAAGAAATCCATATCTCTCGGGCTCTTGACGAATCCTTTCGGATCTGCGAACTTCTGGCATCACAAGTTCGGACTCTACAACTCTTTGTAGATCCAGTCGCTGCTCTTCCTCGACAGGTTGAGCAGGCTCCTGTGATTCTCGAACTTCTTCGAGTTGTACTTTACTCCCACTGTTCTTCTTGGAAAGAAATTCTCTCTCAAGAAAAACACAGTTCTTAGCAACAAACACTTTGTTCTCAGAACGGTTGTAAAAGTAGTAAGCCTTGGTTTCCTTAGGATAACCAACGAAGTAGCACTTATCAGATTTGGGTTCAAGCTTATCAGATATCAACCGCTTGACATAAGCTTCACAACCCCAAATTTTAAGAAAAGACAATCTTGGAACTTTTCCAGTCCACATCTCATATGGCGTCTTCTCGACTGATTTTGATGGAACTCTGTTTAGCGTAAACGCAGACGTTTCTAGAGCGTATCCCCAAAAGGATAATGGAAGATCTACTTGACTCATCATCGATCGAACCATATCTAATAAAGTCCGATTCCTTCTTTCAGACACACCATTCCACTGAGGTGTTCCAGGAGGAGTGAGTTGTGAAACAATTCCACAGTAACTCAGATGATCATTGAACTCTTGGCTTAAGTACTCACCTCCACGATCTGATCGAGAGCTTTGATACTTTTGCCAAGTTGGTTCTGTACTTCATTTTGGAACTCCTTGAACTTTTCAAAGGATTCCGATTTATGTCTCATTAAATAGACATAACCAAATCTACTGAAGTCATCAGTAAACGTGATGAAGTACTGAAAGTTTCCTCTAGCACTAACACTCATTGGACCACATACATCGGATGTATTAGTCCCAATAGGTCACCGGCCCTTTCATTAAATTTGTTGAAAGGGGCCTTTGTCATTTTGCCCAATAAGCAGGATTCACACTTCTCAAATGATTCAAAATCAAATGAGTCCAAAAGTCCATCTTTATGAAGCTTTTGAATCCTTTTCTCATTGATGTGGCCCAAACGACAATGCCAGAGAAACGTAGGGTTCGAGTCATTGGTTCTAACCGTTTGGCATTTATGTTATAGACAGGCAAAGATTGGTTAAGAATATAAAGTCCATTCTCTAATGGAGCGCTACCATAAAACATTTCATTACGATCAAAAGAACAACATTGTTTTTAATCGAAAAATGAAAGTCTTCTAAATCCAAAACAAGAATAGAAATGATGTTTCTGCTATAGCAGGTACATAGTAGCAATTATTCAATTCTAAAACCAAGCCTGATGGCAAAGACAAATGATAAGTCCTACGGCCAATGCAGCAACTCTTGCTCCATTCCCAACCGCAGGTCCACTTGTCCCTTCTCCAGCGTTCTACTGTTGCTTAGACCCTGCATATTTGTACAAATATGAGCGCCACAGCCGGTATCTAATACCCAAGACTTAGAACCTGAAGTAGTAACATTTACTTCTATAACATAGATACCTGAAGAAGTCGTCTCATACGTCTTCTTCGAGTTCTTTAGATCTGCCAGATACTCTTTGCAATTTCTCTTCCAATGCCCAGACTTATTGCAGTAATGGCATTTATCAGCATCAGTAGGGCCGCGTTTGGGTTTGGAAGAAGCCTCAGCTTATCCTGATTCTCAATCTGGAATGCCTTAGCTTTTCCTTTACCCTTAGCATGTTTCTTAAACTTTTTACCCCCTTGCACCAAAAGTACATTAGGGGTGCCCTTTTTGATGTTTGGCTCAGCTGTCTTGAGCATGCCATGTAGTTCCGTCAAAGTCTTTGTCATGTTGTTCATGTTATAGTTCATGATAAACTGATCAAAGCTTGACGGCAACGACTGCAAAATGATGTCCGTAGCCAACTCTTGGCTAAGGGGACAATCCAGTTTTGCCAAGTTATCAATATAACCCATCATCTTAATGACATGTGGGCTAACTGGACCATCCTTTGGTAGCCTGCACTCAATGAGAGACTTAACCGTCTGGTATCTCTCAGTTCGTGCTTGCTCCTGAAACATCCCTTCAGGCTAGTGATCATCTCAACAGGTGATGCCACGTTCTCGTATTGCTTCTGCAAGTCCGAGTTCATGGTAGCCAGCATGAGACAACTCACATCGACCTCATCATTGGAATGCTTCTCCCAAGCATTCCTTTCAGCGTGTCCGGCATTGGATTTCGGTTTCTCAGGGAGAACCTTCTCAAGGACATATTCCTTTTTCTCCTGCTTGAGAACAATTCTCAAGTTCCGATACCATTCAAGGAAGTTCGATCCATTAAGCTTGTCCTTCTCAAGGACGGATCGAAGCGAGAATGTGTTTCTGTGAGGGGAGCTAGCCATAGCTGAAAAAACACAAAATGAGAGTTTAGTTTCGATGTTCAAGAAATGAGAAATCTTAACAATTAAGAAACTCACATTATATTCAAAACAATTTTCCTCAATTGAATATAATGATCCAAGATCCATATTTCACAAAAAATTTGAGTGAGCTTTGGCCCATCGCCCAAACTTTTAGCTATTTAGGTAAGCAACACTTTGCTAATTATATCATATATAATTCTTGTCTCGGATTAATATCTTATATCAAATCCGATCCTATATCTCTGAGCCCAAAACTATTTTGATTGCCCATTTAAGCAAACCAATCTTTTAAGTCCGTAGTAACGATTACAACCTGCCTCACTCATGTAATTGCAGACACCCTGCTTTGGCAGACCCATCACACAATGAAACGAGCCTTGACAGTTGACAAGATTGGGAAGATATTAAAAGCTTAATATTTTGTTTGAGGAACTGAACCTTTAAATCTAGTTTATATCAATTATATATCCTAGATTTTTCAACTTGTTTTAAACCTTTAAAAATTCTTAAGTTAAACAAGCTAGGAACGCAAATTCTGAAGTGGTGTCGATCGACATCAGATCAGTGTCGATCGACACAACTAGTTTGTGTTGACCGACAGATTCCGATCCGGTTCAATCGCGATAAACCATTTAACCGATTAAACCGATCGAATCAATTTGCAAATAACCGACCGGTGTCGATCGACACTACATTAGTGTCGGTCGATACCAACCAAATCGGTTCAATGAACGATAACCGATTTACCGCTTTGAACCAATCGCGATTACCCGGTTCAATCCAATTGAACCAAACGCAATGAACCGATTGGTGTCGATGGACACTACTTTAGTGTTGGTCGACACCAGTGGTTTGAGGAAACACGATCTTCGATCGTGACCTAAAAGTTCACGCGAAAACCCGATCGGTGTCGATCGACACACACATGGTGTCGATCGACACCCGTTTCGCACAAGCCCTGGATATAACGATTTATGCAACAAAAACAGTTTTTTTTTTTGAACATAATAATCTAGCAAGCAATCCTATATATATCATATATATCTCGTTTTTGAATTCAACCAATTCAATTATAAGCTCCAGATTCAATAAAACAAACCGCTCTGATACCACTGAAGGGATTTGTTCAGGTTTTAATCAGATTAAAACAGCCCTAACAACATCCTAACCCACGGATCGTGTTAATTGAATCTTTGTCAAATCTCGAACATACCTGGAGATTAAGCAGCGGAAGGAGAACAGGTAATCGAGATAATCAAGCGCCTCAAGTGCTGCGCCTCTACAGAAGTCCACACGCACACAAACTGGACGACGGGATGCTAGTACCGGAGCAAACGATTCGCCTTCGGGTTTTCTGAAACGTTTTCTCTGTTTTCTGTGAGTTTTTCAAGCTTCCAAGAGCTTCTCTTGTGTGTATAACTCGAGCAGCCCTCATATCATATATATAGGCTGGAGTTACCGACAGGTGTCGATCGACACCCACCATTGGTGTCGATCGACACCCTCACAGAAAGTCAAACATCGAGAAGACGATGCCGACAGGTGTCGATCGACACCCACTATTAGTGTCGATCGACACCCTCATAGAAAAACGATATCGACGTATATCTTATATACGTTGATCATAATCATTACTCTAATGATCAAAAACCCAATTTATATTATCCAGTTTGCTTAGGTGTGTGACCCTATAGGATCATATGATAATGGTAATGAGTTCATAACTCATAAGTTATAAGCGGCTTCTAGCAAAACATTATAACCGTCCAATATCATATGATTGTCTTATCTCGACATCACGACTCTACTAGAGTAAATACATGTCTGATTTCAGGACATTCCCTTCAATCACGGCGATCGGAGACCTGAGAAACATGATAGCGGGATTAGCAGAACGACAAGATATACAAGCAAGAACGACGGCACAAGAAATAACGGCCATCCGAGAACTGACGCAAAGTTCTCAACCGAGAAGACGCCTCCACTTTTCACCGCTAACAAGCATCCCCGAAGGACAGAATCCCGGAGAGCAAAAATCACGTAGGACAAGAGCGGAACTATCGGCACCACCGCCGTTACAGCGGAAGAGCAAGATAAGACAAACAACCGAGCAACCCGTCTCGACGACGACCGACGAAGAAGTCGCACTCGGGGCTAGCGGCCGCGACGAAGATGAAACGGACGAAGAAGAAAGAAACCTCACTGAAGAAGAAGAAAATATCCTCTTGGTAAACCAGCGGATAAGAGCAGACGAACAAGAGAGAACCGGCCGGAGGAATCGATCCGCTAGCCGGAAAAGCGAAATAGACGACCTACGCGCCCAAATGGAGCTAACGGCGAGCCAAATAAGAGAAATGAGATCTCAAGTCCACAAAGCGACCAGTGCGGCTCATGAGATCAACCGAGTTTTGGAGGAAACTCAGAAGATTCCTTTCACATCAAGAATCACGAGCATGAGACTCTCCGACCCCGGCAAACTCAAAATCCCGTCCTATGAGGGAACGACGGATCCGAAAGCACACATGACGGCCTTCCACATCGCAACAAGTCGGAATAAATTCAAGCTCGAGGAAAAAGACGCTGGCTTCTGCCTCTTGTTTGTCGAACACTTGAAAGGAGCAGCCTTATCGTGGTTCTCGCGATTGGAGAGAGACTCGATCGACAATTTCGATCAGTTATCCGCGGCCTTCTTAAAGCATTATTCGCTTTTCATAAGGCGCTCAACATCTGACGCAGACCTTTACTCGTTGTCACAAGGACCCGAAGAGAGCCTTAGAGAGTTTATCGAGAGGTTCAAAGTAATCGTGTCAAAGATCGATGGTCTAAGCGATAACGCCGCAATAAACGCCCTAAGGAAGTCTCTGTGGTACACCTCCAGCTTCCGGAAGGAGATCACTATCAACCCACCGGTCACCATTCAAGACGCTCTCCACCGCGCCTCGAACTTCGTAATTCACGAAGAGGACATGAAAGCCCTGGCCAAAAGGCACCAGCCGCAGAAAATGTCTAAAAGCCCGGCGCAGCCTGCGAATATCCCGACGGAAAGAAGAAGCAAACGCGGTGGCAGAGACGAGGAGCCCGAAGCAAGCGGAGCACATAACTACCAGATAAACACGAGATACCCGTTCGATGGACCTGGCAGAGGATCAACGCCCACCAGGGCTCGGATGGGCTACGACGAGAATGCTTACTGCACTTACCACCGAGCCAGGGGACACTCAACCGAACACTGCAGGACAATTGGGAGAAGACTCGTAGCTAAGCTGCTCGCCGGAGAACTCGGAAAAGAGATAACCCTAGAGAGTCTCGGATTACCCGAAGAAGATACCGAAGTCCAGGCAGAGAGACTTAACCAGGAGCATCCCGAGAAGCCTCAGGAAGAAGCACCCAAACGAGGGAGAAGGCCGAACGGAGACAACCAAGCCGGGAACCGGAGAACGATCCACATGATCATCGGGGGATCCCAATACTGCAAAGACACGGTGGCCTCGATAAAAGCTTTCCTCAGGAGAGGAGACAAGGAGTCAAACCCGAGAACCCCGAGAACCCCGACGGCCGGAAATGATGACCGGATCGCCTTCACCGAAGATGACACCGAAGGGTTCGATCAGCCCCACGACGATCCCCTGGTCGTAGAACTAGACATCAACGACTACGACGTATCAAGGGTACTAATCGACATCGGAAGCTCGGTAGACGTCATATTCCGGGAGACGCTCCGAAGAATGAACGTGGATCTATCAGAAGTGAAATCAAACCCCAGATCGCTCACTGGATTTTCCGGAGAAGTCACTATGACCGATGGGACGATCCAACTCCCGGTCCACGTCGGCGGAATTACGAAGGTCGTAAATTTCGCAGTGGCTAATCACCCCGCAATCTACAACGTCATCATGGGGACCCCGTGGATCAATTCGATGCGAGAAATTCCGTTAACTTACCATCTTTGTCTGAAGTTTCCGACCCCCAACAGAATCAAGACTGTCTGGGGAAACCAAAAAGAATCCCGGATTTGTTTCCTCGCAGAACACAAACTCCGAAACCCGACGGTCCCGCAAAGAGAAAATCCGAAACGGAAGAAAGAAGAAGAAGACACGAAGGGCGGAAATAAAACGAGCAGAATGGATCAGTTCCAGAGAACGGAGCTCGAACCCGCAGAAGACAAAGACGGGCAAGGACCGACAACCACCGAGAAGAAGACATCCAAGATCGCTTAGTACGAAACGGTCAATTCCGTATTCTATAGAGCAGAGGCGCACACCAAAAAAAAAAAAAAAAGAAAACCAGAACTACGGGTGACTTGATCCCTTCTCACAAAGGGTACGTAGGCAGCTCGCCTAAAAAACAAGTTCAGTTGTTCCCTCAAAAAAAAAAAAAAGGCGGGGGAGTGGGTCCGTATATACATACTCCCAAAGAAATTTCGCAAAAAAGGGGTAAAAAGGTCAAAACATGAAACCTTAAATCCCATATTCTCGGACGAGATCATCCGTTGCTGGCCACAAAGAGACTTCTTTGTTCGAGAAATCGCCTCTTGGCACACATCGCCTCTTGGCACACATCGCCTCTCGGCACACATCGCTTCTTGGCATACGTATCAACTGCCCGTTGCTGATCACAACAGGGTGACTTAACCATGGTTCTTTAACATCCCGCAGTGGATAAACTTAGCGTGCTATATAAATTTCCGGACAACATCCGAACGACGTGACCTGACATCCCGCGATCCTGCAGGGAGCGTCGCAGACGGTGTTCTTTTAAGCTTATCTTCAGGAGCATTTCGCATAGGCAAATAGTGCGAGGTGTAAACCGCGAAATAAGCTCGTAAACCCAGTAAAACGCCTGACATAGAAAGCTGGTCATGAACATCTCCGAACGCAGTATCAAACTGGCTCCGATACGAGATTCTAAACGCGTTCAGTCGAGAGAGGAATTTAAACGTGTAACTCCTTGACACCAAAACACAAGCCCAGGAAAACATCGCAACCTGGCCAAAAGTTCGAGTGTCCGGAAAAATGCTCCAACTCAGCAACTCCTCTTGGCAAGCTATACAATGCAAACGCCTCTTGGCAAGCGACAAACAACGCAAACGCCTCTTGGCAAGCGACAAACAAAGCAAACTCCTCTCGGCAAGCTAAACAACATAAACGCCCCTCGGCAAACGCCTCTTGGCAAGCTATACAGAACATCGCCTCTTGGGCCAATATCAACATCGCCTCTGGGCAAGCGGACCAGTCGCCTATCTCGTTCGGAGGTTGGGCCTGGCATCCTTCGTCAAACAAGAAACGCTAACCAGGAAAAGAAAAAGCCTCGTAAACGGTTCAAAACCTTTTCATTAATCTCAGAAGCAAAAAGGCTCATTCGGCCCACAAGCAAAGCCAAACGATACAAGGATTCAAAAAAAAAAAAAGAAGAAGACAAAACAAAAGCAAAAGTCCAGAAAACAAAAAACGAAGATCAAAACTCTGGGCCAAACGCCTTAACCACGGCAAGGTCCGCGATCCGGGGAACGTCCTCATTGGATCCGGCCGGATCAAGAACTCTGATCAACGCGGCCTCCTCCTCAAGCGAGCAAGGCTCGAGAAGCGGAACGGTCGGATCACTGGAAAGAGGGACCAACTGAGAGTCGATCTTCTCCCGAACCAGGGAAATCATGTCATCAAACCGGCTATCAGCGCCATCAAAGTGTGCTTTCCATTTCAAGAGCTTGGCCTTCTCTCGGTCTAAGTCAGGAAGTTCGCCACCTTGAATCAACGCAATCAACTCGAGATTTCCCACAATCTGAGACAAATTCACCTCTTCAACCCTGGCTTCGGACAGAGAATCGAGAGTTCCTGTTAACTCTCTCAAGAAGACCGGAAGCTCGGCAGAACATGCCTTGTAACCGTGAGCATCACGCGAGGCCCTGGCAGTCACGAGCTGGCCCGCTAAATCCTTCAGTTCCTCAGACTGACGAGAAACCTTAACCTCGAGGCGAACAGACATACACACGGCTCTCTCCTTTTCAGCTTGCAAATACGAGACTTGTCTCTCGAGCAACTTGATCTGCCGCGAGCTCGACGACTCAAGAACTTCAAGCTTCCTCCTCACCGAGCGAACATTCACTTCGGCGCATTTTCGAACCCCGTGAATAGTGGCATCATACGAACCAATGCACTTGTTCACGGAGGATATGAACTGCAAACAAAAAGAGCATCAGGAAAAAGAAAAAGGAAATATCGAAGAAAAGGAAAGAAGGCAAAAAAGGAAAATTCACCTTCGATCCACATAAAGCCATCTCCTCATATATTTCGGATTCTTCAAGATCACTGTACGGAGGAAACTTAAAGCTCGAGTCCACCATCGTCGAGAAACTTTTGGCTGCCTGACGACGGTTCTTACAAACCGACTCCGGGAAAGCAAGCCGGCGTCCGACGGCACGCTGGGCGGAGTAGAATTCTTCACCACGTCTTCTACCAGGACGGTCTCTCGCCTTTGACGCAAGACGCTATCCGCTCCACTCAAGCTATAAACAACTCCCCGAGACTCAGCAACCCGCTTCGACGCATTACGCGCCAAGATAGCATCCTTCTTAAACGGAGTGGGCACAGCCGGTGGCTAAACGAGTCTACCAGCCGGACATTCCGGCGGAGGAACGGCTAGAGAGCTCCCCGCCGGCTTAGAGACCGAAGGACGGGCCGACGGTTTGGTCCCGGGCCTAGGAGCTGACCGGCCGTCCGTCCCCTTTGTCTTCTTTCCATCCTTCTCCATCTTCTCACGAAGCGATAACCTAACCATGATAACAAGCTCAAAAAAAAAAAGAAGGAGGAAAGCTTTTTGGTGTCAAAATCGTGGAAGACAAGGAGAGGAGGAGGGCTCATATATATACAACAAGGCTGCATGGAAGGATTGGGAATTTTCCTATTTCTAAAAAAGAAAAAAAAAGAAAGGAGATTTTCAATTCCCAAAACTTCTTCCAATTCCTTTTCAAGCACGAAAAAGGAAATTTTTCAGTTTCTGAAAAGAGGAGGATTTTTCCAATTCTCAAACATAACAAGAAAAAGGAAAATCCTCCACCAAGTCGGCCGCCTATGATTTTCGGGCCCGAGAAAGAAAAAAATTCGCTACAACCATTTTTCGGCGACCAGCCCACAAGAAGACGCAAACAAGGCCTTTAATCCATCAATCTCGATAAACATTTCATCAGACGCTCCTCGCCCATGCAAGCAAAGGCCACGAGCTGGGGGCTAACTGTTGGGGTCAAAATCCCCTCCTCGGATATTGATAAGACAAAAGGCCGGATCAACGGTTGAACATTTCATATTCTGGCAGCAAGCCCACGAAATGAGACCAAACGCCTGCCCGGGTCAAGCTCTTGGCTTAACCGGTCGCAGATGAACTAGACGGGTAGTGACCATTTGTACTCTTTCCTTATCCTTGGTTTTATCCCAAAGAGTTTTCCGGGAAAGGTTTTAACGAGGCAAATTGGCTCACTAATCCAAAATCCGTCCACGAGCTGATCAAATTGCTCCGAGCAAATGCCCGTCGGGCCAAGCTCTTGGCGTCCGGTCCGACGGATGAACTGAACCCTCTAATAGCCTCTCAAGACGAATCTCTGCATATCTTCCCGGTACGGCGCATTCATAAAGCCGAGACATGGGATACGACCGGACCTCACCCTCTCGGACCGGCCCGGAAGCCATTTCCCGACTAATGGGCTTCAGCCCATTAGTTCCCGAAGAAACATCGCGCCATTTGAAGACGGACTTCACGCTGTTTAGAACATGGAAAAACATCAAGGAGTTTACTTAAAATAAACCGGAGTCAAGACCTTAACCAAAGAAGATCAGACCAGAAGATTAAAAAGACAAGCTGGGCCAAAACAAGACAAACGGGCCGTGACGGAGGAGAGGCGACAGGTCGGAGGCCCATCATGCTATGGGCGGCTGGGAAAGGGATTTTTACAACGTCCCACATTGCTTAGATTAGTCTTTGAGACCCCAGGCTCTCTCATATAAATAGACCCCCTTGTATTCACTTTCAGATCATCCCAACTCAAGTGCAAGAGCTTTCGAGATATAAGACAATAAGCTTTCTCGAATATTTTTTGTACTTAGAAATTATTAATAAAATCATCTTTCTCATCTTTTTACTTTTTTTCCCTTTGGTTCTTGTTTAATAGAATTTTTGGAGCCCCGCGAAATATAAATTTCGACAGTGTGAGTTTCGGCTCTCACAGATGGAAATGTGGAAACATCCGGGAATAATGCGGCAAATGCGCTGAATGCTGCGAGTAAGGCAGCTGCTGCCGGTGCTAGTTCTAGTACAGTAACTGGTGTTGAGACTGGCAACACAACTGGGAATAAGACGGGTACTCCGGCTGGTAATGAGACTGGTACTCCGGCTGGTAATGAGACTGGTAGTGCGGCTGATGATGTGCCTGGTGCCGCGGCTGGTAGTGGGAATGATACTGCTTCTGGTACTGAGACTGCTACTACGGCTGGACTTGCAAAGATTGCCGGCTGTTGCCCCTGGTGCGAATGCGCAGTCGCCTGTGATTAATGTGGAACCGGTGGTGCATGCGGAAGTCAGATTGCCTGTGCAGAAGGATCCGTCGTACCTTCAGGTGATGAGTCACATGCAAAAGCTGGGAACTAAATTCTTTGCCTGCAGATCAAGTGCTATCGAAGCTGATCAGTGGTTGACTAGGTTGGAGAGGAACTTTGACTCCATCCGTTGTCCAGATGCATACAAGAAGGACATTGCGGTGCATTATCTGGATTCTAATGCGCACACTTGGTGACAAGGTGTGGCAGGTCAAGATGTTGACAAACAGTACACTTGGCCGATGTTTTGTGGGAAATTCCGAGCCAAGTTCTTTCCAGCCGAGGAATTTGCTAAGCTGGAAGGTGCGTTCTTGAAGCTGGAACAAGGTTCTATGACTGTTAGGGAGTATGAAGCCGAGTTTAACCGGCTAAAGAAGTATGCTGGTCGTGAAGCAGAGACTGAAGGGTCTTTGGTGCGGATGTTCATGCGTGGACTGCGTGTGGACATAAACAGCCGTTGCAAGATCCGCAACTGTTATTCTGTTTCCGAGCTGGTTGAAAAGGCTGCGGAACAAGAGGAAGGGATCATTGCGGAAGCGAAGCTGTTTAGTGCTGAACCTCCGGGGTATTCTGGAAAAGATGCTGGAAAAAACAAGAAGTTTGGAAAAAGTCCCCAGTCCGGCAAGTTATCTGGTGGGCACAGTGTGTGTCCGACTTGCAAGAAGACGCATGTGGGAGAGTGCAGGACGGCCTCTGGGGCATGTCACCGATGCGGCTGTATGGAGCATAAGGTGTGTGATTGTCCTGAGGAGGATCAGAGGCCTAAGGATTAGGTTAAAAACAGTAGTGAACGGTTGTGCTACAACTGTGGTGAAGCTGGGCATTACAAGAATCAGTATCCGAAGCTGACTTCGAAGTCTGGGAAACGTCCAAGTGATGGGCAAGAATCGGCTACAAAGAGGCAAGCCATCATGCCGCGTGTGTATGCGGTTGGAGAAGGCTCTTCTGCCGGCCATACTGGTACTCGTCCAATCACTGGTACGTTCTGTTACTTACCCTTAGCATTTATGTGTGAATTGCATGATGTGTGAATGAACTAGGTCCTTAGAGAACTGTATGGTTGTGTAGGGACCTTAGACATGGGCGGTGTGGCAACCCATGTACTGTTTGATTCTGGTGCATCCCACAGTTTTGTGCATCTGAATATGATAGGATCTGGAGAATTCCAGAAAGTGTCCGAGAGTGAAATTGGGATAGTTGAAGCGGCTGGAGGCCAAGTCATGTACACGGCTGGTGATGTCCGAGGTATCTCTGTGATGATCGGTCAGGCGAACATGCCAGCGGACTTGATCATTTGCCCGGTGAATCGCTACGATGTGATTCTCGGAATGGATTGGCTCGGTAAGTACAAGGCCGAGTGGTATTTGAAACCGAGAAGGGAAAAATGCTCTATCAAGGAGTTAAGCCGACTGATGGAAGTTTGATTGTCTCGGCAATTCAAGTAGAACGAATGCTGGAGAAAGGGTGTGAAGCGTATTTGGCTGCTATCACAACCGTGGAAGTTGGATCAAAGACTGAGCTAAGTGAGATTCCGGTGGCAAGGGAATTTGAAGATGTGTTCCAGTCTTTGACTAGATTGCCACCAGATCGCTCGGATCCATTCACGATCGAACTTGAGCCTGGCATGGCTCCAATCTCCAAAGCTCCATACCGGATGGCTCCGGCTGAGATGGCCGAGCTGAAGAAACAGTTGAGTGAGCTGTTGGATAAGGGATTTGTGCGGCCAAGCAGTTCACATTGGGGCGCACCGGTTCTGTTCGCGAAGAAGAAAGATGGTAGCTTCCGGCTATGCATCGATTACCGCGACTGAACCGAGTTACTGTGAAGAACAAGTACCTATTCCAAGGATAGACGAGTTGTTGGACCAACTCCGAGGTGCTACTTGGTTCTCAAAGATTGATCTGGCCTCTGGTTATCATCAGATTCCGATTGCCGGGGATGATATCCGGAAGGCAGCCTTCAGGACGATGTATGGCCACTATGAGTTCGTGGTCATGCCCTTCGGACTGAATAATGCGCCTGCGGCATTCATGAAGATGATGAACAACGTGTTCAGAGATAGACTGGATGAATCCGTGATCATATTCGTAGATGATAATCTTGTCTATTCAAAGACTGAGGAAGAGCACAAGGCTCACTTAAGGACTGTTATGGAAAGACTGCGTGAGCATAAGCTATTTGCTAAGCTCAGTAAGTGCAGCTTTTGGGAAAGGGAGATAGATGTGAGAGCTGAAACTCACACTGTCAAAACTTATATTTAGTGTGGCTCGAAAATTCTATTTATAAAGAACTAAAGGACCGAAAATGCAAAAGAGAGATTTTTATTGATATTTTCCGAAAGTACAGGGAAATTAGCAAAAGCTCAATAGTCTTAAATTGCTAAAACTCCTAATACTCGGACTTGGGATGGATCTAACCCTTACATGAGCGTAGATATATATACTAACAATCCTAGAAGGCTAAGACTCCAGATTTCCGATATGGGACCTTCTCTTTCCTTCCCAGCCGCCGACCTAAGCTTTTTGGGCCCGATATCCGGCCCGAGAGTCTTCTGTGATCCATCCGCGCATTCTGACCCAAATCCGGCCCGCCGATGAATAGTGAACCGTGACTAGTAAACCGATGAATAGTAATCCGATGAATAGTAGAATCTCAGTTTAGGCTCAATTCGATTTTTCGGTTAAATTTGTCTCGGGATGAATAATGTTTTTCAACGGTTTTTCCCGCGTGAACAGTGTTCCGAGCGTTTAAGGACTTCTGAGATTTGAACCGCCCGTTTTTGTTTGAACTTCCAGCCGCCGGTTTTGGTATTGATGGCCAGCCGCCGGTTCCTTTGGCCCGTGTGCTCGGCGACTGGTCTATGGACGGCTGAACGTTCGTCACGGTCTTTCGGAGAATGTTTATGGACGTTTTTGGAATCAGAACATGCAAACGGATAGTCTTCGAGTCGGTTCGGGCTTAGAGTTATGTTTGACGGTCGGTTGACGGGACGATGTTCGGATAATGAGACTTGACTGAGAAATGATCGTGAGTATAAGATGAAGACCCGGCGGCTGGCCTTATCCTAGCCGCCGGTTGTTATATCATGTAGACCCGGCGGCTGGCCTTATCCCAGCAGCCGGTTGATGGATCAAGAGGACCCGGCGGCTGGCCTTATCCCAGCCGCCGATTGATGGATCAAGAAGACCGGCGGCTGGCCTTATCCCAGCCGCCGGTTGATGGGTCAAGAAGACACGGCGGCTGGCCTCATCCCAGCCGCCGGCCGTGGGTGAAGGAAGACCCGGCGGCTGGCCTCGTCCCAGCCGCCGGCCGTGGGTGAAAGAAGACCCAGCGGCTGGCCTCATCCCAGCCACCGGCCGTGGGTGAAAGAAGACCCGGCGGCTGGCCTCATCCCAGCCGCCGACCGTGGATGAAGGAAGACCCGGCGGCTGGCCTCATTCCAGCCGCCGGCCGCAGAACCAAGAAGACCCGGCGGCTGGGCCAGCCGCCGGCCGTGGATGAAGGAAGACCCGGCGGCTGGCCTTATCCCAGCCGCCGGTTCATGTCTTGGATGGATCGTGGGCAGTTTGCCTTAGCTCGTCCGTTCCATGTTCGGGATAAGTTCCATTTGATCTCGATCTTGACTTCTCGTTCCGTCAATCTTCGAGGAGGGGATTTCAACCCCAACAATAGGTTTCTCGGGTCATGTGGTCTCGGACAAGGGAGTGTCTGTGGATCCTGAAAAGATTAAGGCAATTGCGGAATGGCCTATACCAAGAAACGCATCTGAGATAAGGAGTTTTCTTGGATTAGCTGGGTATTACAGACGTTTTGTTAAGGGCTTTGCGAGTATGGCTAACCCCATGACCAAGCTGATGGGAAAGGATGTTCAGTACATTTGGTATGATGACTGCGAGGAGTGTTTCACTAGGCTCAAGGAGATGCTTACGAGTACTCCGGTGTTGACCTTGCCTATGGACGATGAGCCTTATGTGGTATACACAGATGCATCAAGAGTTGGACTTGGGTGCGTCCTGATGCAACAAGGGAAGGTGATTGCCTACGCTTCAAGACAGTTAAGGAAGCATGAAGGTAATTATCCGACTCATGACCTAGAGATGGCCGTAGTGGTATTTGCGCTTAAGATATGGCGGTCTTATCTCTATGGTGCTAAGGTCCAAGTCTTCACGGACCATAAGAGTCTGAAGTACATCTTCACTTAACCGAAACTGAATCTGAGACAGAGAAGGTGGATGGAGACTGTGGCAGATTTTGATCTGAGTATTGACTATCACCCGGGAAAGGCAAACCAGGTTGCAGATGCACTAAGCCAGAAGAGGGCGGCAGTGGATTCGGAAAAGGATATGGAAGGATTAGTCCATATGGTGGGAACACTAAGGCTTTGTGCCTTGACTGACGATCTTGAGCCGTTGGGGCTTAAGGCATCAAGTTCCAAGCGGATTGTTGCAAAGCTTGCCCATTCCGGAGTGGAAGTGGGACATGATCACGATGGACTTCTTGAGTGGATTGCCGGCTTGTAATGGCAAAGATACGATCTGGGTGGTCGTGGATAGACTGATCAAGTCCGCGCATTTCTTCCCAATCAACAAGGCGGATAATGCGGCGGTTTTGGCTAAGTTATACGTTGAGCAGATCGTAAGATTGCACGGAGTACCGTTTAGTGTTGTGTCAGATCGTGATGCTAAGTTTAAATCGGCATTTTGGAGGGAAATGCAGAAGTGTATGGGGAAAAGGTCCACATGAGTACGGCTTATCACCCCCAAACAGATGGGCAATGCGAGAGTACGATCAGAACACTTGAGGATTTGTTGAGAGCTTGTGTTCTGGACTGGGGCGGTAAGTGGGATCAGTACTTACATTTGGCCGAATTCTCGTACAACAATAGCTACCAAGCTAGTATTGGAATGTCGCCTTATGAAGCACTGTACGGACGGCCATGTAGAACACCGTTATGCTGGACTCAAGTGGGGGAGCGCAGCATATTTGGCCGAGATTTTGTTGAGGAAACGACTGAGAGGATCAGGGTTCTGAAGCTAAAGATGAAGGAAGCTCAGGACAGACAGAAGTTTATGCGGTTAAACACAGAAAGAAGTTGAAGTTTGCGGTAGGAGATATGGTTTACCTCAAGACCGTGACCTACAAAGGGAAAGACCGAGCTGCCAAGAACGCAAAGCTCAGTCCGAGGTACATGGGACCGTATGAAGTCCTTGAAAGGATCAGCAAGGTACCTTACCGGCTGGACTTACCATCGTCTATGGATGCGTTCGATAACGTGTTCCATGTATCCCAGCTTAGCAAGTGCATTTCTGATCGGCACAAGGTAGTGACCGAACCTTCACAGGATCCGAGGCCGAATTTGACTGTGGAAGGAAGACCAATCCGAGTTATTGGGAAGAAGTCTAAGCCTAATGGCCGCAAGATGACAAAAATGATTCAGGTTGTCTGGGATTGTGATGGTGAGGAGGAAATCACTTAGGAACCTAAGGAAAGAATGAAAGCCGAATTTCCTAAGTGGTTTGAGAAGCTGGAAGAGAAACCGGGAAGGAAGAGGAGACTTGAGGACAAGTCTACGCCAAGTGGGGGAGACTTGTAACGCCCGTGATCGGCGATCTAGTCCGGGTTGGCCGCGGGTGACTTTTGGGGTCGACAGTTTTGGTCGGAACTTGGTGAAACCCAATAGGCTTGGCGATGAACTGATGATTCCAGTGCAAAGCTGAGCTGAATCTAGCTGAATCGAGCTGTCTTAGCTCAACCCGTGATTTTAGGCCGGACTGACGGTAACCCCGGACGAGGCAACCTGATGGTAATGCCGACCGAGTACTGTCATGGACGATTGGGAGTCAGTCGGGACGAACGGATCGGTCGAAACAGCTCGACTCGTGGGTTGATGAGCTAAGTGTGGACTGAGGCGGTTGTTTGGTCGATAGAAAGGGGCGCGTGTGCTGATACTGTTAGTTTACCACGTGTGTAAAAGTCGCGCCGTCCGCGGGGAAGTTGAGGACGCGCGTCACAACGGTTTTAGGACGGTTTCTTCGACCGAAAACTGCCCAACCGTCCTATTAGTCGACTTCTTCGATCCTTTGATTTCCTACGAATGAAACACTGCAAAAAACTCAGAGAAGAACATTGAAAGAGAAACATCGAGGAAATTGTGAGAAAAGAGGAAATCTGGTCGTGACTTCGTTTATCTGCTCTTTCCGACCGTACGTTTGTGGACCTGCGATCAGGCAGCCGTGACCGCGACTGTTCCGTCAGGATACTCCGCGACAAGAGGTGTCAGAAATCAAGTAACCGACAGGCTAAGGTGAGTGCGTGTCCCTGGGTTAAACTTATGATTGTTATCACTTAGTCTTTGATTATGTGCGGAATTGTTCATATTGATTGTTTATCCGTTACTTCTTAACTCTGCTTGCTTGTTCAGTTGATCGTTTGCTTGAACGCGGTAGTTCGGATCAGTACATACGTTGTGATCAAGATGATCGTGCGGATTGACTGGATCGCGGACATAACCGGTTAAGTGGAATGATTGGTGATATTATGTGTTTTTAACGTATTTTGATTCGTTTTTAGTATTCGGTTTGAGTTTTGATTTGCATCTTTCGTTGGTTTTTCGAGTCTTTTCTATTGTTTTGAGTCTTTTACAGATTTTATGGAGTTCCGAAGAAGTTTGGCGTTTACGGACATGTTCGAGTCAAGTTAAGACGGAAAAACGAGAAAAGGACCAAACACAAGTGAACGACCGTTCTGAAGAAGAACGATCGTTCTGGTCAAAGCAAAGGAACGACCGTTCCTTCCCAAGAACGACCGTTCCCATGTTCACCTACCCTGCCGACACACCAAAGAGATCGACCGTTCTCTCCTATGTGGTCGTTCCCGAACTCACCAACTCTGCCGACAAAAGCACCACGGAACGATCGTTCTCCCCATCAGAACGATCGTTCCCCGACTCCACATCTCACCTACTACGGATCGACCATGGGGAACGATCGTTCTCCACCTAGAACGACTATTCCCCGTCTCACCTACTCCCCTTCGCCTTGGCCTATATAATGGACTCACAACACCAAGCTACAAACACACCATCTTCTTCCTCCTCTCTTCTCTAGCTTCTAAACATTGCTCTCTCTTCAGTTTTTAGCTTTTATGTTTATGCTTTTATTAAGTTTTATTTAGTTTCTTTTAAGCTTTATACATTTATGCTTATGCTTTAAGTTTTACTTTCAGTTCCTATATTTATGCTTATGCTTTAAGTTTTACTTTCAGTTCTTATATTTATGCTTTACTTTCAGTCCTTATATTTATGCTTTAATTAAGTTCTTATATAAGTTTATATCCAGCTTTTGTTATCTATTCAAGTTTTTATGATGAACTTTATAATCTCTTTGTTTTCTTCTTCTTTAATTATGTCTGAGTTGGTCTCTTAGTTAGGTTGAGGTTTGTCAAAGGGATTCATGAGCTTTAGGGTTAAACACAAATAGGCTATTCAAATAAATGTCTTCACCTTTGTTGTTCTTAATGCTTAGATCGAATTGATCACTTGATTTTATGATATTAGGTTTAACTTAGACAGCGAGAGTTGCTAGGTTGCTAGAAAGAACATTGGTGAGCGATTTATTCATTACCTGCGAGAGTAGATGTATTGGAGAATTGTGAACATATTAAACCTGTCCTTAATGCTTGTCTACGATTTCTAGTACCAACGAGAGTTAGGAATTCTAGGTCAATAGACAAAGATATTGATACCACGAGAGTGGATTAATATTATCTTTATGTTTGAGTTCTAGACTTGTGCTTAATCATTGCCTGAATAGTTGTTTGATCCGTTGCTCTGAATCTCCTGCGATATTCCTTGACCTAACGCTTGTTTAATATAATCTTTACAACCGATTTCGCTTTCATTACTTGCTATTTAAAAAAACCAAAAACATATTGAATTGTCTTAGCTCTTAATTTAGCTCATTAAGTCAAAGTGTGAAAACTGGTCTTCGTGGGATCGACCCCTAAATACTACTTCGTATGCTGTGCACTTGCAGTAGGAAATAAGGGTTTAAAACTCGTGTATCAATTGGCCAAACAAGGGACCGTAGGATTAACATGGTAGATTGTTGATACGATTGCTTTGGTTTTGGCTCGGTCGGACGGACTAACCGCTCACTAAGCATTATGTTGCTTACGCCTCCTTTGTGGATGCAGGAAAAGGTGTGGACGATGGACCGTGGGACTAAGGCAGGTTGAATCGGATGGGGGAATTAGGGTAGATATGTACAAGACAATGTAATAGCTTATAGCGAACTGATAGCTTATGGCAAACTGATCATTGTACTTGTAACCTCAAATAATCTATCTTAATTCAGTTTATGCTTTAACACTTGTCTAAGAATGCGAAAATGACTCTAAATAAGGAAAATTTAAGATAACCCAAGTCTGGCCGAGGAAGTCGTCCAGACACTACCCGCGGGTGGAAAAATTGGGTTGGGGCGTTTCACTTATCCTCGGGAATCATTGTGGTACTATTTGCCTTCAGTTGTTTCTCTTCGATTTAGATCTGTCTTACTTTGGTTTATTTATCCGATACTTGTCTTGTTTCAGATTTGCTCTGAGGCTCATGCGACTCGGCTCGCGCTTGAGGCCGAAGCCAAGGCGTCTCGGGCTAAGGACGAGGAGATTAAGGCCTTGAAGGCTCGGCTTAAGAATTCTGTCCATCGGGCCAGCACCGCCACCGCATGGAGAGGGCGAGGGCTTCTCTTACGTCGCTGCGCGAGGCCGCATTCGCAGAGTCTTCTTTGTCGGAGGTTGGTTCGAACCTGACAATGGTCCGCCAGGTTAAGATGGGGAAGACTACGCTCAATGCTAAGGAGATCAGGTTGCAGAATAATCTTGCGGAGCTTAGAGACGGAGGCTTCCTGGGCGTATTTAAGTGGACTATCTCCGGCTTGGAGCAGACTATCTCCGGCTTTGATGGTACGTTAGTTTACTCTCCCGTTTCCCCGTATCGATCCGAGGGCGGTTTTGATGAGGGCGATCATGCCAGCGTCAGTGAGATGGATATTGCCAGTACCACCCTCGTTATCCAGGGCGATGATGCTGACTCCGACTAGGAGTGCTTGCCCATTTATCTATGTCTTTGTTTGTTGATATTTCGGGTCGTTCAGACCCTTGTTATGTTTGCTTCTGTCGTTTGTTGAACTACTCGACTATTCGATCTCCCTTTTATGGACTATCTTTCGTCTTGAGCTTTGATTGTTTTGTTTGATTTGAGCTTTGATCGCTGCAATGGAGAAGATCTCCCGTGCGCTGCGATCTTAGAAACCAGCGTATCGTCTCAGATACTATATGGGTTAAATTCTTGTTGGGATCGCTGAATCCTTTCTTGACTTTTTCTGGAACTTTAATCCGTCCTTAGTTTCTTCATTTCTTCGGACCCTTTACTTGCTTTGCATTTGACTTGTACTTCGTATGTTGCGTTGGAAATGCTTTTCCGAGCACTCCGAGCTTTCTAACTAGGGTACCGTCGTGGATATTTCCTGGGTTCGATGCTTATTTTTGGCGTCGCGGGGGACTGAGTTCGCTTGACTCCCTCTTTCAACGGAATGCGTTTAACACCTCACATCAGAGCCGATTTAATATTGCGTTAGCAAGATGTCTTAGACCAGCTTTCCTTGTCAGGCGTTTTACTGAATTTGGCTAGTTTATTTCGCAGTTTACACTTCGCACTATTTGCCTATGCGAAGCGCTCCTGAAGATAAACTAAACAGAATATCGTCGTGACGCTTTCTGCATTTCCAATCAGGTTACGCCCCTCAGATATTAGTCCATAAATTTATATAGCGCGCTACGTTTATCCACTACGGGATGTTGAAAGAACCATGATTGAAAAGAGAGTGTCTCGTTGTGGCCAGCAACAGACGGATTTGTTCGAGAAGACTCGGGTGAGAAAACTTGAAAAACACTTTTAGTATCTCGGTTTATGGACGATTCCAGATGGGTTGCGAGATGCTAAGTCCCGATGTTTATCTGGATTCATTTCTTGACATCCTCGGGAAATCATTTGAGTTTTGGATGGGTTTTGAGATGCTAAGTCCCAATGTTCATCCTCTCAGATTTTTACGGAACTTTTCTTCGTTTGTCTATCCGGGTGGGTTGGGAGATGCTAAGTCCCGAAGTTCATCCGGATCAACATTCTCGGGAAATTGTTCGAGTTTTGGATGGGTTATGAGATGCTAAGTCCCAATGTTCATCCTCTCAAACTTTTTCTGGAACTTCTCTTCGCTTGTCTATCCGGGTGGGTTGCGAGTGCTAAGTCCTGATGTTCATCCGGATCGCCATTCTCGGTAAATCGTTCGAGTTTTGGATGGGTTATGAGATGCTAAGTCCCAATGTTCATCCTCTCGAACTTTTTCTGAAACTTCTCTTCGCTTGTCTATCCGGGTGGGTTGCGAGATGCTAAGTCCCGACGGATCGACCGGGAAATCGTTAGAGTTTTGATGGGTTATGAGATGCTAAGTCCCAATGTTCATCCTCTTGAACTTTTTCTGGAACTCCTCTTCGCTTGTCTATCCGGGTGGGTTGCAAGATGCTAAGTCACGAGGTTCATCCGGATCGACATTCTCGGGAAATCTTTCGAGTTTTGGATGGGTTATGAGATGATAAGTCCCAATGTTCATCCTCTCGAACTTTTTCGCGAAAATTTGGTATCGCTTGTATTTTCTTCGGGAGTATATATATACGGACCCACTCTCCCCCCTTTTTTATGGAGGGGGCCAACGGAACTCGTTTTTTAAGCGAGCTGCCTACGTACCCTTTGTGAAAAGAGATCAAGTAACCCGTAGTTCATTTTTTTTTTTTTGCGAGAATATATGGCTAGACCTCGGCAACGGAATCGTCTGTTGCGGCTTCAGCGTTCTTGGATGTCGTTTCTTCGATAGCCGTCATTTTTTCTTGATTGTCTTTACCTCCCGCAGGCAGAACCTCTGTTCTCTCGAATTGGTCGGTTCTGCTCACCTTTTTTCCTGACTCTTTGCTTTCGCCTTCCTTCTTACACTTTAGGTTCTCTCTCTGCGGGATTGTCGGGTTTCAGAGCTTGTGCTTTGCCAGAAAACAGATTCGAGCCTCCTTCTGGTTTCCCCAGATGGTCTTGATTCCGTTCGAGGTTGGGAACTTTAGAAAAAGAGGGTACGTCGATGGGATTGCTCACATCGAGTTGATCCAAGGGGTTCCCATGATAACGTTATAAATCGCGGGATGGTTAGCCACCACGAAGTTTACGACATTCGTAATTCCGCCGGTGTGGACCGGGAGTTGGATCGTCCCATCTGTCATTGTAACCTCGCCAAGTACGGACCTGGGGTTCGACTTTACTTCTGACAGATCGACGTTCATTCTTAGAAGCGTTTCCTGAAAATGACGTCCACCGAACTTCCAGTGTCGATCAAAACTCGGGACACATCGTAGTCGTTGATGTCAAGTACCACCACTAACGGATCGTCGTGAGGTTTGTCAAGGGCTTCGGCATTTTTTCCGTTGAAGGCGATCCGGTCATCGTTTTCGGTGATCGGGGCCTGCAGGTTTGACTCTTTGTCTCCTCTTCTGAGGAACATTTTTATCGAGGCCACAGTTACCAGCAGTATTGGGACCCTCCGATGATCATGTGAATCCTCCTTCGGTTCGCGGCGGGTCGTCTCTGTTCGGTCTCCTTCCTCGCTTAGGCGCTTCCTCCGGGGGTCTCTCGGTTGTGCTGTACTTTTGGTCAACGACTTTGTTGGTTGATGCCTTTTGGTTAGGGCCTTCATATCTTCTTCTTGAATCACGAAGTTTGAGGCGCGGTGGAGAGCGTCTTGGATGGTTACCGGCGGGTTCACAGTGATCTCCTGCCGGAAACTGGAGGCGTACGAAAGGGACTTCCTCATGGAGTTTATCGCGGCACTGTCGCTTAGGCCAGCGATCTTTGATATGATCATCTTGAACCTCTCGATAAAATCTCGGAGGCGTTCTTTCAGTCCTTGTGATAGTGAGTAGAGGTCCGCGTCAGATGTTGAGCGGCTTATGAAAAACGAGCAATGCTTCAAAAAGGCCGCCAATAGCTAGTCGAAGTTGTCAATGGAGTCTCTCTCCAGTCGCGAGAACCACGACAGGGCCGCTCCCTTCAGGTGCTTAACGAACAGAAGGCAGAATCCGGCATCTTTCTCCTCGGGTTTGAACCTGGCCCGGCCCATTGCGATATAGAAAGGGATTCATATCTTGCCGGGGTCGGA
This sequence comes from Isatis tinctoria, assembly GCA_010577795.1. Classification (NCBI taxonomy): domain Eukaryota; kingdom Viridiplantae; phylum Streptophyta; class Magnoliopsida; order Brassicales; family Brassicaceae; genus Isatis; species Isatis tinctoria. Next base: position 23,938,259 of record CM021250.1, read on the forward strand.
GACTCTGGCGCCTTTGCTCTTTGAGGTGAAAGGGATCTTCTGCGTCTCCTCCAAAACTCAGTCGATCTCGGGAGCTGCGCTGGTCGTTTTACGGACTTGCGACCCTACCTCTTTCATCTGGCTTGCCGTGAGCTCCAATCAGGCCCGAAGTTCGTCCATCTCGCTTCTCCGGCTAGGGATTGGTTCACCCGGTTTGTCCGCTCCGCCCTTTCTTGCTCTCTTACCCAGCGGAGCTCTTCCTCGTCCGCGGATAGCTCTCTCACCTCGTCGTCCGTCTCACTCTCTTCACGGCTGGCTCCGTTTATGGCATTTTCTCCGTTCCTCGCCATTGGTCACCGTGGAGGTTGGCCGTTCGACGTTCTGCCTAGTGGCGCTCTTCCCTTGCAAGGAAGTGGTGCTGACAGTTATGTCCTCGTTCCGACGGGGGTATGCTCGTTAGGGTTTTGTCCTCCAGGGGCGTTTGTCACCGGTGAGAAGCGGAGACGTCTTGCTTCGAGTGTTCGGGGACCATGCGCAAATTCTCGGATGGCCGCTATCTCCTGCGCTGTTGCTCTTTCTTGCCTGTCTTGTCGCTCCACGAGTCCGAATAGCATGGTACTCAGGTCGGTGATTGCTGTTATATCTTAGGCTAGGCTGGCCGCTCCGGCATTGGTTGCCCTTGCTAAGACCGCTCCTGCTGTGGTTGTTCCTGCTCCGGCCGCGGATGTCTCGACGGCAGTCGTTCCAGCCGCCGACCTAGTCTTTTGGGACCGATTCGCGGGTTGAAACCTTCAGCAATCCGTCACTTGATTTGATCCTGACCCGACCCAACTTTTATTGTTTGATAAATAGTACCAATGAACAGTAAAACGAATCCCGATGAAGCTTAAATCGACTTTTCTGTTAACCTTTTCCTGGGATGAACAGTGTTTCGTGAATAGTGTTTTACTGGGTTTTCCCGCGTAAACAGTGTTTTGAACATTCTCCGAGCTTTCAAACCGAGCCGCCATCCTTTGTTGGTTAAAACTCCAGACGCCCTTTCCTTGGTGTTGGCCAGCAGCCCGTCCTATTGCTTTGATGCATGGACGGCTGGCTCATGGGCGCCTGGCTTTAAGATGCTTAGCCAGGCGCCATGCTCTTTAGGACTTGGTGGAGAGCTTCTGGCTTAGAGTACTCAGCCAGGCGCCATGCTCTTCGGGAAGCAATGGTGGGCTTCTGGCTTCAGGATACTCAGCCATGCGCCATGCTCTTCGGAAAGCAATGAAGGGCGTCTGGCTTCACGATATTGACGTGCAGGATCAGAACATGGACGTGCGGATGCTTGGTCTCCTCGGTCTTCGCTAGGCGCCATACTTAAGGGGTAGAAAGGATGGGTGGCTGGTCTTGTTCTGATGTTGCCAGGAGCCACGCTATAATGAAAGAGTGATGAGCGGCTGGCTCCATGCCTAAGGCATGGGCGGCTGGCTCCGTGCTTAAGGCATGGGCGTCTGGCTCCATGCTTATGGCATGGGCGGTTGGTCCCCATTTCGAGGGCTTGTTGCCGGGACGTGAACCGTTCGTTTGTTGATCTAGGCTTCTCGTTCTATCAATTTCCGAGAAGGGGATTTTGACCCCAACAGTGATGAGGTAGCTAATAATTGGGAGATGACTCCCTACGTAGGCAGAGCAGTATCTGAGCAAGAACATGAGAAACAAGAGCATGATGAATAAAAACCTGAGCTACAAGAGCGTGATGAACAAGAGCATGGGGTGATGAACAAGAGCCTAGGCTGATTGATGTGATTGGAGAGGGTGAGAATGTATTGCGTGCCGAGGATGATCACCCTTCCTAGGATCATCACTATATTGAACGTAGACATGATGTATCATGTAGCCAGTATATATCTGAATGAGAAGATGATATTGTTTTGGAGTAGGTCAAGAATTCAAAAGTAGGGAGGTTGTGCAAGATTTGGTTGATAGAGTTGCATTCCAGAATTGGTTTGGATCTGGATCGATTAGTGTTATGAGGCCGTCAAACAGGTTTTAAGTGGTATTTATGAGCCGTAAAGATCAAACATTCACATATGTGGTATGTTAGAACATACAAAAGGATGCATACATGTTCTCGGGCTTCCGCGAGTACCACCAGCTATATAAGAAAAGGCACACCACGACTTGTTGCAAGTGTTTTGCGTAAAGATTATCCCAGAAATTTTGCCACCCCAACTTCTTTAGGTATCATGAATCTAGTTCAAGGAAGCCTTGGAGTGAAAGCATACTCTAACGCCCTAAGAGGGAAACATACAAGCTGTTATAGATGTTTGTGGAAGTCCTGATGGAAATTATCAGATGATGTATTGTTATTTTCACTTGTTAGAAAATGTGAATCTTGGTACTAATAAAAGTGTTGTGATAGGTGAATAGAAAATTTTTAATTGTAGATGCAACGATTCTCACGACTGTATATGGTGGTGTATTAATCTTTCGACAGCTCAGAATCCTAGTCATCACCATTATCCCATTGTTTTTGGTGTTCTTGACGGTGAGAAAGATGCAAGTTGGAATTGCTTTTTCAGTGAACTGAAAACCGTTATACCGGACTCTCCTAAATTGGTATTTACTAGTGACAGAGTTGCAAGCCTCATCGAGGCAATCTATGAAGTGTATCCAATTGCAAAGCACGGGTACTGTCTTTGGCATTTGTCCCAGAATGTGAGAGGAAGAGTTTCTAATGTCAACAAATACACAATTATAGATAAATTTAGAGAGTGCGGTAAGATTTATATGGAGGTTGAGTTCCTGCATTTTTATTGTGAATTTAGAAGGATATATCCTTCTGTTGCCACACATCAGGATGATTGTGTTGAGGTATAAAAATGGGCAAGGTCTTATTTTACAGGCAAAAGGTACAACATAGAGTCCTCCACTACTGTAGACTCAATGAACGGTGTTTTCTTAAAAAGCAAGGAAGTACTTCTTATTGCCCATGATTGATACGATTATTGAAAAATTCTCTGAATGGTTTAACATCCATAAGCAGGACTCACGTCGTGCCATGTACATCTGATCCATCCTTTCCTTCCTTTACTCCATCCTCTCTTTCCACCTCACCTTCATTTTCCCTTCCTTCTCACATTCCTTCACTCTTTCTTTCTCACCTTCCTATACTCTTTCCTCAGCAACTTCTTCAGTTGGCTTTTCCGCCTCACCTTCATCAACGTCGTTTCTCTCCTCAATCTCCTTCTCTCCACCATCATGTTCTGGCTCAACATGCTCCTTCTCTCCACCATCACCTTCTTGCTCCACATTGTTTCCCGCTTACTTATCCTAGTGTTAGCAAGGGTTATCAATTGTTACCAATTCATTTAAACATAGAAAAATCAAGTGTTACATTTTGGTTGTAGAGGTTACATTTCCGAATCAAAATGATCGTCTGAGAAATTGTAATTGATCTCATCAAATTGCCTCATGACCTTTAATTGTTCATTCACATAAGCTTCGACTGGTCCAAACCTTTCTTTCAAGTCTTTAAAACTTTCATCCAAAGCCATCAGCTTTCTCATTCAGTTTCTTGAACTCTTCTTAAATGGCTTCCAACCTTTTGACGACCTCTGTCATTCCTAAATCCGCATTCTAACCAGGCATTGCAGCATTTTTCTGGCCCACATCCTCCTCCTCCGCATTCACATGCTCTTAATTTCCAGATTTTTCTCGGCCAGCCACATCTGCTATGAACAGCTCTTAAAAAAATATCTCATTTTCTTCAGCGATAACACTTTAGTCCAACCCTCAACAACAATATCATCAAAATCACGGTCTTCTTCAACCATAATTTCTTCTAGAAGCGACTTTTCATCATTAATTGCGATCAAAATACTTTCAATTTCCTGTGCGTTTAAAAATAATAATATTAACATGATTGAGTATGATAACTACTTTGGATTAACATGATTTAATTTTCACCTTAGTTGTCCCAACAACGTCATTTATTTCCAATAGAGGAAATCCTGTCATAGCGCTGTATTTATACTGAGTCTTGCACATTCTATAACATGTACTGTTCAAGTCATTTGAAGGTTCTTGGAATTTTTTCATGAGCTGTGCCTCAAACGATAAAGGCTGCACATAAGACATATAATTATAGTTATGTAATCGGTTGCTTCCTTCCCTCCAAAGATGCACAAAAACTTGGAAAAGTGAATCCTGCTTTTTCTTTAACCCTCCATCTGTATCCTTCATAATCTACAAAGTACCATACCTAGTTTTTCCCAGTTTTACAAACTCATACAAGATTCCTATACCAAATTCTACTCAGTTTATATTCTTCTTCAATGACTTCTCAACTACAAACCTTCTCGTCTGCAGCCGGATTCGAATCCTTGACGGTTTGGCTGCTATTTTCTCTGTCGCTTCTTTTTTCCGGTCGACTCTTAACTTCTGAAGCTTCAGTCTCAACGCCATTCTTAGATGTAAGAGCAGCCATTGTTGGGATGTTTCTACAGCAGTTCAACTTAATAGATTAGGGTTTGGAAGGATTGCCACGAGAAAAAAAACCTAGAATTATACGGGTCCGAATTATAACCCATCCGATCAACCTGTGGTTGAAACTAACATTGTAACAGGGGAAGACTTGGCCAAGGTTACGTGTTCTATAATTCGTCCGTTGAGGTTTCGTTTGACACAAATGATATTCATGTTGTCTTTATTTCCGGAATATAGGTGATGAGTGAGGGACTGCCCTGGCCTTGGGTCCTTTTGCAGGTTCCCTCTTTGGATCCAATCTCGAGTATCGCTAATGAATGAAGTCCACGTAACGAGACTTAGCCCTTAACGAGAGAGATAGGCATATGGTGACCAAGTGGGTGATCATTTATGAACCTATCTCCTTGGTGTTACGGCTTTGAGGCTGAGGGTCTGACGACTGAGTGAGCTGTTGGGACCAGAGGAGCCGTGAGGATCAGCGATTGACCTAGTGACAGTGTGTCTTCATTCCCCAATTCTCACAACTAGCGTAAGACAGCTAGGTGGGCCCTGCAAGCTCGCCTTCCAGCCTAGCCTTCTCTACGGCCAAAGTAGTCTGCCCTAGGTCGACTTGGTGAATCATCGTTAAGTTCAAGCAAACCTCCGTCAAGGCGACCTCTGCGACCCTAGCTCCGCGCAACAAGGGAAGCCCTCGTCTTCTCCAGACAAAGGCGATACTTCTCCGCAACCTCCCACTTACGGGCCTTCATGGCCTTGCGCATCTTCCGACTGCTTCACCTCTTTCTCATAACTATGTCTAAGAGTCTTCACCTCGGAGACAGCCTCCATCTTCTCCTTCTTGTACCGCCAGGCCTTCTCGGACTCCCTTTCGACCGGCATCTCCAAGGCCTTGATCTTCTCATCCTTGTCCTGAGATTCCTTGGCCTGGGCTTCGAACTCCAGCCGGGTAGCATGAGCCTCGGAGCCGACCTGGAACAAGACAGAATAAACATTCAACAAGCGAAATCAAAAGAAGGACGAATCGAAATTAAAAAAACAAAACAAAGGAAAGACAATAATACCGCCATGATGCTCGCAGACACGTTCCCATACGACCTCATAAGATCGAACGGCTGAGAGACGGCCAAAGACGATCCCCCAATGTGGTTCAGAAACTTCATGGACTCAACTGCATCTCCTGTGGAAGCCTTACAGGCGTTAAACATGAGGCCAGACATCTGAGTCCCGAACTTGTGAGAAGCCTTTGTCTTCCTCGAATGACACGCGCCATCAACAACTCCTTTTCCTTTTTCGACGGCAGCACAGTCAGAACTCAAAGAATGGGTGCCAGAACTTCAGGAGCACCCTCGTCTCGGGAACTAGCCTTAGACGCCGCCGGAGCAGCAGCGGATACGTGTCCCTGCTTAGATAAACTGTCACCTCCGTATTTCTGGGCACGACGCATATAAACACAGTGTGAGCCGAAACTCACACTGTCGAAATTTATATTTTGCAGGGATCCGAAAATTCCATTAAACAAGAACTAAAGGGCAAAAATAGTCGAGAAAGCTTATTGTCTTATATCTCGAAAGCTCTTGCACTTGAGTTGGGATGCCTTGAAAGTGAATACATGGGTGTCTATTTATATGAGAGAGTCTGGGGTCTCAAAGACTGATGTAAGCAATGTGGGACGTTGTAAAAATCTCTTCCTGGCTGGCGGCCAGACCTAATTTCCTGCAGCCCGTCCACTCTTCTTCCTTCCAATCCGGCCCGTTTGTCTTGAATAGGCCCAGCTTGTCTTTTTAGTCTCCTGGTCCGATTTTGTCTGGTTAAGGGCTTGACTCCGGTTTATTTTAAGTAATCTCCTTGATGTTTTTCCATATTCTGAACAACGCGAAGTCCGCCTTTAGATGGCTTGATGTTTCTTCGAGAACTATTGGGCCGAGGCCGGGAAATAGCTTCTGGGGCCGGTCCGAGAGGGTGAGGTCCGGCCGTAGCCCGCGTCTTGGCTCGGCGAATGCTTCGGGCTGAGAAGATATGCAGAGATTCGTCTTGAGAGGCCGTTAGAGAGCTCGGTTCATCCGTCGGACCGAATTCCAAAAGCTCGGCCCGAAGGGCATTTGGCCGGAGCGATTTGATTAGCTCCCGAACGAGTTTAAGATAAGTGAACCAATTTGCCTCGTTAAAACCTCTCCCAGAAAACCCGTTGGGACAAAACCGAGGATAAGGAAAGAGTACAAATGGTCACAACCCATTTAGTTCATCTGCGACCGGTCAAGCCAAGAGCTTGACCTGGGCAGGCGTTTGGTCTCATTTCTTTGGCTTGCTCCCAGAATATTAAATTTTTAACCGTTACTTCGTCCTTTTGCCTCATCAATCTCCGAGGAGGGGATTTTGACCCCAACAGTTAACCCCCCAGCTCGTGGGCCTTGTATGCATGGGCGATGAGCGTTAATGGAGTGTTTATCAGGATTGATGGGCTAAAGGCCTCGGCGTATAGCTTGATGGGGAATGGCCGAATTCGGCTGGGAAGAATTTTTCCTGCTTGGGCTGCTGGCGGCCGCTTGTTTTGTGAAGAGTTTCATTTTCCTTTACAAGTGAAGAAAATGAAAATTTTCCTTTTCCTGTTCAAGTTTTAGGATAAGAAAGATTTTCTTTTTCTCGTTGCGTTAGGAAAGGTAAAGCTTCTTCTTCCTTTGGGATTAGAAATTGGAAGAGCTCCTTTTTTCCTTTTTTCCTTGGCAACTGAACTCGTTTTTTAGGTGAGCTGCCTACGTACCCTTTATGAGAATGAATCAAGTCACTCGTGGTTCCGGCTTGATTGAGGAAAAGGCTTCGTTGATCGAAGTCTTTGATCTGGCTGGATCCGACGAGGTCGTTCCCGTGGTCTCGGACCTTGTCGTTCTTAGGGCGATTGACCCATCTCCGAAGAGATGGTTCGTTCTGCCTGCCTAGAGGCGGTGTTTGCCGAGAGGCGATGTTTGCCGAGAGGCGATGTTTGCCGAGAAGCGATGGTTGCCGAGAGGCGATGTTTGCCGAGAGGCGATGTGTGCCAAAAGGCGATGTTTGCCGAGAGGCGATGTTTGCCGAGAGGCGATGTTTGCCGAAAGGCGATGTTTGCCGAGCGGCGATGTTTGCCGAGAGGCGATGTTTGCCGAGAGGCGATGTTTGCAGAGAGGCGATGTGTGCCAACAGGCGATGTTTGCCGAGAGGCGATGTGTGCCGAGAGGCGATGTGTGCCGAGAGGCGATGTGTGCCGAGAGGCGATGTGTGCCGAGAGGCGACGTTTGCCGAGAGGCGATGTGTGCCGAGAGGCAATGTTTGCCGAGAGTTGTTTATGTTGTTTGTCGCTTGCTAAGAGGCGTTTGCGTTGAATTCGACGCTTGCCGAGAGGCATTTGCGTAGAGCTGGAGTGTTTTTGCGGACACTCGAACTGTTGACCAGGGTTCCTGGTTTAACGTTTTGGTGTCGAGGAGTTCACTAAGCACGTTTAACTTCCTCTCTCGACTGAACGCATTTAGAATCTCGTATCAGGGCCGGTTTGATATTGCGTTCGGAGATGTTCAAGACCAGTGTTCCATGTCAGGCGTTTTACTGGGTTTACAAGCTTATTTCGCGGTTTACACTTCGCACTATTTGCCTATGTGAGATGCTCCTGAAGATGAACCTAAAAGAACACTGTCTGGACGCTTCCTGCCAGGACCGCGGGATGCCAGGTCATGCCCTTCGGATGTCATCCGAAAATTTGTATAGCGCGCTAAGTTTATCCTCGCGGGATGTCAAAAGAACCATGGTTAAAGTCATCCTGTTGTGATAAGCAACAGACGGTTGATATTTGTGCCGAGAGGCGGTTTTCGAAACGAAAAGGTCTTATTGTGGCCAGCAACAGACGATCTCGTTCGAGGCGGGTTTTCTATGAAGTTTTCTTTGGGCGTATGCCGTGAAATGATATTGGCCCAAGAGGCGAGGTTGATATCGGCCCATGAGGTGATGTTGATATTGGCCCAAGAGGCGAAGTTGATATTGGCTTAAGAGGCGATGTTCCGAGTTTTTTCGGGAGCCCAGATGTTTGGAGTCATTCTCCCCCCCCCTTTTTATGGGTAGGGGCAACTGAACTCGTTTTTAAGGCGAGCTGCATATGTACCCTTCGTGAGAAGGGATCAAGTCACCGTAGTTCCGTATATATATTTTTTTTTCTTTTAATGAAAGCGTCTAGGCTTTGGCTGCGAGATCGTTCGTATCAGGCTCCGCGGTCTCGGACGTCTTCTTTTCGGCAGCCGCCGTTTCGTCTTTCTGCGGGTAAAATCTTCGTTCTCTCGAACTGGTCGGTTCTGCTCGCCTTATATCGTGGCTCGACGCTTGTATCCGCTTTCTTGCGCTTCCGGTCTTCTTTTGTCGTTTCGCTTCCAAGGTCTCCTGTTAGGATCCTTGTTGCAAGCATTCTTGTAGCCCACGCTGCGAGTCCAGGTACTCCATTATCCATTTTCGTGTCTGGCCTTGTCGGACCGTTTCGTGTTTATTTGAAAGTTGTGCACTCTGCGTGTGTTCGTCCCTTCGTTTATGTTGTTCCGTCCTCTTCACCGATCACCGTCAAATCGGGCTGCTCAATTATTTGTCTTGCGGCGTTCTGCGGTTTTTGCAGCGGCGTCCCGGAATGAGCCGTTCTTGTCCCGGCAGGGGTTTGTTCCCTCGTGTCTTGCCTTCCCCGTGTTGTCGCCTGAGGTGAGAACCGGGGATGTCTTGCGACGATTGTTCGTCGACCTTGTTGTGGGTTTCCTTTCGGAGAGACGTTCCTGGCTTGACTTTCGTCTTGGGCTGTTTGCGACAGTTGAGCCGTCATCTCATCTCGTTGGTCTTGTTGGTCCAGGGATAAGATTCGCATGATTTTTAGCTCCATCATCGTTGTCTCGTCTTCTTCCGTGTCGGTTGCTCCGATCGCTTCAGCAGACATCGTTCCGGCGGCTGTCGTGCAGGCCAGTAGCGTGTTTTCTCGTTCGTTGGGTCGTAAGTTTCCAGGTGTTCATCCATCGAGAACTTCACGTCCTTCTTCATTTCCTTTGTTATTACAGGGATTTGGATCGTTCTGACTGTCGTTGTCGTCCTTCCGGTGAAACCGATCGACAGTGTGAGGTGCGAGATCCCAGCGTTCATCCCCCAAAGGGTTTCTCGGAACATGACGTTGACCGAACTTCCGGTCTCGATTAGAATTCTCTGCATCCCGTGATCTTTGAATGAAAGGTCGCTGACGAGCGGGTCGTCCTCCGAGTCTCGGTCGGTTTCGAGGGCCGCGCCGATGGCCTTGTGCATTTGTGATCTCGCTTCTTTAATCCAGCTCACTCTAATTGGGCGCGTAGCTCGTCCATTTCACTTCTTTGTTTAGCGGGCCGGTTTGCTCGATTTGTCCGGCCCGTTCTCTCTCGTTCCTCGGCTCTTATTTGTTGGTTCGCCGGGAGTATATTCTCCTCTTCTTCGGTGAGGTCTCTTTCATCTTTGTCTATCTCGTCTTCGTCGTGACTGTCCGTTTTTACCGTGACTTCTTCGTCGGTTACCTTTGAGACCGGCTGCTCGGTTCTTCGTCTCGTCGGTTTTTCCGGTGCAACGGTGGTGGGGCCGACGGCTCTGTCCTTGTTCCGATGGACAAGAGTTTGTCCGCCGAGGTTTTCTCCTCCGGGAATGTTTGTCAACGGCGAGAAACGGAGACGCCTTCCTCCGAGTGGTTGGGAATCTTGCACCGACTCTTGGATGGTTGTCATCTCTTGCGACGTCGCTCTGTTTTGCCGCTCCGATAATCCCACTATCATGTTTATTAGGGCGCTTCCGTTATTACAGGTCCACGGGGTGGTGCAGCGGTGATAGCTCCGGTTTCTCTAAGTATAAAAAGTAAAAAGATGAGAAAGATGATTTTATTAATAATTCTCTAGGTACAAAAATATTCGAGAAAGCTTATTGTCTTATATCTTGAAAGCTCTTGCACTTGAGTTGGGATGCCTTGAAAGTGAATACAGGGGTGTCTATTTATATGACAGAGCCTGAGGTCTCAAAGACTGATCTAAGCAATGTGGGACGTTGTAAAAATCCTTTCCCGGCTGGCGTCCAGACCTAATTTCCTGCGGCCCGTCCACTCTTCTTCCTTCCAATCCGGCCTGTTTGTCTTGAATAGGCCCAGCTTGTCTTTTTAGTCTCCTGGTCCAATTTTCTCTGGTTAAGGGCTTGACTCTGGTTTATTTTAAGTAAACTCCTTGATGTTTTTCCATGTTCTGAACAACACGAAGTCCGTCTTTAAATGGCGTGATGTTTCTTCGAGAACTATTGGGCCGAGGCCCAATAGTCGGGAAATAGCTTATGGGGCCGGTCCGAGAGGGTGAGGTCCGGCCGTAGCCCGTGTCTTGGCTCGGCGAATGCTCCGGGCTGAGAAGATATGCAGAGATTCGTCTTGAGAGGCCGTTAGAGAGCTCGGTTCATCCGTCAGACCGAATGCCAAGAGCTCGGCCCGACGGGCATTTGGCCGGAGTGATTTGATTCGCTCCCGAACGGGTTTAAGATAAGTGAACCAATTTGCCTCGTTAAAACCTTTCCCGGAAAACCCGTTGGGACAAAACCGAGGATAAGGAAAGAGTACAAATGGTCACAACCCATTTAGTTCATCTGCGACCGGTCAAGCCAAGAGCTTGACCTGGGCAGGCATTTGGTCTCATTTCTTGGGCTTGCTGCCAGAATATGAAAATTTTAACCGTTACTTTGTCCTTTTGCCTCATCAATCTCCGAGGAGGGGATTTTGACCCCAACAAACACCTTCCAACCCTGGATATGTCTCCATCAGGTCAACAAAATCTGGACCCTTCGGTGGAAGACGCCCTTCAAGAATTTCCTTGGCGTCCAAGAAACGGCCCCAAAGTTTCGTGCTCTTCTAGTCGATTTTCTTCTTAGCAACGGCGTCATCGACCTCCGAAAAATCGGATACCCAAAACGGAAGAGGAAAAGCACCTAGAACACACAAAAGAAAATATAAGAAGTTAAAGAGGAGTACTCAGCATATTTAAAGACAAAAATATAAGCAAAGAGCGAACCCTTACCAAGCTCTTTCCAGACGAACCAGGCTCGACCACTAAAATGAGAACTGACTGAAAAGAAGTTTTACTTCACATAAAAGAAATGGTCTCGTGAAACCCTGCAGTTGTCTCGTAGACCCGTGTAAAACTTTGGAGTGTGACTTTTGAGAGCAAGTTTAAGGTAGAAATCCTTGGAGGCCTTCTTTAAATAGAAGAAGTTTTGTATATTGCCTACCCCTAATCTTGTTCCGCACTCGGCACAGCGGACCACCAAGCTCATCAAGATCCGAGCCGCCGAAGGAATAAGCTGCAAAGATCGCAACTTCAAAATAATCAAAAAACCCAAAGATGACCCCCGGGATTGGAAACGAAAGATAAGCCTCATATAACATCTCTTCATAAAGAAAAAGTACCCCCGGGGACTCTCGTTAATCAGTGTCGTCCGAGAGACAGAACTTGACATCGTCTGGGATACGAATGTTAGCCCAAAGATCCTTCAACAATCTGAACGTACTCAGGGTAACCCCCAACTGCATTTTACTCGCCACCCTCGTGTTCTTCTAGTTTGGCTTCAGATCTGTAACCCAAAAAGAAGCAACATCGATCATCACCAACATTGGGCAAAACGCCACCCGATCACAACATTGGTGATCCTGCTGAATAGTGCGCAGACGACTCTCCCACCTCCTCGTCTCGCTGACCATCCGCTAATACAAAACTCCCGCGGATTGAACTTTGGAGGGTTGGTTTGATTGGATAAACTTTGAACTCGGTAAGCTACTAGCTTGAAGAACAAAGGAATGGATTGATAGTTCAAACAAGAGTTGCGGAATGGCTCTTGATATACCGAACTTCACTATCCTAAGATATGACTCACTTAGATGATAGAGAAGGTTGTTGTTTGGATATGACTCACAAAGCAACAGAGTTTGTTCACAAAGAACGACAGAGATTCACTCTCTAATACAATTACAATGATCAAAGACAACTTGTTATTTTATTAAATAATTCTCGAAGTACATATAGAGTTTGTGTTATGACTTCTCGAAAATAAGAACTAGACAACACAGAAAAACAAGACAATAACTAACAAAGACTTGACTGAATTAAAGTTGTGTGGAATAACTCTTCAGATCACCACGTCTTGACTTTCCCTCCTTGTCTCGGACTTGACTTGAATATAGGAAACGTGACTTGATGTTTAGGAAGAAGTTCCTAAAAACGATGGTCTCATGTTTCATTTAGGAAGGGGTTCCTAAATCTGCCTTGAGCTTTCCTAAATCGTTCGTGAAGCTTACTAAATGGACTGGTTGCACTTGATCTTCCATAAGGTGGAATTTGTTCTCGTCTGAGTGAAGAAGTGCACGTAGAGACTTAGATAGCTGTTTGGTTCTGGCCCTGGTCATGGCTCCTGCTGGTACAAGCAATGTATCCTCAGCTACAAGGTCCGGTTCATGTCCATCCATGGCTTCAACAACTGGTTCATTATCCGGTTCAAGCTCTCCTTCTCTGGTGCCATCCATGATCATATCATCCCCTCCCACTTGAAAAGGATTTGACCTCAAATCTGGATCATCTGCAACAAAAGGAATCAAGTCAGAAATATTAAAGCTTGAACTCACTTTGTACTTACCTTCCAAATCAACTTGATACGCATTCTTGTTGATTCGCTTGATAATCTTGAATGGTCCATCAACTCTTGGCATAAGTTTGGACTTTCTTTCGGCTGGGAATCGATCCTTCTGCAAGTAAACCAATACTAGATCTCCAACATCGAAAACAAGCTCACGCCGACCCTTGTTGGCTTGTTTAGCATATTGCTTGGTCCTTTTCTCAATGTTGATCCTATCTTTCTCATGAATCTGTTTGACAAGTTTAGCTTTCTTCTCGCCATCTAAACTAGTTCTTTCACTCAAAGGAAGCGACATTAGATCCAAAGGTGACAAAGGATTGAAACCATACACAATTTCAAATGGGGAATACTTAGTAGCCGAATGCATAGAATGATTACATGCAAACTCAACATGTGGTAAAAATTCTTCCCAAGTTTTGAGATTCTTTTTAATCACAGCTCTTAACATAGTTGACAATGTCCTGTTAACTACTTCCGTTTGTCCATCAGTTTGTGGGTGACAAGTAGTTGAAAACAACAACCTAGTACCTAACTTAGACCAAAGCGTTTTCCAGAAGTAACTTAAGAACTTTGTATCTCTATCAGACACTATCGACCTAGGCATGCCATGCAAACGAATGATTTCCTTAAAGAACAAATCGGCTATATGCAAAGCATCATCTGTTTTGTGACATGGAATAAAATGAGCCATCTTAGAAAATCTATCAACAACAACAAAGATGGAATCCTTCCCAGTTCTAGTCCTAGGCAATCCAAGCACAAAATCCATAGATATATCATTCCAAGGATGAGAAGGAATGGGAAGAGGAGTATACATACCATTTGGCTGTACTGTGGACTTAGATTGCTTACATGTAACACATCTTCCACAGATTCTTTCAACGTCTCTTTGCAAGCGTGGCCAGTAGAAGTGTTCTTGTATCACCTTCAAGGTCTTAGCAATCCCAAAATGCCCCATCAAGCCTCCTCCATGGGCTTCCCTGACTAGCAATTCTCTCAAAGAGCAATTAGGAACACACAAACGATTGGTATAAAACAGATACCCATCATTCCAAAAAAATTTGCCATTTGCGGATTTAGAACAAGCAAAATAAGGTTCTTTGAAATCCGAATCAGTCTCATACAATTCCTTAATCTGTTCAAAACCAAGAAACTTAGCATCAAGAGTAGAGATGAGCACGTACCTTCGTGACAGAGCATCAGCAACAACATTTTCTTTACCTTTCTTGTACCGAATGATGTATGGAAAGGTCTCGATGAATTCAATCCATCTGGCGTGTCTTTTGTTAAGTTTTTGCTGTCCTTTCAAGTGCTTGAGAATCTCATGATCAGTGTGCACCACGAACTCTTTAGGCCAAAGATAATGCTGCCAAGTTTGCAAGGCTCTCACAAGTGCATAGAGTTCCTTGTCGTATGTGGGATAATTGAGAGTGGCTCCTCCAAGCTTCTCACTGAAGTAAGCGATTGGTTTCCTATCCTGCATTAAGACAGCACCAATTCCAACTCCTGAGGCATCACACTCAATCTCAAAAAATTTCATGAAATCAGGCAAAACGAGAAGAGGTGCATTAGTTAACTTCCCTTTCAAGGTTTGAAATGCATCTTCTTGCGCTTGTTCCCACTTGAATCCCACGTTCTTCTGAATGACTTCAGTTAGAGGAGCAGATATTGTGCTAAAGTCCTTCACAAACCTTCTGTAAAAACCGGCTAGACCATGAAAGCTTCTGACCTCACTCACGGTTTTAGGACTTGGCCATTCTCTGATAGCTTTAACCTTCTCCTCATCCACTTTAATGCCATCTTCACCCAAAACAAAACCCAAAAACACGAGATTATCTGCTCCAAAAGTGCATTTATTCAAGTTAGCATACAACTTTTCTTTCCTAAGCACTTCTAAAACCGCCCTAAGATGATCATTATGTTCGTCAAATTTTTGCTGTAAACGAGTATATCATCGAAATATACAACAACAAAAACTCCTATGAAAGCTCTTAGAACACGATTTATCAATCTCATGAAAGTACTAGGTGCATTGGTTAATCCAAAAGGCATAACTAACCATTCGTACAACCCTAGCTTTGTTTTGAAAGCAGTTTTCCACTCATCCCCTTCTTTCATTCTAATTTGATGATATCCACTTTTCAAATCAATTTTAGAAAAGATGCATGATCCATGAAGTTCATCTAGAATATCATCTAACCTAGGGATGGGATGTCTGTACTTAACTGTTATGTTGTTGATTGCTCTGCAATCCACACACATCTGCCAGCTGCCATCTTTCTTGGGCACAAGGAGAACTAGAACTGAGCATGGGCTCAGGCTTTCTCTGATGTATCCTTTCTCCATGAGCTCGTTGATTTGTTTTTGCAGCTCTTTGGTCTCAACAGGATTGGTCCTGTAGGCTGGTCTGTTTGGAAGAGAAGCTCCGGGTATGAAATCAATTTGATGTTCAATGCCCCTGATCGGTGGTAAGCCATCCGGATTCTCATCTGCAAACACATCCCTGAATCCTTGCAAAAGAGACTCAAACTCACTTGGAAACTCCAGTGCATGGTTAGAAGAAGACATTAGTGTTTCTTTAAAAACCAATAAGAGCATAGATCGTTTAGCAAACAAAGCCTGTTTGATCTCATTAGACTTAGCAAAGAAGTTGGATTTCTTTACCTTTGTAGAATCGTTTCCTTTTGCTGCGTTGGCTTCCTGATCTCATTTGGCTTGCTCTCTTCTTTCCTTTAAAAGCATTTGATCTCGGTGTACCTCTTGAGGTGAGAGTGGAGCTAAAATAATCTTCTTTCCCTGATGCTCAAAGGTGTGACGGTCTGTGAACCCATCATGGACTGCCTTTTTATCATATTGCCAAGGCCTTTCTAAAAGAATATGTCCAGCCTCCATAGGAAGTACGTCACAAAGTATCTCATCCTGGTACCTTCCAATGGTGATTGGAACCGAAACTTGTTGGCTCACTTTCATCTCCCCTGTTTCGTTTAGCCATTGTAGTGGATAGGGTCGCGGATGCTTCTTCACACTCAACCCGAGTTTCTTAACGAAAGTTTCACTCGCCACATTGGTGCAGCTGCCTCCATCCACTATCAAAATACAGACCTTATCTTTAACATGACATCTGGTGTGAAAGAGGTTCTCTCTCTGCTCACGCTCCCTTGGTTTAGGTTGCATACTAAAGGTTCTCCTGTTAACAAAGAGTTCTCCATGGGAAGGATAGTCCACATGCCCTTCTTCAGAATCGGATTGTGGTTCTTCATCCTCGGATCCTATTTCTCCATTCTCCAACACGATCATGACTTTCTTGTTGGTGCATTCCTTAGCAAAGTGTCCAAGACCATGACACTTGAAACATCTCATATCTCTGGATCGTGTGGTAGTGGGTTCCTCTGTTTTTCCTTTAACAACACTAGAAGATTGATCAGTTTAACAATCAGAAGAGGACTTAGTTAGAGATTTACCCTTTTCTTGGTAGCTAGACTTAGCACTTGGATTGTACGCAGACTTAGGCAAATTCCTCCTCTTAACTTGTTGCTCAACTAAGATTGCTTTGTAGAGCATCTCTTCTAGCCAATCGTATTCATGCATCTCCAATCTGTCTTGGATCTCATGGTTGAGTCCTCCTTGGAATCTAGCCATTGTGGCTTCCGGATCTTCAACAGCATCAACTTTGATCATCGGTGTCTCCATCTCTTGGCAGTAGTATTCCACGCTTTTAGTTCCTTGAACCAATCATCTAAGCCTTTGATGCAGATCACGATGGTAGTGGCTAGGCACAAATCTTTTCCTCATGAGATTAGTCATCTCTTCCCACGTATCCACGGCTGGTTCTCCTGATCTTCTCCTGCTTGTCACAATCTGATTCCACCATTAATAGCATAACCATGAAATTCAGTGGCATCCAACCTTACCTTTTTGATGTCTGAGTAGTTTGGCAATCGAAAACCAATTCGATTTTCTTTTCCCACTCAAGATAAGCGTCGGGATCGTTTTTCCCATGAAAGGAAGGAATCTTCAACTTGAGACTTCCTAGATGATTGTCCTGCCTCGGTCTTCTGGTACCACCTCGGCTTCCACTGGAATTATGATCAGATTCCCTTTCCTCTTGGTTCTGTGATCGTCTTTGGTTGTTGCGAGATTGGCCAGTTCCTCCATCGTTTTGTTGAGGTCAGCCCTGAGTATCCTCTTGGATGCGATCAAGTCGTGCATGGACAGATTCCATCTCAACTCTCATTAATCGCGTCATCTCTCCCATTAATGCCTTCATCTGAAATTTTGAAAGACCTGGATTGTTTTCCTGTTCGTTTTCGCTATGATCAGACATCGTATCCTGATAAAATGAACAAACAAATTAGATAAAAACAGAGTTCTCCAAGTCGAATCGCTTTGTATCCTCCTGCAACCAATTCAACAAACGAATTAGTGATAAACCCTCTTCCTCACAAGTGTTTGGTCTCTCAATTTGGTGTGGCGAAATCTCAAGAATTCTAGTAGAACAAACCCGATCAAACCCAATGAATCGATCCAAACAACAACAGAATTTGAAGAGTTAGGTAGACTGATTGCAAGATTTTTGGTTCTGGTTGATTGATCTATCCTAGAAACCGATTTCTCATGGTTCCTAAAACTTTTGTTTCTTTCCAAAAAGACCGATTTCTCCTAGTCTTGCATATTACTTTTTTTTTTTAAATAGGATAAACTCAACCAGATATCAGATAGATAGATAAGAATTTATGATAAATGAAAAGATGAGAAGATGGACAGAAATTTTTGATACCAATAACCCCAAAGCTGCTCTGATACCACTTAATACAAAACTCCCACGGATTGAACTTTGGAGGGTTAGTTTGATTGGATAAACTTTGAACTCGGTAAGCTACTAGCTTGAAGAACAAAGGAATGGATCGATAGGTCACACAAGAGTTGCGGAATGGCTCTTGATATACCGAACTTTACTATCCTAAGATATGACTCACTTAGACGATAGAGAAGGTTGTTGTTTGGATATGACTCACCAAGCAACAGAGTTTGTTCACGAAGAACAACAGAGATTCACTCTCTAAGACAATCACAATGATCAAAGACAACTTGTTATTTTATTACATAATTCCCGAAGTACATATAGAGTTTGTGTTATGACTTCTCGAAAATAAGAACTAGACAACACGGAAAAACAAGACAATAACTAACAAAGACTTGACTGAATTAAAGTTGTGTGGAATAACTCTTCAGATCACCACGTCTTGACTTTCCCTCCTTGTCTCGGACTTGACTTGTATTTAGGAAACGTGACTTGATGTTTAGGAAGAAATTCCTAAAAAGGACGGTCTCATGTTTCATTTAGGAAGGGGTTCCTAAATCAGTCTTGAGCTTTCCTAAATCGTCCGTGAAGCTTACTAAATGGACTGGTTGTACTTGATCTTCCATAAGGTGGAATTGGTTCTCGGCTGAGTGACGAAGTGCACGTAGAGACTAAGATAGCTGTTTGGTTCTGGCCCTGGTCATGGCTCCTGCTGGTACAAGCAATGTATCCTCAGCTACAAGCTCCGGTTCATGTCCTTCCATGGCTTCAACAACTGGTTCATCATCCGGTTCAAGCTCTCCTTCTTCGGTGCCATCCATGATCATATCATCCGCCAATGCCCTAGAAGAAGGCCAATCGTGCCTAGGCGAAGGCCAGCCGCCCGCAACACTCGGAGTAGGCCAGCCACCAACACCCTCCGAGGACTGTGGAGAGGGCAAGCTGCCATCAATGCTGCATGGGAGCAAGCCGCCCTCAGCACTGCACTTGGGCAAACCACCTGGAACCTCAAGGCCAACCGCCCATTGCGGGACACCATTCCCACCAACTGCAAAGAGCTCGTTAACAAGTCCGTCATCCAAACCGGGATCATAAGAAAATTCCAAGGGCTAATTTGACATATCATCTAAGTTAAACTCGAAAGGAGTTCCTGCATTGCCATACATTGTAAGAAAAGAAACTTCAAGGAAGAGAGAGTTTTCACAAGAGAAACTTGAAGGGAGAATGAACTTGTGAAGAATGAAGGAGAAGCCACTCCATGATATAGCAAAGATGACACGAATTCCCATGAAGACATAACAGGACCGTACTAATCTTTAACATGACAATAAAACATAACGAATGAACAGAAAACTCGTTGTCTTCATGTTCCATCAATCCCGATAGACTTTCAACTCGAAGCTCATTGCTTCGGTTCACGAAAGCAAATAGTTGGGGGGCTAACTGTTGGGGTATAACCCACTCCTTATCCAAGCGCCCAGCCAAATGCCCATGCCCTGAACATGAGGGCCAGCCGCACATGTTCTGAACATGCGGCCAGCCGCCCACTTTCTGAACATGAGGCCAGCCGCCCATCTTCTGAACATGAGGCCAGCCGCCCATCTTTTGAACATGAGGCCAGCCACCGATGTTTAGAACACATGGAGAACCGCCCGCGCTCCGAAACCAAGCATCCATGTCCTTGTCCGAACATCCATGTCTCTGAAGCCAGCCGCCCTTGCTGCACGTCATCAGTCGAGGAGCCATCCGCCCTTAAACTTACCAAAGAAAGATGGCGGCTGGCTCGCCACTAGAAACCGGCGGATCGGTGGATCGCATCACCGAGATCGAGCCAGCCGCCCATGTCCCTTCCTTTGAAGGGCCATCCGGCCAAGCATCTCAACAAGGAGGAGGGCATCAGGGAAATGGGCGACTAGAGGCTTAACAGGAAAGGGTCGGATTAGTTGCTGAATTAAACGTTCGGAACACTGTTTATGCAGGAAAAGCCGTTACAACACTGTTCACGAAAACACGGTTCACGACCCGGAAAAGTTAACTGAAGACCGATTTAAACTTAATCTGTATTTGAGTTACTATTCACGGTTTACTGTTACAGATCGATAAAAAATCGGGCCAGACCAAGACCAGATCAAGTGGCGGACTGCTAAAGGTTTCGGGTCGCAAATCGTGTCCAAAAAGACTAAGTCGGCCGTTGGAGGCAAGGAGCAACGTCCCACATCGCTAATAAAAAGTTTTACCAGCCTAGGATCACTAGTATATATACACATACTTGTATTAGAGTTAGGATCATCCAATTTCGAGTATAAGAGCTTTTATGATATAAGACATTAAGCATTCACGAATTTTCTTGTACTTCAGAAGAATATCTAATAAAATCATCTTTTTACAATTTTGGTCCTTTTTGTTCTTATTAAATAGAGTTTTCGAACACCCATTTAAATAAATTTTGATTGTGTTAGTTTCGACTCTCACAATATATATATTCCACCATGTATATTAATATATACAAGTATGTATACAACTAGTAACAAATATGTTTGATATTATAGCATGATTAATCGTTATATTCCATGTTTATTTGACACTAATTTATGGAAATGTTATTCGAGTCAAATCTATTTGGCAAATTATCCCAAACCAATCATATATATATATATATATATATATATATATATTCCACCATGTATACTAATATGTAAGAGTATATTTTCTTTCTATAACCTATCACATTGGCTAAATGCATAACAATAACCCGCAAATTATTGATATTGTCTAATTTGGATATCGAGTTTGATTGTATAGATTATGTGGGTGATTGGTTCGTCTTTAGCTGTAATTTTTTTGCTGTAGTATTTGTGCTGTAAGTACATTGGCTGTAGCTGTAAATTTATTGTTGTAGCTTTTTTAGCAGAGATTTTTGCTGTATCTATATTGGCTGTAGCTGTAAGTTTTTGGTTGTAGATATTTTTAGATAAAACATGATTGGTAAACTATAAAATGTGTGTAACATGCATAAAATAATTATTTTTATATTAATTAAAATACTTTTGTATTAGTAAAAATAAAATGAAAATTATCTCTTATTGGAATTTAAAAATTAGAAAATTACTAAAAATTCAAAAAAAGATTGAAAAAATTATAATAAAAACCTTAGCTAAATAATAATAAATTTTACTTACGACTATTCCACAAAGTCATAGCAATCTCATCTCGATTTTTTATATCAATTCTTTCGTATTTATTTTTCATATTTTCTTTATTTTTCATATTGGTTATGGTTTAGTTTTTATATAAATTCTTTCATATTTATTTTTTACTTTTTTCTTTTCTTCAACTGATAATTTCTATTTTCACATTTATTTTTTAATTTTTCCTTTTTTAGCTAATAATTTCTATTTTTAATATTTATCTAATATTTATTAATGATTTATTTTCTCTACAGATCCTACAGCCCAAAAAATAAGGATGTAGGATTTGTTGCCTAATACAATGCATAAAGAGAGATTTTTTTTTTCTTGGCTGTATCTTTAGAAATTAAAGCTACATACTGATTGGTAAAAATTAAGAAATTTTTCTGTAGGAAAAAATAAAGCTACATCATGATTGGTCGGGTATTAATGTTTTAAAGCTAAAAAAGGCTGTAGCAGCAAGATACAGCCCAACCAATCACCCACTATATACCAACAAAGTGCGTTTGAATAAATAATTCTAAATTTATAATTGGACAAAACTCTAGCGTTTTATATGAAGCTTTTTCTCTCTCATCTCTCCTGACGATTTTCTAGGCGATTCTAAACCCTTCTCTTACCACTTCCAGTTAGGTGATTTTGTCGCTTCGCGGCAGGCGATTCAACTGTACTGATCTTCGGATCTCAATCTAATCATCTCCTTCAATGGATAAAGAACATTGGATATCCCTTCAGAAACTTAACTTAGGTTCCGAAAGAGCTCCTCTCAAACTGTCGACAGAAGCTAAGAGAAAGAGAGAAGAAAGTCATTGTCTAAGCTTGATTGTGATGGCCCTCAATCCTCAGCATAAAAACCCAGCTGGAATACGTGTATTCATGCCAAAATCTTGGCATCTAGAAGGAAGAATTATTAGCAGAATTAGCGAACATGAATTCGTTCAGTTTTTCTTCTGACAAGAACACCAGCTTCTAACAGTCTTAGCCAACGGACTCTGCTGTTATAGAGACTGGATGGTAATTACAGACAGATGGAGTAGGCGTTATATATCTCCCGTATTATCTCAAATCAGTTATCCTCTGGGTCCAAATACAGAACATCCCGGACGACTCAAAAGAGGAAATTGTTCTAATTTTTATATTATTTGTGAAAATTAAATTATAATGGCATTCTTGTTATTTTATTGAAAGAGGTTATGTAAATTGTAATTGCCCAAAGCACTGGCGTCACTCTAACAATTTCTCTATGATGAGTTCAATCACCACATTACTTTTGTGAAATTGATCATTCTAACAAATCTCTCATATTTTAATATATTTTTCCAACGAGTATTTGACATTTACCATTTTATGTATTTAACTAATATATAAGTTTGGTAATTTTATCAAAATATTAATAAAATATTCTATTGAACATATAGTTTTGGAATACTAATAAATTGTGTTGAACCAACATCAAGTCTAAGTAAAATAAGTCAACTAGTTTGTAATATTTTTTCCAAATTTAGTTCGGACTAGAAAGAAGTAAAATTTTTGTCAGTTACTAGAATGACATAAAATTATATTAGAATTATTATAATGACACTAATCTTTTGAAATTTACTAAATTGTTTTTAGTACCTAAAAATTATTTTAATCCTTAATTTCGAAATTTTTACCACAGTTAAAAAACTAGGTTAAAATTATCTAAATAAACCTGTCATGACATAAAGAAAAGCCTCAAAATAAAAGAGAAAGCCCTTATATCTTTTGCAAACAATATCACAAAAAGAAGTTCCATGCTCGGGTGATATTGACATAAAGAAAAACCTTAAAATAAAAGAGAAAGTCCTTATATCTTTTCCCTTGCGTGGCCTTTGGTAGGTAAATGAATTAATTACGATTAGCCTTTAATGCGATTGTAAAAGCATTGAACTATATGTGGGTGACAAAACCCACACTTAGATTTTTAAGAGATTGGAACAAGGGAAAGACCAAAGGGCTGAATCCCGTAAGAGATTAGATGAATCTGATGAACAATTAATTTGGATTGATGAAGAAAAGTATTTATAGGGCTACAGAGATTCTCGAGATGAGAACTAGAAAGCTAAAGGAAAACAAGTCTTTTTCTCTTAGGAGTCCTCTGCGTTATGTCGGCGTGTGGAACCTGGTCAGGTCCCCCTCTCCTTTTAAATCCCTTTCTGTTGCTCAAGTTCAGGTCTCCGTCCACGATCCCATGATTCCCGGTAACCTCCCCCTCTATCTTTTCCCAGGTAACCGTATGTATCCGATTCTTGGTTTTGGCTCGGGTATCGCTTTTGCGCTTTGTCTTCACTCCGGTGGGTCAAAATATTGGGGTGAAATCCAGCTCTCACAGTTTCCCCCCAGCATTCTAAGCGAGATATCGAGGTCCCGAATGCGGATCGAAGCATGGTTGCTTGAGACCTCGTCTGCCTTTTGGTAGCTAGAACGAGAATTGATCGTTCGGAACCTGGTCCACTGTTTGGGTCCAGATAACTGGTAGTTCGGAACCTAGTCCATCTTTGGATCCAGGTAACTAGTACGAGACTGATCGTTCGGAACCTGGTCCACACTTTGGGTACAGATAACTGGTACGACAGTTGGTTTCATTAAAGTAAAGGTTTGAGTTTTTAAAATGGTATTAGAGTTTGTTAACTCGAGGTCCTTTGGGAGTCGTTAACCCGACCAAAGGATTTTGGACTTTGTGATTCCAGATTTTGCTGAGTTGAGATTCCATGGAACCTTTAACTGAGGGAATTGATTTTAGACCTTTATATGAATATTGAGAATTTAGTTTTCGATGAGTTGAGGTTCCTTGGGAACCTTTAGCTGGATTAAAGGATTTTAGATCTTTATCTAAACATAAGGATTATAAGACCTTTACAAGAGCATAAGGATTTTAAGACCTTTATGTGAACTGAGAGATTTAAGATTTTGTTTGAACACAAGGGTTTTAAGACCTTTACGTGAACAAACGATTTAAGGCTTTATCTGGTCACAAGGATTTTAAGACCTTCATGTGAATTTTGTTAGGTCACCAAGACCTGATTACAATGATAGCAACATATACAACAGTAGATATATTGATTGTAACAAAATTGAGGATCTTGATTCTTCTGCCAATCCTTTTGATTTCCTCAGGTACATGTGTGTTAGGTCTCCTTTCGGAGCCTGTTCAGATGTTCAGGCGTCTGGATCTCCTCGAGCCTGAAGGGGGATTAATAAAGGTTGAGGCTGTACTCATGATTGGGAGCTTCCTACGTACCCCGTCAAGGGATCAAGCCTTACCTAGTTCATTTAGGGGGAGTACTTTGATGGAAATATTTTTGGAGAGTCACAGAAGTCCGTGATCGTATTCCCTGTACTCCGGTTCGGGCTTTTATGAGCTCATAAAGACTGATAAAAGTGGGGGCTGGACTCGCAATTGGGAGCTGCCTACGTAGCCTATCAAAGGATAAAGCCCTTAAGTAGTTCGTTTTTGGGAAAGTACTTAATGGAAATACTTTTTGAGATTCATGGCGTTCCATGATCGTATTTCCGGTACCCCGGTTCGGACCTTCACGAGTTTATAGACGCCGTGTCGGACTATGTGAACAATCCGGTAGGGACCTTCCCAATTGATTCCTAACTTTCCAGCACCACGCTCTTTCGTGTTGTCTTGTACTTTACGTAGCACAAGGTCACCCACTACAAATCTCCTTTGTTTAACGTTGGAGTTGTAGTGTCGGGCCATTTCTTGCTGATAGTTTTGAATGCGAATCAATGCCTGCTCGCGATGTTCGTTGATTAAATCTTGGTTGTCTAACAGCATTTGGTCATTGATTTCTGGGTTTGAGGTGCAGATTGTTCGACGGAGGCTTCCGACTGCTACCTCAATGGGGACGACTGCTTCCATCCCATAGGCTAAGGAAAAAGGGGTTTGCTCTGTAGCCCTTCTGGGAGTTGTGCGGCATGCCCATAGTACTTCGGGTAATTTCTCGGCCCACGACCTTTTTCTAGCGTCGAGACGCTTTTTAAGGTTAGCCAAAACTGATTTGTTGGCAGCCTCGGCTTGGCCATTCCCCTGGGGATAACATGGTGTGGACGTCGTGAGGCGGTTGTTCCATGTTTCACAAAACTTTCTAAATTTTTTAGATATGAACTGTGAACCGTTATCCATCACGATTTC
The DNA here is from genome assembly GCA_010577795.1 of Isatis tinctoria. Taxonomy (NCBI): domain Eukaryota; kingdom Viridiplantae; phylum Streptophyta; class Magnoliopsida; order Brassicales; family Brassicaceae; genus Isatis; species Isatis tinctoria. The sequence continues at coordinate 23,963,517 of CM021250.1, forward strand.
ATAAGGAATACCGTGGCGGCATACGACGTTCTGCTAAACGAAATTCTCTACTTGTGTTACCGTCACCTGCTGGAGATCTTCAGCTTCTAAGTAATCGGTTAGGACTAGGAGGAAGCGAAATTTTTGTCACCCTTTCCCTGTCGCCACTAAAGGTCTGACGACATCCATTGACCAACGCATAAACGGGTATGGTGCAGATATCGAAGACATCTTTTCGATCGGCTGATGTATTATGGGTGCGTGCCTTTGGCATTTTGCAATGGGATGAATATTTTTCGCTATCTGTGATTATGGTTGGCCAGAAGAATCCTTGTCTCTTTATTCAGATCACGAGGGCTCGACCTCCAGAATGGTTGCCACACGAGCCTTCGTGTACTTCGGCCATGAGTTTCAGGGATTCTATGCCATGAACGCATTTCAAGTACGGTCCCGACAAGCTTCGTTTATATAGGTTGGAGTCAATTATACAATACCTGGTGCTCAAGGCTTTGAGTTTTCGAGCCTCCCATTCTCCTTGGGGGACCACTCCCTCCCGGATGTATTGTATAATTGGCATTCCCCAGTTTTGCCTTTCCAAGACTTGGTTATGGAAAGAGAATTGTGGTTTAGGGGTGTCCTAGACCATAGGCTCATGTGAGTCCAAGGTTTCGGGGTCTGTAGGGACCGTATTCCTAGGTTCAGGTGAATCTGGCATTTCTTCGTTCGTTGTTTCAGAGTTTGGTAGACTCTGGTCTTTTGACACATCGGGTAGCGAATTAGTGTTGCGAACACCTTCTTCGTTAGAGGTAAAGATCGGGTCCTCATTAGTGGCTAGGATTGGAATCTGAGGTAGATTTTTCTCTTTCCTTATACAGTTTAAGACATAAAGCTATGTCTTTTCTTTCGGGTACCAAAAGGTGGTTCGCACATTAGTGATGACGTCACCATGGTTGGAGGCGGAAGCCACAGTCAGGTTCAGGTGGTCTTCCGGCCGGCCCTCGGATCCACTGATTGCGGATGATTTGACAGCCTGCCAATTAGAGGCACACTTACTAGAAACCTCTTTTCGTTAAATCATATCAATTAGTCATCCTGGCTTGAAACGGGTTAAAAAAACTATTAACCGTATGGCGTTCTCACCCGGCGCAGGCCTACCACGCTTCGCGCCTGCGGCGTTTAGCCCGCTTGTTTCTCGAGAAGAGATGGGAAACATGCGAGTTTTGTCTACAAACCGAAGCCCAAAGTCCTTCTATTGATAGATTATATAGATTATCCGAGGAGCCCTTACTTCACTTCGCCCATTCCCACAACAGCTGAACAAACTTCGAAGTTTTCCTGGTGGAAACGATGTCAATGCTTGGTTTTTCTATTCTTTCTACAGGAATGATTCGTTTTACAAGTGGGTCTGAATTAGAAGCCAAAGCTGCAAGAGCGTCAGCTGAATATTTTCACCTCTGGTATTCTGGTTAATTCGAACTTGTAGAATTGTTCGGCGAGACTTTGTACGACTTTGAGGTATGCTCCCATTCATTCGTCTCTTACGTCGTATTCACCATGGAACTGGCTTGCTACGAGCTGATTATCACTGAAAGCGCTTAGCTCTCGAATTCCAAGTCCCACGGCAAGCTTTAGGCCTGCGATCAGCCCCTCATACTCAGCTTCATTATTTGAAGCGTTGAAGCCAAGCTTATAGAATTTTTCTATTACCTCCTCTCCGGAGGAACAAAGCCTCAAGCCAACTCCTGATCCTTGTCTTGAGGATGGTCCATCTACATGAAGCGTCCATTTTGGTGTTATCGAACATTCCTTGACGTGATCATGGGATAACTCGATAACGAAATCGGCAAGGACCTGAGCCTTGGCGGCTGTTCGGGGTCGATATTCTATATCATATTCGCTAAGTTCGATGGCCCATTTGGCCAGGCGTTTTGATTGAATGGGACTGTGTAAGATTGTGCGCAACGGCTGTGACGATATCACCACAATGGAATGTGACTGGAAGTACGGCCGGAGTTTTCGAGCCACAGTTACCACTGCGAGGGCTAATTTTTCCAATGCTGGATATTTGTTTCCACGAGTGTCTTAATTGTGTAATATATCGGTTTCTGTTCATTTTGCTCTTCACGGACTAGCACGCCGCTGACGGCGGCTAAAGAGGCAGCAATGTAAAGTACAGTGGTTCCCCCTATACCGGTTTAGATAGTATTGGAGGTTCCGAAAGGTACGCTTTTAACTGCTTGAAGGCTTCTTCACATTTCTCATCCCAAAGGAATTTTTTGTTATTCTTTAAGAGTTTGTAGAACGGGAGACATCTGTCAGTGGATTTGGAAATGAATCGGTTCAAGGCAACAATTCGTCTAGTTAGCCGTTGTACTTGGTAGTCCTGGGGGAGGGCATTTCAAGGAAAGTAGTTATCTGTTTTGGATTGGCTTCGATACCTCGTTTGGTAACCAGGCAGCCTAAGAATTCGCCTGAGACGACTCCAAAGGTGCACTTGGTTGGGTTGAGTTTCATCCCATATTTATTGAGGATATCGAAGCAATCCTTTAAGTGGTTTATGTGGTCCTCCCCATTTTAGGATTTCACCAACATGTCGTCGATGTAGACTTCCATCGTTTTTCCAAGTTTTTCAGCAAACATCTTGTTTACTAGGCGTTGGTAGGTTGCCCCGCCATTTTTCAGGCCGAAGGGCATGACTTTATAGCAGTACCTGCCACGTTCCGTTATAAAGGAGGTTTTTTCTTGATCATCGGGGTTCATCATAATCTGATTGTACCGAGAGGAAGCGTCCATGAAGGTCAGTAGCTGGTGACCAGCCATGGCTTCTACCAGGCGGTCAATATGCGGAAACGGGAAGCTGTCTTTCGGACATGCTTTGTTCAGGTCGGTGAAGTCGATACATATCCTCCACTTCCCGTTTTTTTTTTAAAAACTACTGGGTTAGCGAGCCAATCTGGGTAATGGACTTCTCGGATTGACCCAGCTTTTAGTAATCGGTTGACATCATCATTGAGTGCTTGGGCCCTCGTGCGGCTTGCTGGATTGCGAGCTTCTCATTAATCTGTAATTGCTATTGGGGGCTTCCTTAATCATCTGCTAGCCTCCCATGTAGCAGACCCTAGAAATCTTTTGACTTCCCTGAATGGTGGCGATCCCATCCGGAGATGGAAATTTTACGCATTGATGGTAAGTAAACGCCACAACATTCAGTGTATGAATCCAGGGGCGTCCCAAGATTGCATGAAAGGGAGCGGGGCGGTCTATTACCAAGAAATTTATCATTTTCTTAACTCCACCCGCGATAACGGGGAGTCTGATCCTTCCTAAAGTCGTGGCAGTCTCACCAGAGAAACCGACGAGGTTGGCGTTAATGTGGAGTTTGACGTTTACGGACATGTTCGAGTCGAGTTAATGTGGAAAACACGAGAAAAGGACCAACACAAGAGAACGACCGTTCTAACGAAGAACGATCGTTCGGGCGAAGCAAAGGAACGACCGTTCTTCGGCTAGAACGACCATGCAGAACGATCGTTCCACCTACGGAACGATTGTTCCCCTCTTCACCAACCCTGCCGACAAAAACCGAAGATCGATCGTTCCATCCCATGCAGCCCGTCCACACTTCACCAACCCTACCGACAAAAGCACTGCGGAACGATCGTTCTCCCCTCAGAACGATCGTTCCCGACTTCCACATCTCACCTACTACAGATCGACCATTGGGAACGATCGTTCTCCACCTAGAACGACCGTTCCCCGTCTCACCTACTCCCCCTCACCTTGGCCTATGTATTGGACTCACAACATCAATCTCAAATCACACCATCTTCTTCCTTCTCTCTTCTCTAGCTTCAAAGCATTGCTCCTTCTTCAGTTTTTAGCTTTTATGTTTATGCTTTTATTAAGTTTTATTTAGTTTCTTTTAAGCTTTATACATTTATGCTTATGCTTTAAGTTTTACTTTCAGTTCTTATATTTATGCTTATGCTTTAATTAAGTTCTTATAAGTTTATATCCAGCTTTTGTTATCTATTCAAGTTTTTATGATGAACTTTATAATCTCGTTGTTATCTTCTTCTTTAATTATGTCTGAGTAGATCTCTTAGTTAGGTTGAGGTTTGTCAAAGGAATTCATGAGCTTTAGGGTTAAACACAAATAGGCTATTCAAATCAATGTCTTCACCTTTGTTGTTCTTAATGCTTAGATCGAATTGATCACTTGATTTTATGATATTGAGTTTAACTTAGACAGCGAGAGTTGCTAGGTTGCTAGAAAGAACATTGGTGAGCAATTTATTCATTACCTGCGAGAGTAGATGTATTGGAGAATTGTGAACATATCAAACCTGTCCTTAATGCTTGTCTACGATCTTTAGTACCAACGACAGTTAGGATTTCTAGGTTGATAGACAAAGATATTGATACCATGAGAGTGGATTGATATTATCTTAGTGTTTGAGTTCTAGACTTATGCTTAATCACTGCCTGAATAGTTGTTTGATCCGTTGCTCTGAATCTCCTGCGATATTCCATGACCTAACGCTTGTTTAATATAATCTTTACAACCGATTTCGCTTTTATTATTGCTATCTACAAAAACCAAAAACATATTTGAATTGTCTTAGCTCTTAATTTAGCTCATTAAGTCAAAGTGTGAAAACTGGTCTTCGTGGGACCGACCCCTAAATACTACTTCGTATGCTGTGCACTTGCAGTAGGAAATAAGGGTTTAAAACTCGTGTATCAAGTTTTTGGCGCCGTTGCCGGGGACCAAATATTCACCTTTGGTTTACGGCTGAATTATTAGACTAAGAACTTTACTGAACCTGTTTTCTTTTTCTTCTTTGTTTTTGTGTTTCAGGTGCATGTCCACAAGGAGCACAAGGAGAAAAAACAACAAGGACCTTCTTAGCTTGACAAACGACGAGCTAGCAAGGATAGAACGAGGAAACAGAAGACGCAACACACCCGTTAAAGAAGCAGAAACATCTGACACCGCCAACTCAGAGATGGGCGGACAAATAGACATCGCAGCTCAGCTGCAACAACTCCAGACAGCCATGGAGCAGCTTCGTTTGCAACAAGAGAGGCAACTCGTTGCACAACCTGCCTTCGGGGACAAAGATGCGGCTCACGCATACTACCAAGATCGATCTGCGATCGTTAACCCGACCATCCAGAGGCAAGATTACGAGATCAAGTCTCAAATGATCGCCCTCGTGAAGCAACACCTGTTCCACGGTCTGCCTGCTGAGATTCCGATGGATCACATCGAGAACTTTGAAGAGATCTGTAGCACAACAAGCTCCAATGGTGTGCCCCCAGATTTTTTGAAGTGCAAGCTTTTCCCTTTCTCTCTTGCGGGAAAAGCATCACAGTGGTTAAAATCTTTACCACCACGCTCTCTACCGACTTGGGCTGATGCAAGATCAGCCTTCTTGGATAAGTTCTACACGAAATCCAAGACTGCAGCCTTGAGGAACAAGATCACCTCATTCGAACAACAGTCCGGTGAATCCTTCAATGAAGCATGGGAGCGGTTTAAGGAGTACAAACGCGAGTGCCCTCACCACGGGTTTAGTGATGAGCAGCTGCTCAGCACCTTCTATGACGGAGTAGACTGGGACTACATAAACGCCCTGAATGCAGCTAGTAACGGTGACTTCTACACTAAGTCAAAGGAAGGAGCTCTGGAGCTGATCGAGAACCTAGCCGCAAGTTCCAGCAACAAAAGCCCGGAGTACGACAGAAAGAAGGTCAACAGTGTGGAGTCCAAGCAGATTGCGGAGCTCACTGCCAAGGTTAACACTCTCCTTAAGGGGAACCAAAAGTCCGTCCTCGCTCAAGTCCATGAGGAAGAAACCGGTGATGATCGGAGGGAGGTCAATTATGTGAACGGGCAAGGATTCGGACAGAACCGCAGTTTCAACAACCAAGGTTTCAATACCCATCCGAATTTGTCCTATAGGAGCACCAATGTGGAGAATCCTCAAGACCAGGTTTACCCTAAGAAAGGAGGACAGAATCAGATGGGCTTACAGGAAGGCTACTCCAACAACTACTAGGGTAGACAATTCGTCCCAAATCAGAACCGATTCCAAAGAGGAAATCAACAAAGGCAGCCCTTAATAAACTCGCAGCCCCAACCTTTCACAAATCCGCAGCCTTCATCTTCAGCAAAAAGCCGCGGCTGAGATCAATACAAAAGTTGACACCATGTATGTGGACCTTAATGGGAAGTACGAAGCAGTACGGACTCACATGAAGCAGCTTGACACTCAGATTGCACAAACCGCTGAATCAGTTAAGAGGACATCAGGGACTCACGCAGAGGTGAACTACGTGAATGGAGGCGATGTGGAGAATCAGAGCTTGCAAGCTTCGGCGTCTAACTCTCAAAACGAGCTGAAGTCTCTTATGCACTTGGTTCTACTCAACCAACAAAAATCTGCTGATGAGGTCAATGTCAAGGTGGACAGCATGTACAATGATCTCAACAATAAGTTTGAAGCTGTTTGCACTCACATAAAGAAGCTTGAGATTCAGATTGGTCAAACTTCTGAGGCATCAGAAAATCTTCCAGCAAGGGTATACATTCCTAAAGTGCCTTATCCAGTTTTACCTAAAGATCAGAGGGAGCCCATCAGTGCGGAGAGGCCAGCTGATTTTAAGAAGATAACTCAAGAAGAGATTAAGGCAGTCTTTGTAGAAGCAAGGAGTACACCACCAGCATTGAGGGTATTGCCTAAAGTTGAAGATCCTGGAAAATTCTTGGTCCCATGCTCCGTTGCTGGAGTTGAATTCAAGGACGCTCTTTGTGATTCCGGGTCTACTGTGAATCTCATGTCAAAGGCAATTGCAGAGAAGTTGAAAATTTCTGAGGTAAAGCCTAGTCATATGACTCTTCGATTTGCAAACACCTCCTCAACAACATCGTCTGGCAGCATTCACGATCTACCTGTCCGAATAGGGGATTGCCTAGTTCCAACCGATTTTCAGGTTGTGAGATGAGAGAAGGTTATGGCATGCCCTTACTTCTTGGAAGACCGTTCATGGCTACTGTGGGTGCAATCATCGATATGCCAAATAGGCAAGTCTGCTTTTCCAAGATTGACAAGAATCTCTTCTACGAAGCCGTTCCCATAGAACAACACCACACGCCCTCTTGCATCTCAGCAGTGGATAGAGGAAGCACGTACTCTCGATTCCGCAAGCACCTGCTCCACCACCCGGGAAATTTAGGGAGAAGACAAGGACGCAGGGAAACGTGCAGTGCAAAAAGATGACGGGAGGTTCTCAAATGACTTTGATCCCTCAAGGATATGATGGAAACTCGGTTGACTACAAGGTGAAGTGCAAAGGTCGTCCTAAACCTTTCTCTAGAGTTAGAGCTATTCTTCCATCAGAGTTGAAGAGAAGGGGGTGGTTGTTGTGATGGAATGCTGAGTACGGTTCTAAACATGAGGATGCCTGATTATGGAGCTTATTTTGGAGCAAGCTCTCAAACCCACCTGACTGATACATGGCACCAACGTCAAGCTTAGCGACGTAAAACAAGCGCTTTCGTGGGAGGCAACCCACCAGGTAACATGTAAATATCGTGAAGTTTTTCGTTCTTGTTCTATTTACTTTTTTGTTTTGTTTGAGATTGTTTTTGAGCAGGTTTTATTAAGTATCCGAGAAACCGCTCTGCTGGGAGTGAAGAGAGTCGATCGTTCCTACCAAGAACCTCGTTCTACGGACACGAAGAAGTAGAGAGCAGCACCGATAGCTCCACCAGCGACCACTGAGCTTGTGGTTATTTCTATCACCCTTGTTATATCCATTTTTATTTTATGACACTTTTATTTTATTTTACGGGTTTCTCCTTCAGTTTTGTTTCAACCGGGACGGTTAAAAACAGTTGGGGAGGGATTTATTTGTGTACTAACGTTGTGTTTATTTCTTATGTTTATTTGGTGTGTTTAGATTTTCAAAAAAAAAAAAAAAAAAAGGTGAATATTTTATCGAGTCAAAAACAGTGTGTGATTTTGTTAAACTTTTTGGAATTGCAACATGTTCGATGTCATTGCCTTACGACTGTTTAGCATTGTTTGAGGATAGTTTGGAAACGCAGAAAAATCCATAACTTGATCATTTAGTGAATTTCTCAAATCATCTGAACTTAATCGAATTATTGGAACTTAATATGGACTTAATTTATCTCACTTAGGGGGTTGATAATCATGTATTGGATTTTACATTTGGAGTTTTCTTTGCATCATTTCTACCAATCTTTGCTAACTCCAAATGGCTAGACTTATCCTTAGTCTAGTACCACACCCTTACCATTTCCATGTTGAAACCCACTTTTCTTCGTTTACTGTCATTGCATTCATGTGCAAAAACTATGGAGTATACGGACCGACACAACTTTTCTTTAGGACTGTGTCTAGATAGGTGGTCTCTTTCTGATTAAACTCATGGGATGTGTCTAGAAATGTGATCTCTCTCTTTGAATATATTCATTGAAAATTTTCGTTTCAAAAGAGGGTGAACTTCTAAAAGGGTAGAAGTTTTTATTCACATTCAAGAAATAAGCTTACATCGTTGATATTCTTTTGATGCAGATCTTAGAGACTAACCGGTTCCATTCTCCGAAACAAAAAAAAAAAAGAATAAAAATTATTTGCATTACTGAAAAGAAAACGGAAGGAACCGGGAAAGTCAAGGTAATATCGTCAAATTTCATAAAATGTTAAAAGAAATCATGTTCTTGCTTGTGACTTTATAAGGGTAGAAGGATTAGAGTTAAGGAGAGTTGTGTACCTCCTAATTGGTTCGTGTCTCACTGTGATTTTGCATAATGATTTGCATCCGTTTGTACTGTTAAAAGAAACCGAAACACTTGAGCCACCAAATACCAACCTTGATACCTAGACCATAACGTGTTAGATATTCCCTTTGTGAGAGTACACGCATTTGATAATGAATGTTAAATATTGAGTTCTGCTTGATCATGAGATTTCACTTATTTACTACGGTTATGGAGAAGTACAATGGAGTACGGTTTGATCTGAACCTTGCGAATGCGGTTTACGGGCAATTGATTTAGAGTATGGTCCTATTAGTTTTACAAGTCTCACACGTTTTTCTAACCTCTCCTCTTTGTAAGATCTCTGGTTTTGCTTGGGGACAAGCAAAGGTTTTAGTTGGGGGGAGTTGATATTATGTGTTTTTAACGTATTTTGATTCGTTTTTAGTATTCGGTTTGAGTTTTTATTTGCATCTTTCGTTAGCTTTTCGAGTCTTTTCTTTTGTTTTGAGTCTTTTTACAGATTCTACGGATTTCCGAAGGAGTTTGGCGTTTACGGACATGTTCGAGTCGAGTTAATGTGGAAAACACGAGAAAAGGACCAACACAAGAGAACGACCGTTCTAAGGAAGAACGATCGTTCGGGCGAAGCAAAGGAACGACCGTTCTTCGGCTAGAACGATCATGCAGAACGATCGTTCCACCTACGGAACGATCGTTCCCCTCTTCACCAACCCTGCCGACAAAAACCGAAGATCGATCGTTCCATCCCATGCAGCCCGTTCCACACTTCACCAACCCTATCGACAAAAGCACTGCGGAACGATCGTTCTCCCCTCAGAACGATCGTTCCCGACTTCCACATCTCACCTACTACGGATCGACCATTGGGAATGATCGTTCTCCACCTAGAACGACCGTTCCCCGTCTCACCTACTCCCCCTCACCTTGGCCTATATATTGGACTCACAACATCAATCTCAAATCACACCATCTTCTTCCTCCTCTCTTCTCTAGCTTCTAAACATTGCTCTCTCTTCAGTTTTAAGTTTTATGTTTATGCTTTTATTAAGTTTTATTTAGTTTCTTATAAGCTTTATACATTTAGGCTTATGCGTTAAGTTTTACTTTCAGTTCTTATATTTATGCTTATGCTTTAAGTTTTATTTTTAGTTCTTATATTTATGCATTAATTAAGTTCTTATATGTTTATATCCAGCTTTTGTCATCTATTCAAGTTTTTATGATGAACTTTATAATCTCATTGTTATCTTCTTCTTTAATTATGTCTGAGTAGATCTCTTAGTTAGGTTGGTGTTTGTCAAAGGAATTCTTGAGCTTTAGGGTTAAACACAAATAGGCTATTCAAATCAATGTCTTCACCTTTGTTGTTCTTAATGCTTAGATCGAATTGATCACTTGATTTTATGATATTGGGTTTAACTTAGACCGCGAGAGTTGCTAGGTTGCTAGAAAGAACATTGGTGAGCAATTTATTCATTACCTGCGAGAGTAGATGTATTGGAGAATTGTGAACATATTAAACCTGTCATTAATGCTTGTCTACGATTTCTAGTACCAACGAGAGTTAGGAATTCTAGGTCGATAGACAAAGATATTGATACCACGAGAGTGGATTGATATTATCTTAGTGTTTGAGTTCTAGACTTATGCTTAATCACTGCCTGAATAGTTGTTTGATCCGTTGCTCTGAATCTCCTGCGATATTCCTTGATCTAACGCTTGTTTAGTATAATCTTTACAACCGATTTCGCTTTTATTATTGCTATCTACAAAAACCAAAAACATATTTGAATTGTCTTAGCTCTTAATTTAGCTCATTAAGTCAAAGTGTGAAAACTGGTCTTCGTGGGATCGACCCCTAAATACTACTTCGTATGCTGTGCACTTGCAGTAGGAAATAAGGGTTTAAAACTCGTGTATGAAGTTTTTGGTCAAACTTCTGAGGCATCAGAAAATCTTCCAGCAAGAGTATACATTCCTAAAGTGCCTTATCCAGTTTTACCTAAAGATCAGTGGGAGCCCATCAGTGCAGAGAGGCCAGCTGATTTTAAGAAGATAACTCAAGAAGAGATTAAGGCAGTCTTTGTAGAAGCAAGGAGTACACCACCAACATTGAGGGTATTGCCTAAAGTTGAAGATCCTGGAAAATTCTTGGTCCCATGCTCCGTTGCTGGAGTTGAATTCAAGGACGCTCTTTGTGATTCCGGGTCTACTGTGAATCTCATGTCAAAGGCAATAGCAGAGAAGTTGAAAATTTCTGAGGTAAAGCCTAGTCATATGACTCTTCGATTTGCAAACACCTCCTCAACAACATCGTCTGGCAGCATTCACGATCTACCTGTCCGAATAGGGGATTGCCTAGTTCCAACCGATTTTCAGGTTGTGGAGATGAGAGAAGGTTATGGCATGCCCTTACTTCTTGGAAGACCGTTCATGGCTACTGTGGGTGCAATCATCGATATGCCAAATAGGCAAGTCTGCTTTTCCAAGATTGACAAGAATCTCTTCTACGAAGCCGTTCCCATAGGAACAACCACACGCCCCTCTTGCATCTCAGCAGTGGATAGAGAGGAAGCACGTACTCCGATTCCGCAAGCACCTGCTCCACCACCCGAGAAATTTAGGGAGAAGACAAGGACGCAGGGAAACGTGCAGTGCAAAAAGATGACGGGAGGTTCTCAAATGACTTTGATCCCTCAAGGATATGATGGAAACTCGGTTGACTACAAGGTGAAATGCAAAGGTCGTCCTAAACATTTCTCTAGAGTTAGAGCTATTCTTCCATCAGAGTTGAAAGAGAAGGGTATTGGTGTTGTGAATGGAATGCTGAGTACGGTTCTAAACATGAGGATGCCTGATTATGGAGCTTATTTTGGAGCAAGCTCTCAAACCCAGCCTGACTGATACATGGCACCAACGTCAAGCTTAGCGACGTAAAACAAGTGCTTTCGTGGGAGGCAACCCACCGGGTAACATGTAAATATCGTGAAGTTTTTCGTTCTTGTTCTATTTACGTTTTTTGTTTTGTTTGAGATTGTTTTTGCTGGCTTTTATTAAGTATCCGAGAAACCGCTCTGCTGGGAGTGAAGAGGTCGATCGTTCCTACCAAGAACGCTCGTTCTACACGGAAGAAGGATAGAGAGCAGCACCGATAGCTCCACCAGCGACCACTGAGCTTGTGGTTATTTCTATCACCCTTGTTATATCCATTTTTATTTTATGACACTTTTATTTTATTTTACGGGTTTCTCCTTCAGTTTTGTTTCAACCGGGACGGTTAAAAACAAGTCTGGGGGAGGGATTTATTTGTGTACTAACGTTGTGTTTATTTCTTATGTTTTATTTTGGTGTGTTTAGATTTTCAAAAAAAAAAAAAAAGGTGAATATTTTATCGAGTCAAAAACAGTGTGTGATTTTGTTAAACTTTTTGGAATTGCAACATGTTCGATGTCATTGCCTTACGACTGTTTAGCATTGTTTGAGGATAGTTTTGAAACGCAGAAAAATCCATAACTTGATCATTTAGTGAATTTCTCAAATCATCTGAACTTAATCGAATTATTGGAACTTAATATGGACTTAATTTATCTCACTTAGTGGGTTGATAATCATGTATTGGATTTTACATTTGGAGTTTTCTTTGCATCATTTCTACCAATATTTGCTAACTCCAAATGGCTAGACTTATCCTTAGTCTAGTACCACACCCTTACTATTTCCATGTTGAAACCCACTTTTCTTCGTTTACTGTCATTGCATTCATGTGCAAAAACTATGGAGTATACGGACATGCACAACTTTTCTTTAGGACTGTGTCTAGATAGGTGGTCTCTTTCTGATTAAACTCATGGGATGTGTCTAGAAATGTGATCTCTCTCTTTGAATATATTCATTGAAAATTTTCGTTTCAAAAGAGGGTGAACTTTTAAAAGGGTAGAAGATTTTATTCACATTCAAGAAATAAGCTTACATCGTTGATATTCTTTTGATGCAGATCTTAGAGACTAACCGGTTCCATTCTCCGAAACAAAAAAAAAAAAGAATAAAAATTATTTGCATTACTGAAAAGAAAACGGAAGGAACCGGGAAAGTCAAGGTAATATCATCAATTTCATAAAATGTTAAAAGAAATCATGTTCTTGCTTGTGACTTTATAAGGGTAGAAGGATTAGAGTTAAGGAGAGTTGGGTACCTCCAAATTGGTTCGTGTCTCACTGTGATTTTGCATAATGATTTGCATCCGTTTGTACTGTTAAAAGAAACCGAAACACTTGAGCCACCAAATACCAACCTTGAAACCTAGACCATAACGTGTTAGATATTCCCTTTGTGAGAGTACACGCATTTGATAATGAATGTTAAATATTGAGTTCTGCTTGATCATGAGATTTCACTTATTTACTACGGTTATGGAGAAGTACAATGGAGTACGGTTTGATCTGAACCTTGCGAATGCGGTTTACGGGCAATTGATTTAGAGTATGGTCCTATTAGTTTTACAAGTCTCACACGTTTTTCTAACCTCTCCTCTTTGTAAGATCTCTGGTTTTGCTTGGGGACAAGCAAAGGTTTTAGTTGGGGGGAGTTTGATATTATGTGTTTTTAACGTATTTTGATTCGTTTTTAGTATTCGGTTTGAGTTTTTATTTGCATCTTTCGTTAGCTTTTCGAGTCTTTTCTTTTGTTTTAATCTTTTTACAGATTCTACGGAGTTCCGAAGGAGTTTGGCGTTTACGGACATGTTCGAGTCGAGTTAATGTGGAAAACACGAGAAAAGGACCAACACAAGAGAACGACCGTTCTAAGGAAGAACGATCGTTCGGGCGAAGCAAAGGAACGACCGTTCTTCGGCTAGAACGACCATGCAAAACGATCGTTCCACCTACGGAACGATCGTTCCCCTCTTCACCAACCCTGCCAACAAAAACCGAAGATCGATCGTTCCATCCCATGCAGCCCGTTCCACACTTCACCAACCCTACCGACAAAAGCACTGCGGAACGATCGTTCTCCCCTCAGAAAGATCGTTCTCCCCTCAGAACGATCGTTCCCGACTTCCACATCTCACCTACTACAGATCGACCATTAGGAACGATCGTTCTCCACCTAGAACGACTGTTCCCCGTCTCACCTACTCCCCCTCACCTTGGCCTATATATTGGACTCACAACATCAATCTCAAATCACACCATCTTCTTCCTCCTCTCTTCTCTAGCTTCTAAACATTGCTCTCTCTTCAGTTTTAAGTTTTATGTTTATGCTTTTATTAAGTTTTATTTAGTTTCTTTTAAGCTTTATACATCTATGCTTATGCTTTAAGTTTTACTTTCAGTTCTTATATTTATGCTTATGCTTTAAGTTTTACTTTCAGTTCTTATATTTATGCTTTAATTAAGTTCTTATAAGTTTATATCCAGCTTTTGTCATCTATTCAAGTTTTTATGATGAACTTTATAATCTCGTTGTTATCTTCTTCTTTAATTATGTCTGAGTAGATCTCTTAGTTAGGTTGAGGTTTTTCAAAGGAATTCATGAGCTTTAGGGTTAAACACAAATAGGCTATTCAAATCAATGTCTTCACCTTTGTTGTTCTTAATGCTTAGATCGAATTGATACTTGATTTTATGATATTGGGTTTAACTTAGACAGCGAGAGTTGCTAGGTTGCTAGAAAGAACATTGGTGAGCAATTTATTCAATACCTGCGAGAGTAGATGTATTGGAGAATTGTGAACATATTAAACTTGTCCTTAATGCTTGTCTACGTTTTCTAGTACCAACGAGAGTTAGGAATTCTAGGTCGATAGACAAAGATATTGATACCACGAGAGTGGATTGATATTATCTTAGTGTTTGAGTTCTAGACTTATGCTTAATCACTGCCTGAATGGTTGTTTGATCCGTTGCTCTGAATCTCCTGCGATATTCCTTGACCTAACGCTTGTTTAGTATAATCTTTACAACCGATTTCGCTTTTATTATTGCTATCTACAAAAACCAAAAACATATTTGAATAGTCTTAGCTCTTAATTTAGCTCATTAAGTCAAAGTGTGAAAACTGGTCTTCGTGGGATCGACCCCTAAATACTACTTCGAATGTTGTGCACTTGCAGTAGGAAATAAAGGTTTAAAACTTCGTGGGATCGACCCCTAAATACTAAGTGAGATAAATTAAGTCCATATTAAGTTCCAATAATTCGATTAAGTTCAGATGATTTGAGAAATTCACTAAATGATCAAGTTATGGATTTTTCTGCGTTTCCAAACTATCCTCAAACAATGCTAAACAGTCGTAAGGCAATGACATCGAACATGTTGAAATTCCAAAAAGTTTAACAAAATCACACACTGTTTTTGACTCGATAAAATATTCAAGGGGTCGATAGACAAAGATATATTGGAGAATTTATTCATTACCTGCGAGAACATTGGTGAGCATAAGGGCTAAGTAGGAAATAAGGGTTTAAAACTCGTGATTTTGTTAGGGGTCGATCCCACGAAGACCAGTTTTCACACTTTGACTCAATGAGCTAAATTAAGAGCTAAGACAATTAAAATATGTTTTTGGTTTTTGTAGATAGCAATAATAAAAGCGAAATCGGTTGTAAAGATTATATTAAACAAGTGTTAGGTCAAGGAATATCGCAGGAGATTCAGAGCAACGGATCAAACAACTATTCAGGCAGTGATTAAGCATAAGTCTAGAACTCAAACACTAAGATAATATCAATCCACTCTCGTGGTATCAATATCTTTGTCTATCGACCTAGAATTCCTAACTCTCGTTGGTACTAGAAATCGTAGACAAGCATTAAGGACAGGTTTAATATGTTCACAATTCTGCAATACATCTACTCTCGCAGGTAATGAATAAATTGCTCACCAATGTTCTTTCTAGCAACCTAGCAACTCTCGCTGTCTAAGTTAAACCCAATATCATAAAATCAAGTGATCAATTCGATCTAAGCATTAAGAACAACAAAGGTGAAGACATTGATTTGAATAGCCTATTTGTGTTTAACCCTAAAGCTCATGAATTCCTTTGACAAACACCAACCTAACTAAGAGATCTACTCAGACATAATTAAAGAAGAAGATAACAATGAGATTATAAAGTTCATCATAAAAACTTGAATATATAACATAAGCTGGATATAAACATATAAGAACTTAATTAAAGCATAAGCATAAATATAAGAACTGAAAGTAAAACTTAAAGCATAAGCATAAATGTATAAAGCTTAAAAGAAACTAAATAAAACTTAATAAAAGCATAAACATAAAAGCTAAAAACTGAAGAAGGAGCAATGCTTTGAAGATAGAGAAGAGAGAAGGAAGAAGATGGTGTGATTTGAGATTGATGTTGTGAGTCCAATATATAGGCCAAGGTGAGGGGGAGTAGGTGAGACGGGGAACGGTCGTTCTAGGTGGAGAATGATCGTTCCCAATGATCGATCCGTAGTAGGTGAGATGTGGAAGTCGGGAACGATCGTTCTGAGGGGAGAACGATCGTTCTGCAGTGCTTTTGTCGGTAGGGTTGGTGAAGTGTCGAACGGGCTGCATGGGATGGAATGATCGATCTTCAGTTTTTGTCGGCAGGGTTGGTGAAGAGGGGAACGATCGTTCCGTAGGTGGAACGGTCGTTCCTTTGCTTCGCCCGAACGATCGTCCTTCCTTAGAACGGTCGTTCTCTTGTGTTGGTCCTTTTCTCGTGTTTTCCACATTAACTCGACTCGAACATGTCCGTAAACGTCAAACTCCTTCGGAATTCCGTAGAATCTGTAAAAAGACTCAAAACAAAAGAAAAGACTCGAAAAGCTAACGAAAGATGCAAATAAAAACTCAAACCGAATACTAAAAATGAATCAAAATACGTTAAAAACACATAATATCAAAAGCCCCTCTCCTTTTCAGGTGACCGGTCTCCTTCGAGGGAGAGGACCTCTTAGAAGACGATCCCTTTTGAGAGGAACCTGTTTTTTTGAGTTCCAGGTCCTTTAGCTCACCGGCAGCAAATTTTGCGGCTAGTTGGCGTTGAAGGTCCCAACACTCTTCGGTAGACTGACCTTTTCGTTGATGATACGAACAAAACTTGTTGTCATCGTAGGACTTACTCCCAAGAGTTTTGCTTGCCTGAGGCTGGCCAACGGCGTATGAATGATCGCCCTGACCTTGATTACCACGAGGATTCAGTTTTTTACCTTGTGTTTTGGGATTCTGAGACTCAGTCCATGTAGGATGCTGAATTTTTTTTGTGGATCTTATCCAAAGCAGCGGTCTCCTTTGATAGGCTGATGAATCGAGTTGCACGATGTAGTGCATCCTCGATTGTCGGTGGAGGGTTGAGCGTCAGTTCTGACCAGAAACCTGACCTGTACCAAAGTCCCTCTCGGAGAGTTTCGATAGCGACCTGGTCATCTGGATTCGAGAGCTTTGCCCTGATTGCTTTGAATTTATCAATATAAGCTCTGAGCGTATCACCCACTCTCTGTCTTATTTTCCACAGGTCTGCCTCGGAAGCTTGTTTCTTAATATGAGTCGAGTATTGCTTCACAAAGGCGGTGGTTAGCTGATCGAAATTATCAATCGAGTTGGGTTCAAGTCCCGAATACCATTCGAGGGCCGTGCTCGTCAGATTCTCAGCAAACGTTTGACAGTAACCTGCCTCACACTCTTCGCGAGTAAAATGAGCTTTGGTAATAGCTCGCCTGAAGGCTCTTAAATGTGCCTTGGAATCTGAGGTCTCAACGAACTCGGGGATACGAATTTTTCTCGTATCTCTGATATAAGCATTGGCGATTCGATTGGTGAACAGACTTCCCCTAGTCTCTTCGATTATGCTTTCGATTTCCGGAGCGGAACTCATGGCCTTGTGGACCTGGGAGTTTAGCTTTTGGAGTGCAGCATTGGTTTTTTCCATGTATCTGCGGACAGCCTCAGGCTGTCCATACCAGATAGGGCCTGAGGCATTGCGAGCTATCAGTAGTGAATGTCCTTGGGCGAACCAAGGGTTCTCGCCATGGGGTTCTCTCCAATGGTCGCTATCAACATGAGTGTTAATTCGTCGCTCATCGTGGTGTTCAGTTTCAGGGAAATGAACGAAACCTCTTGTATCTTGGCGATAGGTATCTTAGCCGGTGTTAAACTCCCTTGCGTTATCAGGAATTGCATGGCTGAGTTCCTTCTGGACGTTCAATACCTGGTGGTCTGGGAGCATATCTCCCACTGTGTCTGGTAGCTTACGCGTTTAGAATGTCGTGTTGCACCTGGGAATCAGGGGCAACGGTTGACGTCCGTCCCTAGCAAATGTCGCGGTTCGGTTTCTACCTTGAAGCGGAGGTGGAGGAGGGAGACGGTCATTGTTTCGGTCGGATCCAGGATCCGAAGCTTGCTCCATTGTAGCGCTGGTGCCAGAAACATTTGTTCCCATATCGGTTGTGTTTGGAGGATTAAACACGATGCGATAGTTTGTGTTTGGGATCTCAGAAGGAGATCTCTGTTGTCGAGGCGTCGCATTGACCGAATAAAAGTCAAAGTGACTTCGTGGAAAGGAAGACTCGAGAAATTGGAGGATATGAGTCTCCATGATTCGTTGAGTGAGGGCTCGGCGTCGTAGACGCGATTTCGGGTTGATCCAAATCGTGATCAAATGGATTCATCTTCAGCTAACGGTGTGAGGGATTCAATGATTCTTCCCCACAGACGGTGCCAAAATGTGAGTGACAAAACCCACATTTAGATTTTTAAGAGATTTGAACAAGGAAATGACCAGAGGGCTGAATCCCCTAAGAGCTTAGATGAATTTGATGAACAATTAATTTGGATTGATAAAGAAAAGTATTTATAGGACTACAGTGATTCCCGAGATGAGAACTAGAAAGCTAAAAGAAAACAAGTCTTTTTCTCTTAGGAGTCCTCTGCGTTATGTCGGCGTGTGGAACCTCGTCAGGTTCCCCTCTCCTTTTAAATCCCTTTATGTTGCTCAAGTTCAGGTCTCCGTCCACGATCCCGTGATTCCCGGTAACCTCCCCCTCTATCTTTTCCCAGGTAACCGTATGTATCTGATTCTTGGTTTGGGCTCGGGTATCGCTTTTGGGCTTTCTCTTCACTCCGGTGGGTCAAAATAGTGGGGTGAATTCCAGCTCTCACACTATAAAGCTTGGTACGACCCAACTTGATATCTATGATCTATCCATGCAACTCTCAACTCTAATAGCATTTTCATGGCTAAGATTTAAGAGAATTCTAAAGTTATTCAAATATAAATAATAATTAAGTATTAGTTGAAGTTTTCAAGATCTGAAAAACGTATTCAATAATTTTTCATTTGAAAATTCTAACTAATATTTAGTTATTATTTTATATATTTTAGTAATTTTAGAATTTTTTTAAAAAACTGAGCAATAAAGATGCTGTAAATATTTAGACTAAACAGATAGCATTTAACTTTTTACTACATTTTTAGGTCCTATGCTAGTTAGAAATTTTTTTAAAAAATTGTAGTTGCGAATAACAGCTAAGATTTCGTGTTTGAATAGTTAAGGTTACTACAGAGTTCAGACCGTAAATTTAATCGCCATTATTGAAAAATGGAAAATTATATACATGGAGTCATGGACCAAGGGCATCTTTAAAAGAAACCTCAAATTCTCAAATTTGAGGTTTGAGGTTGTTGATCTCCAAAAGACAAACCTCAAATATAACTTTAAAAATTTTAAAATTTGCAATAATGTCCTTACTATTAATCATAATCAATGTATGTCATAAAACTTTTGAATAACTACAAAACACATATTTAGAAAATTACAAACCATACCAATTTATAAAATATATAAGTAATGTTGTATTTTTATTTCTGTATTATTTATGTTTCTATGTATTCTATTTCTTTTATTATTTTATTTTGTAATAACTGTTGCTTAATATAACATGGTTGATGTATAATATTTATTTTTAGTATTCTTGAATGTCTCTTTTATATTAATAATTTGTTTTTATTTTAAAATATTTCTTTATTTTATATATAAAAATAAAATTTATAAAATATATATATACCAAATATAAGGAATAAAATTATTTGAGAGATAAAATTAAAGAATTATATAATTATAGGGACCAAAATGTAAAGAAAAAGATGAAACCTCAAAATTTGAGGTTTTAAAGTTTCTTTTGGAGTAACCAAAACTTCAAAAATGAGGTTTTGAGGTTTCTTTTGGAGATGCCCTAACAGGCCTTTCGGAAAGCCAAATGTAAAAAATAAAAAGTAAATTTATTTTGTTACTATTCAACAAACAGAAAACAGATAAAGCGAGCTAACTGCAGTACCACCACTTTGTTCTTTACAGCCTAAACGTCGTTAGCACTATGTAACACCCGTTCCCTCGACACTCGAGAACGGCGTGCCACTAACCACATCTCTAAGTCCAATACCCCACTCTACAGTGTCTCATAACCCAACTACCTCAATGCTATATGTACATGATAAAATACGGAGAAAACGTAAAAATCCCAAAGAAGCACCGTATCGTCAAAGTGTAAAATACTTGTCCGTCTCACCTGAAAAACTGGAAAGGGAAGGAGTGGTGAGTAACAGGGGAGTCACTCAGTGAGATATGGGATGCTAATCACAGAAAACGTAAATCTGACCATAGCACGCCATACATAGGAAATAGACTAAACATGCACAATCACGGTACCTAAAGTACCCAAAGAACAATCAACGGTGTCCTACGGCCAGAGCTCGTGGCCAGTCTTATGGGATAGTGCCCAACTACACCGCCCGTAGACGATTTATCGATCTGACCGGGGTACCGAACAACCGGTCGACTAAGCTGTCGTACCCCGCCTCAAACAACACGCGACGCAAGTACAGAGATAACGTCTCTGTACCCCTGCAATCCCTAACGACCCACATGGTCAACTAATCCTAGCTCTAGCATGAATAAAATAATCAATTAACAAATTAATGCACAATCAATGGGTTGAATCATCTATTATTCCTAAGTCCAAATTTCAAACAATCCTAAAAAGACTCTAGCATAGAAACGGAACACATTTAATACTAAATCCTATCTACGGCGCTTTTCGATGAAAAATACGATATTCTGAAAAAAGCCCTCACCCTAGCAAAAATGGAGTATATCTGCTTCCTCTGCACTCCAGATGCTTAAACAGACGCTGAATCGGAAATCAGGACGAAATTTAGAGTGAGAACGGCTTTCGAACGGCGAAAAACGGTTAACGGGTCAAACCGGTCAAAGTCAACGGTCAACGGTCGGAAAGTCAACGGTCAACGGTCAACCCAGTCAAAGTCAACGGTATGACCAGGTCAAAATCAAACCGCGACTAAACCGGATTAAACCGGATCGAAACCGGACTCAATTGCTTTAAACTAGAAATTGAACCAAACCGAAATCGAATTGAATTAAACCGATCGAACTGAATCAAACCAAAATTGAACTGAACGGTTAAGCCAACCCGGACTCAAACCGGTGGCAGATCGCCGGCGAGTCACGGCGGTTTCCGGCGATCGGCGACGGCGAGTCGCGGCGGTTTCCGACGACCGGCGACGGCGAGTCGCGGCGGTTTCCGACGACCGGCGACGGCGAGTCGCGGCGGTTTCCGACGACCGGCGACGGCGAGTCGCGGCGGTTTCCGGCGACCGGCGGCGGCGCGTCCGGCGACAGGCGACGTCGCGTGAACAGTACGCACGGATCTTCCATCGGCGATTGCGGGCGCGTCCGGTGGAGGTTCTGCACGATCTTGGTGTCTACGGACTCGTCTCGTCGTCCTGAATCCGGTGATGGTCTTGGATTTGCGAGATTCCAAACGGTTAGAAAGATATTGACGATTCATTTAACGGCCAATAGGAAGCAAATCGGAAAAACGGCTTTCCGGTTACCTGAGTCGCGGCTGATGGTGGAGGAGAGAACAACAGTGTTTTCTTCTTCTACTACTTCTTCCTCTTCTGCTTCTTCTTCTTCTTTTCTTTTCTTCTTCTCTCCCAAGCTCTCTCTCTCTTTTTTTACTCTCTCTCTCCCTCACCTTCTTTTTTTTTTCTTCTTGTTCGGTGGAATGGTGATCAAAAGGAGGGAAAATCAACTATGAAACAATAAAAAAAGAATGGGTGGTAGGGTCTCTTAGTGGTTAGTAATGATGGAGGAGGAGAGGGGGTGCGTGGGTGGTGGGTCGTGACACACTAGTTACCAACCGGAGCTAAAGATTGATTCCTAGCCTTGTACACTCACAGTCACATGTAGACAGTAAACGTAATGAACATGCATCACAAAACGAAACGCTATAAAACTTTTAACTAGAGTTATCATGTTTTTTTGTATAACTATAATTGTCGTGTCTAGCACAATATTGTGACTTTATTTATTACTATAACAAAACAACAATGCAAGTTATCCAACTATACTCAATAATACAGAATTACGATGGAATCCAAAACGAATTAACAAAAAAAAAAAAAAAAGTAGAGACTAAAACGAAACTAGAACAATACAATAAAGAAAACCGAATCCGACATGAATCTAGCCTCCAAGTGTTCTTAAGCTGACATAAATATGGTTAGAGCCAGACTTAAAACTGTAGTTACCGACATAACGGCCATACCATTCGCAGAGCGCTTTTTCTCCTCGCGTGGAGCTCCCGCTGGCGTAGTGATATCACCGGAGGTCGACGGACCTCCAGAGGGACCCATCGCCGAACCTGAAGGTCCCATCGCCGAACCTGAAGGGCCCATCGCCGAACCTGACGGAGCATCTCCCGAGGGACCCATCTCTGGCGGCGAAGAAGAAACAGAGGTAGGAGACTGTCCCGGAGCCGAAGAAGGAGAAACAACCGAAGAAGATTTTGGTGCCATTGATCCCGGCGGTGAAGAACCCAGAGCAGAATACGGGGAAGATGATTTAAGAGGCTGAGGTGCTGGCGGAGAAGTTATCGGAGAAACAGGGGAAGAAGATTTAGGTGACATTGATCCCGGCGTAGAAGTCACCGGAGCAGAGAACGTGGAGCAGAAGACGGGGAAAGATTTAGGTGACATTTATTCCTGCTAGCCAAGTATTCAATATTATTTGCAAAAAGGAAAAAAAAATTCTCTTTTAAACCTTTCTTCTGTTCATTTTCTTTGTCATATACATTCTTTTTGTTTCCTTTGTCATTTTTTTCTTCTAAACTCAGAAGAGTAATATCAATTAATATATCTTTTGTTTAAGCTTAAACCATTCTTTGTGTTGAACCCCCCCCCTCAAATCCAGTGGTTGATCAAATGGTTAATTAATATTTCTATACGAGGATAGATTTACTGGACCTAAACCTTAGAGCATCATTATTGGTAGAGCCCCATTAGAAGCTCTGATCATTATTTAATCTATTAATGTTAGTTCAGAGATCAAGTGAGGTTCTTTATTTTTTTGGCCCAACAATGGGAGAACCTCTAATGAGGTTCTGAAATATATTTTTTTAATTGCAAACTTTTTTTTGTCAACATATTTTAAATAGAGTTTTCATTCTAAATAGAGTTTACTTTTTTAGTCTAACATATTTAACATGGAAATATTTCAAATATAAAAACATTTTAAATAAAAACATAAAAACATTTTAAACATAGTTTTCGAAATAATAAACGATAAAAATTTCAAATAAACATCAAAGCTCAGTTGTTATTTTGATGACGTCCAAATTTTTGCCATATATGGTCCACCAAGTCATCTTTCAATTGTTGATGCACTTTTTTATCACGAAGTTGATTTCGAACACCAATCATATTGGCGATATTTGTAGGCATATCTGTAAAATACGTGAGATCCACATGTGAACTTCTGTCACCTTCTTCTTTCTGGAATTCTGAAACATCATATTGAGTGTATCCATCTCGTTCGTCTTCTACTATCATATTGTGGAGTACAATGCATGCTCTCACAATCTTTCCTATTTTGACTGTATCCCAAAAAAGAGATGGGCGTTTAATAATGTGAAATCGAGATTGCAAGACTCCAAAAGCACGCTCGACATCTTTTCGGGTAGCTTCTTGATGGCGAGCAAACAAACATGCTTTCGGGCCCTGTGGAATTCGAATAGATTGGATAAAAGTTGCCCATTTCGGATAAATACCATATGTGAGATAGTAAGCCAATGATACTCCCTTCCGTTGACAGAGAAATTCACTTGTGGAGCTTGACCACGTATTATATCATCGAAAACGGGTGAGCGTTCAAGAACATTGATATCGTTTAAAGTACCTGGAGCTCCAAAAAAGGCGTGCCATATCCAAAGATCATATGAAGCTACTGCCTCTAAAACGATTGTGGGTTTTCCAGAACCACATGAATATTGCCCTTTCCAAGTGGTGGGACAATTCTTCCACTCCCAGTGCATACAATCGATGCTTCCAACCATCCCGGGAAATCCACGTTCGTCTCCAATATGAAGTAGTCGTTGAAGATCCTTCGGTGTAGGTCTTCTTAGATATTCATCGCCGAACAAATATATGATTCATTTGACAAAATTTTCCAAACATTGACGAGCAGTAGTTTCGCCGAGCCGAAGGTATTCATCAACCTTATCAGCCCCACCACCATCTGCCAAGATACGAATTGCTGCTGTACACTTTTGAAGTAGAGAGAGACCACGCCTTCTGACAGCATCTTTCTTTTGTCGGAAGTACTGAACTTCATTGGAGTGGCGATCAACAATACGCAAGAACAATGACTTGTTCACTCTAAAACGTCGTCGAAATAAGTTATGCGGGTATGTTGGAGCTTCACTGAAATAATCGTTCCATAAAAGTTTGTGGCCTGCTTCACGATTTCTTTCAATAAAAATTCATTTTTTCCTTGACTCCTCTGGCTCCTCATAATCACCATAATCAATGAACAGTTTATCGAACTTTTGATCGAGTACTTGATGAAAACATTGATCAAATTTTTCCTCAATTGATCCGTCAAAAGTATTATGCGAAGAAGATGCCATAATGTGATCAAACAACCTGACAAAACAACACCAGAGACAAAAGAGACAAAGCCAAAATTAGTTTCATCCTTTTACCAACAACAAAATAGAGAGTCTAACAATTTGTTTCATAATTTTTGACTTTATTTTATAAAATTTATATGTATGATATATATATATATATATATATATTATCTTCTTCTATATAAAAACTTTAAAACAAATTATTAGTTAAATGAAAGTTAAATATCATTTGGTTAAACAAATACTTAAAGCTAGGGAGTAAAAAAAATCACAATCCTTGGATTAATAGAAGGATTTATTATCAATGTCAAAACAACACCAGAGACAAAAGACCAAAGTTAATCAATTATTTTAACGAAAAAACAGATTTAATCGGTTAGTTTTTTTCTATAAAAATCTGGTGTATTCGGTGATCTTAAATTTATTACTGGGTCTCAAACTAATGTGGTTCACTTATCTTACCAATTCAACAATGAATCACTATCACAATTGAAAAGACAATGAATCAGAAAAGAAAACAACACATTAACTCATTTGCAGAATAATATAAAATGGATTAACAGAGCACGAATCCATTATATATGGCTTTGATACTTGTCACACCATACGCTCGTTTAAATGCAGGTTGTGCATCCATTCAAAGAGAAGAAAAAAGAACATCGATTTGGCGGAGAGTATTTAAAGAGAATATCGTTATAGTTTTCCTCATTGAACAAAAAAGAGATTTGACAAGAAAAATACCTAAGATAAGGCCGACTGAAAGGTGTGAAGATATAAAAAATGAACAAGAGAGAAATAAAACAATGGGATTTTGATACGAACCTTTTTAAACTCCTGCAAAATGATGCCGTTGCTTACTTGGACAATTCGAGAAGAAGTGGAAAATAAGAGAAGCAAATGGAGAATGAGAGAAGAAGTGAGAATGGTAAGTACAAAGAACCTTTGTGACTTTTATAGAAAATATGTGTGGTGTATATCTTTTACAACAAGAAATTGAAATCTCAACAACGAAAAACCAACCTTGACCACCTTGGAAGTTAAAATGACCACATTGTAACATGCGCTTGTCTTCTTTTTTCTTCTACCTTGACCACCTTGGAAGTTAAAATGGCCATCTTGTAACATGCTCTTCTCTTCTTTTTCTTCTACTTTGACCAATTTGGAACTTAAAAACGATTGACCAAAAACAAGGAAAATCTTGGAAAGACCAAAGCCACCAGCGACTTGACTGTTAAAAACAAAATAAAAAACAGAGTTAAGGTCTGGCAATTCTAAAAGCTACAAAGAACGTATTCTTAAGATGTTCTGTAACTATTGAGTAATACCAGAGAAATAAAGCAAGTAACTCCAATACCTGATATGCCTTTGCCTGATGAGGACACGAGAGTGATGGATGGACTTAGCCATACCAGACTTGAAGACAATAGTCTGAAGACGACGCTCAAGGAAGTTCTCAACAGTCAAGGCCAAGACGTAATCGAGCTTGTTCAGGCTCTCGTCAAGAAGACCGTAACGGTTCATCTTACGTAGGAAGGCCTCACCTTCAAAGATCCTCTTTGGGTTCTTCTCATCAAGGGTCAGAAGATCTCTAGCCGCGTTACGGATACGGCTAAGGGAGTACTGCACTCTCCAGAGCTCACACTTGTTACGGAGACCATACTCACCAACGAGCTTCAACTCAGAGTCGAGACGCTCCTTCTCGAAAGGACGACGTGGTCCTTTGAAGGTCTTTCCATCTATTACAAAACACACATTTCAAAACAAAATGTCTTAGCAACAATATAAGACATATTCAGTATCGGATCTGTGTTTGTTCTCATTGTAAAAAACTGGAATCATGATTATAATAAACTACAGAAAACGAAATTTCAAACCCAGATTCACAAAAACGAATGATATAGCTTCGCATATTCTAAATCAGAGCGTACAGTGATTCCCAATCTATTCAGTAAGTTCGAGAGAAACCCCTAAGCAGATCGAATCGAAAATAATAGATAGGCTAAACAGAGGAGGAAAGAGAAGACTTACAGTTGCGGTAGTAGCAAACGTCAAGATCACCCCAAGTCTATTTGTCTTTATCAATGTCACCGAAACAATAAGACAAAAGCCAGGTCTTCTAGGTGCTTTAACGATGTCACTATGCTTGTCAAGGCAGAATCAGATATTTCATTAAATTAAAAGAGGATAGACTGTAGAAAAAGACAAGCCGAAGATACAATAATACAATAACATAAACTTGAAAGAAACAATCGATTGAAACAATCGAAAGAAACAAATTACAATAACATCAAACTCAAACTCAAACAACTTGAACAAACATAAAGTTGAACAAACATAAACTCGAAAAAACATAAACTGGAGCTCATAATCAAACTCAAAGTCAAACTAACTTGCCAACATGTCATTAATTAGCTTATTCTTTAAAGCTATTTCTATATCACTAAGTGGCTCTGTTTTTGCAAGTAAACTGTCGAGCAATTTCTTGTCGATAAGCTTATCCTTAAAAAAAAAAAAAAAAAAAAAAAAACTCGACGGTTCATGACGGTTACTAGTGCGATCACTAATGCGATTTCCGGTGACTGGTTTATCCCACTTTCCGGACGGTTTTCTCCGACACTCTATCCACGATCTGGGCAGTTCCTTGTCGGCCTCTCTCTGCAACTCTCTATTGTTTGCAGTTCCATGTCCCGCGGTTTTTGTGGGTTGATTTCCACTCTGTTGCAATCCATTTTCAATCATCCCCACTCTTTCTTTTTCACCAGATTTACCTTTCGATACCATTCTCTCTCAAATGGCAAACACAAGAAACCTTCGTTCCCAATTGCAAAACATCAATCTCGGGCTCAATGATTCACCGGTGGTTCTGCCTCAATCTCTTGTTGCAAACGCCGTCTCCGCAAACAGATTCTCCTTGGTGGTGATACCGGTCAATCCCACAGAACAGAATCTCCGTGTGATGCTCACACAAGTTCCTCGTCTCTGGGTCTCGAAGGAACCATTACGGGGAGAATCATTGCTCCTCAACAGATCCAATTCATTTTCCAGTCAGAGGAAGCCCTCAATATGGTGTTACGTCGCTCTCCCTGGTCTTTTGCGGAATGGATGATGACTGTAACCAAGTGGTACCCAAATCTCTCTGATGAAGCCACCAAAATCATCCCGTTTTGGGTGCAGATCCGTGGGATCCCGCTGCAATTTCTCTCGAGAGACATGATTGACTTCATTGCATCACAGCTCGCTCCAGTTTTTGACATGGACTTCGATGAAAATTCATCTCGAGCCGACTTTGTCAGGGTTCAACTGCTATGGAACGTGGACAAGCCGCTCCAATTCAAGCGAAACTTTCAATTCAATGTCGGAGAGAATACGATCATCAGCTTCAAGTTCGAAAGTCTTCGAAAATTTTGTAAGCGGTGTGGTTTGCTTTCTCATGAGCAAAAAGACTGTCATCTTCGCTTTGAAGATGATGCCGATGGTTTCAATGATGATTTCTATGATCAAGATGGTGATGCTGGAAACAACTCGGGTCCGGTCTTTGAACACGGAAATCCATCTCGAGCCCGGTCCCCAAATCAAGCGACAAATTCTGCAGGTTCACCCATCCCGGAAGAGGATCCACCAATGAATGCTGATAATTTTAATCTCTCTCCGGAGACTGCTGCAGAGGAAGCGAGGATTGCAGAGCTGCGTAACCTCAAAGGAAAGGAAGTGGCAAGGATGAGAGTTATGCCACCAATCATTCTGGATTTGGGGCTTAAGAGGAAGCGTAACAACACTGGAATTGTCATTCTCGACTCCGAGGCTGAAAATGACCTTCCATCTCCGGTCAGGAAGAGAGAAAAATCAGTGGATTCTCAACTCTCCTTCTCGGACTCCAACCAAATAGACAGAGGCGCGGGGGGCCCGGTACCCCCAATGTTTCCATGAAGATCATCTCATGGAATTGTCAGGGACTGGGAGGCAACTCTACAATACCACGTTTGAAGGAAATCATACGGAAGTTCTCTCCTGAGATTGTCTTCTTAGTGGAAACCATGAATAGTCCCGTTATTATCAAAAACCTAGCTTTATCTAAAGGATTTCCTAATGTTCTTAGCATTCCTCCCCTTGGTAGAAGTGGTGGACTTTCCCTTTTATGGAAGCACTCTGTTTCAGTTTCTCCTGTTTCTGCTGATGTAAGGCTCATTGATGTATCAGTTTGCTATAATGGAATATCTTTCTACTTGTCCGGTGTATATGGTCACCCTGTCCAACAGCATAGACATCTTCTCTGGGATCGGTTAATTCAGCTTGGCTCTCAGAGGCATGAACCGTGGGTTTTAGTTGGTGATTTTAATGACATTCTATCGAATTCTGAAAAGAAAGGTGGACCTCCTCGTGATGCTTGGTCTTTTCGTGGACTTCAGTCAGTGTATGATTCATGCGATTATCTGATCTTCGCTTCACCGGAAATCGTTTTACTTGGATTGGAGAGAGACACAATCATACAATTGAAGAATGTCTGGATAGAGTTGCGGTTAACTCGGCTCTTATTGCTTCTTTTCCGGCTGCTGAAGCTAAGTTTCTCAGGTTTTGTGGTTCTGACCATAGACCGGTTCTTCTTTCTTTAACTGATCAGCAGTCCTCAAGACGTCACTCTTTCCGTTTTGACAAACGTATGCTCGAGCTTCCAGAATTCAAATCTTATGTGGAAAGAGGTTGGTACTCATCTGCAATTGATTCTACATCTTCTGTTATGGATCAACTTTCAGAATGCAGACGTTTTATTGCACGGTGTCGTTCTGAATCAAATCAAAACTCCTCAAGGCGTATTTCAGATTTGCAAGAGGACTTAGATACAGCCTTAACTACACCTTCCCTTCGACATCTGGTACCACATTTGAGACACCAGATTGGATTAGCTTATAAAGAGGAGGAAAGTTATTGGCACCAGAAAAGTCGAAACAATTGGATGATCTATGGAGATCGAAACTCAAAGTTTTATCACGCGTGCACTAAACAACGTTTCGCCTCAAAATTCATCCTCTCCATTCAAGATGCTTCGGGTTCTGTTTTTCGAGGTGATAGACAAGTGGGGCAGCATGCACAATCTTTCTTCACTTCTGTGTACACTTCTTCGGCTAACCCTTTACGAGAAGAAATATTTGATGGCTTTATCCCTCGAGTAACTTCTTATATGAATGAGGAGTTAACGAAAGACTTCACGGATTCAGAAATTTATCAAGCAGTTAAGTCGATTGGTGCTGACAAGGGACCGGGCCCAGACGGTTTTACTGCCCGTTTCTATCATCAATGTTGGGATATTATCGGACCTAGTATCTGTCAAGAGGTTAGACGCTTTTTCTCCTCCAGTATAATGCTTCCAAAGATAAATCATACCAACATCTGCATGATCCCTAAGATTACGACCCCTGTCACTCTATCGGATTACCGTCCCATTGGTCTTTGCAATGTCGTTTATAAAATTATATCAAAGCTTCTGGTTCGTCGTTTGAAAGGAATGCTATCTTCCATTGTTTCTGAGGCTCAAGCTGCTTTTATTCCTGGGCGTATGGCATCGGATAATGTCTTAATCGCTAACGAGTTAATGCACTCACTAAAGTCCCGTAAAAGAGTGTCTCAGACTTACATGGCGGTTAAAACAGATATTACTAAAGCTTATGACCGTGTTGAGTGGGGATTTCTGGAGAAGACTCTCCGTGCTTTTGGTTTCTCTGATATCTGGATTGGTTGGATTATGTCTACCGTAACTACAGTAACCTACTCGGTCCTTGTAAATGGACACCCTCATGGCCATATTATTCCGCAGCGAGGTCTACGCCAAGGTGACCCTTTATCGCCTTACTTATTCATATTGTGTGCGGATGTTCTAAGCCATTTACTGGAGCGTAGCACTGCAACAGGCCGTATTAAGGGCATTAAAGTGGGTAATGGTGTTCCATCTGTCTCTCATCTTTTCTTTGCTGATGATTCCCTTTTCTTCATTCAAGCAAATGAAAGAAACTGCAGAAACTTAAAAGCTATCTTCGATCTCTATGAATACTGTTCGGGTCAAAAGATCAACCAATCCAAGTCTACCATTACTTTTGGATCCCGGATTCATGGTCAACTTCAAGAACGCCTTAAAAGAACACTTGGTATTCATAATCAAGGAGGTGGAGGAAAATATTTGGGGCTACCGGAACAGTTTGGTAGAAAGAAATCAGATATGTTCAATAATATTATCAATAAAGTCAAGGCTTGCACTTCATCTTGGAAAAACAGGTTTCTTTCACCTGCTGGTAAAGAAGTGATGCTCAAATCCGTTGCTATTGCGATGCCTGTCTACTCTATGTCTTGTTTCAAATTACCGGGTCAAGTGGTTGCTGATATTACCTCAGTTTTAAGGCAGTTTTGGTGGGAAAAATCTGCTAATTCTCGTGGTATTCCTTGGGTTGCTTGGTCTAAACTTCAACATCCTAAAAACGCTGGCGGATTAGGCTTTAAGGATTTGGAAAAATTCAATGATGCTCTTCTGGCTAAACAGGCATGGCGACTCCTTCATCATCCGAATTCATTATTTGCTCGTCTTTTCAAGGCTAAATATTACAAAGATTCCTCTGTTCTACATGCTTCAGCTCAGAGACGTCAATCCTATGCATGGCATTCAATACTTCATGGTATAAGTCTCCTAAAACAGGGCATTGACTATAGTATCGGCTCGGGAGAGAATGTTCATGTTTTCTCTGATAACTGGTTACCATCTTCACCTCCTACTCCGGCATCTAGGACTATTCACTCTCCTGCTCACCTAAGGGTTGCGGATTTAATCATCTCAGTTGGACCATCTCGTATGTGGAATGATACTGCTATTGAGCACCATATTCAACCGGAAGAACGTGATTTGGTTAAATCCATCTATCTTCCTCAATATTCATCACAGGATCATTTGTTCTGGTCGTTTACATCTCATGGACATTATTCTGTTCGGTCCGGGTACTTCTTAGCACGATCTCTTGATCCGGTGACTAACTCCTCACCTTATGCTCATGGAAATTTCGCTTTGAAAGATCTGATTTGGCGTCTTCAAATTGTCCCAAAATTGCGACATTTCTTATGGCGGTTATTATCTCATGCTTTACCAACTACTACTCGTCTTCGATCTCGTGGCCTTCTTTTAAATCCAACATGTTCTCGCTGTTAGATTATGGTTGGATGCTTTAAACTCAAACCCATCGTCACTATCGTCTCCTCCTTCAGTTCCAATCTCCTGGTCCCCTCCTCCGATTGGAACTCTTATGTGTAATTTTGATGCTTCGTATGATCAGATGACAGATATGGCTACTGCTGGAATCTGTTTCCGTGACAACTTAGGCAGATGTCTCTCATGGGCTTCCACTCCTCTGGGACTTTCTTCTTCGGCGTTAATTGCAGAAGCAAAGGGACTTCACTTCGCCATAGTATATGCTCGCTTCATGGGTTTCAAAAAGGTCATTTTTCAAGGAGACTGTCAAGTTCTCATCAAGGTACTAAATGGTCACGCTTTGGACTGGAGTATTGATGGTATCTGCAAGGATATTCTTCATCTCCGATCATGTTTTGAAGAAATCGGGTTTTCATTTATTCCCCGTCTGGCCAATGTTCCGGCTCATCTTTTAGCTTCCTATCAAAAGTCTATCTTAACTTTATGCTTTAGCTCTACCTATTTTCCCCAATTGCTTTTAGATTCTTGTTCTTCTGACTATGTAAACCAAATTTCATAATATAGTTTCATATTTGCCGAAAAAAAAAAAAAAACTTATCCTTAAGTGCTAGCTGCTTATCCTTACATGCTAGGTCCTTTTGCTTTATCTCCCACATGGTCTGAAACTCCAAAAGCGCATTTCCTTCTTCTCCCACAGGCCTTTTAGCTTTGGCCTTTGCTGCCTTAACACCAACAGGCCGACCCATTGCTTTATCCTCTTCATGGCTACATGGTGCAGATTGGTCTTCAATCTTTTTTCTTTTGGACTTTCCATTATCTTTAGTAGATCCACACCATTTCTGATCATGTCGAAGCTCCCTCCATGCATGCTCAAGGGTGAATTTTATCTTGTAATCATTGAAGAATATTTCGTGAGCCAGTTTCACAACATCATTGTCATTCTGTTCACTGGATTTCTCTTTTGTTGCAGCATCGTAGCATCCTACAAACTTACATACACCCTCATTAATCTTCCCCCACCTTTGCTTACAGTGACTTGGCTATCTTTTTGGTAGCCCAGCAAGCTTTGGACTTGATGCAAAATATGCTCCAATGCGTTTCGAAAACGCATCTGCTTTTTGCTCATTCCCAACAACCGGATCCTTGGAGGGATTTAACCAAGCACTGATGAGCACCAAGTCTTCTGTTGGTGTCCATTTTTTTCTTTCTTTACGCTCTTCAACTGTGGGTGTATCATCGGTCCATTGTGTACCGAAGACAGGGACCTTTGATCCTCCAAGTTCAAAACAAGGTGTAGAACTCACATTCTGAGTTGGGTGTTCATAGTTTGATTGTTGACTGTTTAAGAGATTTAAAAAGCTAGGACATCCACTATATGAATCCATAAACTTTTTTTAAAAGGTAGAAGGGTTCTGTTAAAAGGAGAAGGCAAGAACAAAGGAGAATGAAAAGAGAACGATGAGAAGAGATGTGTTTACAAGATGAACACAAAGAGAATAAGAGTGAGGTTTTATAGATGAACAAAATTCACCACAACCAATTCTCTAACACATTTATTACCAGGCATTCATCACAAATCTTAATCTAACACCATACAAGCATTCATCACAAGCATGCATCTCAAGCATGCTTCACATTTATTATCAGGCATTCATCACAATACTAATCTGACACGAAAACAATAATTCCAAAACCTAACACTAACAAGCATTTATTAACACTAAGCCTATTATCCATTTTGTTACTATAATACTTTCCCTTTTTCGCATGTTTTTCGAAAACTCTCTATTGAGGTTTTTTCACCCAAAATGATTTACATGTCCGTGTATGCTGTTTCGCAAGAGAGAGCAAGACATATATATATATATAGAGAGAGACATATGCGGTAAAAAACGTAAAAAAGGGCTCGAGATGAGTAAGACATAAGTTCTGTTGTTTCTCTGACCTTATCAGTAAAGAACCTGGAACAACTCCACTGCAGTTGAGAGCTGCTATTGTGCTCTCTGCCTGTGAAGAAACAAAGACAGAGATAGTCACTTCATGACCACACAAACACTCAACTAGTAACTGCAACATTATTTTAGAGGTATGTATCAACTAAAACTTAAATCACACGATTTGGTACATAAACAGCTTTTTGGTATCTTTCTAAGTTAAAACTTAAAAACCAGAGAGTTCACTTTATAAGGACACTCCAAAAACCAATGAAATAAGTACCTTCATCAGTGAACTCAATGAATGCAAACCGACGTACTGAGTTTGGGTCTGTTGAAAACTGTGTGGAAGTACTCGTATACACAGCTCCATTTAAGGACTTGTCTGCATTTGATAATCAACATCAGTCCTTCTCTAACAATCCTAATATCTTTCTCTTTCAAGCTATCCGGTTCCTTGATGATGTAATTGTCGAAACCTTGTAAATCGTCTTGTGCTCCCTTCATTGAAGTCTTACGCTCCTCCCAACGATCCGCAACCGAAATCTCCACTTGTGTGGACAACCAATCAGAGACGTTGTTGCAGGTCACTGGTCTGTGTGACTCATGGCTGCATCTCCAACAGAAGGTATGACCACAGAGACACACCACGTTTAAACAAAAACCCAATTCAAACAGAACATCAAACACAAATTCTCAAGAGAAAGATAATTCCTTTTCTCGAATAAAAGAGAACCCATCTCCATTAAAGCCTCCAATCCAACATAAATCAAAAGACCACACAGAAACTATTCAAGAACAAGTTCACTTCGAGACAGGACCCAATTCGAATGTGAACATAAATCCAAAAATTCAAAGAGAAAGATAGTTCTAGTTCTCGAATCAAAGAGAGAATAAGCATTGTGAAAAAAAAAAACTTACGTTTAGAGACGAAACCATAGGAGGATTGCAAGCTTGGGAGGAATTCATCAATAGGATGAGAGAGAACATGGCGGAGAGAGCCAAGGAAGAAGAAGAAGAGAAGAAATAGGAATTTTTTTTTTCATGGCAAATAAACTGCCCCCATCTGTTTTCAGAGACCGGCTCCAAAACCTCATACCTTAGGCATCTCCGATGGTACTGCATTTTTCACTTTTTCCTCCATTTTGCAGTAAAATCCTCTCCAATGGTACTCTATTTTCCACTCCAAAATGGTGTAAAAAATGAGATTACTCCAAATATGGAGTAATCCCATTTTTACTCCATTTTGGAGTTGAACTTTTTTATTTATAAAAAGGTCCTTTGAATACTATTTTGTTTAAATTTATCACTTTATATATAACAATAACTTTTTAATAATATATCACTTTAACTATAATATTAAAATATGATTTAAACTATTATATTAATCATAGCATCTCATTTTTTATAATATAATTTTGTTATAATATCATATTATATAAAATTTATATTTGAAATTTTGTTCATGAAAATTATTTATAAATAATACTATTTTTTTATTTTAAGAGATTGCAAATTAAAGTACACTTAAAAATACATAACAAATATTGAAATTAAAAATTAGCAACACTAGCAAATTTAACATAACAATTACTAGGAGTTTAATAATGCGGCAAATCAATTTGGAATAAAAATGTGTTACATGATATAATGACTACATGTATAATTTTATATAACATGGCAATCGAGGATGAGCGTGATTTCGAAACACCAATTAAAGCCGCAAGAAAAGCTCCACCTTCGGATGTCCACATAGCACAAGATGACAATATCCGATTTCAAGAGTTTCTTGGTCGATTTAGAGAAATCAAAGATAAAGAAAAACATTTTTTTCTCTTCGAAATGCATTGGTTGATCATTTGTGGGAAAATTACACTAATAGCAATTCTTAAATAAATTACTATATTTTTATTTATTTTTTTGTGATTTCATGGAATATTTTTATTTAATAAATTTTTAATAAAAATTATTTCATAACTTCTGAAAGTTATAAAAAATAGAGGGTCAATTTGTAAATTTTATAAATAAAAAGTATTTAAAACAAAATAAATATAGTATCTATATAGGATATTCCTTTTTTGGAGTAGAAAATAGAGTAAAACATTGGAGAAAAACACAACTCCATTTTGGAGTTACTCTATTTTGGAGTGAAAAATGGAGTAAACCATTGGAGATGGTCTTAGAGACGGTCTTAATCATTTTTATCAATTTTGATTTATTTTAATAGCTTTTTTTAGAGACTCGCGAGTCTCCAATAATGATGCTCTTATATTTAACATACATAACAATTTGTAAGTTATACTCTATAGAGTGGTCGACAAAGTTTCTTCAGCAAATCTTGTTGCAAAAAAAAAAGAAAAAAAATTGTAATCTATAATGTTTTTTGTTTTTTTTTGGCTTTAATTTAGTAACTATTTTATAAAATATTAAGTTTTATCTTTTGTTCCTTCGTGTCAAAAAACATATCCAGGTGTGCTGTGATCGCCCTCTCAGAATATTTGCTTCTTTCAATCTTATAGCCTTAAACCAGAAAGGTAAAACTTAATCAATGATTCAATGCATACGAAATGTTGACAATTAAAAATTATAAATAATAAACAAATCAATGCATACGAAAATGGTGGACCCCAAGAAACGTTTAAAGCCTAGAAATTGAAAACACCTCAAAGTTTGAGCCTAAACTTGCAATCACTGGCTTTGATATTGATTCTATTGTTAGTTGATAAACTATCAACAACAAGCTTGCACTTCCCCAATATCCGAATCTTCTTTAGCTTCAACTTCCCCAGTTTGACGGCCACAGGTGCATCCACTTGGAGATCTAACGGGACACGTCCTGTCTGTTGCTGCTGCTGCAATGCCGACAGGATAGTGTTCCCGTACTGTGCTCTTCCCGTTAGATCCACGTTCAACTTAGTCACATTTCTATGTCCTTGATAAAACTTCGGTATAGGACCTTCACATAGCTTTGTCTTGGTATACCACACTTCGATACGGCCTCCTTTCTCGTAATAAATCCCTATTTTCTTGTTGGGATTACGAGCTGTGATCTCCACTTTGAACAACGCAGAAAGTGAAGGTCTAGATTGATCCCAAGGTTGCTAACTCGTAAACTGTTGACCTCGTATTGTGGGAGTTTAGGAAGGAAAACAAAGTATATAACTGCAACTACAATCGCTAATGCGATTAAGGCAATGACTAGAAGACTTAACGTCCAACACAAGCATCTGCAGAAAAAATTTCGCTTCTTGTTACGCACCATAGGAGGAGGTGGAACTAGCTGTTGTATTGGAAGCTGTTGTGTCCTCCCGCGAGCTAGTGATGTTTTAGTCTTGTCGGTCATAGGAGGAGGTGGAACTGGCCGTTCTCCTGGAAGCTGTTCTGTCTTTCCACGAGCTGATGATATTTTCGTGTTGTGGGCTTCCATTTGAAGAACAGGATAAACTCTCTGTTGATTATCTCCCATTGCTCTACCACTTTTTATATTTAGTTAATACTAATTGCACCAACAATATGTATACTCTCTATTTTATAATCAAATTCTTGTCTTAGTGAAGTTTTGTTGTCATGCATGACTTTTACCAATATCTTACCTTGCTCACCTATATTACGTTGAATTAATGAGCGAATTAGAGGTTGTTCAACAGTTAAGGTAATCTTCTAATATTTAATTCGATAAAAACAGAGCAAGAAAGTATTTGGTGTGCTATATTGGTTTAGTTAGGAACTTATGATGGTGACGTTTTGGCAGTAGTCTAATATTTTTCAGCAGTCTTTTTTTTTCCAAAATAATTAAAGATACAGATATTTAGCAAGTTAATATAGTCATTACCAATTATTTAGTAGGAAAAGAAAACCAACAAATAAATTTTATTTTGGCATAATTTTACTTTTTATTGGACTGATGGTCCAAGATTTAATTATTTTCAGTTCCTCAGATATAATCATTGTTCGAAACTGCGCTGAACGTGAGTTGGATGGCCGACCTAACTCTAGAAAATTAAAATCAAATGGGGGAATAATTTTTAATGTTTACATATATGTGTGTGTATATATATATATTTGTATATAAAATATTAACAAGACATTTAATCTCGAATAATTAATGAAAATCTAATAAGTTTGGGTATCCAAGTTCAATTACTTTCAATGTTTTTAGCAATTTTATGACGGCTCGAGTAACAAATTAAAAAATGGCGGCTGGCGAAAATAGGGTTTTGACGGCTGGCGATCAGGATGAAACCATGGCGGATGTGGGGGAACGGGGGAGACCACCAGGGGATCCTCCGGATACTGGAGTGTCGTGGGCACAGAAGGTAACAGGTACAGGGGGCGGAGGTATGCCGGCGCCGGAGGATTTGATTGATGATAATTTCGTTACTTTGAGGCTCCATGTGGAATTTCCTCAAGGTGAAGATGGGGAACCATCTATTACGATTGATACGTCTGTGTTGGAGGCAATGAACGGCATGTGGAAGATGTGCATGATAGTCAAAGTCTTGGGGAAGACGGTGGTCATATCTTCCATGAATAGGAAGTTAAGAGAACTATGGAAACCAGAGGGTCCGATGTATGTGATGGATCAGCCACGGCAGTTCTTCATGGTGAGATTTGAAGTGGAAGAAGATTTCTTGGCGGCGCTAACTGGGGGTCCGTGGAGGGCGTTTGGGAGCCACCTCCTGATTAGGGCTTGGTCTCCGGATTTTGATCCCCTGCGGGATGAGATTGTTACGACGCCGGTGTGGGTTAGATTGAGCAACATTCCGTTGAACTTCTATCACCGATCGATACTGATGGGCATCGCAAAGGGTCTGGGGAAACCGATTCGAGTTGATACTACTACTTTGAATTTTGAACTGGCCCGTTTTGCGAGAGTTTGCGTTGAAGTTAACCTCGCAAAACCCTTGAAAGGGACGGTCCTCATTAATGAGGAACGGTATTTTGTGTCCTATGAAGGTTTGAGTACCATTTGTTCGAAGTGTGGTGTTTATGGCATATGGTTCATGTTTGTCCAAGGATGATTGCAGAAAAGTTGAGTAACCTTTGGGATTATGAGAAAGTGCCGGGAACGCTACAAACTGAGCCTACGCAGGAGCAGCCGACCCAAAACGATGGTTTCACTCTGGTCCGTGGATCACGGCGGAGGGAGAGTCAGTCGTATCGTCCGGTTTTGGCTGTGGCGGGGGAGTCTAGTGGTGAGAGACAACGTGATTTGGGAAAGTCTCAATCAGTTAAGGAAATCGCGAATTCTGCGCATAAGGCAATTACTGCAACATCAAACAAGTTCGGAAAGTTGGTGGAGGATAAGGTAATGAGTAAATCAGGGGATGAGATCTTCTCTCAAG
This sequence comes from Isatis tinctoria, assembly GCA_010577795.1. NCBI lineage: Eukaryota > Viridiplantae > Streptophyta > Magnoliopsida > Brassicales > Brassicaceae > Isatis > Isatis tinctoria. The sequence continues at coordinate 24,002,753 of CM021250.1, forward strand.
AGGAGAATAAGGAAAATCGTCGAGTTTTCCCAAACAGGATCCAGGAAAATCAGGGGAAGAGTATTCCACAAGAAAAGGAGAATTTGATTTTTGACGGTAAAATGAGTACGACTGCTGGATCAAAATCAGCGTTTAGAGAGGTACGGGCCGGAAACAAAAATGCTGGGGAAGGAGCCAGCGGGAAGCCCAAATTTTTAAACAACAGGCCCATGAGAGGTCTGGTTTTTGGACCGACGAAAAAGGTTGAGAGTTGAGACGCCGGAGGGAGAGAGATATGGGGAACCTCGCCGGCAGGAGACGGAGAAGGATAAAGAGCCCGCACAGCCCTTACAATTATGCGATGAAGCGCTGGATAATCCGATGGAAGTTGCAGCTAGGGAGACTGAACAGGAAGGGTCTGTTCAGCTTCTACAGTTACGCGACGCAGAGCTGGAAAATCTGATGGAGATTGCAGTTAGCGAAACAGAGCAGGGAGGATCTGATTTGCAGATGGTTGTCTCGGATGAGGTCATGGCTCGGGCTATGGCATAATGGGGCGCCCCGGGAATTCTGATGCGACTTAGTATGATGATTATGATGAATTGTCTTTTCTGGAATTGCCGGGGGGCAAATAAACCCAACTTCAGACGTTCAATCCGCTATATTATGAAGAATCATAAGACTGATTTCCTTGCTTTATTTGAGACTCACGCAGGAGGAGATAAAGCGATGAAAATCTGTCACAATCTTGGCTTTGATAATTCTTATCGTATGGATGCAGTGGGTGAAAGTGGAGGTATATGGCTGCTATGGAGAGCTCAAGCAGGCAACGTGACGATCCTGCATACATCAGATCAATTCATTCACACTCGGGTAGTGATGGGCTCTGTTGTGGTCCATCTAATAGCTGTATATGCAGCTCCCACCGTGACTCGCAGAAGTGGCCTATGGAGCCAATTGAAGAATGTTATTGAGAATTTTACTGAACCTGTGTTAGTAGGAGGAGACTTTAACACAATCTTACGAATTGATGAGAGGACAGGAGGTAACGGTAGACTTTCTCCTGATTCTCTAACTTTTGGTGACTGGATTAATGATCTAGCATTGGTTGATATGGGTTTTAAAGGAAATGCCTTTACCTGGAAGAGAGGAAAAGAGGCTTGTAACTTTGTTGCAAAGCGTTTAGACAGGATTCTATGTTGTGCCCAGTTAAGAGTTGGTTGGCAAGAGGCGGTGGTGTCCCATCTTCCATTCTTATCCTCGGATCATGCCCCCATCTATATGCAGCTGGATCCTGAGCAGAAAGGGAATCCAAGGAGGAGACCCTTTAGGTTTGAAGCCGCCTGGCTTAAACATGATGGCTTTAAAGAGATGCTTGCAGCTTCGTGGAATGGGGGGGATGCGAACGCCGGAAGCTCTGCTAGCCCTGAAATTTAAGCTCAAAAAATGGAATAAGGAGGTGTTTGGTGATGTGAAAAACAAAAAGGAGAAACTGATGAATGACTTGAAACAGGTCCAAGATGATCTCGAAGTCAACCCGACGGATGCCCTGTTGGCTAGGGAAATGCAACTTCAGAAGGAACTCGATGTGGTGCTTGAGCAGGAAGAGATGATCTGGTACCAGAAATCTCAGGAGAAATGGATTGTCCTTGGAGACAGAAATACATAGTATTACCATACCACCACTGTAGTGAGAAGGAAAAGGAATAGAATTGAGTCGTTGAAGAATGATGAGGGCGTTTGGATTGACCAACCGCAGGAGTTAGAGAAGCTCGCTATTGCCTATTATAAAAGACTATATTCAACAGAGGATATTAACTTAGATACAGAGAAGCTACCTCAGGAGGGTTTTGTTGATCTGACTCGAAGTGAACTAGAGGAGCTCACGAAGCCGTTTTTCTGCGGTTGAGATTAAGAGTTCTGTCCGTTCCATGGGAAAATTCAAGGCTCCAGGACCTGATGGATATCAACCCGTCTTCTATCATGAATGCTGGGATACCGTGGGTGACTCCGTGACTCGTTTTGTGATGGATTTCTTTACTACGGGAATGCTTCCTGCAGGCACAAATGATGCAATTGTGGTTCTCATCGCTAAAGTGACAAAACCGGAAAGAATTATCCAGTTCTGGCCCACCAGTCTGTGTAATGTTCTCTTCAAAACCATCACCAAAGCGATGGTGCTGCGATTGAAAAAGATCATGCCGAAGCTGATAGGGCCAGCACAGGCGAGTTTTATCCGGGGCAGACTCAGTACGGACAATATCGTTATTGTTCAGGAGGCGGTCCACTCTATGAGGAGAAAGAAGGGACGAAAAGGCTGGATGTTACTCAAGCTTGATCTCGAGAAAGCATATGATCGAGTACGGTGGGATTTTCTAGAAGATACGCTTCGTGCTGCGAACCTCCCGGATACATGGATGAATTGGATTATGCAGTGCGTGGTTAATCCGGAGATGAGTCTTTTGTGGAATGGTGAGAAGACAGACCCCTTTAAACCACAATGAGGGCTCAGACAGGGAGATCCCCTATCGCCATATCTCTTTGTGCTCTGTTTAGAGCGGTTGTGTCATCAGATTGAGTTTTCGGTTGCCAAAAAGGAATGGAGGCCAATCAAGCTGTCTCGAGGTGGTCCCAGTTTATCTCATGTATGCTTCGCCGATGACCTCATCCTCCTAGCTGAAGCATTGGTCTCCCAGATTAGAGTGATTCGTAAAGTTCTGGAGAAATTCTGTGAAGCATCGGGGCAGAAGGTTAGCTTGGAAAAGTCTGTTATCTTTTTCTCAGCGAATGTACATCGGGATTTGTTAACTTCGATAAGTAACGAGAGTGGTATTAGGGGGACTACGAATCTGGGTAAGTATCTCGGCATGCCCGTGTTGCAGAAACGAATAAACAAAGATACGTTTGGTGCAGTGGTTGAGAAAGTTGCCTCTAAACTTGCGGGATGGAAGGGAAAATTCTTAAGTTTGGCGGGAAGAATAACCCTTACTAAATTCGTTCTCGCGTCAATACCGGTTCATATTATGAGTTCTATTGCTCTCCCAATCTCCACCTTGGATAAACTTGATCAGATATCGCGATCTTTCATATGGGGTAGCGTGGACGGACACAGGAAACAACACCTTGTCTCCTGGGATAAAATTTGCAAACAAAAGAAGGAAGGTGGTTTGGGAATCAGACATGCCAGAGAGATGAATATTGCGCTTCTGGCAAAGCTAGGATGGAGACTGCTAAATGCTACTGAGGGTTTGTGGGCTCGAATTCTGTGGAGTAAGTTCCGTATTGGGTACTTGCATGATCCATCGTGGTTGATAAAGCAGAGTACATGGTCTCCAATTTGGAGAAGCTTGGTGTTGGCTTTTCGTCAGGTGGTGCTCCCGGGGATCTGCTGGCGAATTGGTGATGGTAGTTGCGTTCGCTTTTGGAAGGATAAGTGGTTACTGAACGAACCGTTAATAGAGCTAAGTATGGTTGAGGTTCCAGCGGATATAGCTGATGGCTCTGTCAGCGATTTTTGGCAAGCGGGAATGGGTTGGATACTACAAACAGTTGCACCGTTTATGTCAGAGGACAGTCAGTTACAGCTCGCTTCATTGGCTCTAGATGATGTCACGGGTGCACGGGATCGTATCGCGTGGGGTGAGAGTAGCAACGGAATGTTCTCAGTCGGCTCTGCTTATAGCCTCCTAACACGAGACCCTGTCCCACATCCGAACATGGAAGCTTTATACAAGCAAATTTGGGGTCTTCTTGCACCAGAACGGGTACGTGTTTTCATATGGCTGATTTCTCATAATGCTTTAATGACTAACACGGAGAGGAAGCGTTGCCATTTGACTGATAATGCGGTTTGTCAGCTATGTAAGGGAGGGGACGAAACGATTATACATATTTTGCGTGATTGTCCTGCTTCGGCAGGAATTTGGCAGCGAATCGTAACCCCAAGCCGTAGAAGACAGTTTTTTGATCCGCCTCTGCTTGCGTGGATTTATATGAACCTGACTGAAAATGATGCGGGATCGAGGGAATCTTGGCCAACACTTTTTGCCATGACTATTTGGTGGTGTTGGAAATGGAGATGTGGCTATATATTTGGTGATGTGGGTAAGTGCAGGGATCGCGTGCGGTTTGTGCAAGGGAAAGCTAGTGAAGTGATCCAAGCGCACTCGCAGTTGAGAGGTTCAGACACGAGAAGAGAACGAGTGGAAAAACAGATTCGTTGGCTTCGACTGGATCAAGATTGGTTTAAACTAAATACGGATGGGGCATCTCGAGGTAATCCCGGACTGGCTACTGCGGGAGGTGTGTGTGCGGGATGCTTTGGGGGTTTGGTGCCATGGATTTGCGCTTAATATCGGAATCTGTTCTGCGCCTCTAGCTGAATTATGGGGGGTGTATTATGGATTATGTATTGCGTGGGATCATGGTATTCGACGAGTGGAGTTGGAAGTTGACTCAGAGATTGTGGTGGATTTTCTTCGGACAGGGATTAATGATGCTCATCCCCTGTCTTTCCTAGTGCGTTTGTGCTACGGCTTTATTTCAAGAGACTGGATTGTCAGAATCTCCCATGTGCATAGGGAAGCTAATTGTCTTGCAGATGGATTAACGAACTATGCGTTTTCTTTACAGTTAGGTTTGCATTTGTTTGATTTTGTTCCTGATGCTGTTCTTGCTTTGTTGCAAAACAATATTGAAGGCCGAGCAATTGCGAGGCAAGTTCTTGTGTAATTTTTTCTCATTAATAATAAATAACGGGGGCACTAACCCGACCTTTCTATCAAAAAAAGAAAAATGTTTTTAGCAATTTTTTTAATAAATGGCAAATCAGTATTTTTCTTATCATCTTTTTTCCTTCACATACAATTTCTTTAACTATAACTAGATGATAGGTGCGGATATAATATTTTCTTTACACAATTTTATTAGTTTTGTTTAGTAATAATATATATATATATATCATATATATATATATATATATTATATATATATATATATATATATCAAATCCCCTATGATATTCAAGTAATTGTGTAATTCACGTGATAATATGAAAATTAGATATATGTAAATTCATAAACATTCACAATTGTTATAAACTAGTTTTAGACAAAATAAACCATATTATGGTTTGTGTAAATAAAAACCTAATTCATCTAAAAACCTACTTAAAAATCTGACAAAAATTTGGTGATACAAACTAAAGAGCGTTGCTTGTGATGAATAAATGTCTATTGGTAGAAGCGTATTTATAGTTACAAAGCTAGAGATATTCGTAGTTATAGTTAAGATATTGAAAAAAGTTTAGATATTCAAAATATAAAATTTTGATTTTCGTTTTAAATATTAGTAGATTTAGAAAGATATTAGATAACAACTTTAGAAAAATAGTGTTTTAATTGGATTGAATACGGAATATTTATGCAAAAGAGTTGCCAAAATGTGCTGCAACTTATTAGGGAAGGAGAAGTTTTAGGGAAGTTTTCAAAGCTTGTTTGAAAAGGATATCCTTTTTCGAAAAGATCTTCAACATATTTTCCCTCTCTGCAGGTATCTTTCAAATTTCGATCTATGCAGGAAGAAAATTTGGAGAGTACATTGGATATATGAAGAGCGTTAGTTGGGCTACGAATGGGCTGTATATCTATTAAACATAGTGGTTACTTTTTAGTGTTGTTGTGAGCTTTTTAATGACATGTACAAAATAAAGATTTTGATTGTTTGTTTTTCTTCAATCTAATATCCTTGAGACATGTGGCAGATAGTATTCAAAATGTCTTCTCATTTAATATATAGGGGATATGGGTCGTCTCCATTTGTTCAGTTATTTCACTCTAAAATCATTTTTTTCTTTCAGTCCTATCAAATCTTTATTGATCTGTTTAAGATAAACATTTTTAACATAAATTTGAAGAAAAAAAATGATTTTTTCACAAATACCGATTTAACATGGCTGGTTTAAACGCAGCGGTTGCAACTGCGGCTGCGAGAGTTTGTGGCTCCTTGTTGTTGCAGTTAATAGCATTTTATAGTGATTTATACCACTCGTATGACAGTTAAAATTTGTTGCGTTTGCGGATTATTTTTGACTGGTTTACGAACGGGTACAAAAGCAAATTAACAAAAAACTATTAAAATAAATGAGTATATAAATTCTATTTTTGTAGTAAAAATATAAAAATAACTCAATCAACATAAATAATAAAACAATAAATGATGATTAAAAACTAATTAATTGATGATATATTAATATATATATATATATATTATAGTGATATAGTTGGTAAATATATATATATATATGGATATATTAATTTACAGTTTTTAATATTAATTTAGAATTTAATGATAATTCTTTTTTTTTACCAAAAAAATTCTTTTTTTTTCCAGCCGCTACGGTCCGCACCCGCAAACGCTAGCTGAAAAGAGCTTCTCGAAGCTTTTGATTTTTAGCCTTATAAGATGGTATAAAACGGTTTAAAGCATTTTCTATGATTTGTATCAACCGCAGTGAACCGTTACTAACCGTTATCTTCATGTGTTATTAACAAGTTTGTCATGATGATGTGTCATCATAGCTCTTCTTAGATTTATTTCTTAAAATGGTTTAAATTACTATGACAATTACAAAAAATGTCATTCATAATTTGGTTCACAAAATTAAATATTTATAATCAAACAAATCATATAATTAATTATTGATCTAAAAAGAATCTCTTCTTTTATTTCTTTATACAAAAACCACAAAATTGTTAACTAACTTAATAACAAAGATTTGATATCCAAATATATCATATTATTTGTTCTTAAATCAATTAAATTTATCCATTATCTTTGTTTAATTTTATTTTGTTAAAAAAATTGAATCATCACATTCAATATATAATAAAATTACAACTTTCCACATATGCTGTAGTTTGAGTTTTTAAAAATGAATAGAAATTACTAAAACTTTAAAATTTCCAAATTATTATTTTTTTGTAAAAATGAATCAGAAATTTGTTGTAAAAAGATCCAAATGATCACTAATCATATGAGTAGGAAACTACATGTATAATATCAATTAATTAATTTATGTGTTTTATTATGTTGTTCATTCATAAAAAATATTTATTTACTTTGAATTATAAACTCTTTTAAATTTAGACCATATATTAAAACTTGATGTAATATTATATGTAATCAGATCATCATTAAATATTGAAGAAATATCATTAAATTGTATTCAAATGAGATAAGTTCACATATTCAGAAAATTGTAATACAAAGATATCAATCAAACTTTTTTTCCTTTTTCTGAAATTTTTTATCTCTTTTATATTATATTATAGTATATTAGATATTTTATTAGTTTTAACTCATAAACATATTAAAATGAACATTATCTACTACATAATTATGTGTGTAATATTTTACAAAAAATTTAAAAATTATTAAATTTATAAATTATTTTAATTTATAGTATAATTTTATAAAATTATTAGTAATTTTTTGAATAATTTTGTAATAGTTATTACCTAGTCTCCAAATAAAAAAAAGAAGTATTATCACAACTAGTTAATGGTGGTGTAAACGTATTGAACTACTCTAGCTATGTAGTTACGCCTACGTATATTGGAATTGGAATCCAGTATCTTATGCCTCTCTCTCTTTCTAGGAAACCAAAATGTAAGAAAACAAAAGAGTGTTTCATGTGTATTAGATTAGCTATAGGTAAGTTTGATCGGGTGTAAAACAAGTATTGTTTAGTCTGCACAGGGCAAGAGAAAGCTAAATCCAGAATTCTCTCGGATGAGATGTGGTGGTTCTACATCTCCAATATCAATCCTCTCCATTGATTTTGATAGATCATCAACCGAGAATGGAATGCTGCCAAGAAACACAATATATGTACAAGAGTAGGATTTTAAAAGGGGTTATATAAAGAGTACTACCAGTAATTTAATGATCATAGGCTTTTATTTTATATTTTGTAAAAGTAAGAGCCAACAAGTTGTTCATAACCATCCCAGCCGCGGATATAAAAAATAAGTAAAATATATAAAACTTTTAACTATATTTATCAAATTTAGTTGAACTTAATTTAAATTTAACTAATTTTTATTTTATTTTAATAAATTTTTGAGTACCCGAACCCAAACCCAACCTAGATAGAACCGTACAAATATTCTAAAATACCTGAACGGATAACCGAACGCTCTCATATTTCTTCAAACCCGAAAATCCGAAATCGAACCGAACCCGAACCTGACCGGATAACCGAACGCCCAGGACTACCCCATATATAGTTATCTAGCACGAAATGATCATTGTTTGGTTACTTTGGTATGTTGCCACTTTCGTAAATTTGTTGTGCATTTATCGAGTTAAAGTTTTAAAAACCAATGCGTTTTATTATATAAATGGGTTTAAGAGAAAGAAAATAACATTGTCTGAATAAATGAGTTCAAGAGTACGTACCTGGAATCATCATCCAATAAAAAAGAGTTGCTAACAGCATTGTTTGAATCTTCTGTCATTAGCACCCTCATATTTGCGATCACCTACATGTATACATAAGAGTATTAAAGATCACTAACTTTTCTATCAATGAATCGTATATATCACACATAGTAGATCGTACAAAACCAGAACTTACGTATGGCGATACGCTATGAGTTCCGTACTTGTCGTCCCAGTACATGATACTTATTCAGTATAGCTGCTGTATGCTGAGTACCTGCGATTTCAACCTAATTTGACCAAACATATCAAACTACTCCAAACTTTACTTTTCTTTTTTAACGCTGATGATTATCATTGAGAGCAAAAAAGGCCAGATCAAAGTCTAACAAAGAGATTAACAATTGTAAAGAAGAAAGGGGCAAGACAATGCGACAAAGCCAGAAGGCTGTCAAAGAAGCAAAAACAAACGTCATAAAAACCAGTAAGGACAGAATTGCGTTCTCGGAGACCTTATCCACACGAACCTTCGTGCAGAGACAAAGGATGAGACAAGTCTAACCAGAGGAGGCATCAGCTTCAACGATGGAATTTAACCATGGTGGGCTGTTAACGCCAACATAAGACTGGGTTCGGTGGTCTCGGGTAACGCTCAGAGCAATTGCAGAAGCAGCCTGATTACGTGAGTGAACAACATGGATCAAGTTGCACCAAGCGAAAGAACTAAGGAGGTTGTGGACTTGCGCAATAAGGGCTTGTAACATCGGATAGTCAGAGGGACGAGTAAGAGCCATACGCGCGTGGGGGAAAGAAGCTTCAACAGAAATCGTGTTGTAGTGGAGCGTTTTCATCGATTCTAAGGCCCAGATCAAACTCCAAAGTTCAGCTTCCGGTAAGGACAGGACACTGGAGTACGCTCTGCGACTGTGCAACAGTGTTCTCCCTTCATGGTTCCTTAAGATCCATGCCGCACCACTTAATCTGTGTTCTCCTGACCAAGACACACCTACATTACATTTTAACATCTGAGGAGGAGGTTTAATCCAGGGAGCAGGCGATAGTGGGACTTGAGTCTGAGGGCATGGGGGCTCTTCCAGGATCATCTGTAACTGTAACCATGTATCTGAATCAGAGAGAGCAGCGTTTATGATATCCAAATGGGAGAGCTGCACTTTTTCAAAAACCATCTTGTTACGGCTCTTCCAGATATGCTAGAGTATCCAAGGAAAAGTTAACCGTGGAAGCTTTGGGATATTCTTGCCAGTGCTTCAGCGCTTCAAATACTGAAGGTTCAGGGACATAGATGAGTTAGAGAAACCCGCTTGAGGGAGTGGAAGAAGAGAGGCTTCCCATGTACGCTGAGCATCGGACAATGAAAAAGTACATGGCAGACAGTTGCCGGACCATTATTGCAAACAGGGCAAACATCGTCACCAATAATTTTCCTCGATTTCAGGTTAGTTCTGACAGCCAGAGCATTGGAGAGAGATCGCCACAAAAAGTGTCTGAGCTTGGGGGGGGTTTGATTTTCCACAACTTGGACCATAACACCTGATCATTCGAAGACAAAGTATTGAAAGGAGCATAGTCTGCATTCTGCAGTAGATCTAACAGATAATAGCCAGACTTGGTCGAGTAAACCCCATCTCTGTTAAGACCCCAGGAGTAAAAATCATCCGAGTTCTGGTAGGTTTTTGTGCTTAGAATTAACGCCACATCAGAAGGTGGGAAGAGATCACGCAGAGCACTTACATTCCAAAAGCCTGTATTCGGATCCAAAAGCTCAGAGACCGACATCGAGAGATCAACATTCGCATCAGGGAGATAGTTGGGAGGTCTTGGGATCTTGTTACATATCCAGTTGTCCGTCCACACTCTTGTATTAACACCGGTACCGATATTCTTCAGGAGACCCTTCATGAGGAGCTGCCGACCATGGAGAATGGAACGCTAGGCATACAAAGGGCGAGCACCAACAACGCTTTCAAGAAAGGAGGAATTCCTAAAGTAGCGATGTTGCAGGATTTGAGCTAGAAGAGAATCCGGTTTCGACATTATGCGCCACGCTTGTTTCGACATTATGCGCCACGCTTGTTTCCCTAATATTAAATTTTTCAATATCTCTGAAACCTAAACCATCCTCCACTTTTGGTTTACAAAGTTTCTTCCATGCTATCCAGGGAATGCGCTTTCGATACGTACCACTACTCCACCAAAACTCTGTTATTGCACTAGTAAGCTTAGCACAGACATCCTTTGGGAGTTTAAAACACGACATAGCGTATATCGGTAGACTGAGGCATATCGATTTGATTAAAATTTCTTTCCTGCCTTGTGATAAAGCCTTTGCGAACCATCCCTGTAGCCGTCCTTGTAGTTTTTTCACGCAGAAAACTCAGAAGCTTTCTTTTAGATCCACTAAAGCACTCCGGCAGACCTAGGTAAGAACCTTCACCTCCTTCTTTCACGATATCCAGAGCTTTTTTAACTTCCGCCTTAGTAAATTTAGTCACCGGGGACCCAAAAATAATAGACGATTTGAGCTTATTTATCATCTGACCCGACGCATCACCATAGAGTTTCAAGCAGTTGATGATTTCCTTAGCTTCTTCAACAGATGCTTTGCACATAAGAAGGTTATCATCGGCGAAGAGCAAATGGTGCACAGCAGGACCTGTAGAAGCAAGACGGATCCCAGAGAGTTTCCCATTGGCTTCCGCTTGGTTAAGACAATTCACCAATCCTTCCGCACAGAGGATGAATAAGAAAGGAGACAGAGGATCTCCTTGTCGGATGCCTCGCTCGGGTTTGATAAAGCCATGAGGCGACCCATTTAGAAGCACAGAGTAAGTAACAGAGGAGACACATCCCATGATCCAGCGAGTCCAAACTCTATTAAATCCATGAAAGAGAGACTCTAAGTCAGCCGGGTTAGAGCTCATAAACAGGTCTCTAAAATATTCCATAGCAATGTTTGCTTTAGCACCTTCAGAGAAATGTTCAACATTCAGATCGTCAAGGAGCATAAGGATGCCATTCTGGATTTTCCGGCCTCTAACACAATTGTGGAAGAATTTCATGTTCCTATCCCCTGATTTGAGCCATTCCTCTCTGCAGCGTTGGCGCCAAAAAAGTTCTTCCTCATGATAAGCTTCAGCTAGCTCGCGTTTCATTTTCTGCATTAAGCCATGAACCGGCCTTTGTTTGGATACTTCTGCTTCCAAAGCCGTTCGAAGCCTAGTGATTTTATCCAGAGAGTTCAAATCTGAGTTTTTTTTCCACTTAGCGAGCTCATGACGAACTCTTCCAATACGATCCATAAGAGATACACACTCCTCATCCGAGCCTTCCCAACCATGTAAGACTATATCCTCAAAGACGGCTTTATTGACCATACGACTGTCAAAGTAAAAGCGTCCCCGCTTGTTGCTTTCCTCCTCCAGAGCAAACGAAATCTTGAGCGGACGATGATCTGAAGCCCACAGGTCAAGAAAATTCATCTTAGATCGAGGAAATAAGTTGAACCACTCATCATTCCCAAAGCTCCTGCCTAGTCGACACTGAACCCATATATTATCCCTCCAGCCTCCCCAAGAGAACGAGTTGCCCGAGCTTCTGAGATCTTTCACTTTACAATTCTGAACCAAATTCCTGAAGCCCCAAAAGGTAGATTAACTACGAATCGCACCTCCTAGTTTTTCCGAATTATTCAGCAGATCGTTAAAATCACTGATATGCTCAAATTTACCCTTTGAACTACTCTCTCAAATTAAGAGATCAATTGCAGTACTTAGGGATCGATTTCCACAGAGACTCAATATCACACAATAGATTATCAGTTTTCGAATTAAGCTAAACGAGAATAAATGTAATGAACACAGTGCAATAAAATCGGTTGTAAATCAGATGGGAGAAACGTCAGGCTCAGGGAATTCTCAGGAAATCAGGAATGCAAGCTAATCAGTAAATCAGGATTTTGCTATGTTCTAGAACTCGAAACACAATATTCAAATCAATCAACTCTCGTTGCAGAGATTTCTATGTCTAGATCCTAGAATTTAAAATCTCTTTGCAAATTCAAAGGCTCAGACATGCATTAAATTCAAGTTCGATATGTTCACAAAATACCTAAACCAAATCTCCTTGCGAATAGTTATCTTGCTTATCTAAGGTTCTTTCTAGCTAATTAACCAACTTTCGTTGCGAGAATCAACCTATGATCAATAATCTAACTCGTCAGTTCAGATCAAGCATTAATCAGAACCTAGAAGAAGAACTAGTGTTCCAAATCCTTAACTAACAAATCAACTTAGCAATCCATGAAATCCCTAATGAGAAACCCTAAACCTAACTAGCAAACTACTCAGACATGGAGATTGAACCAATAAACATGTTTGAATAAGATTGCATAAAAGAAATAAGAATAGAGATTAAAGGAGTTCTGAATCTTCTCTGAAGGAGTCTGAATTCTTCTCTCCAAAACTCTAGCTTAGAATAACAATTAGGTCTAAACAATGACCTTAAAATAGTATATATATCCTAAAAACTCAACCAGGGACTTAATTGCAAATATATGAAACTTCTGGGCAATTTCCTTTCTTCAAAATTCGGCAGAACGTGAAATCCCGATCGGTGTCGATCGACACTCAAGAGTGGTGTCGATCGACACCATCTTCAAAAACGGGTTCCAAGTTGCTCTTTTCAGCTGCTTCAAACTAATTGCTCCAAAAAGCTCCAATATCTTCAATCAAGCCTAATATGTACATGAACCTGCAAAGGACTCGAAAAGACTCCAAAAACACTAAAAAGACTCTATATATACAACTTATATCATGGCTAAAAACCATAAAAACCGTGATATATCAAATCCCCCAGACTTAGCTTTTGCTTGCCCTCAAGCAAAACAGAAGACTAAACCTGTGAAAGTGGTTTGAAAACATAGGAAAATCACTTATCCTTTAGAACACTGAATCAACCAAAACCAGAGTAAAGCCACATCAAACAGTACCAACTTAAGTTAAGACCTCTAGTAATTTTCCGTAGACTTACTAACCATCCAGATTCCAAACCACAACCCATAAGAGTAATCTAGAATCCCCATTGCTGACCTTATTAAGTTTTAAGTGCTTTCTCATCGAGGGAATATCGATCTAAGGATACATGGACTCTTACTCACTCAAGAACCTGAATTTGTGGACAGCCTGCTTCTAGTTTCCTTTCTCCCTCTTTTCTCGCTTCCAATCAGTCGATTTTTCTCTACTAGGGTATCATTTTATTTTTTTTATCCACTGATTGTTCTCTTTCTTCTTTTGCAAGTATCCAATGATTCCACTTCTCATATCACTTCTTTTTCAAATCTATAACTCTCTTTTCATTCACTTTTTTAGAGACAATGAAGGGAAGAGAGAGGGAAACCATAATCACAGACTAATCCTATCAGACCTAAGCAAGAAATCCGATTCTAAGTATACCAAGCCCCAAGATGAGAAAAATCAAGTTCATTATATCTAGGCCAGCTTTGGATCATCTAAATACTCAAACAATATGGGGATAATGGAAGATCCATTTACCTTTGGAATTTCCTTTTGGTAGAATCTGCTGTCAATGGCTATAAGAATGGTCACTAGAGTGGTGGCTAAAACAGTTTGTTCCAAGAAAAGCTCATAATTTCCAACTAAATTTTGACTCAATAAAACAATTTTTGACACAACTTGACTCCAAAACAAAACAAAGCAAAATACATTAGTATTTTCCTCCCCCAGACTTAAGTAACAATGTCTCCAGTGTTAACAGGCCTGAGCGCAGTAAAAAGAAAATAAATAGAAATCGAACAGGTTAGGATCTGAGACGCTTATCTGCAGTCGCGATTGGTGTCGACCGACACCAACGAGTAGTGTCGATCGACACTGATCTAATCACGATCCCCCTTTTTTTTTTTGAAACAAGAAAAACAAAACTTAAAAATTAGCAAAAATCAAATGAAATCCAAAGAAAACTCCTAGCTAATAGTGGGTTGCCTCCCACTCAGTGCTTACCTGCAGTCGCGATTGGTGTCGACCGACACCAATGAGTAGTGTCGATCGACACTGATCTAATCACGATCCCCCTTTTTTTTTTTTTAAACAAGAAAAACAAAACTTAAAAATTAGCAAAAATCAAACGAAATCCAAAGAAAACTCCTACCTAATAGTGGGTTGCCTCCCACTCAGCGCTTATTTTCAGTCATGAGCTTGACTATGTTGGAGCTTAGGCATCTGGTGGATCAGAGAGTAGCATTGAATGCCGCTGGGAAGAGCATCTCATCATCCAAGGTGGTGTATAGGAAGTTTGGGAATGAGATCGACCAAGGAATGAATGAACAGCAGCAGGGTGGGACTTAGTTATGGGTGGTACACTCCTTTTTCCTGCAGAATCATCAAAAGAACAAACAAGCGCTCTACGTTAATCTCGTGGCTTGTTTAACTGTGAAACAACTTTTCCACCTTGAAAATTCTGAATGATGATATCAGGAGGTTTAGAATTAGGAACAGGAAGTGCATACTTCTGCTCTATTGGAGGTGAGTGAGGTGCGAGATGTAGAGTTTTCTGTTTAACAACAGTTGATGGGTCTTTTGGACTAGAAAACTTATGAAAACTCTGAGTTTTAGGCGTTTTTGGCTTGGCCTATGGAGGGTGTCGACCGACACCAACATTGGTGTCGATCGACACCTTACTTGAAACTCGGGACTCTGCACTTTTTCTGCAATTCATCTCAGCAAGCTGTGTCTCCATCACAAAAACGTCATCCTCCATCCACTTGGCTTTAATTAGACCCTTATCTTCAACCCTTGTCCTAAAAAGATGATCTCCACTCCAATCTTCAAGCCCATCAGCTTGCTTAGAAATCTCAACCAATTCCTCTTGAACAATCAGCTTGTTCACTTGCTCAGTAGCCTCCAGCTCCTTGACATACCCAGCAGTAATATCATCTGGCTCCTCACCCATGGCAACCTCTACAGAAAAGGTTTGACCATCAATGGTAGGTTTTCTCCTCAGCTTCTCCATGTCAAAGTTCATGACCTTATCTCCCAAATCAAGCCCTATCTGCCCTTCTCTGACATCAATAATAGCACCTGTTGTAGCTAAGAATGATATTCCCAGAAGAAGAGGATCCTGAGGTTCTTCACCATATTCCAAAACCACAAAGTCTGTAGGGATAGTGCATCCTGCAATCTGAAGTGGAACATCCTCTAAAACACCTTCTGGAATCCTCTTGGAACGATCCGCAAGGACAAGATGAATCCTTGTAGGCTTGAAGTCAGTCAACCCAAGTCTTACAGCAATAGAATATGGCATTAGGTTAATGCTCGAGCCAAGGTCACATAGAGAGTGAGGAAACCTTTCTGTTGAGATGTAGCAATCTAGCACAAAACTCCCAGGGTCAGGTAACTTCTTTGGAATCCTATGTTGAATCATAACACTGACATGTTCAGACACTCTCACCCTCCTCTCTTTCCTTGATACTGTCTTTTTCAAGAGGATTGCACTAATGTCCTTTGTGAGCAAAGCTGCTTCCTCAGGACTAATACCATTCAAAACCATCCTCTTAACATACCTCTTAATTGGAGGTGAAAACTTGACTGCATCAACCAATGGTATCTCAATCAGCACCTTGTCCATGATTTCCTTGCATCTGATCTCTTCCAACTCTTGTTTAGACTTCTTACATGCTTTTGGAAAAGGAATTTTAGGCTTATGGGCGTTCTCCTCATTTGCTGTGTGAGAATTAGGCAATTCTGGCTTGCTCCGCGATTGGTGTCGACCGTTTCGAAGTGGTGTCGACCGGGTTGGTCGACAATCGTTCGTCATGACTCGAAATCTCGAGTTTTTGGGGTGGTGTCGATCGACACCCCAGGTTGGTGTCGGTCGACACCTGCTCTGGAAAGTCAAAATCGTCATCAAGATCTGCAAAACCCACAGATTTTTCTTCTTCTCTTACCAGGATGGCATTGACATGATGCCTTTGATTTGAATCAGTCTTTCCAGGAAGAAACCCGTCTTGCCTTTTTATGGATGAAGCTGTTTGTGCAACTTGAGTGTCCAGCTTCTTGACATGGGTGCTCAATGTTTCAAATTTGCCATTCAGGTCTGTGTACATGGAATCCAGCTTTCCATTAAAATCCACTGTTAACTTGGTCTGTCCAGCAAGAATCTGCTCCAGCATGCTTTCCATTTTGCTTTCTGCATTTGGTGGAGGAACTGGTTGGTAGGAAGAAGAGCCATAATTCCTTGCAAAGTTGGTGTTTTGAAAAGGTCTCTGGTAAGTAGAACCATACCCAGGCTGATTCCCAAATCTCTGTCTCTGAAACCCAGCTCCATTGATGAAATTTACATCCTCTTTCTCTGATTCAAATGTTTCAACTTCTGCAGCAAACTTAACTTGCTTCTTACCCACAAGGAAATTATGGACAGAATCTAATTTGGCTTTCACCTCAGCTATTTGACTTCCATCTATGCTCCCAGATGATTTCTTCCTTTCAAAATCTGTATTCTTGGTGCTGTTGCTAGACACCAAGTTCTCAATCAGCTTTTTGGCTTCTTCTGGACTCATAGTATTGAAGTTATCTTCACTTGCAGCATCCAAAGCCATCTGATACCTCCAGTCAATTCCCCTGAAGAAAATTCCCAGCAGCTGAACATCACTGAACCCATGATGGGGACAGTCTCTCTGATAAGATCTGAACCTCAACAAAGAAGCTTTGAATGCTTCAGTAGGCCCTTGTTTGAATGTAGAGAGTTTAGTTCTCAGATCTTCAGACCTTGCATCATCAAAGAAGTTGAGGAAGGCATTCTTGGTATCAAACCAAGTGGTTAGAGAACCTGGACTCTCATTCTTGAGCCAATAAGCTGCATCCCCAGCAAGAGAGTATGGGAAGAGCTTGCACAGCAGATAATCCTCTGAGACTCCATTAAGCTTAATGCTTGTCACCAAGTCTTCAAATTTTTCGATATGGTCCATGGGGTGCTCATTGTCAATATAATCAAATGGTCTGACCAGCTTATAAGGTTTTTTATAGCGCATAGCAGAGCCGCGCCCAGTACACCGGCGACTCCCATCATATGAAATGGATTCAATGTCCAATTATGAGAAATAAATATAAGAGTGCATACCTATATTTTTTTTATATGAGGAAGACCATGGAAAGGGTGCTGACCCACAAGAGTGAAATACACTGGCTTTAGCTCAAAGTCGTTCATTTGGAAAGGAGGAGGACGAATCGCAGACCTGTTCTCATAGAATAGATCAGGCCTGTTAAAATCAGCAAGAGTCCTCCCTCTAGCAGGGTTCGCAGCAGCGTCTTCTTGGAAGACATTTCCCTGTTCATCAACTCGGTCGCCGTTTTCGTTGTAGGCATGACCCTCTTGGTCTCGTAAGACTCCAGCAGCATCAGGTCGAACGATAATTCTTCGATTCATCTCTGCTGATCTCTTTGCCTTAAGGTTCGTTCGTTCTAACTCTCTCAACTCCTGATTCAAAAGATTCAAAAGTTTAGCTTCCTTGTTGCTCTGGGTGTTGCGAGTATGCATAAACCTGAAACAAAAGAAAGGAGAAAAAAAGAATGTGGGTAAACAAGAAATAAAATGTTTAGTCTAAATTCTATTCCTAATCTAATGGCGAATTCAAAGAATCCCGGCAACGGCGCCAAAATTTGATATGCTCAAATTTACCCTTTGAACTACTCTCTTAAATTAAGAGATCAATTGCAGTACTTAGGGATCGATTTCCACAGAGACTCAATATCACACAATAGATTATCAGTTTTCGAATTAAGCTAAACGAGAATAAATGTAATGAACACAATGCAATAAAATCGGTTGTAAATCAGATGGGGGAAACGTCAGGCTCAGGGAATTCTCAGGAAATTAGGAATGCAAGCTAATCAGTAAATCAGGATTCTGCTATGTTCTAGAACTCGAAACACAATATTCAAATCAATCAACTCTCGTTGCAGAGATTTCTATGTCTAGATCCTAGAATTTCAAATCTTTTTGAAAATTCAAAGGCTCAGACATGCATTAAATTCAAGTTCGATATGTTCACAAAATACCTAAACCAAATCTCTTTGCGAATAGTTATCTTGCTCATCTAAGGTTCTTTCTAGCTAATTAACCAACTTTCGTTGCGAGAATCAACCTATGTTCAATAATCTAACTCGTCAGTTCAGATCAAGCATTAATCACAACCTAGATGAAGAACTAGTTTTCCAGAATCCTTAACTAACAAATCAACTTAGCAATCCATGAAATCCCTAACGATAAACCCTAAACCTAACTAGAAAACTACTCAGACATGGAGATTGAACCAATAAACATGTTTGAATAAGATTGCATAAAAGAAATAAGAATAGAGATTAAAGGAGTTCTGAATCTTCTCTGAAGGAGTCTGAATTATTCTCTCCAAAACTCTAGCTTAGAATAATAATTAGGTCTAAACAATGACCTTAAAATAGTATATATATCCTAAAAACTCAACCAGGGACTTAATTGCAAATATATGATACTTCTGGGCAATTTCCTTTCTTCAAAATTCGGCAGAACGTGAAATCCCGATCGGTGTCGATCGACACTCAGGAGTGGTGTCGATCGACACCATCTTCAAAAACGGGTTCCAAGTTGCTCTTTTCAGCTGCTTCAAACTAATTGCTCCAAAAAGCTCCAATATCTTCAATCAAGCCTAATATGTACCTGAACCTGCAAAGGACTCGAAAAGACTCCAAAAACACTAAAAAGACTCTATCTATACAACTTATATCATGGCTAAAAACCATAAAAACCATGATATATCAATCACCGACAAGTAACCAAGGCTCATTATGATTCAAGCCTATAGCCTCCAAACGATCCCACGCTAACTGTCGTCGTGCACGCACAGGATCGCCGTACACACAAGTAAGAAAGAAAGATATTCCACCAAGTGACACTTTTAAATCTAAAATCCTTTTGTCACTCTCCAACACCACCACATTGTAACATTTTTTCCAAAAAACAGCCAGACCACCACTCAAACCAAGTGGTTCAACTGTGAGGAAATCATCGTAACCCAAACTTTTTTATAAATCCAACATGTAAGAGAGCTTTTGTTTTGTTTCCAATAAAAAAAGAAAATCCGGAAAGAATTTTCGACGTAATTCCCGGAGGTAACGAACTGTCTCGGTGTTCCCAACACCTTGACAGTTCCAGCTCAATATGCTCATTAAGATTCCAGCGGACTCAAATCGGAGGCCACCGCAGGTACAGAAGCGTTGTTGGATTTCATGGTAGGAGTGGTAGAGTCTTGAGTTGCTTTTCTCTTGCTGCACGAAACCGAATGAGACAGCGCAGTTGGAGTCGTAGGGGAGACAGATGAAGGGTACGAGATGTTTTGTTCTTCTTTTCCAAGCTGGTGGACGGTTGCGAGCGCTCTGGTGGCCCCGAACAATGCCGGAAGCAAGAGTCTGGGGATGAGCCCCAGGACTAAAGACCGTAGCATTGTTGCGAGGCAAACGAGACGAAGAACTAAAGTCAGAAATCGTATCCGAGTCCGAGCCAGCTGACGAACCTTTTTGCAGGCAATAGGGAAGACGAGAGGATCCGCCAGTAAGTTTATTACTCCCTTCCGCAAAGTTGAAGACAAGTCCTTTCCCTTTGTTCATATTCTGAGAGAATATAGGAGAAGCCACCATATCTTCTTGTTGTTTCTCTGTAATAGCATTACGAATACGCTGTGTCCGAGCCATATGCTCACGTTCATCGGGGTGGGAGACGTAGAGCAGTGCCATTCTTTGATCTTCAGGAGACAGTTCAGGAAAAAGGGGTTGAAAACCCGGTGGAGCTAGAAGAGTAGGCTGTGATTATTCTTGTCCATGAGAGTTAGCCGGAGCTTGATCAGAAGACTTCTCTGCCTGGGAAACAGTTGCAACAGTTGGAGATTTGAGCAGAGGGAAGACCGTTTTCTCGTGTGTCAAACGGAAACAATGAAAACATTTCTTGCGTAGTCTTTCATACTCGTAGATGATAATGACCGAGCCTCCAGAGGGGAGGTTCAACAGCTTCTCATCGCGTGCAGGCTTGGATATGTCATAGAGAACCCGAGCTCGGATGTACTCAGTTTTTTTAGAGATCTTGGGATCGTAGACCACTTTCTTGACCTTCTCAATAGCCTTAGCCAGCTCATACATTGTTTCGCCGTAAAAAAGTCACTAGGGATATTACGGATGCGAATCCATACTTCAAATTGGGTGAGAATTTTTTCCGGTGGGGAGGGTGTCCATCGTTCCAATAAAATGGTATAGTTGTAGAACGACCAAGGACGGTCATTCAGAACCCGAACCAAATCGTCTTCATTCTGAAAAATGAATTGAAACTTCTCCTTGGATAAGGCAATACCACGAACTCGATCGTATACCCTCCAGATTCTAGGCATCTCCTCAATCAACTTTGCCATCGGTTGACAGGAGGGGTTCAAAAGACGTCCGAGCACACTGAGGGAGTTCTTTTCAAAAACTCTGAAACGTGGATCATCCGGGAGATTGTTTGGCTCATCGTCCTGCAGAGACATAGAACGCATGATTTGATGGAGAGAGTCAGACATGAGGACCACCGGAGAAACCACACCGGAAGAAGGAAAACAACGTGAGGGATTTCTTTTGGGAAGACTATCAATTACGATTGAGGCGATTAGGGAAGACGAGATGAGTACATCTTAAGGAAAGCTTTAAAAATCACACTTATCGGAAAAGGAAATAAGCCCGGGAAAAGGAAACAGAGGAGGAAATAGGGGAAATATTCAATTGTTCAAAGGGAAATAAGTAATTAAAGCTAGGCGCGTAACAAAGGGGGATACCGTAGCCTAAGCCGGCAAGGAGCTCTACTCAAAATGAGAGAGAAAGAAAAAGGAAATAAGTGAACCCTCTAATACATCTAGAGAGGCCTGAGCGAATAAGAGGAGATTGAGTTTTTATGACGCTTGAAATGTTTTACGTTAATCTAAAACCAAACTTTACTTTCTAATATCAAACAATTAAAACCCACTTACCGGACATAGATCATGACTTATCTCATCCAAGGTTTTCTTAGGTTTTTGGTGTATCACCTGCATTTTTTGTACAACAATGTGAGAATGTTTTGTATCACATTGAGAGATTGATTATGTGTTTACAACATTATCATAATAGGTACCAGAAACCCGATGGCTTGTCTGATATGCTTCAGCTCATCCCAAGAAGAACCTGCGTACTGGAATGGACATTTTTATCTTACATAAGTACTTGGAGTTAGTTTAGAACCCTTCCACGTGGAGGTGGTTATCTTACCAATAAACAATTTAGAGAAAAAAATTGAAGAGATAAAAAAGTTTTTCTCAAATGAGAAACCTGACATACTTTTTTAACAAGTATCACAATATCAGTGGTTAGATTTTTGAAAAAATTTAAAAATTAATTACATAATGAAATTATATTAAAATAGTAATACAAAATTCATTAGAATTTATTAATTGTTTATTAACTAATGGGGCTGCTCTTATTACCTCATTTGTTGCCTTGTAACACCAGTGTTCCAATTCAGCCAATCCTGCTTTTACGTATTCCCCATTGCTAAATGAACAACACTCCCGTCTTAACAACAGGCTGAAAGGATGATATGAGAATGCATTACTAATACAACAAAAAACAAAAAATTTGAGAGAAAAAATAAATAAATGAGAATAAGATCCCAAGAACCTGTTGAATAGTTGAACATTGATGAATGAGAATATCTGCGTGAAGACCTTCCGGACCAAGAATGGAGGGACCTATAACATAAACGAGTTAATGAAATGATTTTTAGTCGTCATGGGATCTCTGAACGTGTCTATAATAGAGACTCACATGGTTCGACTTCAGTTTATTGAGGAAGTCTGTAAGACTCTATAACGCCCCAACCGCCTCTACCGGTGAGTCACCCATCCCTCAATCGGGCTCGTGGACCCCACCCCTATACGACGGTCAGTGCGTTATTTTTGGAAGAGCCGAAAGTCATGATATACTGTCCCTGCAATCACCACATGACCGTTCCCCGTGTTTTTTCCTAACTCACACGGTAGCGCGAATGACTTCCCGGTAGGTCACCCATCCTTGGACTACTCCAGCTCAAGCACGCTTAACTCTGGAGTTCTCTCTGGATGTGCAACCGAAAATGTAAGTGCACTTTGGTGACATAGATAGCCAAATCAATTCTTTTAACCTTTCCCATATACGTTTCCATATATACCAGATATCGGGATGTTATAATTCACCCCACTCAGAGTGCAACGTACTCGTTGCATACCACGACCAGTCCCAGAACGTCTCCCAGGTCAGCACTGGGATGACTAACCAGCTCTGATACCACTTATAACGCCCCAACCGCCCCTACCGGTAAGTCACCCATCCCTCAGTCGGGCTCGTGGGCCCCACCCCTATCCATATATCTTTTCAACATATGTTGTTAGCTGCTGCTTGAAGAGTAGAGCTGGATATTTCGCCTCGACTTGCCTTGAGGTATCAACTCCCCCGTTTATCATGCTAAGATTCACACCTTGTGGTGTGCCGCGGAAGCTCTAGAGAATGATTAACATTGACAGTTTAAAGCTTGTGATGCATCTGATATGAAGTGTACCTCGTTGCCTAACGTGTCATTCTTGAACACTATTTTTGTTCCATCAAGAATGACATTTCATATTTTATAATGCAGATTTTCGAACAAAAAATTCACTAATATTATCACTATTATGGCTCTCATCAGTGTTTTGGTTTTAAAGATATTACTAGATGATAGCCTGCACCATGTGCGGGTATAATATTGGATATATAGGTGATTACTATATAAATTGTCATCATAAAATCATAGTAGTCAAAGTTTTTAATGGCTAATATATTATCTATAGATTTAATATTCAATAGAATATCTAATCTAATAAACAATAACAATATATTATCAAATATCATATAAGCTTATTAAAATAAAATTAATTATAATATTATAATTTTGATAAATATAAAATAATTCTAATATCTTCACAATTTATCAAGTTACAAATATTAAATTTCTATCGGAAAAAGTATATAAATATTTTTATATTCAATTTAATAAGGTAATTCAAATAAAAGTTGATTAAAACAAACAACAAATTTCAAATGACACGTCCCACCTGTCCGTCCATAGGCCCCACTGCTGCGGCAAGGCGCGGCAGCCCTGACCCCGCGAAGAAGAGCTTCCCGTCTGGCCATGCCCGAAGTCGTTACCTTAACCGCAAGGGAGGGGGTGCCGAAGGCAGGACTAGTGAATGGAGTGAAGTCGTAACAGGGGGAAGCAACCGCGCGAGCGGCGATGGACGAAGCGGAAGCGAGAATTCGGCGTTCATTAAATATTTCATATATGTAATTCAAAATTCTGAGTAAATTTAATTATTTATAAGAAATATGTATATCATCCCTTTCATTTTGTAGTCCATGTGGGATAAAATTTGTGTTTATATAATTTTAAAATTTTAAATATCATACAAGCCATTAAATCTTTTAATTATATGTTTATAAATGTTTGAATTTAATGATACCATAAAAAGAAAAAAAAAATCTGATGGAATATCTATATTTCAATATATTAAAAAGTGTATTATTTTTTGTTGACTTGTCTGAATTAAAGTATTTCATTGGTTAGTTTCCCCTTAAATTACTCTCAGTGAGACACGTGTTTGAAATTTCTCTCTCCGTCTTCTCAATTAATATATAGGGGAAGTGTTGTAAAACAATAAAAGTTGAAATTTTACCAATTAGTATTTTAGATTTTAAACAACATAAAAAATTTAAAAAGCCTTCAAAACTATTTCTTGGAAAAAAACCTTCTGTTTTGATTATCTTATTCTAAAGTAAAACTTTTTTAGAGTTTAACCAGTAGTGATAGTTTTTAAAACCAAAATCTAAATCTACAAAAGCAACATTCATTACATATCTGCTTTTTAAATAGGAAAAGAAACTTATAAATATAAATTAGAGAAATTGTAACGTATGTCCCTCAATAATATAGAATTTAGTTCTCTCTCATACATCACTATTCATGGTATACTATTTATCATGAAAAATCTGTTTTACCCTCATGTTTTCAAATGAATTACGTTATTCTCTATTTTTCATCAAACAGTGATGACGACGGTGGCGATGGTGTTCGTTACGGTGGTGATGGTGATTTTGGTCAGTAACTGTAGTGAGGTGGTGATCTAGCGATAATGATGGTGAAAATATCAGTGACAGTGGTAACATTATTGACGGTGGTGGCGACCGCCGAAGGAGAGGGAGAGAGAAAGAGGAAGAGGAAGAGAGGGAGAGAGAGAGGGAGGAGATAAAGAAGATACCAAAAAGAGATTGTGATGGCGGACGATAGTGAAAGTATTGGTGACAGTGGTGATATTATCGATGGCGATGGCGACCGGAAAGGAAGAGAAAGAGGGAGAGAGAGAGAGAGGGGGAGAGGGAGAGAGAGATAAAGAAGAAGAAGAAGAAGAAGAAAAAGATACAATGCTAACATTATATATAACATAAGTAACACATTATCTATGTTAACGTAAATTATGTATGATTATGATAACCGAGTTAATACATAAAGTTAACACGTTATTTTTTGTTAGCATGCAATCGTTGTTAACTCGTTATCGATGTAACCATGCTAACATTTTATACAACATAAATAGCACATAAATATTTAACACACTATCATTGTTAGCAAGTTATCATTGCTAACTCGTTATAAATGTTAGCATTATAACATTCTATATAACATTGAGTCATTGACAATTTTGTTAATATAATTTTTTATGATATGATAACCGAGTTAACACATAAGTGTTAACACAATACTATTGTTATCATGATATCATTGTTGTTTCGGTTTTGATGTTAACACGCTAACATTCTATATAACATATTATCTATGTTAATGTAGATTATGTATGATATGATAACTGAGTTAACACATAAGTGTTAACACAATACTATTGTTATCATGATATCATTGTTATTTTTATTTTGATGTTAACACGCTAACATTCTATATAACATATTATATATGTTAACGTAGATTATGTATGATATGATAACTGAGTTAACACGTAGAGTTATCACATTATCTAACATTGTTTACGTGCTAACAGTACTCAATAACAACATTTATATGCTAATATTGTTTATGTGCTAACAATAATTACGTGATAACAATACTCAATGATGTAGTACTAACACGTTAATGTTATTCGATATTAGAGTTAACACTAACATTCTATATAACATGTGATGATAATTGAATTTACATGCTAACAACATTCACACGATGATAATATTGACATACTAATAATATTCACGTGTCATCAATATCCAAAGAAATATTGTTAACATGATAATGTTATCTGATATTGAAGTTAGCACATGGATGAATAGTGTTACCGATGGTTGATGAATAGTATCAGTAGCGGTGGCAGATTTGTAATTATTTCAAAAAGTTGTGGATAAAAAGGTCAGCAAAATACCAACTTTCTAATTTTATTTTTGGAATGCCACCCACCTAATTTTCTTATTATTGGATGATATACACCTCTATCACCCTATAAATTAACTAAGGCTATATTATAAATTTAAATTTATTTCTTTATACTATGACAAAATTTAAAGTGAAATGGAATATGGAGGTAATATATATGTTAGTAGGCTACACACACCTGTGTCATCCTCCCAAAGAGAGTGGCAGAAGAGCGACGGCGTTGTGGAGCCATCCCTGCTGCACCACTGGCTTTAAGCGTGCGTTGGAGGAGTAAAAGTAATGTGGATGCCTTGGATAACCAATATACAAGTTTATCGTTGTCATCTTGAGTCTGAAAAAAAATGCAATTAATATCCCAACACACTGATGTGTAAGATGGCTCAAAAAAACGAACCTCAATAGCATGTCCTATTGTCTGAATAATGCGATCAAAGACGCTAGTTCTTTCAACTTCAAATGAACGCCATTGCAATAGGCATTTGTATATAATGCATGCTGTTACGGGACGTTTCCCTTGGAAACCCAAATTCTGAACGATGCAGTGGATAAGCAGCTCTTGGTTTCTTGCTGCTTCTCGTTTAATGATTTATGTGGCTTATGTTAGGAGATCTCGGGGATTACGAGATCGCCTTGAATATATTGACTTGTAGTTATTTGGGAAAGTTAGTATTTGTGTATAAGGTAGATTGCCTATTTCATATATGTAAAGAACTTGGTGAACAAGTTAGAGACTTTGTATAAATAAACCTATTGGCTAATGAATAAAGATGAGAGAAACTATTGCACTTCTTAGGTTTTCCAATTTTATCATGGTATCAGAGCTAAGATCATAATTCTTGTGGGTTAGAAAAATTTTAATGGTTTTTTGTTTCATTACAAATATGTTTTACTTGTTTTCGATTTAAAAAGAAAAAAAAATTCATCGTGTTTTGTTTTCTTCTAATGCGATGCCGAGCTTTACATACGTTTTGCTTGTCTTTGCAATTTGATTTGTTTCTTTTGTACTCCTATCTTATATCTTATATATGCTTTAATAAAGAAAAAAAAGACTTTGGAGAGTTATCTTGAACGGTGATTTTATCTATAGCCAAATATTTTGTATTCTATTCGTGATTTGCTATTTTTTTATAAATTGTTTTACTTTGGCTTTACTTCAAAAAAAAACCAAAAAAAAATGGAGAAAAGAAAGAAAAAGAGAACGTGATGTTCTTTCGATCGTGTGGTGTTTTGTTTTGTCAAAATACAGGAATTACAAGAACTTGTCTTCATGTGGCTATCTATCTACTACAAAATTGATGGTGGTCACGAAGCTGTTCGAAGATGATGACTCCAAACGGGTATATACGAATCCGATGGAGATGATGTTGCTGTGAACTATGAGCATGAACTAATTGCAGGGTTCGTTCAGTTCACATGGTGACATGAGATGATGGAGATACACAACTACTACAATATTCTTCACTAGATCTATGACCTTATAGCGAGGTATAAATGCTATTTATCTAACTTAAGAAGCAAATTTCTTCATGGACAAGAAGTTCGAAGAGCGACCCAGACTTGTGACTTCAGTTCGAATCGACAACGGAGGAGGTTCCGTTGAAGACTTATTTTATTGATTGGCCAATCTCATACGTGTGAACAACTTGGTAAACAAGTTAGAGACTTTGTATAAATAAACCTATTGGATAATGAATAAAGATGAGAGAAACTATTACACTTCTTAGGTTTCCTCCAATTTTATCAGCTTATCCTCCACTTCAGAGAGGTCCCTATGTTTTATTGATTGGCTATGCAGATCCTGTTTTAAATTAAATTAAACCAAAAAAACGAAATGCTGACCATTACAAAGGAATAATAAAAGAAAAAGAATGAAGAAGAACAACATAATATGAATGGAGAGAAATATTTGTTACTTATTGTCATTCTCGAATTTGCTAAGTACTAATTTTTTCTATAATTCTCTACAAAAATGAAACGAGAACAAATTATTGTGTAACAAATATTATTTGTAAACCGTGTAATTTTTTAGGGAAATTTTTTTTATTGTTCCATGTCATTCATTTCGTCACCATTTAAACTCTAATATTAAAGAATTAAGGACTTGTGGTAAAGGTAAAGTTAACAAATAGTTTAAGAGATGTACTTACCAAACTTTTTTTTTTTTTTTTTTTTGAAAAGAATGTTAAATTAAATTCAAATCAAAACGTCCGTTTTTCCTTTTCAGGATACAAGAGGGTCGACACTAACTTATTTGTTACAAAGGGTTGTTTTATGGAGACGGGGCAGAGTAGGCAAACCAAAGAGATAAGCCTTCATCATAGTCAAGATCATGTATTTTCCGAATGCTCAGTAGTCGATTCCGGACCGTCTTGTCAATGGTTTTGGTCAGACGTGTCTGGCTTAGAGGTGACTCGCCGTGACGTCGTTGATTTCTTTCCCTCCAAATATGATAAAGAGCTTCCTGGAACACATACCTAAACAGAAACAAAGAGATTTTATCTCTGTTCAAAGTATGAAGCAACCGTACCAGAGCATCCCAGTTGTCAGTGTATTCGCTTGCAAGAAGATTGAACGTGAGAGATTTCCAGATAGCCGACGCGTACGGGCATGAGAAGAAAAGATGGTACTTACCAAACTTGGCCTTGCATCGATTGATAAATGACCGCTCTCCGAACTGTTAGATAGGATATCTCGATTACATTCATTGTATCTACTCTCTCTCTTAATGAGCCTTGACTCTTGTATCTTATTTATATCCACCTAATGAGAATCACTCCTTCAAGGAGATTTACCAAATTACATGGTATCAGTGTCCCTTCACTTTCTCTCTCGAGACTCTCGATCTTCCTTCTCTCTTCTTCATGTTCCCTTTTTTCTCTGTCTCTTCTTCTTCTTCGATCCTCTGTTGCGATGTCGGAATCCGCTTCTGATCTTCTCTCTACTGACAAACCCTATGGTATTTCTCAAATCAGTGGTTACATCCCGATCAAACTTGATCTCGTCAAACTTGTTCCGCCTGCTGCTACTGTCTCTTGCCATCCCATGTTCACTCGTAGTAAGCTAGGCATAACCAAACAACGAACCCGTCTATGTTTACATACATCTACTGTCTCTCCTTTACCTAAATCCCATATTGAGGCAGCAAAGGATCCACATTGGAACCCAGCAATGGGAGACGAATATAGTGCTCTTGTTAAAACGGGTGATGTGGTCACTTGTACCACGGCCCAAGAATGCTAATGTGGTTCGTTCTATGTGGTTATACAGGCACAAATTTGACTCTGCAGGGAATCTGGCCCGGTATAAGGCTCACTTGGTGGCTAATGGCAAATCTCAACAACCCGGCATCGACTGTTATGATACATTCAGTCCGGTGGTCAAACCAGGGACCATTCGTGCTGTACTTGATGTGGCAACTACCAAGAACTGGCATCTACACCAACTCGATGTCAAAAACGCGTTCCTTCACGGCGATCTCCAAGAAACTGTCTACATGCACCAACCGCCTGGCTTCCGCGATCCGACTAAACCTAATCATGTCTGTCTTCTTCATCGCTCCTTATACGGCCTCAAACAGGCCCCACGTGCCTGGTACAATCGCTTGCCTCTTATGCTCGACGTGTTGGTTTTGTACAAAGTATATCGGATCCGTCTTTGTTTGTGATGACTCGTGACAGGCATATTGCCTATTTGTTGCTCTACGTTGACGACATTGCTCTCACGGCTTCCTCATCCTCTCTCCTTCAGTCCATCATTGCTTCCCTTCACTCGGAATTTGAGATGACTGATCTTGGACCACTACACTACTTTCTTGGCATCTCGGTTTCTCGCAATGATCAGGGGCTATTCCTACATCAACAGAATTATGCCGCCGACATCTTACATCGCGCTAACATGACAAATTGCAATCCCTGTCAAACACCTGTTGATACCAAGCCCAAGCTCGCTGCCACTGACTCCCCGCCAGTTGCAGACCCGACTCTCTACAGAAGCCTTGCTGGTGCGCTCCAATACCTTACCTTCACTCGTCCGGACATCTCATATGCAGTCCAACAAGTGTGTCTATTCATGCATGATCCACGGGAAACACACTTCACTGCTCTTAAACGTATTCTCCGATACATCAAAGGCAGCATCTCTCATGGGTTACATATCTATTGGCACTCTACACCCTCTCTTGTTGCTTATTCGGATGCTGATTGGGCCGGTTGTCCTTCTACGCGTCGTTCTACATCCGGGTTTTGCATTTTTAATGGTAACAATCTGATTTCCTGGTCCTCCAAACGCCAACACACTGTCTCTCGATCGAGCGCCGAGGCCGAATACAGGGGGGTCGCTATTTGTGGATAGAGGGAACTATGGTTCAACAGGCATTGCAAAATACACTCACGTACCATTTTGAGCTTCCGAAGTTCTCTCTTTGCAAGTCTGCCTCTCCATCGTGTCTGTGACAGGATCGCTGCTTTCTTAAGCTTCTTATAGTACAAAGTTGCCCTGTGACAACGCCACTGAGCCTGCAATTAATTAGTAAACAAGAACCAATGTATAATTCCCACAGAAACATAAAACCTGAATAGTTGTAGCGGCCTTTGATTCCTTCCTGAATCTAAATTCTTTATGAGCAGCCGTTGCTCTTAAACCTGTCTGTACAATAAGCACCGCTTCATGGAGATTTTTATATGATTTGCTAGAATGATATCTCCGACAATTCTTTTGAATCTTTACAGCAGCAGCTTGTCTTCTCAAGTTTTCGTAAAGTTTGGAAGAAAGTTTTCCTATAATATTTTGCAAATAAGAGAAACTTGTTAAGCAAGCAATCTCGTCTATATAAAATATCATTCCTGAAGTAAAAGATGAATCACAAATGGTTCACCTCTGCATAATGCTTGGAGAGATATGGTAGCTTCTCTTAGTAAAATGAACCGTTTTCGAGCCTGATGAGTCCGTATTCGTCTCTGGATCTTTTTTGCAGCTCCACTAAGAACCAAAGCTCTTCTTGCATCAAGTTCAGCCATCTGCCCCGCCCTTAAGAATATCTTTTTCTTACCAATCTGAATATGAAAGATATTTTAGTTGCATGGTTCGGTCATTGAACCATATTTTAGTTGCACGATTCGATCATTGAAACATATTGTATGGTTGAACGAAGTAAATTAATACCTGGTATCCTTTCAGTCCAATAGTGTCCAAGATCTTTTTCGATGCAGCCTTCTCCTCATAGCTGTTAAGGGACAAGTCAAAAAGGTTTTCACTAAGTTTAGCTCCAAGACTAATTGTTAAGTATGTTTTTCTTCACTTACTTCCCTTCTAGGGCTTCAGGAGATAGAAGTCCAAAACGGTTAATGAACTCAAAGAACGGTTTACGAGTGGGATACCAGCACAACTGATTCTGATCGCTTCTAAAACACCCTACAAGAATACAAACCAACACTCAGAATAACAGTTCAGTTGAAAATATTGTTTATGTATACTTACACCACATCGAAGTTGCTGCATGATGTTGACATTCTCAAATACGGCAGGCTTAAGAAGGTTATTAGGCTTCACACATCTGATGTAATGAGGCTCGGTAGAGTTTAATGTTTCCATCAGTTGCTGGAGTTGCATCTACATCAATCGGGATAAAACACTTTCTTTCTTACGTTTGTGCAAAACAAAACTCGTGACATTTGACAACTTTTACAAAATAAGCCTATGTTGTACCTTAAAGCGAGAGCCGATGGATGAAAACTTTGAAGATTTAGATGTTTCTTCAGCAAGCTTTGGAAAGAGGCCTACAACAAAAGGACACTTGGAAGCACCCAACAAGTCTTGATGTTCAGCTATCACATAATCTTTGTTTTTTTTTTCAGATATAGATCAGACTGATACTGGACCTGAAAGGCAATCCCGCAAAAGAGAAATATTACTAAGAGACTTAGAAGACAGTCTTCTTGTGTTGTACTGTGTTGAAACTGCAAAATCTGCAAAGAACATACTTCTCCTGCATAATGGGAAACTCCAAAAACTGTTCGAGATAGTTTTGGCTTGATGAACCTCTTGTGTGTCTTAAAAGTCTGATAAAGCTAATTTGCAAATGTTTCATGAGTTGACTTGGGAAACATGCTGAAGAAACCAAGAAATATATTTTAAAGTATGAACATAATGAACATAATATATTACATACGAAACATAATATTACCAAGCTTCATCAAGAGTGCCACAATTCCACCAGGTTTCTGCAAATGGAAAACAAATTCGAGAGAGAAAGATAAACATATTAGGCTTCATCATCATTTCAAATCCAAAATTAGATCAGAAGTCACCTTTTCAATAAGATCAAGAACATCTTTATTGTCCACAAATTCAATGTAGCTCCAATCTATTGCTTCTTTTGTGTATTCCTCCTGTTCCATCTTGAACACGTGCTGCAGACAGCAAGAGAAACACGTAAACTGAAAAGCCTAATTACAATGGTTTCCACTACAATCCAGAAATTACCTGATTGAAATGCTGCTGCAACTTCTCATTTGTGAAATTAATACAGAACTGTTCGAAACTGCAATACATCGGTCGTTATGATCAAAGGAAACAAACAAACAAGAACATTTCGCTATGCTTTGGCGGATACATTCCCTTACCTATTTGTTTTAAAACTCTCGAATCCGTAAATGTCGAGGACACCAATGAGCGATCTTGAGTTCGGATCTTGGCCTATTGAGACGTTGATCTTTCTACCAACCTGCATTAATTAACTAGAAATATTCATTATGTAGACCACCAATGGTTGTAATGAAAAAAGTCCTGTTGAAACAGCCACTAACCAGTCAAACAACCGCGAATATATAGTCTTAGCAAGACCATCTCTGCTTATTACAGCACTTTGTGGATCTAAACTTCTCTTGATGACTTCCTCAGGTGTGACCATAACACGTTTACACAGTGCATCTTCAAGATCCTTTAGATCACACCTAAGACAAAACTTGTAATTAGCTCTTGTACTGAGAAGACACACACACTCACAAGTCTTGTAGGGAGAATTATAAGGTTTACATGAGAAGTTCTGCAACTGTTTTTAGATGAAACTTCGCCTTGTCGTCTTTTTGAACCGATGAATCCGCTTCTTTCCCCTTTGTAAACTCAATGTTTCCAATGTGAAGAATTGCAACAACCACTCTGAAAATTGCTTCCTGTTTGTCGGATACAGTTAATCAAAGTGAATACCAAAAACTAAGATTACTTTCATCATACGCAAGCCTACCCTACCTGTTCCTTTTCGCTAATCCCGAAAATATCCATTGCTCTTCTTGTCGCAATGTAATCATGAGCATCACTTACACCAACAAGTTCACAACATTTTGACTGGTTCAGATAATGAAACGTCTTTGGATGATCCAACTTATACTTTTCGAGTTCCTGCTTAGTTATATTATGTTAATCTCCGAGAGTTCTCAATAATAAATCACAAATCAAGAAAGAAAATACCTCTTGTGGTGCAGCACATAGAAGATAAAAACAGTGGTAGTTACGCTCTGGATCAGAAATCTGACAGACACGAGACCTCTCTAGTAGATATGTTCTTACAGCAGCTCCAGATATTCTTCCTTGTTTATCAAATTGGATTTCAACAAACTTACCAAAACGACTGTGAGACAAAACATTTTAACCATCAGCTCATGTTCTAACAAGAACTAGCAAAGGTGAAGTTTTTCTTCACCTTGAATTGTTATTCCTCACAGTTTTCGCGTTACCAAAGGCCTCAAGGACAGGATTGGACTGCAAGACACAAGCATCTTATCACGATGATAAAGATAAGCAAGAAACATTAAAGGAAGATTGATTAGAGACCATACTTCAAGAACTTGTTGTTCAACTGTTCGGCCTTCTGTAACAGCACGACCTCCTAGATAAGCCAGATATCTCGTAAGCATCTTTGTGGTTTCAGTTTTTCCTGCTCCACTCTCGCCACTCACAAGAATAGAATTTCTTTTTGTCTCATTGATCATTGCCCTGAATACACATATATAGCAACTCAGCCAACAACATAGATTCACAAGGTTTAAAATCTGACTTATTAAAGAGCACCTGTATGCAACGTCAGCAACTGCAAACAAATGAGGACTCAATTCTCCAAATGGTGCTCCTTTGTATTGTTGCATCATATGGGCATCATATATGTGTGGTAAACGTTGAAATGGATTAATAGCGATAAGGATGTTTCCTGTATATGTCTGTAATGAAGACAACTTACCGTTAATAGAAAGTAATTTAGAAGGTCCGAAAAGCAAAAGAAAAATTTAGGTTACGAACATAAATCTCATTGAGTTCATATCTGATCTTTAAGTTTTGAAGAACACCAGGCTCATGTAAGTAAGATAGCTTTGTCATGTCATCAACACCACCTGCAGGTGCTTCCATGTCTTTTGGGTATATATTTGACAACTTTGCAGTGATCAATACTTGTAAAAAAAAAGTTGGTTAAGAATATCAGCTGTAGTATTGAAACTCGGTTTAACTCGGTTTGATTGAGTACTAGCCTTCTTTCCATTTGTGGCCTGAACCTCAACTTCTTGTCCATTGATTTTTTCAACTAGGCCATCAATCCAAGCCACATCTGAGTCTTCAATCCAGACATGAGAGCCTACGATGATGTTAACCGGAGTTCCCTACAGTTTACAAAGTAGGAGCAATTGTTTTTGATAGGTAATCGACCAAATCAATAACCAAAATCATCATGTTATATTAACAGGAGACATGTTTATAGTACAAACTAATTGTGAATAGCAAGAGCAACCAAGTAAACATAGGGCTTGAAATTGCTAATATTTTGCTGATTGATCTTGGTGCTACTAGAAAATGTAGGGGATTTACAAATCCAGGAAAAATTTACTAATTTTCAAATATAATGTGTGGATTTTATTACAAATACAGATTTTTTTTTTTTTGGAACTCTTTGTATTGTTAATATATGTCAAAATCAATTAAAATCCATTTTGAAATCAAATCCATTAATAGGTATAATGATTAAATAAAATTATATCATAGAACCAATACCACATGATTTCAATATGAATTGTAAAATTATGAAACCAATAACAGTAGATTTAGTCTGGATTTCCAAATTTATTAAAATACTCAAACCAATAACCCCATGTTTTCTAAAGCACAGCATCCATCTGCTTCAATCGTCACTCAATGTCAGGGCCACTCAATGTCGTATGTGCAAAGGCGTATACTGAGATTCCTTGGATAAAATCATTCAAGCTCTTGTATCAGATGATTGCTAACAATGTAGTAAATATTGTCTTGTTTTGGTTTTCTCATTTTGTTAGGATTTATTGGCTCAAAGGCATATTCTTTAAGAGCATAAAACCTGTAGCAGACCAAGATTGAAGAAGCTTGAAGTATAAAACCATGAGACTAAAATGGAAGTTGCAGAACTTGCAGAAAAAACAGAGTATGAGAGATTGAGAAGAGATTAGAGAGAAGAGGAAGAAGAAGGGAGCACACACAGACTTTGTTACCCAGTTCATGCCCATTAATGAGGGACACTACATCTGGGCCGAGACTCTTGTCTCGGAATTCACTAGAAGGAGAACATACATACAGCTGATACAAGTGATTCTCTCATCAACTCACTCAAGAATCACTCACTGTAATACAAGAGAAAACCCACCCCAAAGACTAGCTTTTACATGTTT
Source organism: Isatis tinctoria (assembly GCA_010577795.1). NCBI lineage: Eukaryota > Viridiplantae > Streptophyta > Magnoliopsida > Brassicales > Brassicaceae > Isatis > Isatis tinctoria. The sequence continues at coordinate 24,038,419 of CM021250.1, forward strand.
TCTCTACCCTTCTACATTGTTTGGTGTGACTGCTCACTAACTCTCCCTCACGTTCTCCATCTCTCTTTATAGTGGAGACACATCCAAACCTATAAGCAAGAAGACAAAACTGGAGAGGCTCCTCTTTGTGGTCCAAAGTAACTTAACCATCTTTGATTCACCATAGTAACTAGAGTTATTCCTTGAGTAACTTTTGATCTTGATTTGCTTGAGAAACAGTTCTCATCTTCACAAATCTCCACCTGAGAACATGTTGATCAACCCAAACAACCTGCATACACTTGACAGAAAGAGTACCTCTTCTAGTTCCCTTGATTCCAATCTCGGTTCATGAGAATGAATTTCTCAGCCTTGATACTAAGCAGATTAAACGCCATAAATCTGCTCGATCCTTGTGCACTTAACGTCACGTTTAATGCACTTCAGCTGCGATTACTCATAAGCTGAACCTGAGCCTTCTACACATCTTAGTTCACTAGAGTTGTGAAAACCAGCTTCAATACAAACATGTATCGAGCTCAACTCTTCAGTGACCACCACCTGATGCATTCAACACCTGAATATCTTATACAACAGCTCACCAAACTCCATTAACAAGCTTAGAACACGTCCATTTTGTTACTGCAATAGACCATAAGCTTCACCACTTATGATCCTTCAATCACACAGTATCCTCCATGGCTTCTGTCTATACCATAGACCTGATGCAGTGACTGAGACCAATAATACCTCTGCAATGCCTTGATTCCCTTGCTTAGCTTCTAGGATTTCCTCATGCGCATTGAGAACCAAAATCCTGTGACTTCACTTGAATCAAAAAATGCAGAAAACAGAATCATCTTAGCCTTCAGCCTGAAGCTCTTTGATTCCACTTGTAATCAATCTCACCAACAGCTTATACCATTGTAGATTACTTCACCAACCTTTAAACAATCAATCTCAAACTAAACATTTGCTCCACCATCTTGTTAAAACAGAACACACCAGCAGCTTGAAAACCTGCTACTAGCCACGTTATAATGCCTCATAACCACATAACTCGTGATACACTTGAAACAACTCCTACAGCAACTTTCACATCCACTTTAGAACCCTTGATGTCTCTTTTAAGCTGTAACAACAACCTGCAATACATCTTCTTGTATGCAGCCTCCACCAAAAAAAAACAAATTTGGTCATTGCATCGTTGAATTTGCAGTCTTGAGTCAAGGCCTTCTTCTTCTTCTTCTTCAAGATCATTCACTTGACTGTCCTGCAAATGAATTCCCATGAGAAGAAACTTATGTATTCTCCTCATTATGCAACAAGACAACTTCACACTCAGTTGTTGTCTTCCAAATGCAGCTTGATTTCTCTGCATTTTCATCCTTGTAGAACTCCTTTTCAGTTTCTCACACTAACTTTGAGATATACAGCACTGTCACATTCTTGAAGTAGGCAGACTTGAAACAAAACCCTGTATCTTCTGCTCTTCTCTCTTTCAGTTTCTTCTTAATAGAACTCACTGAAAAACACTTCAATAGCTTTATCTCAAATAACACTTGTGTCTTCTCTCTGAAACTTTCCAGAAACCTACAGCCCCTTTTGAAGAAACCTGCAACCGTTTCTGACAGTCCTTACCATCTTCCAGTATCAAACCCCATCTGTAAACTGCCCTTCACCATCAGATTACAACTCTGTTTGAACTGAAATCTCATTGAGAACTCTCTGTTCTTGACTTGATTTCTTCTTAGCACACTGAACTCCCTTGAATCTGATAAATCTGTGAGTTACACAGCCCTTTAACTCTTTCCTCTTCAGCTAAACCCTTGAGACACATCCACAAACATAGCTCCACCCGGAATAGAAAAAATATCCTTTACGACATGCATTGCTCTTCTTGTAGCAACAATACTCCACCTGAAACTATAACCATTTGGACATGCTTTGTCTCTATAAATTTAGCTTCACCAATCTGAGTTAAAACCACATTTCACTGTATCTTTGATCCATTCCACGTTCTAATAAATAAGAATGAGTTACCATGGCTTCTTGCTTGAGAAAGTGTGTCAAAAAACGTGGACACATGCTTCTTTCTTCCTGCAACCACTTCACTTATCCATTTTCAATCAGAAAACCATCAGAACCTTTCTCTTTTCCAGCAGCACTGTCTCCTTACCTAGAGCATTCTCCATTTTATGATAATGCACAACTTAGGCTGATACATCATCAAACCGAGCCTCCATCTCAGAAATCCCATCTTGTATCCTCTTGCAGCCAAAATACAACTCATACTTGTCTTGTACCGCTGTTAAGGTAAACAGGACACGCCGCCTAACTCTCTTAGCTAGGAAGACTATCGATACCAGATTGTAGTATATCACATTGCATAATAACATCCAGAGACCATGACGCCTCCAATGCCTTTAGCTTCTAGACCACCAGAATCTTCTTTGTGAAGACCTGAACCAATACAAGATAACCTCTGAAAAACATTGCTCCACCTGAGACAAGAACTCCTTGTTCTCTAAGATTCACTCCAGCAACCCCATGTGTTATACACAACACAAATCTGCAAAAATTGAATCTTTGCTACTGTCATCTTGTCAAGAGCTTACACTTCTTGAAACAAGAACTCAACTTCCCAGCACACACTCAAGCTCACATGAGCATTTAATTCATTGCATTCCCTCTGAAGATAGCAATAAATTTGAGTGTTACTCTTTCTGTTTGAACAGAACATTTTCAGACTGTAACAAGAGCACAATCCCATTGCATTCCCTCTAAAAATAGCAATCTTGTAGCTTCATATTCTCTCTGATTGTCAACCACTGTAGACTTTCAAAGTACCCAGAACTGATAGCTACCACACAAAGTTAAAACCTTCAGCAAGAAACACCATTCAAAACTCAAAAGCCACTGAAATTTCCATGAACTTTTTCTGTCTTGATCAAACAGAAAATTGTCTTGCTCCATACCCATTCTGCAAACTCTCTTTAAACTGATCCAAGAATACCTTTACTGATACTCTAACAGCCATAAATTACCCATAAGATTCAAGGTTCTAAGGCGTCCCCTAGTTCCATGAATCTATAAGTTCCCAGCTGAAAACAACAAAGCTTGAACACCAACTGAATCTGAATTTACCAAGCTGATTCAACCAGAAGATAACATGAAAAAACCATCACTGAATCTTAGCCAAATCCTTGTAAAACCAGTACATAATCCTTGTGATTTCTACCAGCTTTTCATTCCAGTAGATATGCAGAACTTGAGCAGACCTGAGACTTTAATACAGAGCATCACAAATACCTTGTGACTGCAGCGGAATCAGTCTCTATATGTCCCATAATTTGAGTCTTGAAATTTGGTGACTTGATTCTGAGTCACAGAGCTTGCACTCATCATTTCAGAATCCCAAAACCAGCTGAGACTTGTGAAAGACGTTCAGCTTACACCAATCTTCAATCAGTTCTTCAGCATAGATTAAGAACACTTTTTTCTATCAAATGCTTCTTGTTTCTATCTCTGACTTTTCTTCTTGTGCTTGCAACACTTTAACTTGTGAGTAACCTGACATTTCTCTCACTATATTGCAGACCTTTGTATCTTAGAGGCAACCTGATTTCATAAGCCTCTGAAATCACCTCACTTGATTCATATTTCTATCATGAATCATCCTTAAGATACTAACTTATCACATCTCACTTTCACACCACAAACTGAGCTAAATTCGTTTTCAACTACTTAAGCTCCCCATGAACCTTCTGTTACTCCACCTAGATCAAACTGAATCCTTTAATGAGTAGAGAACATCTTACCAAAGCTGTATCTGTTGCTGCAACAGAAAGCCTGCAGTTCCAACAGAAAAACCTGCAACTTCTTGGTTCTTCTTACTCCTTGAGATGCTGTAAATAAGATGCTTCAATAACCACCAGAATGAGTCTTATAACTCTTCCAATCACGTGCAATACACCAAGAGATAGCTTGGCTTCTAGCCTGAGACATTTACGTCTCAACAGTCTTCCTCAAACCTGAGAATCACCATGATGCTTCACCAAGAAAGAGATGTATGGCTTCTTCCTCTCTTCTGCACCATTAATCAAGAGCTACTGCTTGTTGTTCCTCCTGAGACGTCTCTTGTCTCTACAAACCAGCTCTTTAAAGAAAAAGACGTGGCTTCTTAAGGGAAAGGAGCCTTGCTGCTCCAACTTTCAAAGATCCAACCTTTCTCCACTTTTCTTCAGTCTTCTTCTTTCTCTAGACCTTTTCTCTCTTGGATCTGAGTCTACCTTGACTCTCTCTTCTTCTGGAACTCCTGGATCTGAGACTTCACTTTCTGAAAGCTCAGTCACCCCTAGAGCTTCACTGCCACGAACTCCTCTCATGAACCATAGCCTCCATGACTACAAGCTCTTCCACTTCAATACTTGAATGACCTGATTCTTGGCTTGAGAGAACCAAAAACACAGAACCTGGCTCTGATACCAATCTTTAGGATTTATTGCTCAAAGGCATATTCTTTAAGAGCATAAAACCTGTAGCAGACCAAGATTGAAGAAGCTTGAAGTATAAAACCATGAGACTAAAATGGAAGTTGCAGAACTTGCAGAAAAAAGAGTATGAGAGATTGAGAAGAGATTAGAGAGAAGAGGAAGAAGAAGGGAGCACACACAGACTTTGTTACCCAGTTCATGCCCATTAATGAGGGACACTACATCTGGGCCCAAACTCTTGTCTTGGAATTCACTAGAAGGAGAACATACATACAGCTAATACAAGTGATTCTCTCATCAACTCACTCAAGAATTCTCTCACTGTAATACAAGAGAAAACCCACCCCAAAGACTAAGCTTTTACATGTTTTCTCTACCCTTCTACATATTTGGTGTGACTGCTCACTAACTCTCTCACGTTCTCCATCTCTCTTTATAGTGGAGACACATCCAAACCTAATAAGCAAGAACAAAACTGGAGAGGCTCCTCTTTGGGTCCCAAAAGTAACTTAACCCATCTTTGATTCACCATAGTAACTAGAGTTATTCCTTGAGTAACTTTTGATCTTGATTTGCTTGAGAAACAAGTTCTCATCTTCACACATTTCATTGTTCCTTAACCTCAGTTTCTAATTATCTAGGACTGGTTCCTTCGGGTTATTTTACAGATTGCATAAACGATTATCAAAGAAATTAACTTATAGTCCTAGTAGAAAATTCTAAAATTGCAATTAATCACATACCATTTGGTGGACGCTTCAAGTCCAAAGCTCAGCAGCTAATCCCTCTGTTAGTGAAACCCTATCTCAATGGGAAGAAATTCTCTTGAGCAGATTGTGAAAGTGACTTGCGAGACACAGAAACTATGAAAGTTGTCAATACCTAGACAAACACATGGAGATTTCAGATAACCGATAACAGAACATCGATCCTTGTGATCGCCTGATGAAGTGGATTCAGATCGAAGGAGAGAAAGAGGAAAAAGTAAATGAGGAACGATTCAGAGTGTCATTATTTTTTTATGCCCTAGAATTACGCGCCAATTTGTGGCCCCTGATCGAGTCTGTCTTTTACATAAGCAGGCATAGTCTCTGACTCTCTCTCCTCATTCGTCCCTTCCGTTTCTCGGGATTCAGCTCTTTTATTTTGTACCAAATCACGTCTGAAACCTTTAAAAGCCTGAAGAGTGAAAAGACGCTTTGGTTAAGTTCACTAGATGTAGTCATTATACAAGATGAACTATGTCATAAGGTGCGGGCACTATGTGATCTCATCTAGCGAAAATATATGTAAATAATTGGATCATAATGACTTTTGTAATCCTAGGGGAAAAAAATCCGCCCTCACGAGCGACAATAAAATTATTTGCTATGAATTTAAGTTACTAATAGAACTGCTAATCCCGCGCATGCGCGGGGTGTATTCCGTTGGTTATATATTTATTTTATTCGTATTATATATAGTTCTAATAAAATTACATAATCCATAATATTTTAATATTTATTTTTCTGTTTATGTGTATTTTAAGAATACATTATTTGTTCCAGACAAACCGGCAAATTAATCCTTGATATTCTTTTTACCTTCTTTTGCGTTTTCGCACCCATTGGTTATGCGTCATTTTTTCGTGTTAATACCTTATTATCTTATTTGTAACATGTAGGTGATAGTTCCTTATCCACTATTCGAACACCTCTCAGAACCTAGATGATGTCTAACCATAATGACTTCTCTTTTCTTCCTCTTTGCACGGGGTATATGTTTGTCTTATTTTTGTTTTTGTTTTTGTTGAATATATAATCTAATTTATATAGTTAGGTAATAACTATTGTTATTTTATGTGTTTATTTGTATCAATATATTAATATTAAATTTTCTTTGATTTTATTTATCTAGTGATATTTTTTTCATTTTTTTTAACTCTTCCATGTTTTTATGTCAATATAAGATTAATTACTGAGGATTGCAAGATATAGGTTTTCACTTCTTCATGGTTAGAACTATATCTCATAAAACTTTCTGTTGCAAATTTTACTCATTAAAACTATATTTTACATTCAAATATTAAAACTGTTTATGTGACCATAGAGGATCTCATGAATTGTCTCTTTTATATAAAAAACTCATGAATTATCTCTTGATGGAATATACTTCTCCATTGAAAACCTCTGGATATTATAATTTTTCTTGTATGACATTTTAATCAGTTTAAAATGGATCAATTCTATCTTTTTATTCGGATTAAAGATCATTATTAAATACTACACACTTATTGTATTTTATATATAAAAACATTGGTAAATCTAAAATTAAGGTAAACCATGATTTGTAATCGAATAGTTTTTTATTAGTGTTATCGGAATGTATTATTGCTCGAATTCTTTATTCACTTCTCTCTTTTTTTTTGGACAACTCTTTATTTATTTCTCATCAACTTGTTTAACTAATGTATTTTTTGTTAGTGTTAACCCAGGTTTGGGAACTCGCTGGACGTTAGTCGGGCGGTGGGTCTGGGTCTAGCGAGTTACCTAAAAATCAGAGATTACTCGGAAAATTTTGAAAATATTTTACTATATCACTCCCTCTGTTTCTTAATATAAGATTTTTTGGCGAAAAACACACATATTAAGAAAAATAACTTTTGTGCAAAAAGCAGCATTTAATATATAAATAAACATAACTTAACCAATCATAAAAACTGTTTTAAAATATAATTGGTTAAATACTCTCCAATAAAGGTAAAAGTTGCATTCAAATGTCAAAAGGTCTTATATTTTGAAACAAAGAAAAACCTTCAAAAGATCTTACATTGAGAAATAGAGAGAGTATTGTTTATATATTTGTTTCAGTAAATATTGTCGACGAAACAACATGGTCCACTGGTTATAGGTGTATGCTTAATACTCTCTTTGTCCGAGTTCGAGTCCACCAAACACTATTTTCTCATTTCTTTTTTTTCTTAGACTCAAAATTAAAACGCCACGTGGCATAATGTGGTGCAAAATGAGGAAAATAGTTCTCTAATTATATATAAAGATTTAATAATACTAGAGGATATCCCGCGCGTAAGTGTATACAAAATTTTAATTATGCTTTATTTTTTATGTATTATTTGTATTGTTAATTATTAAAAAAACCTTCATATTTCTAAAATGTTTTAATCTTCTTGATGTTTTAAATGTTTTGAGAAGATAATTTTAGAAAATATGAATTAGTTGCTAATATGTATGTACTTTAATGGAGTTTCAAAGTTTTATGTAAAAAAGTTCATAGCATTTTTAAAGGAAAATATTTATCAAAAATATGATAATGTGTCAATTTCAAGTTCAATACTTCTTCAATTCCAGAGTTTTTTTTAGTGAAATTTAAATAAAACTATTATTTTATCCAAGAATTATATTAACCTATTATATAAGATTATATTTTGTAATTTTCATTTTATTTTTATGTAAGAATCGATTACTATATTCTAACTTTACTTTACGATAGGTGATATTTTTTTCTCTCTTAAACCATACATTCAGCAGATATTTTACAGATTTTAAGTAAATCAGATTGACACATCACATAACAACTTGGTTTGTTTGCTTTAACATATGGATAGTTACATATACAGATGATTACGTATACTCCAATATGAACAAAAGAAATATCTTAAAATCCTGATTCAAAAATACGAAGCATACTTATTTTTTTCCCATGTGGAAGAACATAGCAAAGTATGCTTCATAAGAACCACACACATCAATTTTTTTTGTCTATATACACCATGATAAGAAAAAAATATCATACTTAAAATCTTTTAACAGAAAATTATAAATTTTATGAGGAAAAAAATGCAATGGTTCTTAGACCATCTCGAATGTAAATCTCCATTTTCTGAACTTCAAAATGGAGTTGGGTTTCTCTCCAATCTATTATTCTATTTTTTACTCAAAAATAGAATATTCTAAATATATTCAATTTTTATTTTGTTATTAACACATTTTAGTTATAAAATTTATAAATTGGCATTTTTAAGTAAAAACTTTCATAAATTATGAAATTATTTAAATTAAAAATTTATTAAATATAAAAGTTACAATATATCATTAAAAAAAATTAGTAACTATCCATATGTGTGTTTTAAGATATTTAAATATCTTAACTATCCATATGGTGATCACCTCTTGTGTGTTTTAAGTCTTTGCTTTGTGTTAATGTTCTGTCTTTTGATGGATTTGTGATCCATTTCAATAAAGGAAGGCTGTTCCAATTATTTATCTAGCTCCTTGAATCATACATGTAGCACTCCAAAGACACGAAAGGGTTTATTAAAATCACAATAGAAGAAACCTCCTTTATTTAGATAGCCAAGAAACAACACACACATTCATCAAGGTTGAGACAAACCGAATACAACAATAGACCATACAACTCCCAAACTTCAGAAGATAATCTTATTCAAAGTCTCGGCATATAAGATTGGTTCTGCATCAGTTGGCTATGGGCGCCACTTTGACTCCAATTTTGTAAAGATAGTCACCAGCTTGTCCATAGAACCCAACGATTTTGTGGTATTTCTTCTCCACCAAGTATTCAGGTCCTGAGTCCATTCCATACGGGCCAGACGTTCTCTTGTTTGTCTTGAATTTAAAGACAGATGATCGCCGGTGCGTTTACTCCGTAAACCTTGTCATAATAGCCTATCACGCCTGTGACATATTCACCAACTTCAAGCACAAACTGCACGTTTTGAAACCAATTCAATATTCAAGAATTCAAGGGTTGTAAAATTAACTTTACAGAAAGACTATTTTGAAGATGAAATGAAGAAAACAACCTCTTCTGCTCCAAGCAGTGACTTATTTCCGTAATCGCTTCCGAGGACAGGCTTTGAAGCCTTTTCATACTCAGTCTTAAAATAAGTCACACAAGAGTCACCTTGTCCTACATAAATCTTCTTCACACCGTCGTGAACACCATCGTCCCATACACCACACCAGAGTCACGTTGCCATGTTCAAGTGATACAATTTTCCCATCTTTCTCGTAATCAAACTTGACATAAACCACACCCGAGTCACGTTGTCCAACGTACAGTTTCTTGACATTCTCGTAAACACCACCATCGTCCCATAGCTCTCCTCCACGACCACCTTGAGCTTCCCATTTTGTCGGACCACCTGACACCGGCAGAGTCACCGGAGTGGTTGACGGAATTGTATAGGCTCCGAGAGAATGAATAGCATCACTCGCACTTCTATGGAATCCAACAATCTTGCCGCCTCCAAGCTCAGATTCTGTTCCAGAATCTAATCCAAAAGGCTGAGAAGTTTTGCCATTGAATGTTTTGAAGGTAAGAGCCGTGACGATCTCTACTGGTGTTCGAAAGACTGTGAGACGCTTAATATATCAGACGGGAGAATCAAGAGATCGAAAGCAACAACCTAAAGGGAAGATGAATGCAACGAAGAAGTCATTGGGAAATATGTATTGAAATTAAACTTGATTTTGTGTTCCTCCCAAGTGTCATGTGTGCCCCGCAGAATTGTGAGGACATCTTTTGATATGAAGTTGTTGGCATAGATATCATTTTTTCGTTTCCACAAAATAGCATCCTGCTGCTCCTCCACACGTTGCTTTTTAATTTCCATGATTTCCTGTTCGACTTGGTTCAGTAATCCATTTCTATGCCTTCTCCTGCGTTCCATTCCCAGAACTACCCCAAGAGTTGTTTGCTCCGAGACACCTAAATCAATAATACCTCGGTATCCAAAGAGATCGAATAAACAGCCAAGGGAACACCATTTATCATGCCAAAAGGAAATCGAGTAGCCATTTTTCACCTCAACCTATAAAAACTGTTTTGCTACTTCTCTGTATTTGAGAATTTTTTCCAAATCCAAGAACCTGCAGTTGCGTTGTTGTTGACAGCCCAGAAGGAGTTATTTCGGATGAGATGGCGTTTGATCCAATCTACCCACAAGGAAGTTTTTGATGAAAGAATTCTCCAAATCAGCTTCAGAACACATACTTTGTTTACTTCTTCCATGGATTGCAAGCCCAAACCGCCTTCTACTTTTGGAGTACAGACTGTTTTCCAGGCAACTTTTGCTTTCTTTGAATTCAAATCAGGACCTGACCATAAGAAAGCTGCACATAGATTGTCAATTTCTCGGATACATGACTTAGGTAGACGGAAAGCTGCCATCCAGAAATTAGTTAGACTACACACCACCGATCCAAGAAGCTGTAAACGACCAGCAAAGGAGAGTTGACGAGCAGTCCAAGTATTAAACTGAATCTTTATCTTTTCTATCAAGGGAGCATAATCAGCTGCTCTCATCTTCCTTGTCAATAAGGGTAAACCAAGTACCGTACTGGTAAAGTACCACTTCAAAAGGGAATTCTTTTAGGATATCTTCCTTTACCTCTGGTGAAACTCCTGCCATGTAGAGAGTTGATTTTTCAAGGCTGATTTTTAGTCCGGAGTGAATAGCAAGTCATCAAAAACCTCAAGTGCAGCAACAATCGATTTTTTTTCCCTCCTGCAAACACCATGAGATCATCTGCAAAACATAAATGGGTTAAGTTCATGTCTTGACATTCAGGATGGTAACTTATCTTTCTTTTTCTTGCAGCCTCATCCAGTTTCTTTGAGAGGACATTCATACAAATCACAAAAAGGTAGGGGGACAGGGAGCAGCCTTGTCTCAATCCCCTTGTACTTGTGAAATACCCAGCTAATTCCCCATTGATCTGGACTGAAAAGAAGCTGTGGAGATACACAGTTTGATCCAGTGAATGTATCTATCGGTATGTCCAAGGCTTTTAAAACATTTAGCAAGAAGGCCACTGCACAGAGTCGAAAGCCTTGGATATGTCTATTTTCATAGCACATCTTGGGGAAATATCTTCTCTGTGATAGTCCTTTATTATCTCTGTGGCTAGAAGCAGATTTCCATCAACAGTCTATCCTTGACAAAAGCCGATTGGGTAGGTGAGATGAAGCGTGGAAGGAGAACTTTAAGACGATTTGCAAGAAGCTTTGAGATGATCTTGTAAAGGACGTTGCAGCATGATATTGGCCTGTAGTCCTTCATAGTTTTTGCCCCCTTTTTCTTAGGAATAAAGCTAGGATGGTTGAGTTTACTCCCTTTGGTAAGAAGCCAAGTCGAAAGAAAGATTGAATAGCCACTATCAAATCTCTCCCAACTATCTCCCAGGAGTCCTTGAAAAATTCTGTGGTGAAGCCATCTGGCCCTGGTGACTTCTCTTTTGGCATGGAGAAGACTACTTTACGGATCTCCTCCTCTGAAACGTCTTGTACTAATAGCCTTTTATCATTTTCCGCACACTTGAAATCAAGAATATCTTCCAGTTCTGATATGGACCAGTTGACAAAATCGGAAGGTTGTTCATTCATGAACTCTTGAAGTGCCTTTCCGCTTCAAGTTTAATACCCTCAGGGTGAGTAACAGTCGTCCCATCCGGGCAATAAATCTCCCTATATTATTCCTCACTTCCCTGAGTTTAACTGCAGAGTGAAAGGCTCTTGTGTTTTGGTCTCCATGTTTTGCCCAATGCAGTTTTGCCTTCTGCCTTATAAATCGCTCCTCAATATCAGAGAGCCTAGACCATTGCTCATAGGCTTTTGCTTCTTCTTCAACGGCCAGAGAAGATGGATCTGCCATTGTCAATTCTTGGAAACGACAAAGGTTTTCATAAGCAGCTTTTGTCTTCTTGGTGATCTCAGCAAGCATTTGTCTACCCAGAAACCGAAGAGTAGGTTTGAGATTTTTCATTTGCTTTGAAAATCTGTGGAGCGCCGAAGTGGAGTGGAAAAGAGGTTGAGATTTAGCCCATTCTTCCGCTATATTATCAGCATAGTCCGGGTGAGATTCCAGAACATTTGAGTATTTAAAAGGTCTTCTAACTTTCTGTGGCTCCTGCTTCATATGTACTCTGCAGCGAAGATGATCTGAGCAACCTCCGGCCTCAAAAACACAGTAAGATTGTGCATGAGAATCAAGCCATTCTCTATTCACAAGAACCCTGTCCAATTTCTTGTTAATTACTCCATCCCTCCTTTTATTACACCAGGTGAAGTTTGGCCCTTGCCAAGTGAGGTCTGTTAGCTCACAGTACGTTACCAAATCTTGAAAATCACCCATACCAGTTGGAACTGGCGCTGAAGTGTCACACAAAGAGTGTTCTTCAATGTCGAGGATCTCGTTGAAATCACCACATACTAACCAGGGTTTTCTTTTGAATAAACCAGCATCCTTGTGAGAGCGTAGATCCTCCCATAAAGATTTACGTTCTTCTGGTGTGTTAAAAGCGTACACAAACGAGATTAAGAATTCCTCTGTTCTTCCTTCCAATAAAACAGAGCACGAAATCAGTTGGGATGATTTATATATGGGGGTAATCCGAACATTATTTTTCCACATTACCCACAGTCTTCCTAAACGGTGATGCTCATAGTTAGTCATGTTTGACCAGCCATGAAAAACTTTTGAGATCAACGGTTCTGCCTTTTTCTCCTTTACTTTTGTTTCAACTAGGCAACCAAAATCAAAACCACACCGTCTAACCCAATCCTTCATGACAGTGTGTTTGCTTTTTTGATTAAAACCTCTGATGTTCCATATGAAACCCGACATATTAAATTGGTTTGCGAGAGTTAACCTGGTTTTGGCCACCTTTGGGGATTTCCTTGTTAGGCACCACTACATTATTTGCACCAACACCCGATTTAGCTGCTAGTAGCCTCGTCGATTGTCGTTTCTTGGTCTCCCTTTCTTCTTTTGAATCAGACAATTTGGCTGTGTTTTGAGAAGATGTTGAGATCTCCTGTAATGGAAGGGAATCATCCGCCTCGTTTTCCACTGGTTCTTCCCTTTCTAAAACTTCCTCATCCTCTATTACATTAACCATCTCTCCCTTCTCTCCCTTACCATGTAGAGCAGAGAAACATGATGCATCAATTCGGATTGTATCAACTTTGTTTACATTGGTCAGTTTGCTCGGCGATTTCCTTGAGTTTGGAGGAGTGCACCAACCATCCTCTTGCGTAGCCTCTGTGTTATTGTTGTTACCTATCACCACGTTGGTTTCATTACTTTTCACCTGAGTAGAGGATTGAGATGTTTGTTCTGCCCTTATCTGCACTTCTTCATTTAACACTTTCTCTATCCTATCCCCACTTTGCTTTCCTTCGCTTGCTACTTTCTGTGTCGTTACTTGGTTGGCAGATACCACCACTTTTTCCTTCAAACAGTCATCTGCGCAATGTCCCCATTTTGAACAATGTTTACACCTTGGTGGCAACATCGGGTATTCAAAAGTGACTAAGACGTTTGCTCCATCGTCTGTATCAAAATTGTGTTGGTTGGGTAGAGGCTTTGTTAAATCGGCCTCCACAAAAACCTTCCCCTCTTCGAAAGTCTTGCACATCTCAGTATCAGGGTGTAGCCTCTTTGGTTCCCCAATAACACTCGTCACAAAAGAAAAACCTTCCCAGGTAAACCATTCGTGTGGCATATTTTTTACAGTAACCCAGAGTGGCATGGATTTCAATTCCGGCTGAGTTTCCTCCTCTTTTGGACTCCATGGTCGAACAATCATTGGTAATCCACAGATATTCCACATTCCACGCTTTATGACTCGAGATCGGATCACAGCATCCTTGATTCGGAATCTCACAGTAGTTTTGTTGACTGAGACGACATCGATCTTGACCGTTTTGTCACCAAGTGGCCAGATTTTGTTCACCAGGACATGAATCTTTCCGACATATGGCGCAGTAGACTGAAACTTTCCCACAATCAAATCATCCCAAAGAGTTGGCTAGCACTAAAAAACCGTCTATCAACAGGTGAACGTATGAAGCGTTGGAACATCAATGTGAATGTTGGCTGTGCTCTATGTGATGCACCTATGGAAACCCGTCAACACCTTTTCTTCGAATGCACTTATGGCAAGGAGATATGGAAGCTTTAGCGGGTAATCTGATGAGAACAAGCTTTCTTTGCAAATTGGAGGATATCATCGAGTTTATATCCTCCGATCAGAGAGTTAGTACAAGGTTCTTCATTCTGCGATATGTCTTCCAAGCTTTAATTCATGCAATCTGGTGTGAGCGGAACAGGCGACGACATGGAGAAAAGCCGATTTTAAATGTGGCTCTTACGAAGATGATAGATGTAACGGTACGGAACCGTTAAGCACGATGAGAAGAAGGGGAGCGAGGAAATACGAGGATGGTCTCCGCATTGGTTCGACTGCCGTAGATTTCTTTAAGTGATCTCTTTTGTATTTTAAGAGATTAAAACATTTACAACATTAGTTTTTGTAAAAGGTTTATTTTTTCTTAATTTAATTTAACTTACATTCAAAAAAAAAAAAAAAAAAACTTGATTTTGGGATAAGATATATGTGTAGAAAAATCTAGATTTGTATGATAAAAATCTAGATATTATATTAGAAAAATCTAGGAAATAAGGAGGTTAGGATAAGATATTTTTGTTGAAAAATCTAGATATTATATTAAAAAATTTAGAAAATTAAAAAATATCTAGGTTAAGGAGGTTAGAGTAGAAAAATCTAGATTTATGTTGTAAGATCTTTTGGAGGCTATAAATACCTCCTCACCCCATCATTTGTAAAAAGTACAAGAAGTTGAAATAATAAAGAGTGTTCATCATAAGTTCTAAAATTTTCTTTAAAAGTTTTTCAAGTATTCTCTAATTGTTCTTCCATATTCATTCACATACTTAGAGGGTTATTCTCTTGGGTTTCTCGGATATTACGGTCTTGGGCTAGTGCTAAGCACTATCGGTGTTGGTTTCTTTACATGGTATCAGAGCCATTCTAATTTGGTTCTTTTCAAGATCGGAATTTAAAGAGAGCTTGATTTTATTCTAAGTATGGAGTCAATGGGTCGTGTTGTTGGATTGGGGATGGAGATCTTAAACCAATCTAACTACCGGTTATGGAAGTCATGCATGGAGTCATACTTGGTGAGTGAGGACTTATGGGATGTCGTCGGTGGTAGCAGCACAACACCACCAAGGGGAGATGCTGCAACCGCGGAGCGACAAAGGAATGGACACGGAAGAAGCCAAGGCGGAGTTTGCATTGAAGAGGTCAATATCCTCGGGAGTATTTGAGCATGTCTCAAGGTGCACATCCGCTAGCTCCATTTGGCAGGCGCTGGATCAGTTGTTCAACAAGAAGAATGAAGCTCGTCTACAGCTGTTAGAGAATGAGCTGGCGAATGCGAAGCAGAGGGAGTCTTCAATCTCAGAGTTCTTCATCAGGTAAAGAACCTTTGCTCTGAGATTAATACTCTTAACCCTGAGGAATCTATTTCGGAAGCACGGTTAAAGCGGTCTATTATTCGAGGTCTACGGCCCGAGTATACACCGTTTGTGACTTCCGTTCAAGGATGGGCTACACAACCTTCCTTGGAGGAGTTTGAGAACCTGCTAGCTTCGCAAGAATCATTAGCCACACAAATGGCTGGAGTCAAAATCCAAGATGACTCGGAAGTGCTTTCGTAGCTCGGAGGCAACAGAGCTTCAAAGGCAAACCCAAGTTTGAAGGTCAAAAGAACAATGATGGACGGGAAGGATCTTCTACGGGAGATAAGAAGAGGTTCAAGTGCTACCGGTGTGGAAAGCTTGGACACTTCAAAAAGGACTGCAGAGTCAAGCTGAAGGAAACAAATATGGCAGAATCAAAAGCTCATGCTGAAGACGAAGAATGGGGAAAATGCTTCACGGTGGAGGCTGCATCTTCAGGTACATCCAAACTAAAAATCTGGGAAATGATTGGATCGTCGACTCTGGTTGTAGCCATCATATTACTGGAGATGAGAAGTTATTTTCTAGTCTTCAAAGTCATGACGGGAAAGAAGCCATTATTACCGCGGATAATTCAATCCACCGGGTTGAGAAGGAAGGGACTGTTGTCATTGAAGGAGATGATGGAAGTCCAATCACTCTCAAGAATGTATATCATGTCCCTGGAGTAAGGAAGAATCTTCTCTCAGTGGTGAATGCGGTAGACTCAGGTAACTACATTTTATTTGGCCCAAAAGATGTTAAATTCTTGAAAAATATTCAGGAATTAAAGGCAGACGTAGTTCACACCAGAGCACGGGTCAAAGATCTTTATGTCTTATCTGCCTCCAACACTTATGTGGAGAAGATGAGCACGAATGATAATTCCTTTATATGGCATGCAAGGCTTGGGCATATAAATATGACTAAGCTAAAGGTTATGGTGAATAAAGATCTGGTTAACGGGCTCCCAAAGTTGAAGATTCAGAATGAAGGAATACTCTGTGAAGGTTGTCAATATGGAAAATCACATAGGCTTCCGTTTGACAACTCTACTTCACGATGTAGTGATCCGTTGGAGAGGGTCCATAGTGACTTGATGGGTCCAACGAGAACATCCTCCTATTCCGGGTTCCGCTACATGTTGTTGTTCGTTGATGACTTCTCACGGTACACTTGGGTATACTTCGTGAAGGAAAAATCAGATGTATTTTCAAGTTTCAAGAATTCAAGGTCACCGTGGAAGAGAGTTAGGTCGGAAGATCAAGACTCTAAGGACGGATAATGGAGGGGAGTTTATGTCAAAGGAGTTTCTCTCTTTCTGCCAGAAGCATGGTATCAAGAGAGAATTTACATGTCCATATACACCTCAACAGAATGGAGTAGCAGAAAGGAAGATCAGACATCTAAGCGAGACTTGTAGAAGCTGGCTACATGCGAAGAATTTACCTAAGGCCTTATGGGCGGAAGGTATGAGATGTGCAGCCTATGTCATCAACCGGATGCCACTTAGTCCAAATAATATGAAGTCTCCGTATGAGATGGTTCATAAGAAGAAGCCAACGGTGAAACATCTCAGGGTATTTGGATCAGTCTGCTACGTCCACGTGTTCGATTCTCATAGAACCAAGCTGGAGGCAAAGGCAAAGAAGTGCATCTTTGTCGGCTATGATGAACAGAGGAAGGTTGGAGGTGCATGGATCCAGAGACACACAGGTACACTGTATCTCGTGATGTTGTCTTTGATGAAGTTTCTTCCTATTATGGACCTCCTCAAGTCTTGTTTGAGAAAGATGGTACGGGTTCCCTCAAGGCGATGAACCAGCTGTTCAGATACCAAAAGAAGGTGGAAGTTCTGAACAAGAGACACAAGGTGAAAGGGGGAGCACTAACCAAGAAGAAGATGAGGAAGAAGACCATGGTTCCATGGCTAATCAACGGCCGAAACGGAACATTGTCAAGCCTGCTCGGTTCAGAGATGACAGTTTTGTCACTACTTACTCATGCTATTTTGCAGCTCCACTAGATGAAGAAGAGCCATCATCATATGATGAAGCAAAAGGAGTTAAAGAGTGGGAGACCGCAATGAAGGAGGAGATGGATGCTCTTAAAAAAATGAAACTTGGGATTTGGTTCCAAAACCCAAGGATGTCCAACCCGTCTCATGCAAGTGGGTGTACCGTATCAAGCGAAGGACAGATGGAAGCATTGATAGATACAAAGAAGGTTGGTTGCTCGGGGATTCTCCCAGAAGTATGGAGAAGATTATGATGAGACTTTCAGTCCAGTGGCAAAGATGACTACGGTACGTTCACTTTTATCTTTAGCTGCAAGCTTTGGCTGGAAGTTATGGCAGTTAGATGTGAAGAATGCATTTTTATATGGAGAACTCGATAAGGAAATCTATATGGAGCAACCACCTGGTTATACATCAAGGGAGCATCCTGACTATGTGTGCAAGCTAAAGAAGGCTCTATATGGGTTAAAACAAGCTCCAAGAGCCTGGTATGGAAAGCTTGCTCAGTTTCTTCAGTTCTGCGGGTTTGTCCCATCAAATTCTGATCCGAGCCTATTCCTCAAGAAGAATGGAAGAGTCCACGTGGTAGTTCTTCTTTACGTGGATGACCTGATAATTTCTGGGAATGATGAAGCGGAAATCGCTCGTCTACAAGAGGATATGTCAATAAGGTTTGAGATGAAGAAGTTGGGTGAGCTTAACAACTTCCTTGGTTTGGAGGTTGAAAGAGTAAAGGATGGAATATTCATCGGCCAGCAAAGTTATGCGAAAGGATTGTTGAGAAGTTCGGGGTACACGAAGGAAAGACACGTACTACTCCGATGGATGTAAACATTAAGCTGAAGCGCGATGAAGGATCTCTGCTACCCAATCCTCGACCTTATCGATCTCTTGTAGGAAGTCTTCTGTACTTAACCATTACAAGGCCTGACATTTCCTTTGCGGTTGGTCTTGTAAGTCGGTTTATGCAGACACCGAGGAAGCCACTAGAAGCAGCAAAGAAGATCTTGAAGTATGTGAAGACAACTCTTGGCATGGGTTGGTGTATAAGTACAATGCCAAGGTTTCTCTCTATGGTTTCACGGATGCAGACTTTGGTGGAGATCTGGATGATCGAAATCAACTTCGGGCTATGTGTTTCTGTGTGGAGACACAAGTGTTTCATGGTGCAGCAAGAAGCAAGCAACAGTGTCACTGTCAACCACTGAAGCGGAGTATAAAGCTTCAACACTCGCAGCTCAAGAGTGTATTTGGCTTCGAAGACTCCTTGAAGACTTGTTCGAGCCAATCAACAAGCCAGTTACTATCTATGGAGATAATCAGAGTGCTATCAAGCTGGCGAATAATCCGGTGTTCCATGCAAGGACTAAGCATATTGAGTTGGAACATCACTTCATACGGGAGAAGGTGCTTGATGGAACGATTGAAGCTTTGGAGGTTCGAAGTGAAGATAATGTTGCAGATATCTTCACCAAGTCACTGCCAAAAGGCCAGTTTGAACTACTTCGTTCAAAGCTCGGGATGGTTGACAAAATCAAGTTTAAGGGGGAGTATTGAAATTAAACTTGATTTTGGGATAAGATATATGTGAATCTAGATTTGTATGAGAAAATCTAGATATTGTTAGAAAAATCTAGAAATAAGGAGGTTAGGATAGATATTTTTGTTGAAAAATCTAGATATTATATTAAAAATTTAGAAAATTAAAAAATATCTAGTTAAGGAGGTTAGAGTAGAAAAATCTAGATTTATGTTGTAAGATCTTTTGGAGGCTATAAATACCTCCTCACCCCATCATTTGTAAAAGTACAAGAAGTTGAAAATAAGAGTGTTCATCATAAGTTCTAAAATTTTCTTTAAAAGTTTTCAAGTATTCTCTAATTGTTCTTCCATATTCATTCACATACTTAGAGGGTTATTCTCTTGGGTTTCTCGGATATTACGGTCTTGGGCTAGTGCTAAGCACTATCGGTGTTGGTTTCTTTACAATATGAAGAGTGTAACGGTGATACCTGACTACAAATGAGAGTAAATGTGATCTTTAGCCTGTTGCAGCAATTAAAGTTTAAAAGGTAGCAAGTTAATCATATGAACATCATGGTTTTTTTATGTAATCCGTAAAAGCTAGATTTTCAGCGCATCCAACCTAGTAGGAAAAATTAAGGCGTGGCTGGTCGTTTCTTCCAACCTCTAACATGTGGAGAAAAAAAAGCAAGCAATTTTTAAGCGACACTAACCTTGGTGAAAGTGATGTATGTCGTTGCTTCACCGCTCCAAATAATCTCTTATAATCCTCACAATTTACATAAATCTAGCGAGATGATGGTTGATCTAGATTCACCAAGATATTTATCGGACGTGCACCTGTGAAGTAGTGTTGATAATCCTCTTGTCATTTGATTTTCTTCCACCGGTTCACCTCCACTCTCGTTTTCTCCGAATTTGCGTTCAGTTGGAAGAGAATATGATCCAACTTTCATCAAATTTCAATGAAAAGGACCCACCATATATTTCAAAGATTATGTTAAAGACTAATTGGAGCAGTTAACCTTACTGTTACATGAGTCCTGATTGACCCGCCACCTTATTCTTCTCACTCCTACGTTCCTTTCCAATCTTCTTATCCTCCGTTGGCCGCTTTTCTTTAGTACCTTCCATGACCAGATTTGTTTCTTCAAAACTAACCCTAGCCGTCGTAGGGTCCATCGATTGAACTTGTAGGATAGAGTTAGATACAGAAAGCCACGCTTGGAAGAAGAATTGATTTGAGGAGTGATTAGATGATATTTAGAATTATAGGAAGACAAATAGTCATCGCAATAAAGTGGGGAATTGGAAGCATCAAAAAAAGAGATGGAAAGATCGATTCAGTACTCGCGAGATGGATGATATGGTCATATTGTTGACGTGGTCTTTTTGTAGATAGTTTTAAAATCTGAATCCCAAAAGATTAACAACGGCCCAAAACGAAAATAACCGAGATTATCCCATTAGAGAGGACATTCACACATGGCTTTTTTTCCCGAGAGATAGAACTCTCTTTTATTATATAAGATTACTAAAATGTACATTTTAGTAATTATATGTATACTTTAGTTATTCAAGAAATTATTAATTCGTTTGACACATTTACTATATATATTCTTTTATATTATTATTTTATACAAGTTTTGTGGGATCTATCATAAACGTACAAGAAAGAAATATTAGTTTGAATCATTTACAACTGTAAACCAACCCAATCAACAAAAATTTAATTCAGTCAATTGAAGAGAACCATGTGTCTCTGTTGCTCTCGTCGTCTCCTTGCTCTCACTTCCACCATTAACGAAATCGGAGGCTGAAATTGAACTTCCACCATTGACGAAATCGGAGGCTGAAATTGAAGGTTAGTTGTTGCTCTTTTTTATGCTATTTTCGATTTCATGATTGAATTATCAAATTTATGTGGTAGGCAAAGGAATTAATACATTGTTTCATCTCAATTAGGGAATTTCATAGTAAAGAAATTTGTTTTTTTTTTGTGCTTCTTCAAGTCACTTAGTTTGTTAGGTAAGGCTATTAGAAACTAACATTGTTAATTAAATTGGATATCCTAGTTAACTGTGCAATGAATTGTAATAAATCAGGATGATTCGTATGAAGAATCAAACATTCTGGGTACGACAGGGTACAACTAGCATAACTGGTACTATTAGGTGTACTAGTACGAGTATGAAAAGTGGTACAACTAGAATAACTAATAGGGAAAATGATTGCCACCTACACGAAGTAGACGCCATCACATGGCTACACATCCAGAGAATATTAGTGTATTCAAACTAAATGAACTATATGGTTAACATGGTCACTTATATGAACTAAATGGTGTTATGTTGCTAACCATCTTTTACAATACTAAAAATATGTATTCAAAACTACACGAACTATACTTTAGCAAAAAATACTACACAAACTATATTTATGATAGTAATAATTTATGCATATATGTATATTATAGTGTATATAATCTCAAAAATTTACATATTATTTTAGTAAAAATATAATATTTAAAAATTATATGTATATAAACTTCAAAATTAAATTGATTATAAATGGTCAATAATTTATATATTATATATTTATGTGCTTTTAAAATATCTTGTTAATTTATAGGATATATTTTGGTAAGTAAGTTTGTATATATATTAAAAAATATTTTATTTGTAGTATGTTTAGTAGAATTCTTATATAGCAAATATTTGTATTTGACATATTTTCACACTAATTTATTAAAATATTTCTTAATAAATAGCTTATAGTTTGTCTTTTAAGTATATTTAACAACATTATATTCTCAATTTTATCATTTTATTCGTTTATCATATATATATGTAGAGATATATACGTCCACATAAACTATTTTGTTGTTTTGTTATGAAAATTTATTTTACATCATATAAAAGTTAGTAATAAATTTTATTTAAAATCAAATTATTGGATTAAAGCTTCAGAGAAATAAAATTTTATATATGATTCATTTTGGTTTAAGCTATAATTGATTTTGGTTTTCTATAATTTATATTTAAGTAAACAACATCCATATATTTAAAAAGCTTAATTTCAATTTTAAGCTTTAATTGATTTTGCTTTTCTATACTTTGAATTTAAATATCATTTCTTTATATATTTTTATGATGTAAAATAAAATTTTACAGGAAATTTTTTACTAATATATATAAGGATTTTACTACACATAGTACAAATAAATTGATTTTTAATATATATACAAACTTACATACTAAAATATAACCAATAAATTAACAATATATTTTAAAGAAAATAAATATAGTCTAAATTTGGTGACCAATAATAATCAATTTAGTTTTAAATTTTATATACCTATGATTTTTAAATATTAAGTTTTTTTAAATAAGTAACTAAAATTATATAACTATAATTTTTATATTATATTTTAACTAAAAGAATTGAGTCATTGATAATATGTTAATTTTTGATATTAAATAAAGTATAATATATATACCAAAAATATTAGTATCAAAAATATAGTTCCTCTAGTTTTCCTTTTGTTAAAATAGTTTTTGTAATTTTAAATACGTTGTTCTGTATTTGTGAAGTGTGAATGATGGTTGTGGTGTTAGTTTTAAATACATTGTTATGTATTTGTGAAGTGTGAATGATGGTTGTGGTGTTAGCGACATAATACCATTTATTTCATACATGTCGTCATGTTAACCATATAGTTCGTGTAGTTTTAAATACATTAATGTTTTCTGCATGTGTAGCACATGACGTTATTTCATGTAGCTTGCAATCATTTTCCTAACTAATATAACGATTGTTTTGTTCTTTTCAGGGGAATATGAGTAAAAGTGGTTGCAAAATCATATGTTTTTATTATGGGGGATTCTATTCAAAAGATGGTAATCAAATTATATGGAATTCTGGAGAAGATAAGATTCACACTTTAGTGATGAGAAAATATTTGGAAGATGTCACTTATGTTGGATTAGTGGAGGGAATTTGCAGAAAGGTTTTGATAGATGCAGCTACATCACAGGGGAAAATTAGTTACTATTCATTGGTCTTTAACACGAAGAAACTATTATATATTTGGAATAATGAAGATGTTTTTGGTTATCTACTACAAGTGAGTAAAGATCAATGTAGAAGTGTTCTACTTGTGGAGTTCATCAAGGATGTTGATCAAAGTCATGGAAGCGTGCATGTTTCAAGAGAGGATCATGGAGTTGATGTTGATGTAGGTCCGAGTAATGATGAGCTCTTTTCTACCGCTAGAGTTGATGTTGATGTACGTCCGAGTAATGAAATGCCGGACTATGGAATGGAAGACAATGAGATGCAAGAAAATGATACAGATCCTGTACAAGGATATGAGCATGTGTATGATGATACGGAAGTCAGAAATTCTGATTGAAACTCGCAAGTACATCATGGATGGGAAGATGGTTTAAATATATATATAAAGGTCAAGTATTTGACACTAGGCAGGAACTGCAAGCTCTGCTTTAGAAAGGTGCACATGAGAATGGTTTTGAGTATGAAACGAATAAGTCTGATCTCACACGTTTTGTGGCAATATGTTAGGGAGCAAAAGATGGATGCAAGTGGGGTTTAAGAGCTTATGTGCATAAGAACTTAAATTCTTTCACTATTGTCACTTACAACAAGGTGCACACATGCTCTCGGGTTACTACAAGTATAATCAGACAAAAAAAGAAAGGCACACCACACTTAGTTGCGGCTGTTGTGGCTGAAGACGGTCCAGGGCGATTCGACACACCAGATCCAAAAACGCTGATCAATATTTTTCAAGTCAGGCTTGGCATGAAAGTGTCATACTCGACAGCGCTGAGAGGAAAAAAACAAGGCTACTAATGAGGTGCAAGGAAGTTATGAGGAGAGTTACCGGCGACTGTATTCTTATTTTTACATGCTAAAGAAAATTAATCCGGGTACACGAACTTGTGTGAAATTAGATGAGAGAAACAGGTTTAAGCATTTATTCTTTGCATTGGGAGCTTGCATAGAAGGGTTTATATCGATGAGGAAAGTCATCATTAGTTAGAAGGAACCCACTTGAAGAACGTATATGGTGGAGTTCTAAATGCTTCAGCTCAGGATCCTAATCATCACCATTATCCCATTGCTTTTGGTGTAGTTGATGGTGAGATAGATGCAAGTTGGACTTGGTTTCTGAATCAGTTGAAGTCAGTAACACCAGATCTCCTTGGAATGGTGTTTATTTCGGATAGGAATCCAAGCTTGATCAAGTCAATAAAGGATGTGTTCCCTTTGTCTCAACATGGGTTTTGTGTACGGCATTTGTCGCAGAATGTGAAAAGACATGTTGCTACCCACAGAGATGCATGTGCTTCCATGTTCATGGTGTGCGCTAAAGCTTATACAGAGGTTGAGTTCCTAAAACTCTATAGTGCTTTAGGACAAAATATCCATCTGCTGCCTAGTATCTAGACGAAAGTTGTGAAGTGGAAAAATGAGCAAGGTGCTATTTTCCAGGAGAAATGTACAACATAGATACCACCAATGTTGCAGAATCTATTAATGGTGTATTTGTAAACGCAAGAAAGTATTCGTTATTGCCAATGATTGATGTAATTGTTGCCAAATTGGATAAATGGTGGAACACCCATAGGCAGACTTCCGCTAAAGTCCCAATGTCACAGAAGCTTGTGCCTTTGGTGGAGAACAAAATGGATCAAAGATGTGTGGATGGAAAGTAACTCATGGTGCAAGAGTTAAACAGCTATCGCCATGAATACAATGTGATTGAGCTTGATGGGAAGAATTATTTGGTTGATATGACTACGAAAACTTGTTCTTGCAAGAATTTTGATATAGACAGATACCCATGTGTGCATGCAATTGCTGCTGCCATCCATATGAGCAGAGGTAGTGATCTTCATCTACAAGAGTTTTGCTCCAAATAATATTTGGTAGAGCTATGGACATTAGCATACTCTAGGACAATATATCCAGTTCCTCATATGTCTGAATTGGTTGTACCTGAAGAGATAAAAGAACAAGAAGTCTTACCTCCGGAATATGTTGCAAAGAAAGGAAAACCACAACAGAAAAGATACCCATCAGTTGGAGAACATCGTGGAAGAGGAGGAAGAGGAAGAGGAGGAGGAGGAAGAAGAGGAAGAGGTGGACGTTGGGCTGAATGGTTTGGGATTGATAGTGGTAAAGAGTAATTCATGTCTTTGTTTTAAATTATGTGAACTATTTGTGGAATTTCTATAACTGAGTTGGAGAACATTGTGTGCATGTTATTTCTATCAGGTATGACTATGCACAACTAGTACAATTCTATGTTCCTCGTCTAATATGTATGGTACGACTGGTCCGAGTAGTATCACTCGATTTCAGTCCAAGAAGTACAACTACAATGTACTCGCACTCATGTCCAACTGGGAAAAGTAGTACGAGTATGATTTGTACAAATATGTAAATAACACCATTTACTAACGTATTTTCATATAAAATAGGCTATGCAACGCGTGCAAACCTATTTGAATATTGAATTTTTGGTGTCATATCAGGCTAGCCCGAGAAATTCGATCGTCTGTTTCGGAAGATAGGATCCAGCTAAGTCTCGACCTACATTCCGGCTTAGTAGGCGATCTCGGCTGAGAGGATATGCAAAGATTCGATTTGAGAGACTCGTGGAAGGTTCAGTTTGTCTGCAGGGCCGAGTGCCAGGAACTCAACCCGGAAGAGCATAGTGCCTTGTCCTTGCGGTTTTGGGCGGATGCAGGAATTAATTCGGGATTCCGCATAATATCTGATGTTTAGGCATTTTTAGCCGTTAATCACGAAAGTGTGGGTTTTGACCCCAACCATTATATATATATAATCCAACGAATATCCAGTTGTGCCAGTGTTTCTGAACTCCCATTAGTACATTCTTGGACAATCATCTTCTACATTTCGTCTTTTCACTTGAAATTCTTCCCTTAGGGTTGGAATGCTTTCAAACGCCAAAATCTGCACATATAATTAGACCAATTAGAGTAGTTTATAATATCAATTTGAAATGGAAATAAGACTTACTTCCGAAGAGTCGATGAACCCAGGTAATGTCCAGGTCGCACCGTCTGGGATTGATCCTCTGAAATGCCTCCTCACATGACCAATCTCGAAGATGTTGTTCTAGAAAGTAAACCTCCCCCACGGTAATGTCTTCACAAATTGAGATCCTCAACTAACCTCAGAAGGAAAGACTATATTTCTAATTTATGCTTTGATCTCCCTCTTATCAATCGTACTAGTTGACCTACTCATACTACTCATGTGATATCAACTCATGCAATCCAAAATCATCGTACTACTTATACTACTCATGCAATCCAAAATCATTGTACTACTAGTTGTATCTAATTAGACAACTTGTATCTAATTAGACTACTCGTCGCACGATCATCGTACTACTAGTTGACCTATTTAGACTAGTTGAGCAAATTATATTACAATCTAATACTACTCATACTACTCAGACTCGTTGGAGCCAATAATAATAGCCATTGTTTGAGTAGATTTAGGGTTTACCAGTGTGGTTGCGACGACGAAGGACCGGCTGCCGGATATGGAACCGGAGGCGGGCTGGTTGGTTGCACCGTCGGAGCCACAAGGGAAGGAGAGGGATGCTCGTGTGGCCGATACTTTCTTCCTCTCGAAAAGTCTCCGGAGGCGGACTTCCTTCTTCTCGTTTATTAACCGGAGCCGCCTGAGCCGGAGGCGGAGGTCGAGGCGGAGCACTGGAAGTTCCGGCCTTTGCTTTCGTACGCGACTTCTTCTCTTTTCCTCGCGGTTGCGTCGGACGCTTCCCCGCCTTGGTTTTCTTCTTTCTGGTGCATTTGAATTGCGGCGGCGACGGAATACGCTCTGGTGAAGGTGAATGCGTTTGTGAGAGACGAAACTCACACTGTCAAAACTTATATTTTGTGGGGGGTCAAAAATTCTATTTTAAAGAACTAAAAGACCAAAAATGCAAAAAGAGAGATTTTATTGATATTTTCCAAAAGTACAAAGGAAATTAGCAAAAACTGAAAAGTCTTATATTGCTAGAACTCCTAATACTTGGATTTGGGATGCCTTTTACCCTTACATGAGCATACATTTATATACTAACGATCCTAGGATGCTAAGGCTGCATATTTTCGATGTGGGACTCCGTGGTTTCTTCCCAGCCGCCGACATAACCTTTTAGGCCCGAAATCCGTCACGAAAATCTTCTGTTATCCACCTGCACGTTCCGACCCAAATCTGGCCCGCCTTATATAACCGATGAATAGTAATCCGTGAATAGTAATCCGATGAATAGTAAACCGATGAATAGTAATCCGGGTCTCGGTTTAGACTTAATTCGATTTTGCGGTTAACTTTGTCCCAAGATGAATAGTGTTTTGACAGTTTTTCCCGCGTGAATAGTATTCCGAATGTTTTATGACTCTTGAGATCGAGCCGCCCGTTCTTTATTCGAATTTCCAGCCGCCAGGTTCGGCGTTGATGGCCAGCCTCCGACTCCTTTTGTTCGGCGTTGATGGCCAGCCTCCGACTTCTTTGGTTCGTGTGTTTGGGCGACTGGTCCATGGGCTGCTGAACGTTGATCGCGGTCTTTCGGATAGTATTCGTGGATGTGTTAGAGTCAGAACATGCAAATGCCTAATCTTTAAGTCGATCCGGGCTTGGAGTTATCCTTGATGGTCGGTCGACTGGACAATGAATCCTGACTAAGAAATGATCGTGGGCGGCTGGCCTCATCCCAGCCGCCGGACTGTGCTCGGAGGAAACGCCGGCGGCTGGCCTTATCCCAGCCGTCGGGGCATGGTTGAAGGAAACGTGGGCGACTGGCCTTATCCCAACCTCCAGATCATGGATGAACAAGCCACGGGAGGCTGGCCTTGTCCCAGCCTCCGGATCATGGATGAACAAGCCACGGGAGGCTGGCCTTGTCCCAGCCTCCGGATCATGGATGAACAAGCCACGGGAGGCTGGCTTTGTCCCAGCCTCCAGATCATGCTCGGGATAAGTTCCATTCGATTTTGACCTTCACTTCTCGTTCCGTCAATCTCCGAGGAGGGGATTTCGACCCCAACAGTTAGCCCCCCAGCTCTTTGCTTCCGTCGTTCGGAGCAACGAGCTTCGAGCTGGGAGTTTTATCGGGATTAATCGAGACAGGAAGGGAAGGAGTTTTTCCGTTCGTCCGTTTGTCTGTTCCTCTTTAGTGTCTTGTCAGAGGCAAGTACAGTCCATCATGTTCATACGCGAGTTGGTGCCATGTTTGCTATATCAAAGGGGTGGCTTCATTTTTGTTTTTTCACACTCCTCTTCTATCTTCAAGTTTTCCTTTTGAAAGTTTTTTTTCTTAAAATGGCTGACGAGTTAGGATCTCCTTTCGAACTTAACTTTGATTCGATGCTGGATCACACGTTCGACTTTGATTACTGCCCGGAGCAAGACGCGGCTCATATGGAAGAATTGCTCGCGGCTGGTGAGGATGCCGTTCCACGACGGCGTCCGATCCTGAGGGCGTGCCTCAGTGGGCAGCTGGCCCTAGCAATGCTCAGGCGGTGCTCCGTTTTGCCAATGTTCCTCAATGGGCGCCTGATCGGGGAGAGATCCAGCAATGGGCGGCCGGGATTGAGAACGTTCCCGGGAGGAAGGCCGGGATTGAAGACATACCCGAGAGGGAGGCCGGGATTGAGGACATACCCGAGAGGGAGGCCGGGATCGAGGACATACCCGAGAGGGAGGCCGGGATTGAGAATATACCAGAGAGGGCGGCTGGCTCCGGGAGTGCCTCCATGAGGACGTCCAGATCCAAGAATGCTCTCAAGAGGACAGCTGGCACATTGGCCGTGTCAAGATGGGCGCTTGGCTCTGGAGGAGTCTTGGAGAGGCGTATGGCTCTCCTCGAGACCGTGTTGATGGCGTCTCGCCGCGGGTTAGCGGCGTTCGTGGCGTTTGGACCCCTCCTCAACATGTGGAAGGCAACAGTGCGTGGCCTGCATTGCCGTCCCGATCTCCGGTCCCTTTTGAACCTCATCGTGCTTGGCCAGAGGCAAGCGAGTACTCAGCCATGTCCGGAGAAGAGGTTAGGTCAGATCATCCGGAGGTGCCCGCCTTCGTTCATCCGGAGGTGAAGTCCGAGTGTCACTCTCCTGGGGAAGCCAATGCTTATTGGGGCGAGGATATTTTTTCTTGGCGGTTCAAGAAGCCTGGACCGGCTAAAGGGTACAGAAAGATAGCTGCGGGGTTCGAGCTCGGAACCACTATGAGTGATCGGGATTCGTTGGCCGAGCTCAGATACGACTTCCGAATTTCGGGCAAGATCAAGTTTCGCCTCCCGCAGGACGGGGATAGGATGGATAAGGCGCCAAAGGGATATTTCGCTATGTACAAATCATTATTTTACGAGGCTTTCCTTTGGTTCCCTCTTCCGGGGGTCATTTTCGAGTTTCTCGAATTATATGAAGTTGCGATCTCACAACTTGTTCCTTCTGCTATGAGGATTTTGATGGGACTTGTGGTCCGCTTTGCAGAATGTGGATCTCTTGGAGGGCAATCTTATGCGGAATTACTTGTCCTTGAGGAAGACTTCTGCCGCGGATCTCTTTTGCTCGGTCAATATTCGGAAGAATATGAAGCACTTCTATACCGGGATTCGAAGCAGTTGCAAAGCTTCGTGGAATCAGTTTTTCTACGTGAAGCGCAGCCCGCTCACGGTTAGTCCCGATTACGGTGGTCCGGTCAGAAACGAGTGGAATACGCCACAGAAGTATTTCGTCTTTTATGAATTCCATCTATAAAGAGTCTGTGTTCCTTTGCTTCATTCTTCACAACTTCATTTCTTATAATCTTCATACTTTTTCTTTCTTCTCTCAGTTCGTGATCCTTTTGCTCCCCGAGTGTCTGGAGTTGAAGATATTTTTGTTGAAGTTGCTAAAAAGAAGATCGATTGGAAGTGTCCCGGTCTTTGGCCCCGTTTTCTTGACACAAAAGACATTCTAGAAGGGCGCGCTCCTCCAAAGGGTCCCGACTTCGTTGATCCGATGGCGACATACCCTAGCATGGAAGGCGTTTGGATGTACCGCCAGCAGAAATACGGAGAAGTTGGGCCGTCTGGGGAGGCGGTTGAGTTTGACCTGGCTGCTGGCTTTGTTCTGCCTTCCGGGTTCGATCTTGAGGGTGACGGCATGCCTGAGGAACAAGTAGCCGTTCCTCAGGGTTCTGGTTGTGCCGCTGTGGCTGATAAAGGGAAAGGAGCATCTGTCAGCCCGGATCGCCCGAGGAAGGGCAAGGTAGCTCGGATGACCGATGCGTCTGATCCTAGTCTCCTGTTTGACGCTCGCAAGGCGGCCGGAGGAGATCCAGCCGAGTCCACGAAGGTCGTGGATTACATCGGAGCGTCGGCTCCGCCCTCTGTTGTGCCATTTGATCGCTCGGCGGCTTATGGAGATTTGTCCTCCAGCCTTATGATGGTAATTTCCTCCTTCATTAAATTGTTTTGATATGGATTGGTTTTTCGTTTCTCCTGATATTTGCTTTTCTTTGATTCAGGTTGCTACTCGAGCTCACGCGACCCAGGCTGCTCTAGAAGCCTCGGAAAAGGAGTCATGGAAGAAGGACAAAAAGATTAAGGCCCTAGAGGTTAAGCTCAGAAACGCGGAGAAGAGGTCTCAGAAGGCTCTCAAGGAGGCACTTGCTGAGGCTGAGCGGAAGATGGAGTTGGCACTGAAACGCTGTCTCTGGGAGTTGGTGGAGAAGTACCATCTCCGTATTCAGGGCGCTAAGGCCGCTCTCGCGCCGATGCGTCAGGCCAAGTATGGCGAGACTACTTTGTCCGAGGTTGGCTCGAACCTTGGTTTGGTCCGGGACATTAAGTCCGGGAAGTCCAAGGTCGAAGAGGAGGAAGGCAGGTTGGAGACTTCGTTGGAGCAGCTCTAAGGAAGAGGCTGGGTTGGCTCCTACGATCGGGCTGCTACCGTCCTTGATAGCTACTTGGTCTATTCTCCTGTCTCTCCGTACCAGTCCCCGGAGGCTGAGGCTTTGGATTACGGAGCTCCTACTCCAGTCGTTGAGTATGACTAGGCTTTGGCCTTTTTATCTTGTATTTTCTGCTTCCGCCACGTTCGGGTCTTTCGACCCTTTATTGTATTTGCTTTGTCTGTCGAACTTGATCGCTTGATGTCTCCTTTTATGGAGCTTTATTATCTTTTCGCTTCGCCTTTAATTGTTCTGAACTTCTTGTTTGTTTTGTTTTAAATCTGAACAAAGGCTTATTTTCGGGTCGCAAGTCCTGATAAAGGAGAATAGGGTGGCCGGTCCGTCTCTTTATTGAGGACGGGCGGCTGGCCTGTTTTATAGAGTGAAGGGCGGCTGGCCCATCTCTCTACGGAGGACGGGCGGCTGGCCTGTTTTGTAGAGTGAAGGGTGGGTGGCCCGTCTTTCTACGGAGGACGGGCGGCTGGCCCGTTTTGTAGAGCGGAGGGCGGCTGGCCCGTCTTTCTACGGAGGACGGGCGGCTGGCCCGTTTTGTAGAGCGGAGGGCGGCTGGCCCGTCTTTCTACGGAGGACGGGCGGCTGGCCCGTTTTGTAGAGCGGAAGGCGGCTGGCCCGTCTTTCTACGGAGGATGGGCGGCTGGCCCGTTTTGTAGATGATAGGTGTTGCGTTGGAGTGTTGTTTTGGACACTCAAACTTCAGACCAGGTCGTCTTTGCGAATATTCCCTGGGTTAAATGCAGTCTCTTGTTGTTGCGAGGGAACAAGCTTGTCCGGACCCCTCTTTCGACCGAACGCTTTTAGGATCTCGCATCAGAGCCGGTTTGATACCGCATTCTTGAGATGTCTTAGACCAGCTTTCCATGCCAGGCGCTTTACTGGGTTTGGCGATTTTACTTCGTGACCTATGCTTCGCACTTTTTGCCTATGGGAAGCGTTAGCGAAGATAAACTAAACAGAACATCGTCTTGAACGCTTCCTGCAGGATCGCGGGATGTCAGGTTACGCCATTCGGATGTTGGTCCAGAAATTTGTATAGCGCGCTACTTTTATCCGCTGCGGGATGTTGAAAGAACCATGGTCGAAAAAATTCTTGTTGTGGCCAGCAATAGACGTGTTTGTTTGGGAGGACTTGAATACTTGAGAGATATTTTCGGTATCTCAATTGATGGGTAGTCTGAGATGCTAAGTCCCAACGTTTATATGGGTTTGTTTCTCGGATACGTTCGAGTTCTGGACGTGTTATGAGATGCTAAGTCTCAATGTCCGTCACCTCGGATCTTTCTGGATTGTCTGTTTCTCTGGACGGGTTACGAGATGCTAAGTCCCGATTTTCGTCCGGGTTGATGTTTTTCGAGAAACTCTTACGAGTTTGATGTGTTATGAGATGCTAGGTCTCAATGTCCATCATATCGAAAAGTTTCCGAAAATTTGGGAGTATGTATATACGGACCCACTCCCCCCCTTTTTATGGAGGGGGGTAACTGAACTGGTTTTTTAAGTGAGCTGCATACGTACCCTTCGTGAAAAGGGATCAAGTCACCCGTAGTTCCGTTTTTTTTTTTTTTTTGGGCGAGAAGACGGCTAAATCTTGGTCATGGAACCGTCCGTCATTGCTTCGGCGGTTCCCGAGGTCCTTTCCTCGGTAGTTTCCGTCTTATCTGGGTTGGTTCCAGCATCCGTTGGTTGAACCTTCGTTTTTTCGAACTGTTCTGTTCTACTTACTTTCTTTCCCAACTCGGGGACTTCGTCTTCCTTCTTCCTTTTCGGGTTTTCCCTCTGTGGGATGGTCGGATTCCGAACCTTGTGCTCTGCCAGAAAACAGACCCGGGCCTCTTTCTGATTTCCCCAGACGGTCTTGATTCCGTTCGGCGTCGGGAATTTCAGGCAGAGATGATAAGTCGACGGGATCGCTCGCATTGAGTTGATCCACGGGTTCCCATTATCACGTTGTAAATCGCGGGGTGGTTTGCCACCGCGAAGTTGACGATCTTCGTGATTCCACCGGCGCGAACTGGGAGCTGGATTGTCCCATCCGTTACTGTGACTTCTCCGGAAAATCCGGTAAGTGACCTCGGATTAGGCTTTATCATTGATGGGTCTACCTTCATCCTTTGGAGCGTCTCTCGAAAAATGACGTCTACCGAACTTCCGGTGTCAATCAAGACCCGAGAGACGTCATGGTCGTTGATGTCCAGCTCCACCACCAATGGGTCGTCATGAGGTTGATCGAGACCTTCGGCGTCTTTTTCGTGAAAGGCTATCCGTTCGTCGTTTTCAGTGATCGGCTCCCGCGGGTTCGACTACTTGTCTCCTCTTCGCAAGAACGCCTTTATCGAGACCACCCTATCTCGACAGACTGAGATCCTCCGATGATCATGTGGATCCTTCTGCGGTTTGCGGCGGAGTCGTCTCCGTTCGATCTCCTTCCCCATTTGGGGGTATCCTCATCGGGCCTTTCGGGACGTTCCTGATTAGGTCTTCCGACCGTCCTGCAGTTTTCAGTTGAGTGGCCCTTGGCCTTGTGGAAGGTACAGAAGGCGTTCTCGTCGTTTCCTAGTCGAGTCCACGTATTCCATGGCCCTCGGCTGCGCCCATCGGATGGTCTCTCCGTGTTTATTTGGTAGTTATGCGCTCCGCCCGGGTTGGGTTCTTCGTCTCGGCCTGTTCGCCTACTCCTTCTCTCGTTTGGAATGTTTGAAGGCTGCACCGTGCCTTTGGCGACCAATTTCAAGGATTGGTGCTTTCCGGCTGGGACCCTCATGTCTTCCTCGTAGATTACGAAGTTAGAGGCGCGGTGGAGAGCGTCCTGAATGGTTACCGGCGGGTTTACAGTAATTTCCTTTCGGAAGCTCGAGGCCTTTAGCAAGGATTTCTTCAGGGCATTTATTGCGGCACTGTCGCTTAGGCCGTCAATCTTGGAAACGATCACCTTAAACCTCTCGATGAATTCTCGAAGGCTTTCTTTGGGCCCTTGCGACAGCGAGTATAGGTCCGCGCCGGAGGTTGACTGTCTTATGAAAGTGAGTAATGCTTGAGAAAGGCCGCTGATAGTTGGTCGAAACCATTGATCGAGTCTCTTTCCATTCTCGAGAACCATGACAGGGCTGATCCCTTCAGATGTTCCACGAAGAGAAGGCAGAATCCCTCTCTTCGGGTTTGAATCTAGCCAGTCCCATCGCGAAGTGGAAGGCCGTCATGTGGGCCTTTGGATCGGTCGTCCCGTCGTAGAAAGGGATTCGGATTTTACCGGGGTCAGAAAGTTTAACGCTTGTGATCCCTGAAGTGAACGGGATCTTTTGCGTTTCCTCTAAGACGCAGTCAATTTCCGGGGCCGCACTCATCGCTTTATGGACTTGTGACCTCACCTTTTTCATTTGACTCGTGGTGAGTTCCAGACGGGCGCGGAGTTCGTCCAACTCGCTCCTTTGGCTCGTGGACCGGTTAGCTCGGGTCACTCGTTCCGCTTTTTCCTGCTCTTCGATCCAGCGGAGCTCCTCCTCGTCCGCATTCAAGTCTCCGACTTTGTCGTCGGTTTCGCTTTCTTCTCCGTCGTCTCCGTTTGCGGTATATCTCGGGTTTTCACCGTTGGGCACCGTGGAAGCTGGCCGTTCGGCGGTTCTCCTAGTGGCGCTTTTTCGGTGCAACGGGGGCGGTGCGGATGGTTCTCTCCTCGTTCCAACGGGGGTCTGCTCGTTGGGATTCTGACGTCCCGAGGGATCCACTCGCGGGGTGAAAACAAGGCGTTCTGCTCCAAAAGTCCGGGGGCCACATGCTAGCTCTTGGGAAGCTGCTCTCTCCTGTGCGGCTGCTCCCTCTTGCCTGTTTTGCCGCTCCGCGATTTCGGCTACCATGTTTCTCAGCTCGGTGATCGTCGTGATCTCTGGGGCGGCGTTGGCCGTTTTCGTGATGACCGGGTCTTTGGTCGGCATTCCGAATCTGGTTAACGCATTGGCGGAGGTCCCGGTTGTCCCGATCGCTCCGTCGGCGGATGTCCCGGCGGCAATCTTTCTGGTTGCGGCCGCCGATGTCCCGATGGCAGGAATTCCCGTTCCGGCCATTCCCGTGGCGGCTGCTCCGGCCGATTGGTTGATGATATCATCGGTTCTTCTGGTCATTGTCTTCGTTCCGTATCCTTTTCATTTTAAGGGTTAAGAATATTTCTTTTCCCCACAGACGGCGCCAAACTGTGAGAGCCGAAACTCACACTGTCAAAACTTATATTTGTGGGGGCTCGAAAATTCTATTTTAAAGAACTAAAGGACCGAAAATGCAAAAAGAGAGATTTTATTGATATTTTCCGAAAGTACAAGGGAAATTAGCAAAAGCTGAAAAGTCTAATATTGCTAAAACTCCTAATACTCGGATTTGGGATGCCTTTTACCCTTACATGAGCATACATTTATATATTAACGATCCTAGGGTGCTAAGGTTGCATATTTTCGATGTGGGACTCCGTGGTTTCTTCCCAGCGGCCGACCTAACCTTTTAGGCTCGAAATCCGGCCGAAAATCTTCTGCGATCCACCTGCACGTTCCGACCCAAATCTGGCCCGCCTTTTATAACCGATGAATAGTAAACCGTGAATAGTAATCTGATGAATATATAACCGATGAATAGTAAACCATGAATAGTAATCCGGATCTCGGTTTAGACTTAATTCGATTTTGCGGTTAACTTTGTCCCGAGATGAATAGTGTTTTGACGGTTTTTCTTGCGTGAATAGTATTCCGAACGTTTTACTACTCTTGAGATCGAGCCGCCCGTTCTTTATTCGAACTTCCAGCCGCTGGGTTCGGCGTTGATGGCCAGCCTCCGACTCCTTTTGTTCGGCGTTGATGGCCAGCCTCCGACTCCTTTGGTTCGTGTGTTTGGGCGACTGGTCCATGGGCGGCTGATGCCTAATCTTTGAGTCGATCCGGGCTTGGAGTTATGCTTGACGGTCGGTCGACTGGACAACGAATCTTGACTAAGAAATGATCGTGGGCGGCTGGCCTCATCCCAGCCGCCGGACCGTGCTTGGAGGAAACGCCGGCAGCTGGCCTTATCCCAGCCGTCGGGCCATGGTTGAAGGAAACGTGGGCGGCTGGCCTTATCCCAACCGCCGGATCATGGATGAACAAGCCACGGGAGGCTGGCCTTGTCCCAGCCTCCGGATCATGGATGAACAAGCCACGGGAGGCTGGCCTTGTCCCAGCCTCCGGATCATGCTCGGGATAAGTTCCATTCGATTTCGACCTTGACTTCTCGTTTCGTCATTCTCCAAGGAGGGGATTTCGATCACAACAGCGTTCTCAATCGAACTCCTTTTCCTCCTCTCGTATGAGACGGCATGATATCGGAAAATAAGAATCGACGGTGGGCGATCTCGGCTGTATTTGGGTTAATAGACGAGATGCGAAGTTACGTTACGGTGGTGAAGAAAAGGGATTAGGATTAGGATACCTACATTTTTTTTTTACCTGTTATATGTTCTTAGGTTTTTATAGTTCTATTTAACATTCGTAAAAAAAAATTGAAAGAGTTTAATTCTAACCACAATCTGTTGTACAAATCAAATGATATCATA
Organism: Isatis tinctoria; assembly: GCA_010577795.1. Taxonomy (NCBI): domain Eukaryota; kingdom Viridiplantae; phylum Streptophyta; class Magnoliopsida; order Brassicales; family Brassicaceae; genus Isatis; species Isatis tinctoria. The sequence continues at coordinate 24,075,357 of CM021250.1, forward strand.
TTGACTTTATAAATATTTGATAGAGATTTGAAAATCATATATCTGAAATTGTAAAATGTATCAAAAATTTTAAAATCTGATCTATTTTAAATTTAATATTTTAAATTTAAGCCGGCCAAGAATTTTATCACCTTTGTATGGTCTGTCTTCTTCTCCATGGTCTTGCAACAATCACAGTGTTTGCAAGTAATCACATAATTTCAACCATCGAGTTCATCCCATAAGGTTTTCAACGTGGTGTAATATGTGGCAAGATCCATCGTTCCTTGCTATAGAGACCATATCTGCTGAGACAACTGATACGATCGTGGAAGGTTTGTAATATGGAATCTAGTTAACAAATCTTTCCAGATCTCTGCATTATCACCAAAACGCAAGATGCTCTTGTACATTTGCTTTGAAACAGAGTTTCACACAACCATTTTTATAATGTAACTTGGTGAATTCTGAGATTTCTGGGAAGAACTTGAGAAAAGAGATTGAAAAAGAACTTTATTGACTTGTTGTGGAATAATCTTTTCATACGATACTTGTAAGCCGAAGTTCTATACTAAAGCCTAAACAGTATAGTATGAGAAGTAAGAATGATTTGAAAGTGGGTACAAAGATGTCTATTTATATTAGAGAGTCTAGGGTCTCAAAAAGTAAATTAAGCAATGTGGGACATTTGACGATGTTTTACGAAAATGGCACGATGCTTCGGAAAAGACCTGCAAAGACAAAAGACGTAGTTTTTATTTTTGATTTTTCGGCCGCAGTTGTATTTTCCACCCGGATTTTCAGAAATCCTTCTCTGAAAATACAAAGTCGAGGCACGACGATCGGATGAGAGCGGTTTTTGGTGTCTTATCAAGCCAGCCCGGGAAAGTCGATCGTCTGTTTCGGAAGATAGGATCCAGCTAAATCTCGAGCTACATTCCAGCTTAGTAGGCGATCTCGGCTGAGAGAATATGCAAAGATTCGATTTGAGAGACTCGTGGAAGGTTCAGTTCGTCTGCCGGGCCAAGTGTTAGGAACTCAACCCGGAAGAGCATAGTGCCTTGTCCTTGCGGTTTTAGGCGGATGCAGGAAATTTATTAAGCCTTGCCTTGCGACTTGCTAATTTATTAAGCATTGACTTGCGACTTGCTAATTTATTCAACAAGTACTCAAACAAAATAACGTAAATACTTAAAATCTCAGCATAAAAATTATCTAAGTTTCAAAACATCCAAAATAACATAAATTCTTAAAAATAGAATCGGAAAAAAGGCGAGGCAAGCTTTAACGGGGCAAGTATCGGAAAAAAAAAACGTTACTTGATACTTTCCCCGTACTTGCGAGTAGTAAACAATTTCGCCTTGCTACCCGCCTTGCTTAGAACAAGTACTTATTACCGGCAAACTTGAAGGGGGCGAGTCGCGAATAATTTGCGAGTACCGAGTACTTGTGCCCAGGGCTAGGCTTATATGTTTTTGACCCCACAAAACGTAACGAAAAAGTTAACGAAACAGTAACTTCCGAAAAAACTTAAAAAATTCGGAAAAAAACTTTAAAAAATCTAAAACAATTCAAAAAAATCAAAAAAAATCCAAAAAAATAAAATAAATTAAGTTCAAAGTAATTATAAAAATATTGAAAATTAAAATTAATACTTGAAAATATTATTTTCTTTAGGAAACCAAAAAAATATCGAAAAAATCCAAACAAAACTTAAAAAAAAATATTTTTAAAAAAATATTTTAAATTTAAAATAATCTAAAAAAATCTAAGATCCAAAAAGATCCAGAAAAGTTTAAAATAATCTAAAAAAATCTAAGAAGTTTAAAATCGTCCAAAGAATCAAAAAAAAAAAATTAAGTTCAAAATAATGTAGATGATGCATTCCAATACTTTGAACGTATTTTCGGAATGTTATAGTCGGAAGCGCTTTTGCGAATAAGTCTACTGCATTATCTCTTGAACGAATGTATTTGATGTCTACTTTTTGATTCTTCACAAGTTCTTGTATATAAGAGAAAAATCTTGAGGGGATATGCTTCGTTATATCTTGATATATACTTCTTTGAGTTGAAGCTTAATTAGCCATAAATGGCTATCATCCATTTCATTGTTCTTTTGAAAGTTTATCTTTGGTGTATCATTGCTGCCTCATTACAAACTTTATAATAAAAAAAGTCATCGGAATAAAAATCATGAAAAAGGAAAATCAGTGCAGCCACACTTTTCATCAAATTTCTCTCTCTCAAAGTATTATCTTCAAGAAATGTGTTTCAATCGTATACTGGCTCCTTTTTATGACTATTCTTCGTTGCTCCTTGTCTCATATCAACTCAAATTATTGATCTGTGCCATAAACATTTTATGCATGCTTCGTGAAGCGCAATAATCTCTGCATAATTAAGAAGTGGCCACTAAAGTTTGGTTTTGAGAATTCAAAGATCACAGTTCCACCAACTGTGGAAACATATCCAGTTTGCGATCGAACTTTATGTGGATTAGATAAGTATCTTGAATCTGCAAAAAAAAAAGACTAACTTCGGAGAACATAGGCAAGCTTGTTGAGCGAGGCAGCATCAACACAGACAAAGAACTAATACTTGCGCCATTCAATGTTGTTGGGGTCAAAATCCCCTCCTCGGAGATTGATAAGACAAAAGACCGGATCAACGGTTGAACATTTCATATTCTGGCAGCAAGCCCACGAAATGAGACCAAACGCCTGCCCGGGTCAAGCTCTTGGCTTAACCGGTCGCAGATGAACTGAACGGGTAGTGACCATTTGTACTCTTTCCTTATCCTTGGTTTTATCCCAAAAGGGTTTTCCGGGAAAGGTTTTAACGAGGCAAATTGGCTCACTAATCCTAAACCCGTCCACGAGCTGATCAAATTGCTCCGACCAAATGCCCGTCGGGCCAAGCTCTTGGCGTCCGGTCCGACGGATGAACTGAACCCTCTAATAGCCTCTCAAGACAAATCTCTGCATATCTTCCCGGTACGGCGCATTCATCAAGCCGAGACATGGGCTACGACCGGACCTCACCCTCTCTGACCGGCCCCGGAAGCCATTTCCCGACTAATGGGCCTCAGCCCATTAGTTTCCGAAGAAACATCGCGCCATTTGAAGACTTCACGCTGTTTAGAACATGGAAAAACATCAAGGAGTTTACTTAAAATAAACCGGAGTCAAGACCTTAACCAAAGAAGATCGGACCAGAAGATTAAAAAGACAACCTGGGCCAAAACAAGACGAACGGGCCGTGACGAAAGAGAGGCGACAGGTCGGTGGCCCATCATGCTATTGGCAGCTGGGAAAGAGATTTTTACAACGTCCCACATTGCTTAGATTAGTCTTTGAGACCCCAGGCTCTCTCATATAAATAGACCCCCTTGTATTCACTTTCAGATCATCCCAACTCAAGTGCAAGAGCTTTCGAGATATAAGACAATAAGCTTTCTCGAATATTTTTGTACTTATAAAATTATTAATAAAATCATCTTTCTCATCTTTTTACTTTTTTGCCCTTTGGTTCTTGTTTAATAGAATTCTCGGAGCCCCGCGAAATATAAATTTCGACAGTGTGAGTTTCGGCTCTCACAGTTTGGCGCCGTCTGTGGGGACATCGAAATATTCTTTATTCAAGAACAGTAGGAGACTATGACCGCCGGAGGAAGAACCGACGATCTCAGCAATCAACCGACCGGAGGAGCGGCAAGAGCCGGCACGACCGCTGCAGGAACATCTGCGACTGGGGCAGCCGCACCCGGAGCCGTCATCGCTCCACAACCCCGGTTCGGGATGCCCACCGGAGGACCCATCATAACAGAAGCGGCCCGCTCCGGCCCAACCGACCTAGCCGGAGATATCACGGCGATCGGAGACCTGAGAAACATGATAGCGGGATTAGCAGAACGACAAGATATACAAGCAAGAACGACGGCACAAGAAATAATGGCCATCCGAGAACCGGCGCAAAGTTCTCAACCGAGAAGACGCCTCCGCTTTTCACCGCTAACAAGCATCCTCGAAGGACAGAATCCGGGAGAGCAAACTCCCATCGGGACAAGAGCGGAACTATCAGCACCACCGCCGTTACAACGGAAGAGCACGAAAAGACAAACAACCGAGCAACCCGTCTCGACGACGACGGACGAAGAAGTCGCACTCGGGGCTAGCGGCCGCGACGAAGAGGAAACGGACGAAGAACAAAGAAACCTCACTGAAGAAGAAGAAAATATCCTCTTGGTAAACCAGCGGATAAGAGCAGACGAGCAAGAGAGAACCGGCCGGAGGAATCGATCTGCTAGCCGGAAAAGCGAAATAGACGAGCTACGCGCCCAAATGGAGTTAACGGCGAGCCAAATAAGAGAAATGAGATCTCAAGTCCACAAAGCGACCAGTGCGGCTCCCGAGATCGACCGAGTTTTGGAGGAAACTCAGAAGATTCCTTTCACATCAAGAATCACGAGCATGAGACTCTCCGACCCCTGCAAACTCAAAATCCCGTTCTACGAGGGAACGACGGATCCGAAAGCACACATGACGGCCTTCCACATCGCAACAAGTCGGACTAAATTCAAGCCCGAGGAAAAAGACGCTGGCTTCTGCCTCTTGTTCGTCGAACACTTGAAAGGAGCAGCCTTATCGTGGTTCTCGCGGTTGGAGAGAGACTCGATCGACAATTTCGATCAGTTATCCGCGGCCTTCTTAAAGCATTATTCGCTTTTCATAAGCCGCTCAACATCTGACGCAGACCTTTAGTCGTTGTCACAAGGACCTGAAGAGAGCCTTAGGGAGTTTATTGAGAGGTTCAAAGTAATCGTGTCAAAGATCGATGGTCTAAGCGATAACGCCGCAATAAACGCCCTAAGGAAGTCTCTGTGGTACGCCTCCAGCTTCCGGAAGGAGATCACTATCAACCCACCGGTCACCATTCAAGACGCTCTCCACCGCGCCTCGAACTTCGTAATTCACGAAGAGGATATGAAAGCCCTGGCCAAAACGCACCAGCCGCAGAAAATTTCTAAAAGCCCGGCGCAGCCCGCGAATATCCCGACGGAAAGAAGAAGCAAACACGGCGGCAGAGACGAAGAGCCCGAAGCAAGCGGAGCACATAACTACCAGATAAACACGAGATACCCGTTCGATGGACGCGGCAGAGGATCAACGCCCACCTGGGCTCGGATGGGCTACGACGAGAATGCTTACTGCACTTACCACCGAGCCAGGGGACACTCAACCGAACACTGCAGGACAATTGGGAGAAGACTCGCAGCTAAGCTGCTCGCCGGAGAACTCGGAAAAGATATAACCCTAAAGAGTCTCGGATTACCCGAAGAAGATACCGAAGTCCAGGCAAAGAGACTTTACCAGGAGCATCCCGAGAAGCCTCCGGAAGAAGCACCCAAACGAGGGAGAAGGCCGAACGGAGACGACCAAGCCGGGAACCGGAGAAGGATCCACATGATCATCGGGGGATCCCAATACTGCAAAGACACGGTGGCCTCGATAAAAGCTTTCCTCAGGAGAGGAGACAAGGAGTCAAACCCGAGAACCCCGACGGCCGGGAATGATGACCGGATCGCCTTCACCGAAGACGATGCCGAAGGGCTCGATCAGCCCCACGACGATCCCCTGGTCGTAGAACTAGACATCAACGACTACGACGTATCAAGGGTACTAATCGACACCGGAAGCTCGGTAGACGTCATATTCCGGGAGACGCTCCGAAGAATGAACGTGGATCTATCAGAAGTGAAGTCAAACCCCAGATCGCTCACTTGATTTTCCGGATAAGTCTCTATGACCTATGGGACGATCCAACTCCCGGTCCACGTCGGCGGAATTACGAAGGTCGTAAATTTCGCGGTGGCTAATCACCCCGCAATCTACAACTCGATGCGAGCAATCCCGTCAACTTACCATCTTTGTCTGAATTTTCCGACCCCCAACGTAATCAAGACTGTCTGGGGAAACCAAAAAGAAGCCCGGATTTGTTTCCTCGCAGAACACAAACTCCTAAACCCGACGGTCCCGCATAGAGAAAACCCGAAACGGAAGAAAGAAGAAGAAGACACGAAGGGCGGAAATAAAACGAGTAGAACGGATCAGTTCGAGAGAACGGAGCTCGAACCCACAGAAGACAAAGACGGGCAAGGACCGGCAACTGCCGAGAAGAAGACATCCAAGATCGCTTAGTACGAAACGGTCAATTCCGTATTCTATAAAGCAGAGGCGCACACCACAAAAAAAAAAAAAAAAAAAAAAAAAAACCAGAACTACGGGTGACTTGATCCCTTCTCACAAAGGGTACGTAGGCAGCTCGCCTAAAAAACGAGTTCAGTTGTTCTCTCAAAAAAGAAAGGGGGGGAGTGGGTCCGTATATACATACTCCCAAAGAAATTCTCGCAAAAAAGGGGTAAAAAGGTCAAAACATGAAACCTTAAATCCCATATTCTCGGACGAGATCATCCGTTGCTGGCCACAACGAGACTTCTTTGTTCGAGAAATCGCCTCTCGGCACAAATCGCCTCTCGGCACACATCGCCTCTTGGCATACGTATCAAGCGCCCGTTGCTGATCACAACAGGGTGACTTAACCATGGTTCTTTAACATCCCACAGTGGATAAACTTAGCGCAGTATATAAATTTCCGGACAACATCCAAACGACGTGACCTGACATCCCGCGATCCTGCAGGCAGCGTCGCAGACGATGTTCTTTTAAGCTTATCTTCAGGAGCATTTCGCATAGGCAAATAGTGCGAGGTGTAAACCGCGAAATAAGCTCGTAAATCAAGTAAAACGCCTGACATGGAAAGCTGTTCATGAACATCTCTGAACGCAGTATCAAACCGGCTCTGATACGAGATTCTAGACGCGTTCAGTCGAGAGAGGAATTTAAACGTGTAACTCCTTGACACCAAAACACAAGCCCAGGAAAACATCGCAACCTGGCCAAAAGTTCGAGTGTCCGGAAAAATGCTCCAACTCAGCAACGCCTCTTGGCAAGCTATACAACGCAAACGCCTCTTGGCAAGCTATACAACGCAAAAGCCTCTTGGCAAGCGACAAACAACGCAAACGCCTCTTGGCAAGCGACAAACAAAGCAAACGCCTCTCGGCAAGCTAAACAACATAAACGCCCCTCGGCAAACGCCTCTTGGCAAGCTATACAGAACATCGCCTCTTGGGCCAATATCAATATCGCCTCTAGGCAAGCTGACACAAATCTCCCAAGGATGATGCACTCTAAGGTGGTGAATTGGATAATCCTTGTAAAACAAGGCGGTGGATTGAATGGTCGCACAGAAGCTGCGGAAGACTTCTGATATTCCGGTTGATCCCTTGGATATGACGCACCAAGACGGATCGAAATGGATCGAAGGGTCGCACAAGAGTTACGAAAGACTCTTGATATTCCCGATGGATCGTAGGGAGCTTCAAAGGCTGCGGAAGACCTTTGGTATACCCGACTCAATGCCCTAGGATATGACGCACCTAGACGACAAAGAGGATTTGATCAATGGATATTACACACCATGATCAGAGAAACTGAGTTAACCACTCAAAAGGGTTCCAAAAATAACAAACAAGCTTCTATTTTATTCCTTGCACGAAATAGTGCTTAAATAGATTACAAATGTGTTAAAAACTAGGATAAATGTGGTGGAAAACAAGGCCACTCGAAATTAGAACAAAGACCAAAGACTTAGACTTATTAAAGATAGTTTGAATGACTCTTCAACTCTAAGTGACTCTTGATCTGATTAAATCTGACTGGTCCTTGTGGAATTGGCAATTGGGCTTCTAAATTAGCTTCTCTGTTGGACCAAGATTGTAGAACAATTCGGTTTGTGGCCTAATTCCATCTGGTCTGATCAGAATCCTTCATTGAATGCTCGGAGGTCTCCATTCGCGTAAGCTGGAAAACACCCAACTTGCAAATGGCATAGCTCCTTCATATGAACTCCGTTTGATCTGATTCTTCTTCGAGGAGCTTTTTAATTGAGTTGAGAACATTTTCCAAGTGGTTTGACGCATATTAGCCTTGTGGTTGAGAAGATATGATCCGAACAATGAACGTATGTCTTTTCTGCTTCCCATAGTCCTATCACAAGCCGTCCAGTCGCCTATCTCGTTCGGAGGTTGGGCCTGGCATCCTTCGTCAAACAAGAAACGCTAAGCTGAAAAGAAAAAGCCTCGTAAATGGTTCAAAACCTTTTCATTAATCTCAGAAGCAAAAAGGCTCATTCGGCCCACAAGCAAAGCCAGACGATACAAGGATTCAAAAAAAAAAAGAAGACAAAACAAAAACAAAAATCCAGAAAACGAAAAACGAAGATCAAGACTCTGGGCCAAACGCCTTAACTGGTCCGCGATCCTGGGAACGTCCTCATTGGATCCGGCCGGATCAAGAACTCCGATCAACGCGGCCTCCTCCTCAAGCGAGCAAGGCTCGAGAAGCGGAACGGTCGGATCACTGGAAAGAGGAACCAACTGAGAGTCGATCTTCTCCCGAACCAGGGCAATCATGTCATCAAACCGGCTATCGGCGCCATCAAAGCGAGCTTTCCATTTCAAGAGTTTGGCCTTATCTCGGTCTAAGTCAGGAAGTTCGCCACCTTGAATTAACGCAATCAACTCGAGATTTCCCACAATCTGAGACGAATTCACCTCTTCAATCCTGGCTTCGGACAGAGTATCGAGAGTTCCTGTTAACTCTCTCAAGAAGACCGGAAGCTCGGCAGAACAAGCCTTGCAACCGTGAGCATCACGCGAGGCCCTGGCAGTCACGAGCTGGCCCGCTAAATCCTTCAGTTCCTCGGACTGACGAGAAACCTTAACCTCCAGGCGAACAGACATACACACGGCTCTCTCCTTTTCAACTTGCAAATCCGAGACTTGTCTCTCGAGCAACTTGATCTGCCACGAGCTAGACGACTCAAGAACTTCAAGCTTCCCCCTCACCGAGCGAACATTCTCTTCGGCGCATTTGCGAACCCCGCGAATAGTGGTGTCATACGAACCAATGCACTTGTTCACGGAGGATATGAACTGCAAACAAAAAGAACATCAGGAAAAAGAAAAAGGAAATATCAAAGAAAAGGAAAGAAGGCAAAAAAGGAAAATTCACCTTCGATCCACATAAAGCCATCTCCTCATATATTTCGGATTCTTCAAGATCACCGTACGGAGGAAACTTAAAGCTCGAGTCCACCATCACCGAGAAACTTTTGGCTGCCTGACAACGGTTCTTACAAACCGACTCCGGAAAAGCAAGCCGGGCGTCCGACGGCACGCTGGGCGGAGTAGAATTCTTCACCACATCTTCTGCCAGGACGGTCTCTAGCCTTTGACGCAAGACGCTATCCACTCCACTCAAGCTATAAACAACTCCCCGAGACTCAGCAACCCGCTTCGCCGCATTACGCGCCAAGATAGCATCCTTCTTAAACGGAGTGGGCACAGCCGGTGGCGAAACCGGTCTACCAGCCGGCCATTCCGGCGGAGGAATGGCTAGAGAGCACCCCGCCGGCTTAGAGACCGAAGGACGGGCCGACGGTTTGGTCCTGGGCTTAGGATCTGACCGGCCGTCCGTCCCCTTTGTCTTCTTTCCATCCTTCTCCATCTTCTCACGAAGCGATAACCTAACCATGATAACAAGCTCAAAAAAAAAAAAAGAAGGAGGAAAGCTTTTTGGTGTCAAAATCGTGGAAGACGAGGAGGAGGGCTCATATATATACAACAAGGCAGCATGGAAGGATTGGGAATTTTCCTATTTCTAAAAAAGAAAAAGAAAAAAAAAGAAAGGAGTTTTTTTCAATTCCCAACTTTTTAAGAAAAAGTAACTTCTTTCAATTCCTTTTCAAGCAAGAAAAAGGAAATTTTTCAGTTTCTGAAAAGAGGAGGATTTTTCCAATTCTCAAACATAACAAGAAAAAGGAAAATCCTCCACCAAGTCGGCCGCCTATGATTTTCCGGCCCGAGGAAGAAAAAAATTCGCTACAACCATTTTTCGGCGACCAGCCCACAAGAAGACGCACGCAAGGCCTTTAGTCCATCAATCCCGATAAACATTTCGTCAGACGCTCCTCGCCCATGCAAGCAAAGGCCACGAGCTGTGGGGCTAACTGTTGGGGTCAAAATCCCCTCCTCGGAGATTGATAAGACAAAAGGCCGGATCAACTGTTGAACATTTCATATTCTGGCAGCAAGCCCACGAAATGAGACCAAACGCCTGCTCGGGTCAAGCTCTTGGCTTAACCGGTCGCAGATGAACTAAACGGGTAGTGACCATTTGTACTCTTTCCTTATCCTTGGTTTTATCCCGAAGGGTTTTCCGGGAAAGGTTTTAACGAGGCAAATTGGCTCACTAATCCTAAACCCGTCCACGAGCTGATCAAATTGCTCCGACCAAATGCCCGTCGGGCCAAGCTCTTGGCGTCCGGTCCGACGGATGAACTGAACCCTCTAATAGCCTCTCAAGACGAATCTCTGCATATCTTCCCGGTACGGCGCATTCATCAATCCGAGACATGGGCTACGACCGGACCTCACCCTCTCGGACCGGCCCCAGAAGCCATTTCCCGACTAATGGGCCTCAGCCCATTATTTCCCGAAGAAACATCGCGCCATTTGAAGACGGACTTCACGCTGTTTAGAACATGGAAAAACATCAAGGAGTGTACTTAAAATAAACCGGAGTCAAGACCTTAACCAAAGAAGATCGGACCAGAAGATTAAAAAGACAAGCTCGGCCAAAACAAGACGAACGGGCCGTGACGGAAGAGAGGCGACAGGTCGGTGGCCCATCATGCTATTGGTGGCTGGGAAAGGGATTTTTACAACGTCCCGCATTGCTTAGATTAGTCTTTGAGACCCCAGGCTCTCTCATATAAATAGACCCCCTTGTATTCACTTTCAGATCATCCCAACTCAAGTGCAAGAGCTTTCGAGATATAAGACAATAAGCTTTCTCGAATATTTTTGTACTTAGAGAATTATTAATAAAATCATCTTTCTCATCTTTTTACTTTTTTGCCCTTTGGTTCTTGTTTAATAGAATTCTCGGAGCCCCGCGAAATATAAATTCCACAGTGTGAGTTTCGGCTCTCACAAATGTCACGTGGCAGCAAACCCTCAACCCAATTCCTTTCAAAATTGGGATACGCGGCAAATGTCCCGGCCACCCAAGAATCCCAAAGTTGAAAATGTTTGAGGAGCTCTGCGACGCTGAGGGAATAGCCTGCCTCCACCATCACTGTAAGGCTGCATACGACCAAACGAACAAAATTCAGAACCATTTGAGGCAATGCAATCCTCGGTCAAACGGAAAAACAAGCCGCACTCTTTGAAATACACTTCCTAGGCGCACAAATATCCGTCTCTCAAAGTCTTCACACCCATTTTCTCCCCAGTTAGGTTTTTTTATATTTTAATTTCTCTAAAGCATCTAAAGCTATTTTTCATTTATCTCTCCTCTTTTTCATTGTTTTTTCTAAAGCTTACTAAACTGGGCTTTCAAAAAAAAGGCGTATTGTTTACCTTTTTTTCTCAATACATTTTTACTTTGAAAAGCTTTTTCTTTTCCCTATCACAATTAAAACATTTATCTAAATCTGTATTTTATCATAAATCTCTTTTGATAAATTAATTATTACTTTTTCTTGTTCTTTTAAGATCTATATTGCCTAACATATATTAATTTTTTAATTATTACTATCTAAGAGAGAAATGTAAAATAGAAAAAATAATAACTTATATTCATGAAATTGATAGAATTATAACTTAAGCTAATAATATTGATAGATATATAAGAATTATAAGTTAGAGTTTGATTTCAAATTTATTTCGTGGAGAGATAATGGCAATTTATTTAGAACCATTTTATGGAGATATATTTAAAATATATGGAGAGATCTTTAAAATTTATTTACAAAATGCAACAAATGAGGAAGAACCTCCAATATTGATGGAACAAGATCTTAGTTCGAGACAATATATGGAAGGTGTTGGGATGAGATTGCTAACGATATATGGACTAAAAATCGTTAGATGTTTTGTATTATTCTACTATTTTAATGATTTTTTTTCTTATTTAACTTAATAAACTGTATTTTTAAGTTAAATTTTAATAACAAATCAATAATTTTTTGCAATTGCAATTATTGTTAGATAATGAATAAATTTAGCAAAAAAAATTGGTAAAAAATTAATAACCAAATTTAAACAGCCATAATCTCTACAGCTTTTGCTACTAATTAGATTTTTAAAGTCAAAATATCTACAGCCAAAATCTCAAAAGCTATAAATCTAAACCTAAAGCAACAGCCACAGCTCTTACCAATCGGAGCCTAAGAGTGTTTGGCAATATGGATAGTAGATTAAAATTAATAGAATAGAAAAAACTATGAAAATTTTTGGAGATGCCAAATTAGCAAAAATGGCATCTAAAGATCCTCCTTTAATATATAGTAGATTTCTTAAAAAATGAATTTCGACTACTAAAAGCGGGTTAATAAGATGGGTTAACCCATCACTACTATAAAAACATTAAAAACAAATTTGGCGGATCAAATGAACAGATTATTTATTTTGACTATCATTAATCATAAGTATATTATAGGTGACTTTACAATATATATATATATAAAATTAAATTAAATTTATATTATATCATTTAAAAATATATTTTAAAAATTAAATTGTCACCAAAGTATTTCAAAAATATATGGCTCTGATTGGTGATGGTTGTTGTTTTAGGCTTTTGCTTTAGATTTTGGCTGTAAAGATTTTGACTTTAGAACATGACTTTTAGTTAAAGCCACAAAATATGACTTTAAAAAACATGTACAAAGTAGGAGGATTTCTTTTTTAAAATGACTTTGAAGGTTAAGTGGTCTAAAGCATAAATTAATGATTGGTAAAATTTTGACTTTTATGGCTTTACAAAAAATTTGAGTGGTCTAAAACCTCTAAAACCAAAACACCAATCACTACCATAGTCCGGCACTCTAGCACGGTCCGAACCTAGTATCCTCTTTAAAAAAGCCACCCACCCTTTGCACTCTCTCTCTCTACTGTTCTCCCTCGCGGAAACCACCACCCCTTCTCTTGGTTTCTCCTCAAATTCCTAACTTATGCACATTGACCGGTTTTTGGGCCTATCCAACTCGGGCTTTCACCTTCTGCCATCGATTTCGCCAACAAGCAAAGGTAAGACCTTGAAAAGCCCAATTTACAGTGTCGCCTATGTTTGAAGAAGTGAGGTTTTGTGACCCTTTTGTTCTTGACCCAAACGAATCGTAGAGATATGACAAACCGCAACAGATTTTGTATATGTTTGTGTGGACCAGTGTAGTCAATGACAAAGCCTTCTCAAGGGCATTAAACAATTTCATTTATATAAAATTTGAGATGTACATGGACTTTTGTATAGGACACAATAATGACATCACATCTGTTTTGTTTGTCAGAAATTACTACTTACCCCTTTTTTTTGTTTCAATCATGGTTCGAACGATGGGACATCATTCTCAGGAAGATGAGTTAAACTGTAACTTAACCTGTCTACAACACTTCTGTATGGATCTTCCTCTCGTTTCTTCAACAAGTAAGCTATGCTTTTCTCCACTTCCTCTTTCGCTTCCAAGTAAACCTTTTTTGCTGCTTCTTTGTCTTTCACAAGTTCTGGTCTTCCTTTGGTCTGTATCGGTTTACCGAAAAGGTAATAGAACCGACCGGGGATTTTCGGTAAGAGCCCTGGTAAGTAGAGCTGCTGGTTTGCGACCTCTCCACTTGATTCTTCCCTATATATCATCACAACACTACTCATCAGTTCTTGATTAATAACAAATTCAAGCATTAGTACATCTCTGACTGTTTCAACCAACACCAAACTCAAACAATCAAATACGTTTCTACAGTTAAACTAAAAGCAATTTTTACCTCAATTTAAATCTTTTGGTATCGCGAGTTATTTCCGAGATATAGTCATTGAGAATTGGAATCTTCATCAGGTCATTGTAATCAAGAACCAGCTGCAAAAGAAAAGAAAGAAAATATAAAATTGCATTTTTCAAATAATTGTGCAAATGCAGAATTTAGGGTGTAAAAGGCAGCTTACTTCAGCTATATCGTCTTCACCAACCGTACCAAAGGGCACTATTGTTGCACCAAACCGTGCTGCCATTCTTACAAACTCTTGCTGGTCAGGCCAAATAAGTTTGTATTGTTCACCCTGTAAAGTTGTAGAAAAATAGTATATATATAATCAGAAACTACATCAAGACCATTAGGCTAAATTAGGACCATGTAAACAGCAAAATTTCAGACAACCAAGTCAATTTAACTTTAGCTGACTTTAAGCATAAGCAGTAATGGGATATAAACCTTTTGGTGCTATAGCAACAGTTTCATGGACTCGATTGTACAAATGCTAGTTTATACATTTTGTAACCTTTTTTTTTTGGTCAACATACATTTTGTAACCTATGTGAGATTATTTTAGGAACAAAACGTTTTCATAAAACTTTTTAGAAAAGTTTAAAAGCGTAACACATCTGAGATTTAAGTGTACAAATGAATTTTGTTAACTAAAGGTTGTGACAAACAGCAAACAAACAATCAAGACTTCAATAGCCAAATAACAAATGGATTCTTCAAACAACAATTTTAAAACCATATGCAAGTTTCATCAATAAAACCATAGAGGGATATAAAACCAAAAAAATAACAAAGTATGAAGATGGCTAACCCGGTTATGGAGAGCCTCTCTTGCACCGCCGGGATAGAGAAGAACATGAGATTTGGAAGATAACAGCTTGAAAAGATTGGTTGCAGTGACAGGATAAGCACCAAAGACCTTAATCCAGTCCATGTAACCAAAATCCTTCCCTGATTCATTTTCAAGATACAGAATCGGATGAGCCATTCCACGAAATAGAATGTTCTTCTCTTTGATAAATGCCTCGGACATTGGACCAAGTTCCAACCCCATCAACATGTGGTAGCCAACAAGTAACACCGGACCTTCATCTGGAACACCAGCAAGTCCCTTCACTATTCTCCCGTCTTCCATAGTTGACAGAAACACAGAACTAACAGCATTCCTTAAGAATCTGCTTGTCACAATGTAAAAAAGTCAGAAGAGATATGATCACATAAAGATAAGTTTGTAAGCAATAGACGAGACAGTATTAGATCTTTTGGAGAAAGTGTCTGAATATAAAGTTGACAGAAATACAGAACAAACAGCATTTCTAAAGAATCTGCTTGTGGCAATGTAAAAAAGTCAGAAGAGATATGATCACATTAAGATGAATTTGTAAGCAATATAGGAGACACTAATAGATCTTTGGAGAAAATTTCTGAATATAAAGTTGACAGAAACACAGAAATAACAGCATTTCTAAAGAATCTGCTTGTCACAATGAAAAAAAAGTCAGAAGAGATACGATCACATGAAGATAAGTTTGTAAGCAATAGACGAGACAGTAAAAGCTCTTTTGGAGAAAGTGTCTGAATATAAAGTTGACAGAAACACAGAACTAACAGCATTTCTAAAGAAACTGCTTGTCACAATGGAAAAAAAAAAAAAGTCAGAAAAGATACGATCACATGAAGATAAGTTTGTAAGCAGTAGACGAGACAGTAATAGATCTTTTGGAGAAAGTTTGTGAATAAAGTTGACAGAAACACAGAAATAACAGCATTTCTTAAAAATCTGCTTGTCACAATGGAAAAAAGCCAGTACAGATACGATCACATGAAGTTAAGTATGTAAGCAATAGACGAGACAGTTTAGATGTTTTGGAGACAATTTCTGAATATTAAGTAGATGAATCATTTGTATAAGAGATATAGTTACCCAAGCAGTTCTTGAAGTGCGTAATCAAGTTCTCCCTTACTCGGAGGCAAGAAGTCAGAAACAAAATCATATGTCCGAGAGCGCCGGTACTTGCATGTACCTTTTATAACCGTGAGCAAACTCAGGCTATCTTCCTGGAAATATGAGTTATAGTTAGTCAATAAATAACAGTTACTCTGCGTTTTTTTATCTTCTTGTAAGTAACTACTCCGATTCTAACTTCATCACCTACACTCAAAAGTGAATCACTATGTTAACTTACTAGTAAAAGGGTATGCCCATTTTCCTTGAAGCATCGAACAGTACAGTTCTTTAGTACCCCGTGAAGCCGCTTCGCTTCTTCTTGGCTTGGAAGCATCCTGTCCTTTCCACTGAAAATCACATGAAAGTCCAAAGTCATTTCTATAGCTTCTTGATGATTTGTCAGTGAATAAAGTCATTTCTTTGTTGACGAAGACAACAAACAAGAGACGAGAAAGATTACCTAGCAAGGACCAAGACTTCAGCTTGAACAGCATGTAAGCGGGAATTAGTATAAGCAGAGCCAGATCTCAGCAACTTAAGCTTCCAAAGTAAAGTTTCTCTTGGAATGATTTCACCGAGCTCCTGAAAGCGTATGGTAATAAAAAAAAAGATGCAAACTTGTGTAGAAACAGAACCAAGTAAAAGCTACTCACAGAGAGATGAGGAAGCATGGAGTTAGTAAGCCTCTCTCTCAACTTCTTCATCTTTATTCCTGCTGGAAGTTGGTTGTCGATACCAATTGTAGCCATCTTTATCGGATCACCTAAATATCAAGAAAGCCTGAGTAATGATAATTCAAGAAGAAGATACAATGCACTTACTTAGATATATGATAAAGCGTCATATCATGTTACCCATAATAAAGCTTAGAGCATATGGAACAGTAAAATGAAGCTCTTCTGGCACCATCTCTAATATAGGTAGCAATGGCTGTAGCGGTGACCTCTCAAATGATGTAGCTAAAAAAAAAGGAAAATGTATTTGGTAATTCAGGACAGACTTTTGTGTTGACTTTACATAAAAGAAGCTATAGAATTGAATCAAAAATATGTCCTGACCTGGGTTGACTAGTATCAATACCAAGTCTAGTGAACGGTTTCTGGCAGCGACAGCAAGAGCCAAGCATCCTCCAAATGAATCGCCCACGAGATATATCGGCTTATTTGGACGTGTAGCATGCTCTTGCCTCAGAACATGTTCGACTATTTTCATCAGCCCTTTATGGTAAAACCAACAGTAGAGAATACTCAGAGAAAATTGAGCAAAATAACATGAACAAGTCAACAACGAAGTAATACAGAACCATTCGTTAACTACTTATGCCCCATTTAACCCATTCAAATACATATAATATGTAATGTATATATAGTCAATTTGATGTCAAAGAAAATAAGCTGAGTGCAATAAGCATTGCTATATTTATATGTATGTACTCCTACAAAATGCATATAAATATATGCAAGGGAAGATCTTAAAGGTACAAGTATTTATTGTATATAATCTCTGTCTCTTTACCTTCGAATGGAGTTCGATCATGTACTGGAATATGCAGGGACCAGACATGAAAAGCCCTGTACCCACGAAACATAAAAGTGTAAGCTTCTGTTTGAATACGTTGCATCAGACCCATGTTAAAATTTGTTTGGATTAGCTATAGTGCATTAGATACTAATGCTTCTGCAATTTAAGCTAAGTGTATATTTCTAATTGTATATTTCTTAGTCAAATATCATTCAAAAGTGTGAACATACTTCCCAAGTGCTTTCTGATGTGGAACGAGGCCCATCCCTGTGCCATCCATCCCTGCAATCCGAAAAGTCGAAATTATCTAAAAAGCTTGGAACTTTGAAACGATTGTCTAAGAATCAGAAATACAGTAAGAACAAGGAGTAGAATATGAGTCTTTGCATTCTAAGAAAAGTTCTGTAGCATCTTTATTGACTCCCATTTAAGAATATTAAATCATTAGTCATTTAATTATTTGAAGACCTTGGAACTAAGGATTATAAACTGAATCTTCAGAAGAAACACATAACAACCCAAAGAACCATTCTTTCCTCAGTGAAAACACAAAAGAATGAAAATGAATTAAAGTTTCAAACTTTTAGCTTACAAATGAATAAAACGATTCCGTCTCTGTGTCTAAACTCCAAAACTCAAACTAATTGTGTGAATAAAGAAGCAAATCAAAAACCCAAAATTTGATTTCTTTACCAGGTAAGAAGAGTAGTGTAGGAGCATCTTTGATCGGCTGGCCACAATCGACGGGACTAAACCACCGTGGAGGTCCACCGTCAGGCTTCTTCAGAATCTCTTTAGCCGCCGCAAAGTAATCTTTAACCGATTTGGTGCCGTACCCATCATCCCATAACAGCTCAATTTCTTCTTTACTTTCGAACTTTACTTTCCCATTCACTTCATTTGCCAAAACATCACTTCCTTTTGAAGTTTGGAGATTAGACACAGAGACAGAACCGTTCAGAGGCTCCACTGATGTCGCCTTGTCACCAGAGATTTGAGCTCTTACCTTGAATCTGGGTCTCTGGTTACAATTGGATCTGAAATTTGGTAATACCAGCAAGCTTGAACATGTTGTTGCCATTGCCCTTTGAGTCTGGCAGGCAATGGGAGTTTTGTGCAGAAGTGATTCTTAAGAATTAACAATAAAGCTTTAAAAGGAAAAATATATAAACCTTACAAATATCCTACAAAAGTTTTTGAAAAGACACTCGAAAAGAAAAAGATTATTTGTTTTTTCTTTTTAAGAAAAAAGTTTCCGTTTCAAGTTTGTATTTCATAGAAACTGCTAAAGTATATGAGACAATAGCAAGAAGAGAAAATTCACATTTTATTAAGAGGTAGCAAATGAGACACCAAAATGTTACGTGAGAAAACAGAATAAATAGTAATAAGAAGTTAGTGCAAGTTTGCAACCATGACAATTTCTAGGAGGGTAATTTAAAACTATATATATATATATATATATATATATACACTACAAGCGAACTAAAATGTGTTTTTTTAGTGTAATAGGATATTTGATTTTTTTTTGAAAAAGATATTTGATTTTTTTCATAGTGTATAAAACGAAACTAAAAAAATAGATGTTGAATGAAAAGTTTGATTTATTTCTGGATTGAATGAAAATATATGGACCATATTTAGGGGCAATTATTTGTTGGATTACTATTAGTTTTTTATGTAAGATTTTCGGAATAAATTTTTGATATTAATAAA
Source organism: Isatis tinctoria (assembly GCA_010577795.1). Lineage (NCBI taxonomy): Eukaryota > Viridiplantae > Streptophyta > Magnoliopsida > Brassicales > Brassicaceae > Isatis > Isatis tinctoria. The sequence continues at coordinate 24,094,468 of CM021250.1, forward strand.
AAATTATGAAAAATAATTTTTTGAGGTGGTGATTTCTTGAGTGGATGGTGGACTTCCTATCGTAATGTTAACATGAAGTTTAAAAAAATAGCAACCTAAATATCCATTTTGATTGGTATATTCGTAGACTACGTATCATATTGGGATTGATCATTGTAAAACCATTCTCAACACCACTTACGAAAAAAATTAAAGTTAGACAAAACAAAATTTTTGGAAAAAAGGTATTTTATGCTGACAATAATTAATTGAATTATTTTGCCTTAGGTTTTTTTTTCTTGGAGTCGTTATCAAGATTATGCAGTTAGTTAGTCATCCAAAAAAGGATTATGCAATTTAGCTAGTTGCTAACTAGAAACAAAAGCAACATTCTTACTATACACTATCGTTTTCCTATGTTTTTTTTTTCTCTTTATGATAAATATCTTTATTTTCTATTATAATCAATTTTTTTAATAATAACAGTAGCAATAAAAACAAAAACAAGGATTTGTGAGTAGTGTCTTTTGAGGTGTTACACACGAAAGACGTGTTCAATTGGGTTCCGTAAGGTTTTTAACGGTAAACAATGAAGAAACAAATCAAGCGTAGATTCAACGCACGTAGCTTTTGGATGTATTAACTTCGTTCCATGCTTGAACCATAAAAGCACACACTCATCGCACGTATCACATATCTGTTCTACGTGGTTTTCCCATTCCTATTTTTGGATATTTGAAAAACAAAACCATTTTTTGGGTGAACTACACAAAATACTTAAATGCCATTCAGGAATGGAAAAACGGGTGGAAAGCTTATCAAAAAAAAAAACGGGTGGAAAGTCCGAGGAAACATGGAGCTGTCTATCACAAGTATGCTATGCTGATCTTGTTATCCACTATCAGGCTCGGTCTAAATGGGTAGAACAGAGGTGCAACGGTCGAAAGATTCAACACTTTTTAGATAACAAATTATATGTAAGAATCTGTTTTGTAAAAAATATATATAATGACCCAAAAAATTAATATCTATTTATATATTAGAGTTTATTTTTCAAAACTAAATTTTAAAAAGGTCTAAATAGTTAAATTTAAATATAAATTAAGTGTAAAATATTATTTTTTAATCTAAATATTTATTAAGAACCCAATTTTTTTTGCCACCGGGTTCAAATTAATTGTAGCGGATCTGTTCAGTGTTAGGGAGTAAATTATCTCATTCAACTAGTCTAATGAATAGTCATTTTTGAAAGTCATAAATGGTATAAAGATAATATCATAGTAGAAAAACATGAAGCAAAGTCAATTCGCGATCTAAGAGCAGCTCCATTCACAAGGGAGAGTTTCATAGAAAAAAATATTTTTATAATAGTGGGTCCCATTAGTTAAGAGTGAACCGAGTCTAAAAGTCTGTCTTTTAAGGGTCGTCTCTTTCACTGTTCCAACACGTGGCGAAATGTGATTCGTCTGTTTTTTTTTTCAGAAAATGAAAAAAATTAAAAAAAATTTTTTTTTTAAAAGAGATTTTGGAGAGGTTTGGTGATGGAGGTGGTGTAAGCCTGGACAAAGTGAACAAGACGACTAAATCTACCCGATCAGCAGACTAGCTATCATCACCGAAATAAACCGACTAATCTTATACTAAATGAAAGCAGCTCTTTGCGCTTAGGTCATCCACATCAACTAAAAAGAATGTTCTAAAATCATTCCACGTGGCTAACTAACTAAGCAAAGCTATTCTTAAATCATTACGCTAACATCTTCTTTAAATTAGGGACAAGGGCTCAGATACTCTTATGAGACACAAAATGGGCTCAGATAATCCTCGGTGGCGAAATGACGAAATTGCCATTAATGAAGGTTATTATCGGATGATAAAGGTTAAATATAATTCAATCGGTAAGGTTTCAACGAAAAACACGGTAGCTCAGTGGTTACGAGCACGCGCACACGCACGCATCCAGGCGCGCGCCCAGGGTTCGAATCCCCCCATACGGGGTGATACCGAGTAATACCGGGTAATACCAGGGTAATACCGGGTAATACTAGGTAGTAGTGGTAATACCGGATATCGGTAATACCGAGTGGTACCAAAGACACACCTGGTAATACTAGAGACTAAGGTAATACCAGAGTAATACTAGGATAACTGGTTGGTACAACTAGGACGTTCATTTTCATTAAAATTATTAGAGGGGTAGTTTCGTCACTTCACTATAACGAAGAGTATTATAGATTCGTGGAGAGTGTTGTAGATCAGTTTCCTCCAAATAGGAGCATCTGAGACATTTTCCCTTTAAATTATCCTCTTCTGGGCTCTATTTGAAAGCCCATAAACTACATTGTTATTTTTTTTGTTCAACTAAATTACATTGTTAGAGTGTTCAATTCACATTATTGAAAAGTTCTGAACAAAAAAAGGAACGACAAAACACTTCACATAACGCACACAAAAAAAAAAAAAAATCACTCTCTTCTCCTCCTTGCATCTGATATGTTCTTAACTTTTCTTCACATATCCTCATGTTCCAAATACCAGGTCGTCCACCATTCCCGTCTAAATTTTTTTACATGAAATAAATTTCTGTATGCGACTTAGACTTTCTTATTAATCTCTCAAGTTATCACTTCGTTTGATTTCTAAGAAAGGCGAAAAGACCCAAATAAACATTGTGATGGAGCATTGATAAAAATTTGTCAACAAAATTTGAGGGTCTACAAGGTTTTGCGTTTTCAGGAGTAAGTGGACAAGGAGGAATGATCGTATGTGGCTTCAGAAAAACCTATCTATATATATAAAGTAAAATAGGCTCTCTTCTCATCAAGCCACCTCATCAAGTGGTCTCTAAAAAATTTACACATCACTAATTCATTTTATTAATCTATAATTATTATTTGATTTATTTAAATAAAAACTATTTACATGATTAATTATAATTGTGCTATATATACTCTAATACCCATAATAACTATCATATTTGAATATAAACAGTTTTAAAAAGAATTTCAAAAGTCATTTCTATTGTACACCCAAAAATAAAACTCAAACTTTATATCTGAATTTTATTTAACCAAAGTCATAAAATTAGAAAATAGAAAAATCAATATACAAAATTTAAATATAAACAGTTTTAAAAAGAATTTCAAAAGTCATTTCTATTGTACACCCAAAAATAAAACTCAAACTTTATATCTGAATTTTATTTAACCAAAGTCATAAAATTAGAAAATAGAAAAATCAATATACAAAATTTATAATAGAAATTTATAATTATATTTTCAAAATAAATATTTTATTGTATGAAAAATTAATATTTTATTTTAATCACAATATCCATTAAGACCATTTATAAAACTTAATCCATTTGCAACATATATGATCCATTAAAAAAGAATATGAACATGCATGTATTATTCAAATATTTATAATTAAAATTTTGTACTTCAAAAGTAAAATTTAAATTTTGTATCTGAAAAATAAATTAAGGTATTGAATTTAACTTAACCAAAAATATTAAAATTATAAATTATAAAAATGAATATACAAACTTTTTAGTAGAAATTTAGAATAATATTTTGAAGCTTATAGAATTTTAATGAATGAATTAATACACAAGATGCCATTAATACAGAATATTATGGTTTATGATTACTAAAATTTAATATTTAATAACCATATTAAGTTTCAGAGTTCAAAATATATAATAATTATTTCACGTATAGAAACAAAGTAAATTCTGAAATATTTATTAAGAAAAAATAGAACACACCAAATCATTCAAAAGTCATTCTAAGGTCATTTGACTCATCCATATATTTCAATTTTTTTAAAAAATTTATGTGGCATTTATGTTTCTAAATATAGCCACATGAGATTAAAGAAACTAAATGGTAGCGTTGATTATCTAGCTTAAGCCATTCTATGAATGATACTAAATCGACTACTTTTTCATACTTATTCTAAATCAGCGGTTTAACATAAAATATAAAAGAAAAATTAAGACAAAAATTGATCATTTTTTGGAAAGTAAGAGGGTATGAATGAATTAAAGAGACAGATATACAAGAGAGAAAAACATTCTAATTATCCATATTAATATCAATTGACTGGATTTATAAAAAGTTCTATTGTATTATTAGAATCATGATAATATAAACAATAAGAAAAAATGTTTAAGAATTATATATTTAGGAGAATTTTCCTATAATGAGATAACTCTATAATTTATAACAAGAATAACAAAACTAAAAATTAAAGTTAGTGTTACTTTCAACTAAAATTAAATTAAATATTTTAAAATATTTATTAAATTCAACATATGCGTTTAAATTAAAATCATCTTGCGATTATTTATTTATCTGCTCAACCGCCCGTAGGGCGGGTCAACCCCTAGTAGTAAGATAAGTTCGGAGCAACACCTGATGTTTTGTAGGTTTTTGTCATGTTTTACGTTCATGGTTTCTAAATACATAAGTTGTTTATAGTTGATGAGGGTACCGATTGGAGACACGACTGTTGTGGCTTTAGGCTTCAGGCTTTAGACTTAGAGAATTTGGCTTTAGAGATTTTGACTGTAGAGATTTTGGCTTTAAAAGTCTGATTTGTATCAAAAACTGTAGAGACAGTTACTGCTAAGATTTTTATTAAAAAAATAGTAATTGAAATTGAAAACACTGATTTATTTGTTATTAAAATTTAACTTAAAAACAAAAATTTATTGAATAAAATAAGTCTTTTTGTGGCTTTGAATACTTCTAAAACAATTTTCAATATAATTTTTTTTAGAGATTTTATAAAAAATACTATTAAATTATTTTGTTTTTTTTTCTGTTTCCAATACTTCTTAAATAATGTTTTAGAGATTTTTTTTAAAATAGTATTAGATTTATTTTTGTTTTGTTTTGAATGGTTTTTAAATTATTTTTCAATATATGTTTTAGTGATTTGCTAAAAATAGTATTAGTTTTTTTTAATTTTTAATTTGCTTTGATGAAAAAAACTTCAAAAAAAGTTCATGATTGCTTAAAAAGAGTGAGAGAGAGAGAGATAGAGAGAAGAGTCTAAAGCCATATTTTTGAGACGGTAGAGAATGATGAAAAAAATAACTGTAAAAATGACTTTCAAGTCTCTAAAACATGATTGAGTATTTTTTTTGCTTGATGGCTTTGAAAGCCATCTTACCAATAGGTGCCTACGTGAGGTATGAATACGCTACCAGGGTTCCTTCCTGTATTGGATAAAATGTTTCAGCCAACCCCTACAACTCATTAAAATGAGATCTCCATTTATAGTTCTTTATCGAATTGACGCCTTAACTCCATTTCAGTTAGATTATAGGGATTAGGGACCACTTCCAGATCTCCCACCAAATCATCCCATTAGCAGAAACTTCGATTGAAAAACCGTTTAACAGGTACTAAAATAAGGGACGCCACAACGAAGAAGCCATCTTTATTCCTACTAAAAAGTCAAGACAAATAAACAATATACAGCAATCAAAATTTCGATCTAAATTGTCTGCCAACCCAAAACATGAAATATTCTGGACTCACTTCCAAATCACCAAAAAAAGGGACACATAACAACATAGGAGCAGGGAAAAAATGATCCGTCATACGTGACCGAAGAAATTTCATAAATGGTGAAATATCAACAGACAAAAAAGCCTTTTTGATTTCATCGAGTTACTCTTGGATTCAACACGGACTCATACGAACAATCTTATGCGGTTGGTCTTACAGTGGAAATCATCTACGTCCTCTTTCGTTTTTACCAGTCTCCAATCAACGTCCTTCCAAAAAAATACGCAATACTTAAAACATGGGCCCTTTAGAATGATAGGCCCAAGTTTAAGAGCATCTATCTAAACCATGCATGATGCTGTTTCGATCTTTGAGGTGTATCTCTTAGAATAAATGATGTTACTGTGAATTAATTTAACATATCGAGAAAATTACAAATTTCTAAAATATAATTATATTCTACAAAACACAAACTACCTCACACTCCTATGCTCCTATACCACAAAATCTCCCCCCCCCCCCCCCCCCCCCCCTAATTCTTTAAAAAAAAACTAATAATAATACTGTCAAACAATTTTAATTTTATTCACTTTCATCTTATTTAAAAAAACAACGATAAAGACAACAATCAATGGACAACGAATTCTTGATCTCTAAATACATGATGCATGAATTATAAATATAGATATATTAACAATTTATTCATTTAAAATATTTTAAAGAAAACTTTTAAACAAGAGCATATTATTTTGGGATTAATTTCTTAAAGCCAAAATCATCGTCGAAAACATTTAAAAATACAATAATAAAATAAAAAGATCAAATTTAATAAACGAAAATTCCAATTTATAACTAATTGCAAATACATTTTTTAAAAATATATATTTATTATATATATATTACATAAAGAAATAAAAATGAAATCATTTAAGAAATTATTTTAAATAATATAAATAATAAAGAAATTCAATTTTATGTTATAAAACCGCAAGGAGCGCGGTGAAATTCCTAGTTATTCAAAAGAATAATAATGCGCTTTGACACGTAACAGCTCAATCAATTGAAGTCAAATCAATAAATTCCAAATCAAGTACTAAATGGAGGACATTAAAGTTGATTTCAAGCTATAAAAATAAATTGTTCTTGTAGTAGTTCTCATAATTCGTATCAGCGTTAAAAAAAACTAAAAAACAAGATTTACTAAGCGACTTGAGGTACTGAGAGGAGTTTCTAACGATGTGGGACGTTGCCTAATTCAATATTCCGCTGACTTCAACGGGTTTGGGCTTTATTTACAGCCCACCTCCTCAACACGTCGTTGTTAGGTCCAGTTCTACAGCTCGCCTTTGGTTTGGCCAGGTCTGGTCTAATTATGGTTTTTCGTCTAGTTTGGACTTCTTTTCTTGATTTACGAATAGTGTTATGGACAATGCTTCGAAGATAAAAGATACAAAACAAACCTTCAGCTTGCTGGTACAATCAAGATGAGTTGTAAATGCACGTACAAAGGGTCATGTCACCCTTTTGTGACATGGTCAGGTCGCTATTTCCTGTAGGAGGACGTTGGCGACCTGCTATGCACAGCTCCAGCTCGCCGTTTCCTTCTGGGAAAAAATGAGCGACCTGTTCATAGCTTTTGATCGTCTAGAAACCTATTCAACTCGCCCAAATCCCCTGCGGAAGGAACTGGTGAGCTGAATCTTCATGTTCTGCAAGTGTTAGCTCGCCCATTCCTTTGTGGGAGGGAGTTGGCGAGCTGTCTTTACTATTAGGTTGGTTCCAGCTCGCCCAAGCTTCCCTTGGAGAAACTGGCGAGCTGGTCTGTCCTTCAGGTTGCCTTAATCCCTTGGAAAGGGAAATGGTGAGCTGGTTTACTATCTGAGAGCGTCTCATCTCACCCAATTTTCCACTAAGAGAAGTTGGAGAGCTGGTTTGATGCTTCGACAAGATGTTCATGTCATCAGAGGAGTTTTCATGTCTTCAGACAAGATTTTTTAAAAATTGTAAAAAAAATAAATATTATTAAAATAATTTTCGATTATTTAAAGATATAAGATGAATTTTAATCCTTTTTCTTTATTGTTTCTCTTCAATTTTGATGAAGACCCAATTTGTTATATATTTCCTTTTGACAAAATGGATTTGGAGGAATGAAGAGGAACCAATTTAAATTTTATTTCCTCTTAAATGATGTAAATTTTGAGAAACATTAAATTCCTCCCCATTTTTTCTTATAAGTAGGTCACCAATTGAAATTGTCATTTCACATATAATTGAATATAGTTATAACCATATTATTTACATATAGTTTCATATATAGATATATCAATATCAACTGTATAAATATTGTTAACTAATATAATAACTATAATTTACTATTTATGTGAATATATGAATATTTTATAAATAATTAACTATTATTATATATACGTAGTTAGCTGATAACTATAATAATCATCATGTTATGAAATATACATGTTAAATAATTATATACTATTTTCCAAACACTAATGTATTTTTTTTGATAAAATGTAAATTATATTAGCAAAAAAAAAGTTTGAATACAATAGCTATAAATAGCCAAACACTTCTAAGGCCAAAAAAAATAAAAACCGATTAGGAGTGACCATTTGAACAAACTAAGAGCGGTATGACCTAATTATAGGTGAACCAAAAGGCGAGTAGCTTAGAGCAGCCTTTTCGTAGTCGAATAGCAAGCAGCGAGTCCCTCACTGCTCAGTCAATCTGCTGGAAGATGGACATGGAAGATAAAACCAAGTTATTGTGTTTTCTGCTATTTCTTTCCCGCCAAAGGAAATAGACCATAACATGACACACAAGCTTCCTAAGAAGCATTTGCTCTGTGCGCATAGTTCCACAAAGAAGCCATTGGAGTAGATCCTCCCAAGATGTGAAGCTGGGTGTTTGCCTGACGAGACGCTGGAGAACAAGTTTCCACACTTCGGCCGAGTAATCACAGGTAACAAACAGGTGATCCCGCGACTCTGCATAGTAAGAACAAAAGGTGCAAGCTGGGTTGATATTCAAACCCCACGAAGCCAGTCTTTCATTTAAAGGTAGTCTGTCCAGATTTGCCACCCAGAAGTTGAATGCATGTTTAGGGACATTATTCTTGAACCACACCGCTTTACTCCATGGTTGAGTGTTCCTTCTTGGTCTTAAAAATTCCCAAGTTAAGCTAGTTGAGAATTCCGCCTTTCTGTTGTTTTCAGGACCCCAAAGAAACTGATCAGGTGGCCGTGTGCCATGAAGGTCAGGGATAGATCGCATTAGATCAGCTAGAGCTGCAATAGCCGGATCTCTTGAGCGAGATGGAGCATGCCAATCCCGTGAAAAGTAGGCATCATGTAGTGATGCAAGAGCAGTAATTCCCACGCGCCTAGGTCCATTAGGTCCAACAAGATCAATCAAGGGTCCATTTAGTGACCAATTATCATGCCAAAAGGAGATCCTCCTGCCGTCACCAACATCACATGCAAGGAGGGAGCGCACAATTGGCCTGAGGGACAATAGATATTTCCAAATCCAAGAGTGCGAGTCTTTTATCTCTGTGGACAAATAGTTGCTACGTTTTAGCCTATGCTCTCTTGTCCAAATGACCCAAAGAGAGCTAGTGGAGGAGAAGAGCAGCCAGACCAATTTCAGATTTAACGCCTTATTTCACACTGAGAAATTCCGCAAACCAAGACCTCCTTCAGTTTTTGGTAGGCAACAGTTTCTCCAAGAAATCTTTGTAGAGGCACGTTTAGCAACATCTCCGGCCCAGAGAAATCTATTGCATAACCGTTCTATTTCCTTTAGACAGTCTTTAGGAAGGGAGAAAGCAGCAAACTAAAAGTTAACAAGTCCATAAATGACAGAAGTAAGAAGCTGAAGTCTGCCAGCGAAAGAGAGGCACTTAATCGTCCAGCTATTGAATTTTGCTTTTATCTTGTCCATGAGGGGGGAGTAGTCTGACTTGCGTAGTTTCCTATGCATCAGGGGAAGAACGAGGTATCTTATGGGGATGGTACCCATTCGGAAACCAAAAATTTTTAAAGCTTCAGTTTCATATGGGTTTAGTCCGACAAGAAATAAATCTGTCTTATCCTTATTCATGCATAAACCCGATATTTGATTGAACTTCTCAAGAGAGGAAGCGATACCTTGCAGAGATGAGAGAGTCCCATCAAACAATATGACAATGTCATCTGCAAAATCCAGGTGCGTGACTTTCGGGTTCCTTCCAAGTGGATGATACCCAATAGACCCGGCGTCATACTGATCCTGCAGGAGATTGGAGTACGCTTCCATGGCGACAACGAAAAGGGATGGTGATAAAGGGTCTCCCTGCCTCAG